>LR990112.1:15000000-16250000 GCA_905147225.2 Euproctis similis | reverse complement strand
GTAATACCAAAGATAATAAATAATTGCAAAGAGACGAATAATCGAAGCCTCTCTTGACCAGAGGGCTAGTTTCTTCGCACAGAGGATATCATTGCCATTAAGCGTGGTAATGCGGCCAGTCTACTAGGATTTTTATACCCCATTGGAAGTTTCTGATGTTTTTTTTTGGGATAGGAGAGCATACGAGCTGGCGTGTCACCTGATGGTAAGCAACCAACGCCGCCCATGGACACCAGCAACATATACAGTGTTACTGTTGCGTTGCCGATCTTTAAGGGATAGGGGATAGGAGATAGGAAAGGATGGGGGAAGGGGGATAGGAGATAGAAAAGGATGGGGGAAGGGGGGTGGGCCTCCGGGTACCTCTCTCACCACTCACGAAACGCGGCATGAGCCACGTTACGTCGGTCTTCTGAGAGGCCGTGGTATTTCACCGGTCGAGCCGGCCCATTCATGCAGCGAACTGCTTGCCTCTACCACTGTTGTAATGCAATAGACTCTGTAACTATTCTATTGAACTAAATATATCACTGCATGTTAATCCATAATGAAGTATATTTTCCATATATTCCTCAGGAGTCAGATGACGAGATCTCACATCTGGAGTGGGAGACAGTGCGCGTGCGTTTCGTGAAGGCCGGCACCGTCGAACGGTTGGTGGAGGCTCTTGCCACTGACGACGGTGAACTAGAGTCAACATATGTCAACGTTTTTCTCGCCACTTACCGGTATGTTCTGATTATCATAATTACTATAATTATATTTTTTTATGGGATCAGAGAGCAAACGAGCAGGTGGGTCACCTGATGGTAAGTAACTACTCACCGCCCATAAACACCGTATTGCGTTGCCGATCTTTAAGGGAGTAAGATAGGAAAGGATGGGGATGGGGGGCGAATTCCACTTTACGTCGATCTTCTGAGAGGTCGTGGTATTTCATCAGTGGAGCCGGCCCATTTGTGCAGCGAACTGCTTGGCTCTACCACTGTTATTACACATTTATCACTCTTATAATTATGTCGTCTCGGTGGTCAGCAATGCGAGCACGCAGGCTCCGAATCACGAACTCGTGGGATCGAATCTGTGCTCACACCAATTCACCAAAATTCTGTTCGGAAGTTATGTGTGAAAAATGTTAATGATTGACAATATTGTGCCCGGTGTATAGCAATTGGTTTTGTTAGGTCCCAAATAGAATACTCGTTTGGGACCTAACGATTCGGCGTACACTTTCACGTGGAAGCGTTAAATGCGCGAAGTCATAAAACATCACACAATCAAACAAAATACCTAACTAAATTAAATTGCAACAGGTTCCATAATTTAATATAAAAATAACAGCTTTTTACGCAACGCGTATACAAGTAATTATTATGAATAATGTGTAACATTCTTCTAGAAATTATATTCATAAAAAAATACTTAAATCTAAATTGAGCACATGTTATTATAATATTCATTATAAACTTTATACAATTAAATGCAGTTAAAATTTTTTTTTGCTTGGCTATTAGCGATTTGCGCTCAGGTTCCATATTTACATACTTAGTCAGAAATAGTTTTAAAGACGTTCCATCTGGACAAATAAAAGACAGTCTTTAGCTACCAAGTCCACTTCTGTACAACTAGCTGACCCGGGAAACTTTGTTTCGCCGCAGAAGCAATAAATAAAATTTTTTTTTCTTAAAAATCGGTCCAGTCATTTCAGAGACTACCCGGAACAAACTGACGGACACACAAAAATTGTAAAAAAATGTTATTTTGGTGTATGTATTCATATGAATGTAGCAGTTATTTCATTATTACAAACAGACACTTCAATGTTATTAAATGTATGGATATTGTAAAAACCGAATCCTGGTACGCATTAAAATACCTAATTGCTTCATTTGTTTAATAATTATCGATGACTGAACTATTATTTCTTAAGTTCGCAATTTATTCCGTGGGACCAAATTATTTTATTGAACGTCACGGGGTGTATGGGAGTGGACGAAACTTCTTCATTACATAGTATAAAACAAAGTGGCTTTCCGCTGTCTGTACCCTTATATGCTTATACCTTTAAAACTACGCAACGGATTCTCATACGGTTTTTTTTAATAGGTAGAGGGTATCGCTTCCGCCGAGTATCTCCGCTTCTTTATTACTTACGGTGCAGAACAAAGTTCGCCGGGTCAACTGGTTATCAATAAAATAGCCTGGATTCATAATCTCAAATTCATAACTACTTTCCCTTACTCCTTCTAGTTCTTTTGCCGAGTGCAGTAGAGTATTGGATCTTCTTCTTCGAAGATATGAAGCATTGGCCGCGGAGGAGGTGCTTCCATCAGCAATAGACACTTCGCAACAGCATCGAAAGTGAGTTGATTATATTGCTAGCTCATATTTTTGCATTCAATTAATAATAATATTCTTAGATTATCTGGGGAACAAGTAAAATCTGTATGTTATGTTTTTCGGCAGTACCTATGTTTTTTTTTCTATTTGTAATTTTATATTTTATTTATTTATTTATTTATTTTTGTTTGTATTTGTAATGTCTGTATGGTTTGCATGAATGGGCCGGCTCAACCGGTGAAATACGAGAGGGGTACCCGGAGGCCCACCCCCCTTCCCCATCCTTCCCTATCCCCTATCCATTAAAGGTCGGCAACGCAACAGTAACACTATGTGTGTTGCTGGTGTCCATGCGCGGCGTTGGTTGCTTACCATCAGGTGACACGCCTGCTCGTTTGCCCTCCTATCCCATAAATAAAAAATAGATTCTAAATTATATGTATCTACTGATAGGAAATACCAAATAGTAACGTAACATAGTACACTACAAATACGCTGTGCCTACATCATTGGGTTATTAAAGGCTGCTAAATAATTTTAAATATATTTGTTAATATCAAAAATTTAAACTGATGCAACATTATAAAAATTCTAATTTGTATACTAAGTTACGGTTTAAGTTACGTAAAATTTTCTAATAATTATTAATAGTTTCCGACAGCAATTAAGTATCCAGTTCAATCAATTGAAATGTCTCGTGGACCATTGGAATATGTGAAAGTTATTAAATTAATATTTTATAATATCGGTTATGTAAAAAACTATAAATCTATAATTATAAAACATAGTTCCCAGACTGTAGCCGACTGCTCTGTCGCTGTATCTATGTAACCAAAATGATGGTTTGCAATAAATAAATTATAAAAAATTTGATTTTGCAAAGAGACTGATCGAGGCCTGTGACGACCAGAGGCTTTGTTTATTCTCCGCACAGTACATTAGCGTTGCCATTCAGCATGGCAATGTGGCCAGTCTTCTGGGCGCGCTGCCAGTAGACCGAGATGCACTCATGTTTGATTTCAGCTTTCTTCTTATTTGTGTATTATATCAATGTGATCCTAAGAGTGATAAATAATGTTTAAAAAATGGCGAATATAATAATAGTATGTAATCTCCAGGACTCTGGTGGCGTGTCTGCATGTATGGTTGGACACCTATCCGGAAGATTTTCGACAAGCTCCGCACCATCCCGCACTGCAACAGCTACTCGCCTTCACACAAGTTCATCTCCCCGGAACAGAACTGAATTCGAAGGTATTTTGTGTTTTAAAACCACATATTTATTACAGGCTTTTCGCGTAGTCTACCAATAAATAGATATAAAATCTCTTACCCTTTACGCTGAAATCCAGGCTTTCATTCCATTCCAAGACAGACATTTGCGTAATTTTTGGGTAATATGCCAGTTCTATGTTATTATTAACATTATATGCAGACAAATTTTGTTTAAATATGGTTGTTGATTACAGTAATGGTCTGCCGACGAACGTGTTCCAATATATTAAATCATCATCATCATCATCATCATCATCGTTAGCCTATTGCAGTCCACTGCTGGACATAGCCCTCTTCCAATGTGTTAAATAATGCTTCGAAAAAAAGGCATGATGATGAAAAGAAAATTTGTTAGTTCTTGAGTCAGTCTTTCTTGAGTCTGTTTACGTCCCAAATGGAATAGGTGGCGAACCTATTACCATACAGCGGGCACGAAGAGGTCGTGTTATACCTTTCGAGACGGCCGTGCCGGGAACTGCGTGGCTATCAATATTATAATCAATATAATATTATAATCCAAATATAGCGTCTTTACAAAATTTTAGCTCAATCGGTCGAAGATATCTACTTCAAAATAGAAAGTTCACCCGATCATACATACATAAATTAACTGAGTTTATTATCTTTGTAATATCAATTATGAGTAGTAGGTATCATACCACCACCCGCTACTAAGATGTCTATGTACAGAAAGACAGAAAATTTTGTAAGTTGGTTATTATATTGACCGATTTGTGTAGCCTTAAAATATTATTCTATGTGGTCCCAAGGGAGCATAAAAGCGTTAAACGATTGCAAGAGAGATTAGAAGTTCCACTTCAAACAATAGAAATGACATAGACGCCTTCAACAACCAAATTGTCAGATGACTATATATGAGTTTTTAATGCTACATCATCTACATGCTTCAGTATAATTATAATTGTTCGTTGACAGGTATTACAGAAGTTAGCATTATTCAGTGCGGAACGAAATGGTGGGTCAGGGTACGGCGCGGGCCTGTGCCTGGCGGCCGGCATGCGGCTGTCGGCGCACCACACCAGCACGTACCGCCTGCCGCACGTGCCGCACCGCCACTTCGCCGAGCAGCTCACGCGCATGGACATGCAGCTGTTCAAGAAGCTCGTGCCGCACCAGTGCCTGGGCGCCGTGTGGTCGCGCCGAGACAAGGACCGCTCGCACGACGCGGCCACCGTGCTGGCCACCGTCAACCAGTTCAACGCGGTCTCCTTCAGGGTCATCTCGACGGTTCTCGTGGAACCCAATCTGAAACCTCTAGAGAGGGCAGACATATTAGCGGCCTGGCTCGACATCGCTCGGGAGTTGAGAGTACTGAAGAACTTTTCCTCGTTAAAGGCGATCATCTCCGGATTACAGAGCAATCCTGTTTATAGGTTGAGAAAGACGTGGTCCTTACTCAATAAAGAGAAATCAGAATTGTTCGATGAGCTGGCGAGAATTTTTAGCGAGGATAATAACAGGTGGGCGCAGAGAGAGTTGCTCATGCGCGAAGGCACAGCCAAGTTTGCGGACACGGTCGGTGAGAACGATCGCCAGCTTCAGAAACTTTTACACGAAAGAGGTTCACCCGGCGTCAGCCACGGAACTATTCCCTATTTGGGGACGTTTTTAACAGATCTCACCATGATCGACACGGCCATTCCGGACACTGTGGCTGATGGCTTGATCAATTTTGATAAACGGAGAAAAGAGTTCGAAGTGCTCGCGCAAATAAAGCTGTTGCAAGGCGCCGCGAACGCCTACCACCTGCCATCAGACTCGATGTTCGACAGATGGTTCGATTCCGTCATAATACTCGATGACCGGGAAGCGTATCAATTGTCTTGTCAGATTGAGCCGCCAAGTAACCCACCCAAAGAGAGACGGCCGAAGAAAATGAACGAATGTAATAACAGTCATGGGCATAAGAAAAACGACTCCATTGCGAGCACGAGCTCCAGCAATAGTTCTCAGTTTTATTGTGAAACTGATGGCACCGGCACTGCGTGGAAGAGAGACAGCTTGGAGCGCCGAACTTCACCGACCAGACTCTCGCACGGATCATCATCTTCCTCGTTACCATCCCTTGACGTGTCTGTGTCCAGCGCCAACAGTGGACCCAAGACGGCTAATGGCAAACCTGTTACCACCACTCCCGCAGTGCGCCCTGGACCTGATTTCTATATAATTCGTGTGACATATGAATCTGATTGTGTGGAGACTGAAGGTGTAGTTCTTTACAAGTCCATAATGCTCTCGAACAACGAGCGCACGCCGCAAGTGATACGAAACGCCATGTTGAAATTAAATTTGGACGGCGATCCTGATGGTTATACGTTAGCACAAGTTTTACCAGACAAAGGTAAATAAAAAAATATTATTAGTATTCCTATATAATTCCACAAAAATATAGAACTATTTGAGAATGACTATGTACTTCTTAACAGTTTCTGGGAGCAGATTTTACGAATATCTTTTCTTGAATTAGCTATAGTATATTATAAAATATTAAATGTTATTATGTCAAGAGCATTCCTAGTAGTTAATTTTTTTGGTTTATTAAAAAAAAGAATTTTATCTGTGACTTCACACCCATGGGAAGATATAGGTGTGGCACTATTTTAGAGAGTAAGTAGCTGACCCAGCAAACGTTGTCTTGCCGAAAAACAAAATTTAAAAAATAGGGGTTGATCGTAGGGGGTTGAAAATTTAGGGTTGCATGTATTTTTGTATCCCGTTTTATAAAAAAAATAAGAAACAGAAATATGTCGAAAAATTAAAAAAAAATTGAGGGGTGCTACCCTTGTGATTTAGGGGGATGAAAAATAGATGTTGTCCTATTCTCAGACCTATCCGACACGCACATAAAATTTCATGAGAATCGGTCAAGCCGTTTCGGAGGAGTTCAATTACGCACATCTAGACTCGAGAATTTTATATATTAGATGACACAACACACTTTAGAAGTTGAGAACATTGTTGTGTTTTAAATATTGAAATAACAATTGATTATTTGTTTCAGAAATGGTGCTTCCTGCAAATGCAAACGTTTACTATGCAGTAAACACTGCATACAATTTGAACTTCATCTTGCGCCCGAGGAAATCGCAACAAATAGAGCCACTCGTCAATGGAAAGTCGCGCGGCAAGCGACCATGACTCAGGACTCAGTGATCAACCACAAGTGAAGTGTTTAATTATAGATATTAGTACAGTGATATGTGACAATATACCGCTATTTGTCTGACCCAACGATTAATAAATATAATAAAATAAGAATTTCCAAAAAAAAACCGGTTATATCCGGAAAATAAATATACTCAACGAGTTTTTCGTTACTACATATTCCGTATTTAATCATTCATGCGGTCAACTACCCAATTGTTGGTAACGAAACTATTTTAAATTGTATTCTAAACGCCATATCATCATCAGCCTTTTGAGGTCCACTGCTGGACGTAGGCCTCCCCCATAGAGCGCCACAACTGCCGGTCCTGTGCAACCTGCATCCATCGACCTCCCGCGGATTTCACCAGGTCGTCGGTCCACCTGGTGGGGGGACGGCCTACTCCGCGTCGACCAGTTCGTGGTCGCCACTCAAGAAGCGGTTTACCACAGCGGTGATCGATTCGTCGAGAGATGTGGCCAGCCCATCTCCACTTCAGCGTGCTAACCTTCCGGGCTATGTCGGTCACGCGAGATCTCTTGCGTATCTCCGTATTGCGGATTTTATCTCGCAGAGAGATTCCGAGCATAGTCCGTTCCATAGCACGCTGAGCCACCTTGAGCCACCTTGAGCTTCGTCATGAGGCCAATATTTAGAGACCAGTCATCAGTGGTAATACACATTGGTCATAGACCTTAGACTTAAGGCACTGTGGGATTTTGGACGAGAAGATTTCCCTTAGTTTCCCGAACGCTGCCCAACCGAGTTGAATCCGTCGGTTTATCTCTTTCTCGAAGTTGGCTCTACCTAGCTGGACTGTTTGTCCTAGGTAAACATAGTGGTCGACAACTTCCGACAACGCCATATATATTTAGTTTATTATATTTAATAAAAGACTGTGTAGTTTCTATCATCCTCGAAACCATCAAAATAAAGAAATGAATTTAACAGAAAAATATATTGCATAAAATTTATTGAATTGGTACTTTTTTACTGTTTGTACAGTGTGCAAATGCCATCTGTTATGGGTATATCTTGTGTTAATAGTTGGGTAGTTTACCCCACGCCGAATACATTCAGTGAAAACATTGAAATTGCTTTATATATATGTAAAAATAAATATTACAAATTGCATTAAAACAATTAATTATGAAATGTTCTGTTTCTATTATGTGAACTACGATTAATATATACTCTTGTATTCTTAAGCATTTCTTATGAAAACATTATAATTACTTAATTTCAGCTCTTTCGTTATGCCGACCGTTACTCAAATATTTTATGTCAATATTCAAATTCAAAATTCTTGTTTGACATTGACAGTAAAATTGACAGTATAAGTTGTCAAATCATGTGGCAAAAGGGAAAGACATTAGACGTCCTAACTATGCAAAAATTTTGTTGTCTTATTTTTTGGAACAAATACTCTGCAATAAGCTCTCTGTTATCAACGTAATGAAACAATATGAAACACATTTTCCATATATAAATTCTTAAACTTTTGCTATTGCCATTAATTGAAATTATTGTATAAGATAATTTATTGAGAATTTGATTATTTAATTTGATTTTATTATGGTTTGTTTCTTTAAGTAATGTTTGAGAATAGACAAATAAGGGTATTGGAAACATTATGTTGCTTGTATGTCTTTATGTCTATGGTATAATAATGTATTGTACTCATGTAAATATTATTTGCCACATGTAGTGTATTAAATGTATTCTTCTATGTATATGATGATTAATATTTGTATATAATGTAATGTATTTGTGTATAATGTAATGTATTTGTAAATAAGAATCTCATGTGTAATTGTTATAAAGAAATATTGAGCCAAAGGCAATGTACGTCTAATAGTGAAGGTGCTGTAGCAGTCTGTATAATGTTTTAGAAGCTTTAATATTAAAAATAAAATGTTTTGATACATTTCACTTCTTATTATGTGACTTATATCTATTTTATTTACTGTTTTTTTATTTATATATACATATATATAGTATAATATTGTCGGGATCAAAAGTCTGGTAAAATATATAAAAATATAAAATGTATAATCCTAACTGCTGGTAGTTAGATCTGTGGTGAACAATTTTTTTGATCTGTATACATTCTACAAATATTTGATATTATATAACTATTGTATAAGAAAATCATTTTTTCTTATAAGTATTTATTATAATTTAACTATGGAGTTGTTAGTGTAATTTGTAATAACGGGCAGCTCTTTGATTTTGTTATTATTTATTCTCACATATTTTAGTAGTTACTTGATAATCTGTCATCCCCACAGCGACTCTCTCGCCTGTATTTCTATATAAAAAAAAAATAATTAATATTTTTGTCAAAATTATGTTTGATGAATGATGTTTAATAAAATGAACCTTTGTGCACAGGTGTTATAACAATAATTTTGAGCATTTTTGTTGATATTAAGGAGTTGTATTTAAAAAAAGTAAGGTTCAGTGTTCTATTAACGTATGAACTGTGTTCATTGTTACATTTACGTAAAACAATTGAAAAGATTCTAAAACTATTATTTACTCCACTATTAAAATACAGATTTTATTACATGATTTTATAAACAAACTCAGTTATTGTTAATGCGCTTGTGGGGATAATATTTCTATTTATAAAAAACGTACAATTTTACAAATGAAGCGTATATTTGTATTATAATACCTGAATGTATGTACATAATTGACATAGCATTTAATATTCTTAATATAATGGCCATAAAGATACAATTCAATACACTGTACACGAATTACAGATACACAGGACTCCGAACGTAAAGTTGAACAAATGGTCTTCATTTAGGTGAAATAATTTTCCCCGGTAGATGGCGCTATTTTTCAACTCCTCGTAAGGTTTTTGCTGTTGGAAGCTCTGTGTAATTCTAAACGCGTTTTATATGGATTTATTTTTCAACGCGTATTATGTGTACCTAATAATAATTGTACGTATGTCATCATCGGTACGTCCTAAATTTTAGCGCCGCCCGTGGCAGAACAGAGAACTAAGATCTTAATTAATTATTGTATACATGAATAATATAGAAAAGCCTGGTGTCTGTATTTCGTGACACTGTAAAATCCAATTTTATTAATACAATTACTAGTACAGATTAGCGTGTTAAATATCTACTAGTATATTATTATGTATGCATGTATATCACACCTAATATTTATCATATTTTAATCTTTCTTATAACGTATATTACTCAATTTAATTGGTTTTGCTATTGACATATATTTAGAAATGCGTTTAACAGGTATAAAATAGAAATAATACATTTGTTACACTCGTTATATGGATATTATGTATTTATACTTTTATTATGTATATCCTTTGTAAATATTTGTAATTAAAAAACTGTAGTATTTTTGTAGTTTTCCACCAGTGTCGCTGTAATAACTGTTTATATTAATTTGGTAATAATAAAATAAAATAACGAAACTTTGTGTCTCTTTTCTTATATGCTCACACCCTACTCGAATGCATATAGCTGATATTATGACCTTAATATAACTTAACGTCAGGCGTTTTCTATCCGAAGGTGTAGCCTCGACTCGCCGAATCGTCCGAATGTTACGTCCCAAATGGTGACGAATCTATTGCCGACACCGAGCACAAAGTTGTCAATCATCGAAATTTATCACACTTAACCGAGAAGTCATAAATCGATGGACTTCTGAGAGTCAGAGAAGCCGGCTGCACGCACGAAAAAATATGACTCATACGCCGTTTCCGGATTTCACCAGGTCGTCGGTCCACCTGGTGGGGGGACGGCCTACTCCGCGTCGAAGAGTTCGTGGTCGCCACTCGAGAACCTTTCTACCCCAGCGGTGATCGGTTCGTCGAGGGATGATGGAGCTGGGCTGGCCCCATCTCCACTTCTACGTGCTAACCTTACGGGCTATGTCGGTTACTCCAGATCTCTTGCGTATATTTTGGTAAACATAGTGGTTGACAACTTCGAGGATCGCATCACCAACAGTAACAGGTGCTTGAACGACATGGGCATTGAACATTACTTTGGTTTTGTCCATGTTCATTCTGAGACCTACTTGTTGGCAAAATCTGCTGAGATCCTTGAGCATTGTACCAAGGTCCTCCAGTGACTCTGCTATGATCACGATATCGTCGGTAAATCGAAGGTGAGTGATGTATTTGCCATTGATGTTGATGCTTAGTCCCTTGTCTGCCACCTTTCTGCAATGGGATTCGTACTCTCAGACCCAATCCGGACTGACATAGTGGCGTTTCTATACAAACACTGCAGCACTTTGATATACCGATAGTCAATTTGGCATCTCTGGAGGGACTGCAGCACTGCCCAAGTTTCGACGGAATCAAAGGCTTTCTCATAGTCCACAAACGCCAGGCACAAAGGCTGATTATATTCCTCGGTCTTTTGTATAATTTGGCGTAGTGTGTGTATGTGGTCTATGGTACTATAGCCTTTCCGGAAACCGGCTTTCGGGATTCGGCATTCGGGAAGCTGGAAGTCGTCACGCCTGCGCGAGAGTCATTTTGTAATGACCCTCGTGAACAGCTTATAGACATGGCTCAAAAGCGAGATGGGTCTATAATTTTTTAAGCGGGTTGCATAACCCTTTTGGAAAAATGTACTTACTGTAATATATGTATATATAGTTTCTGTAAAACAGTTAGTGGTTGGTACTTATCTGACGTCTGACCAATCTCAATTGATTGCGTCTGTTAATTTAGAATAGGAGATATATAAATGCACTAAATCTTTCTAATAATATGTTTACGATTGAAATAGAATAATGATAATTTATGATTGAAATAGAACGTGTTCTGTAGGAAGGTGACGTTAGGAGCCTCGAAAATTGATCGATGAAAAGTTATGAAAGTCAACGAAGTGAGTGAATCGTGTAATAATTGTGCCTTATTATGTCTTTCTGTTCTCTCTGCCTACCCTGCAAGGTATTTGACCTGATGTTATGTATGCATGTATGTACACGAGACTGAGCTAATTTTGTTTGTTAGTGTGAATATCTGATGGTAAATACTTAAATAGATTGTATTAGTTGAAATATACAGCTGATACAGCAAGCTAAAATTATCTGTTTGTTCTAACGGTCCCTGTGAAAACCTAATAATGAGTTAAAAATTATATACATATATTCTAAATGTTTACATCGCGATATAATAAAGTAACAGAAATTAAAGGATTGAATTGTTTTAAGTTTGTCTCTGATTGTGCCTCAGCTTTGATGATAGAAGTACTTATGTACACTCGGTAGATGTAGCTTATTTGTCAATGCTGACATTAAGCCCAGTCAACATAATGAAGAAATGTTTTTCACGCAACTTCATACAATATATTCTATAAATAACTTTCTTCCTATTTTATTTCTATATTTTTCTTCAGACTGCAGTAACTAGCATTAAAGTGCTGGTGCCCAAGTGTTATCATTAAATTCTTAACGTGATTGAACTACTAAGGCCATCTAGTGGACATAGCTATTACAACAGGGCTCGTTGCACTTGATTTAGTAGAGTTCCCCAACTATAACATAACCACTCATTCCAAGCTGTATTTCCTAACACAGCAAGGAATAGCAGCTTAATCTTTGTTACTTTAAACTAATCCTATGTCATATCAGTTGCCTTCATATAAAATAATTAATGAAGAACTATTACATTACACCTCTTAAAATCTTCTTATAATAAACATCGTCAATCTGAATTATTAACTAATTAATCCTCGTAATAACATCGTTAACATTTTGTGATTGTAGGTACTATCCAGGACTGTAGGTACCATTGAGTCATTGTCACTTTGCGCTACCGTGCACTGTTTGTATGTTAGGTGGTAGGTAGCAGCGTGCCGCCACCGGTTGACAGCGGCACGGCTGAAAATTTCATGGCCACAGGGCGGCGTATCGAGCGAGGGAAAATGCGCAGTCGCGAGGCGTCTCCCGCCCGAGTGGCTCGTCTCCCTCGCATTCTTGAACACTCCAGTACCTCCGATACACACGTACTGTGACAACACTTGTTCCGATATTGTCACAACAATAATACTAGCACTCGCATCTAACTCTACTGTTACAACACGAACAGTCTGTATTTTAATACCATCAGTCAAAGTGCAGTGATAGTGCCTCTGTACCACGTGCGTCTACCACCACGACATGTCGAAAACAAAGCTTTTTTAATAGCACCGGCGACGATGTGGTGTCGTGGAGACTCGTCCAAAATGAAATAATAAGGTATGATTGATTATATTAATAAATACAATCCAAATTTGTATAACATACAACATAACATAACTTCACGCCTTTTGTTACCCGAAGGTGTAGGCAGCGGCTGTTAAGCCTCGTCTCGCCGTTATGTTTACGTCCCAAATGGAATAGGTGGCGAACCTATTGCCATACCGGGTATTGCATAGTTTGTCAGTCATCGGTATTTATCACACATAACTTCCGAAAACAATTTCGAAAAGTCATTGGTGTGAGCCAGTGTCTGGAATCGAACCCCGGACCTATGGATCAGAGGCTGTGCGCTCGCCCACTGCGCCACCGAGACTAAAACTTTTTTTTTTTATAACATTCAAAGTTTAATTAATATAGAAAAAAAAGTTATATATGAATCTAAAGGTGATTTGAAGAAAGTCACGTAAAGTCGGTTACCTATAAGTCGATGTGTTATTGAACTATATTTTTTTTGTATTGCGGGAGCGGCCGAAGTCACTGTTCGTAGCGAAGCTCTACGAGTGCCGCAATCTGATTATGGCACACACCCTCTATAGCTACAAGATATTTACTTAACGATATACCAGTAATACATAATAATATCATTATAAATTGTTGTCATAACAAAAAAATAATATATCATAAACCTATTAACATTAGTTCAGGTGTTCGTTTCAACTTTTCATCGTGACCTTTCGTAGTAGTTCGTAGAAGTATGTTATTTATTAGTCGCATTGTATGACTGTAACCTTTATATTATTTACAGAGCGGAATAGTACATTCTAGAAATTCAGTTTCGTTTAATACAAAACTTTTATGAAAACATGTATCATTTCATTATCATTAAATATCATTAACAGTACATAGTATAAAACAAAGTAGCTTTCCACTGTCTGCCCCATAAATGATTAAAACAAATTTTAGGATTATATCGCGTTTATTTCTTACTTATTTATATTTATTTCCCGACGTTACGAACTCTTTACAGAGATCATTTTCACGAGTGATGAACAAAAAGATGGTAGTTGTTCAAAAGCTATTTTCATTGATACAGAGAGCACCCACTTTTTGGAAATAAAAATCATAAGTTGATGTTAAAAATATGATTTTTGCTATTGGTAACCCACATCAGACCAAAAGTTGTTATTATTAAGTTATTAGAATATTATCTTATAAGTTGGTTGAGATCAAAGTATAACCAACCAACCAACTTATAAGATAATATTCTAATAACTTAATAATAACAACTTTTACTTATTAAGTCATACAACAAAGGATCTTTACAAACAAAAATATGAATACATCTTCTAAATAAGTATTTAACTTTTGTTTTCATAGTCTGATGTGGGTTATCAATAGTAAAAATCATATTTTTAACATTACCTTTTGATTTTTATTTCCAAAAAGTGGGACTCTCTGTATCAATGAAAATAGCTTTTGAACAACTACCATCTGTTTGTTCATCACTCGTGAAAATGATCTCTGTAAAGAGTTCGAAACGTCGTGAAATTATATAATAACATAACAATAATTTATTTTAATTAGTAGGTAATATCTGTATAATTAATCTGAAAACGTGATATATTGTCGCGTGTGTGAAGGGTAAGGCGCGCACGCAACTTGCAATCAATCTGTATTGTATTTATGACTGACCCACTAATATATGTTTGGCTATAAACAATTATTATCAAAAAGGAAAAGAAATTAAAAAGTAAATGGCTACTTATATTATTTTTACAGGGAATGAGCATTTCACTTTTACCATTCAACGTCATTTGGCCACGTTTGCATTGATGCTTAGGAATTTGTTGTTAAATATAGTTTTATAATATTAGTAGATAGATATTTTTTTATTTATCATGGGAAGACCCAATAACCACAATGACCCAATCGTAGCCTGGAAAGTATAGCAGAAAATAAAACAAAAACATTTTTACAGAATTGTCTCCTATCCGTTTAAGAGTTTTGTAGCTTCATCATCAGCACAGCAGCATCAGATGTTGATTCAAGCATACCTCCCAAGCAACACGTTAATCCTATATACTACTAAACAGTTTCCATCGACTAACTGCAGTACTCCGTATTCTAATCGTTAAGGGGTTCTGTGGCTTCTTCATCAGCACAGCAGCATCAGACGTATATTCAAGTATACCTCACAAGTAACACGTTAGCAGCAATTGTAGTGCTGTCTTCAAACTCCTAACTGTTGAGGAGTTCTGTGGCTTCTTCATCAGCATAGCAGCATCAGATGTTGACACCATGAAGCATATCCCTAAGACATCATTATTACGTAACAAAAACACCGTACTCGCCTAGAATTTTTGGAGGTTGCCTTCGATTTCTCCTGCTTTCCATCATCAGATCCTGACCTGGTGAAAATGGGACATCTCGAAAGTAAACAGTATAGAACAAAAAAAAATATTAAAACCGTCCATAATTGACGAAAATATCGGTAAACAGACATAAAAAAACATTTTTTATGTCTGTTCTGTATCTGAAATTAAAATATACATACAGACGTATTGAGAACCCCCTCCTTTTTTCGAAGTCGGTTAAAAAGTAGGTACAGAATGCGGCCTTCATCGCTAAACGCAATGTCTGCCTTTGAAAGGACAATAGTGCAAGACACGGGTAGGCATAATGATAAACAAAAATAGAATATTATTTATTTATTTTATTAATTTATTCTATATATTATTATTCCAAATAATAATCAGTTTTGAAGAACAGCCTCTGAGTTTTCTTGCTGGGTCTTTCTCAGGACTGGCCGCGTTTTTGACCCAGTATATACTATATACAATACTTACCTTTAAATTTAAAATAGATCAATGTTTAATAATAGTTATACTCTGATTTTAACTAACTTAAAAAAATGAGATAATAATTATTAATTATCTAATAATTAAAAATAACAACGGTTACCTATTAAATCATACAACAAAGGATCTTTACAAACAAAAACTTTTCTTTAGTAAATATATCTTATAAATATTTTTTTTTTCATGGTCTGATGTGGGTTACCAATAGTAAAAAACATATTTTTAACACCAACTTTTTGATTTTTATTTCCAAAAAGTGGGTGCTCTATGTATCAATGAAAATAGCTTTTGAACGACTACAGATGGTAGTCGTTCAAGTTCGAAACGTCGGGAAATAAATAAAAATAATTATTAAATAAACACAATAAAATCCTAAAAAGTTGTTTTAATGTTACATAAATATTCTTTGAGGTGCGGCTTAAACATATTTAAAATATATCTAGAGGAAATGATTAAGTCTTAAACACCAAAGTGACAAAGCGGAGAATTAAGGAATGCTCTGATGGTTCGGAAATGTAGAAAGAATAGATGATGCAGGATTGTCTAAACAGATATACAGTCCAAAAATGGACAGATGTAGACGTCGAGAACGGAACGTTTGAACGTTTCCTTGCGGAAGATCATGTCAGAAGTCTTAAAAACCGACTATTAAGAGCGTATGCCAAGACTTGATGAAAGTCAAAAAAGCAAGTGAGGTGTGTAAGAATTGTACCTTATGGCGTTCTATACTTGCTGCCTACCCCACAAGAGACTTAGTCTGAAACGATTTGTGTATGTTTAAAGCAGAAACTTATGTTCAAGACCACTAAAAAAGTATTTCTCCATGAGTAGACTAGCATAACTAAGCATTAGAGGAAACTTTTTATTACTTCAGTTCGGTTAACAGTGGTAGAGCCAAGCAGTTCGCTGCATGAATGGGCCGGCTCGACCGGTGAAATATCACGACCTCTCAGAAGACCGACTTAAGTGAGAGGTACCCGGGGGCCCACCCCCCTTTCTCATCCCTTCCCATCCTACTCCCTTAAAGGTCGGCAACTCAACTGTAACACTATATGTGTTGCAGGTGTCCATGGGCGGCGCTGGTCATTTAACATCAAGTGAAACGCCAGCTCGTTTGCCCACCTATCCCATGAAAAAAAAACTTCAATTGGACTTGGAATATATTCGGGAAACCAGAACCTCCATTGCATTATTCAGTTGGATATTTGGTTTCATAATTAGGTACGTAAAGCAGCGTTCTCGAAGAGTTCTCTCATTTTGGTCCCGAAATGTGTATATGTTGACCTGCATTTTCATACGATTGTCCTGTTATGTATTTATATTTCCTTATCACGGCTGGATGCTTTTAGCTCGTTCTCTATATATTAGGTCGGGGAAAAAGTTTTTTCGCATAACGTAGGTATAAACTTATTATAAAATTTCTTTGACTGTACTATTTGTGTCTGGCTGGTTTTGGTAACATTAAAAAGGTTACATTATAAAGAAAAGAAAAAAATAAAAAAAAGTTGTTTCCCGCTATTTTTCATTTGTTTTTCTCTCCGTAAAAATGAGTGAATCTAATGAAGAAATTCGATACATTTTAAAATTTTATTATAAAAAAGGCAAAAATGCAATTCAAGCAGTGAAAAAAATTTGTGATGTTTATGGACCTGATGCAGTGTCAGTAAGAGTAGCACAAATTTGGTTCAAACGTTTTCAGTCCGGAAATTTTGATGTTAAAGATGCACCTCGCTCTGGTCGCCCTGTTACGAATAAAATGGACGCCATTTTTGAAAGAGTGGAGCAAGATCGGCATATTAGTAGTTACGATGTAGCTGAAGAACTGGGAATTGACCACAAAACAGTTTTGACCCATTTGAAGAAAGCTGGTTATACAAAACAGCTCGATATTTGGGTGCCACACGAGCTCACTCAAAGAAACTTAATGAACCGTGTACTCATTTGCGATTCATTATTGAGACGTAATGAAACCGAGCCGTTTTTGAAGAGCTTGATAACTGGCGATGAAAAGTGGATCACGTACGACAAGAACGTGCGAAAAAGGTCGTGGTCGAAAGTTGGCCAGGCTTCACAGACTGTGGCCAAACCTGGCCTAACACGAAATAAGGTGATGCTGTGTGTATGGTGGGATTGGAAGGGCATTGTTCATTATGAGCTTTTACCGTCTGGCAAAACCATCGATTCTGATCTTTACTGCCAGCAACTGATGAGATTAAAGGAAGCAGTCGAGAGAAAACGGCCGGAATTGATCAACAGGAAGGTGGTGGTCTTTCATCACGATAACGCTAGACCACACACATCTTTAGCCACTCAGCAAAAATTAAGAGAGTTCGACTGGGAGGTCCTAGTGCATCCACCATATAGCCCTGACCTTGCGCCTTCAGATTTTCACCTGTTTCGGTCTCTTCAGAATTCTTTAGGTTCTGTAAGGTTGACCTCAAGAGAGGACTGCCAAAACTATTTGTCCCGTTTTTTTGATCAGAAGTCCCAAAGTTTCTACAGTAACGGGATAATGTCTCTGCCCACAAAATGGCAGAAAGTTATTCAACAAAACGGTACATATATATTGTAAATAAATGTAAATAAACTTTGAAAAAAATGTCTTGACTTTTCATACAAAAATACGAAAATACTTTTTCCCCAACCTATTATGTACTACGGACATTGGAGAGAAAATGAAACAAACGACGAAAATATCGAAAACTTAAGAGTGAATTCCCGACCGTTCTGAGCAGGTCATTTATAACCCCAAAACGTACACCTTCACTTACATCCTCACTTATATCCTCACTTATATCCTCGCTTATATCCTCACTTATTCCTTCAGGTATATCTTCGTTAGTTTAATTCTGAAGCTCTGACAATATATGCTCTGAAATTTCACAATAATTTTGTTGAGTAGTTTAAATCCGAAAGTGATAAACTATAATAAAATAATATATAGCATTATTTAGTACATACTAGTTGTTGCCCTCGATATCGTCTGCGTGGCCCACCCCCAGTTTGTGACAGCGTGATAATATTAAGCTTAAGTTTTGATCCGACCTCTTGGCAATATTCATCCAAAATTGGGTATAAAAACATGCAGGACTTTTACAGTTTATCCGTAAATATACTGACATAAACACCACGCCCTCTCAGAAGAGCGACGTAAAGTGGTTCATACAGCGTTTCGTTCGGTAAGAGAGGTACCCGGAGGCCCACCCCCTTCACCGTCCTTCCCTATCCCCTATCTGTATATATGTTCCTGGTGTCCATGGGTGGCGTTGGTTGCTTACCATCAGGTGACACGCCCGCTCATTTGCCCTCCTATCCCATAAAAAAGACAAACACATAAAAAAAATCTTAAAGCCAAATTTTTAGGTTCGGTATCGATTGTAAGTCCCGTTCCCTACAAAGAATCCAATGACGAGTCCCGGCGACGAATCGTCTCGTTTTGACATGATCCTAGACAGTCATGCATGCCGATTGGGATCAAAATTTAAGTGCTGCTTTATTTTTGTATAACTTTATGTACTCGTATTGGTGCCGAGAAGGTCATGCTTCGAAAAAAAAGTCATGGGTTTGTATCCGGCCTCACACCAAGGACTTTTAGACAGTTATGTGTTATAAATATCGATGATAAACAACATGGCAATAAATTCCGCCACTTATTCAGTTTAGGATGTAAAAATGAAGCAAGTCCAAGCTTAAGCTTGGACTTGCTTCATCGAAATCGTTCTTCGATGAAGCTTCGGGTAGGAAAAAGCGTGAAGTTATAGTATGTATTTTTGTGCTCGATATGGCAACAGGTTCGCCACCATTCCATTTGGGACGTAAACATAAATATTTTTAATTTATTATTATTAACAGCCACCGCCTACACCTTCGGGTAGAAAAAGCGTGAAGTTATGTTATGTTATGTTTATAGTATGTATTAGATAAGTGCACTTTTTGTAGATTTCCACGTTTCATCAAAGCTAATATTAGATAGCGTACAGTAAGTGGTAGTTTAATTCGGTTGTTCGAGGGAAGGTTGCCTTTTATATTCAGATATTAAAAGCGGGAAGTGGAATTAAACTTATGCACCTATATGTTTAAATATTTTCTGGTTTGTTCTACAGAAAAGAAAAACTTTAGTTATTTAACTTGGGAATAGATTTCCGTGGTGGTACATTTGTGATGAGTTCTTTTTTTAAGCCTAAATACAAATTGTTTTTCTATTCGAGTTGTTGATATTTAGGTGGAAATAAAATTAAATAAAACGCGTAAACAAATACATGAAAATGCAACGACGTATATTGTCAGAGTAAAGAAGAAAAACACAACAATTAAACATTAAGTAAATTACTTTTTCTTCTAAATTTAAATATTTGCGTTCATGTATGCTAACACGGATTACCAAAATAAAATATTATGTCACTATTCTAATTACATACCTATCCATTTTAAAAACCTTGCATAGTCTATATTCATTAAATAAGAATGTTTTTCTTGTCAGGCTTTAGCTATAAATACGAAACTTTTCACAAAATGTAAAATGTATGAATTAACAGCTTATATTTAAAAAGAAATAAATTAAATAATGACTGAAGTACTGTTGTTACATTTATGAAAATGAAACATTCACAGGAAAGTATTTCACAGTGTGTGCAAAGTAAAAGGACAATTTTGCAAGTGCACTTCGTGTAATAACGGATCTTACATTCACGCTTTAAGAGCTCTCTGACTTAACATACAAAATGCATAAATTCTCTCTTTATTTTCGCTATTTCATTATTGTTGGTCACAGGATTTTTTTTTTATGGGATAGGAGGACAAACGGCAACCAACGTCGCCCATGGACACCAGCAACACATATAGTGTTACTGTTGCGTTGTCGACCTTTAAGGGATAGGGGAGAGGAAAGGATGGGAAAGGGGGGTGGGCCTCCGGGTACCTCTCTCACCGAACGAAACGCGGCATGAGCCACTTTACGTCGGTCTTCTGAGAGGTCGTGGTATCTCACCGGTCGAGCCGGCCCATTCATGCAGCGAACTGCTTGGCTCTACCACTGTCACAATTTAGGTTTATTTTGTTTAATTCGTCCAATTTGGACAGGCTAAAGCTTAAAAGCCATACTGCCTTTTCTGTGATTTTCTTTTTTGTTTAGAATAGAACAAGGATAGTATATACATGAAGGAGGAGGACACCATAATTTGATTTTGACCATTCATTGTTTGGTTTACGTGTTTTTTCCCGTTTTTTTTTGGGATAGGAGTGCAAACGAGCAGGCGTGTCACCTGATGGTAAGTAACCAGCACCACCCATGGACACCTGCAACACATATCGTGTTAGTGCTAGCTGTGTTAGCCAAGTTTATTATAATCTAATATGTGATTAGAATATTAACTATTTATATTTATAGTTGTACTTATAGTGTACTTATTTATAGTTTATATTCTCATAAATCAATTTATTAGATATGAGAGAGTCCAATTCGCTCATTACAATTGCAAATAAATTATAACACGATAAGTTTCTAGTGCCATTTCTTTGGTTATAAACTATCCGGATAACCTCATTTGAGATTTTATGCGGTTCATGTTGAAGTTGTAAAAATTTACTGGCAATAACTACCAGGGCTCCTTTACGATGCTCCCGGTATGTGTACCAGTTGTAAACTAGGACATATTCCAGTAACCCGAACAGGTCCAAGAGGATTTTCATGTTCACGAAAGAAGATTAGAGTAGATGAGATTTTTTTCCACAGAATAAGGGTAGGCGTATATAACATACTAGTTGCCTAGGAAACTTTGATTCGTCTCAGAAGCAATAAGAATAAATAAAAATGGTCATTGTGGGTTATCCTTAAGTGATAGACATACACTATCGCGGACTTTTTTTTTGGAGATCTTTTGAAGGTGTATAAGAATGTAGTACATTGTTTTTATTTGCGACTTAGGG
The DNA here is from genome assembly GCA_905147225.2 of Euproctis similis. Lineage (NCBI taxonomy): Eukaryota > Metazoa > Arthropoda > Insecta > Lepidoptera > Erebidae > Euproctis > Euproctis similis. Next base: position 16,228,250 of record LR990112.1, on the reverse strand, counting down.
TTCGGCCAGCGTTTGCAATTAAAGTGCTAAATCTTGAAAAAATTTACTACCCCATTACATAGTATAAAACAAAGTCGATTTCTGCTGTCTATCCCCTTAAGTGCTAAGTTATTTGAAACTACGCAACGGATTTTGATGTGGTTGTTTGTGTGGCTTTGTTGTATAATATGCAATAATAATGATATATATACATACACAAAATGCTTAGCACCCGAAACCGACGTAAATGCATGATGAGATGTATGACTGTGGATGAGGCGAAAGATGTGTGTCAGAATCGTAGCTTGTGGAAAGCCAACGTCTCTACCTACCCCCATGGCATATAGGCGTGAGCTTATGTATGCATGTATGATAATGATATAGCTTAGAACATCTAGCAGCGTCTGTTAAGCCTCGATTTGCGGATTTTTTGCGTCCCCAATTGAATAGGTGGCGGAACCGATTACTATTCCCCGGGCACAATGTTGTTAGTAATCGATATTTATCACAACTTCATAAAAAGCATTGGTGTGAGACCGGATCCGACTCCATGACTATTTGGCCATACAGAAGTTCTGTGTGATAAAATGTCGATGATTATATTTTTTTCTCGAAGCATAGATGCATACACAGACGATAGAAGGTATACACTCTGCCTACACTTGTATGTATTTAATTGAATGTATGCAGTGAAATTGTATTGTAACAAAATAAATTCACATTATACCTACGGTACACGATTCTCCATTTGATTATTGATACTCAATAGTTTGCCCAAGTTTTATTAGCATTCAGACCTTTTCACTGAGGCATTTCATTTATTTTCTTTGAACGAAAGCTCCTAAAAGACAGTAGGTTCAAAAATAGTGGATGGCGGGTATTTAAAATTCCCTTGCGACTCGATGTGCCCGTGTTTAAATGAATTCAGCGTGAATAGGCCGTGAAAGGAATACCAATGAGCTTTTCGGATCAGGTTTTGCACTTTATCTGAAAAAGATGTCTCCCGACATTTCAGCACGTAACTCATATACTTGTGTGAGGAATTAAGCTATGTCGTACACATTAAATTATAGATATATTTTAAGACATTAGGAGATGTCGGAAGCGTTAACAATAGAAATACAGTCAAAGAAGTTATCTATCATAATAATGATTTGTAGGTTACAAATAGACAAGAGTCACTGACAGATTTACATGACAGAGTATTTTTTATGTAATTTCACACCCTCGACAGAGGGCAGGGCTAAGGAAATAGGATGGAAAAGGAGGGGGAAGGAGATGGATCTCTCATCGAACAACACACGACATGAGCCACTTTACGTCGATATTCTGAGAGATGGTATTTCACCGGTCGAACCAGCAAATTCCTGCAGCAAACTGCGTGGCTCTCACTGTTAAATAGACCACTATTGCCCAACACCGAGCAGAATTTTGTGGGTCATCAATATTTTTAGGACACATCACTTTCTGAAAGTTACTGGTGTGCCCAGACCCGGATCTTCAATTTATCTTCGTAAAGTGGCCCCATCCCTTTCCCTTTCCTCCCCATCCCACTTCCAGCCCCAAAACTATTTACAATTGCATTGGAAGACGTGTTCAGGACTCGAAATGACGTGGGCTAAACATTTCACATCTGAGATTTGCGGACGACATCGTCTTTATGGCTGAATCTGCTCAGGATCTACGACACATATTGCTCGACCTAGCTGATTCTGCAGCACGAATTGGTCTTCGGGTGAACTTAGACAAAACTAAGGTTGAGTTTCATCACACATCAGCATCCCGGAGGCAATTATTCTACATGGGATGCCTCTCGAAATGTTTCATGAATGTTCACGAGGTATATATACCTCGGACAAATACTACAGATCGGGAAGAACAACTTAGAGAAGAGCGTCTAAAGAAGGATCCATATTGGTTTGGTACCATTTAGGAAACTTCGTCGCGTCTTTACTGCACCCATACCGTCTTAAGACTAAGGTCTTCAACGAGTGGGTTCTACCCGTTATGACTTACGGAGGCGAGACGTGGGCGCTGACAGCGCGGCTGGTCCACCAATTTAAGGTCGCTGTGCGAGCTATGGAAAGGGCTATGTTAGGAGATTTTATTTAAGGATAGGATTAGAAATGAACACATCCGACAGAGAACTAAAGTCATCGACATAGCATAAGAATTCGCAAGCTGAAGTGGTAGTGGGCAGATCACATTTGTTGCTGATCTTATTCCAGATGGGGGAAACGTGTTGTGTGTGTGAGTAGAGACCGCGACTAGGAAAACGTCTTGTAGGGTACCCTCAGGCTAGGTGGGGCGAAAATTGGCTGGCAGCGGTTGGAAACGAATGGCCAAAGATTGAGCTTAGTGGCGTGCCAAAGGAGAGAGAACCCATGTCCAGCAGTGGATGAAGATAGGTTGAAAATCATGATGATGATGATTTGGCTTCTTTGATGGCATTTAAAATGCTATTTCTAACTGTTTTTGCAACTATATCAATTATTTCATTCTGTATTGTCTTTAATAAATATGGTACTTATCCAATTTTATACTATATTTACTTATACTGATACTATATTTTATCCAATCGAAACTGAAGAGTTTAATAATGTTTGGCGAGCAGTAAAATTAAGTTCAAGTTACCTTGACTAGGCTGAGGATTTTGCGTGATAAGAATCGCTAGGAGTTTCGTGGGATCCCCGAAAAGTGCATTTAGTGGATAGATAAAATACGGCATCCATAATAATGACTGGCATGATTTCATTACTGTACCTGTGCTTTCCACTTGGTGATACACTCTTTGTGTGTTTCAGTTGTCTTTGAAACTTTTTTCCAACTAAAACACCCCGTAGAGCACAATGCAGGTGTGACGGTAGAAGACGGTTCCTTGTAAATCTTGCAGCACGCACAAAGAGTTTTGTATTTGAAGATTTATGCCAAGACCTTTAACCCTTTTGCCAATAACCCACAACCTGTGCCACATGGACGATGTTAAATGTCTACCACTGCTTTCAGTAGATCTAAATTCAATATTTTCGGGGTGATTTTCTGCTGATAATACAGCCTGATTGCTAGAGAAAGACCATTTTTGGCCAGTCATTTTTTGTACTTGTACTGTCATTTATTCCGTCCGTCAAGGTTAAGTAATTTAATAGGAATTTTGCCGCCCTCTGAATTTGCCGCCCGGGGCATGGGCCCCAGCTTGCCCCCGCCTAGATCAGGGGCTGGATGTGCCCTAGGATTTCAACTATGAAAACCCTATTTAATATCTGTTGAAGCATTGAAATGGTTGAACATATCCACACTTAATTAATTAACATAGGAAATAATACACAAGTTTTCATAATCAAAAGAAATCTATTTTAAAACATCCTGGTCTAATAACATCGCTTAAGCGAACGAGTGCTTCAGCTACGTAAGCTTTCCACGTGTGCTACGTGAAACTTGTCATCGAGGTGTTTAATTAAATATTTTTTATAATACTAGACTATATTTATACTAGACTAGCTGACCCTGCGAACTTTGTTCCGCGTCAAAAGTAATAGATGAGTAAAATTTGGATATTTGAAAATTTCAATTTGAGTTATTTTTATGCCGATAAATAGCTCAAATTGAAATTTGTCGTCTTGGCCGGTAATAATTGCGTGACGCAACACCTATGTCCCGCTATGTTAATACTGTAATATCTTCGTAAATATACATTTAAATTACATGCTGTAAAAGGGCCATATTGATCTATATTAAAAGCACAACTATTTAAGTTACTTAACTGGATTAAAATTAATGTTTAAAATCGCTTCGTAAAAAAGCAGTTATTTTACCTAAAAAGGTGAAAAAATTAAAATTATTTGACACCCTCTATCTAATAAAAAAAACCGCATCAAAATCCATTCCGTAATTTCGAATATATACTCATATAAGTTGTTAATAATATATATAATGTTAACATATAATGTTTTATACTATGTAATGATGATGATAACGGATATTAATACAAATATACTTTTTTGTAAGGTGTCCCGAATGGAATAGTTATCGAACCTATTGCTATACACTGGTGTCAGTCATAACGATATTTATCACACATTTCCAAAAATAATTCAGAGAAATAATTGGTGTGAGTCCGGAATCGAAACGGGCAGCTCGATCACTGCAACTTCCGAGACATAAAATACGTTTAAATGTTGACATATTTGATTATCGTAAATAATTAATCTCTCAGCAAATATATACTATTTTAAATTTCAATATCTGACATCAGCTATTTAATATAGAACTACTAATGTAATTCTTAAAATAAATTAAAGCAAATCCCTTTTTAAAGAAGCTTTTATTTAAGCGTTCTAAAAATAAGAAAATAATATTTCCTTAAAAATTTCAAGTATCAACTTAGAGCCTCAGTATGTACAATTTATATAATAACTAGCTGACCCGGCGAACTCTGTTTCGCATCAAAAGTAATAACTGCTGCCCCGCTATGTTAATACTGCAATATCTTCGACAAATTTGAAGTCGATAGCACCTATAGGTTAAAAATGGGAATTTTCCATTGTTAACACCCCCGCAACCCCCCTTGTGGGTGGAATTTCGTAAAATCCGTTCTTAGCTGACCTCTACTCGGCGAAAGGAATAATCCTACCAAATTTCAAGTCGCTACGCCTTATGGTTCCAGAGATATCGTGATGAGTCAATATATAGGTGGAAATCTCTTATATATATATAGATAGATAAAAGCTTGTCGCGAGGTTTGACTCCCTATCAATAGGTAATAAAATTGCAATAGAAAAAACTTGAGAGGTGTCAAGGTACACCCGGATGGAACGAAGTTCCCTTCGATTAATTAGTGAAGGAATTTTCACTAATTAATCGAAGGGAACTTCGTTCCATTCCAACTTCTAATTTCTAATAAAATTTTAGAACTAAAAATAACATATATAAAATATGAAAACATGGAAAATAATGGTTGCTAATATTATGACGAGTGATTTGAAATATTTGACGCGCATCAAATTGAATAAACAATAAGCTTTTTACTGAAGGCTCTGGTCGTAAATCATTGTACACAAACACGCAAATAAAGCTTTTGTATTCACCGTGAACAGACTACAAACTAGACATTCACTTTACACGGCATGCAATGATTTCTGACAAAAAAGTATAAACACAGTTTTCTATTATAACTTCAGTATATTTGCAGTTCGAAAATTCTTTGCTGTACTATAAATATAAATGCGAAAATATGCTTTGCCTCTCAGATTATCGACGTAAATTGACTCATGCCGCGTTTCGCTTGGTGAGAGAAGTATTCGGAGGCTTAACTCTTTCCCCTCTTCCCTTCCCATCCCATCTTAAAGGCCTTAAAGGCCTTCGGGTTCCTGGATTAATAGGTTGATTGTCTGTTGGGCTATAGGTACTTTAAGTTAGATCCCTAACTATACATCAGTAAAAACCGTAATTGAGACAATAAAATAGAGAGACGCTCGTATAAATACAAACTGACTAATTCTAAAAAAATAGATAAGACTAAGCAACTCTAACAATGTTCAGTCATATTGCTTTATTTCCCATTTCTTTTATCATAAGTATAAATAACTAAGTACGTTTAGTATTTGTAATGGATGAAAATGATGTCAGAAATGTAAACAAAATTAATTGAACTTGTTACAAGTACATACAAACAAACATAACATACACGCGAAATGCTTTGCGGGGTAGGCACGATTCTTACACGCCTCACTCACTTAACTCAAACTCGTAAAATAAGTACGATAATAATCGTAATAGCATTGTATAATTAGATAAACGTTGGGGCGTTAAGCTGAATACTCTTTTGTAAATTCTGAAGCGAAGATAAGAGGCGTTTTACGCAGGCTGACAATGCAATCTCAACACGGCTAAAGGAAATTCACGCTTAACTTCCCGTTTGCAGACGAATGGAAAAGTTACCGCCCACTCTCTTCTACTTCACACCGGAACGTTGTTTTTCATATAAAAACCATTTGTAAGGATATATATTGTGTTAGGTCCTTGAGAAATGTGATGTCAGGAGCCTTAAAAAACCGACGAGCGTGTATGAGAGCCAAAGAAGCAAGTGAGGTGTGTAAAAATCGTGTCTTATGGCGCTCTGGCCTCTCTCACTCTGCCTGTCCTTCAAGGAATTTGGCGTGAATCGAGCGTCATGTAATTATATATATGTTGTTCAATATTATGGAAGTAATGTCTTGGATTAGTAAAAATAACGTTGATATTATGAACTATACCAATAATTTTATTACTCCCAATTGTATTGATCTAACCTCAATATAATATATGACCACTTGTCACAGAGGTTGCCGTCTGACCTCTATATAGCGTAGAGAAAATGAACTTTTACTCTTAGACTAATCATATCTGGGATGATATTGATCTATATGACCTACTCGTAAATCGGCTGTGTTAAATGTTATTGACAGATTTGTCACACAAGACGATTTCGTGAATTATTATCAAAGCACTTATTTCTATCATTATATTAAACTTATATATTACAGTAAACAGTCTCGGTGGCGCAGTGGCTACCACCCCGCTTCTTATTCAAGAAGTAGTGGGTTTAAATCCTGGCACACACCTATGACTTTTCGAAATTTTCGGAAGTTACGTGTGATAAATATCGACGACTGGCAACTTTGTGCCCGGTATGGCAATAGGTTCGCCACCACTTGGTACGTAAACATAACGGCGAGACGAGGCTTAACAGCCGCTGCCTACACCTTCGGGTAGAAAAAGGCGTGAAGTTATGTTATGTATTTGAAGAGATTTATAAATAAATTAAATATTTATAAATAAATTAAATATTTATAAATTGTAAATAAAAATATCAACACACTTTGACGGGCGTGTATGATAAGAGTTATGAAAGTCAAGGAAGCGAGTGAGGCATGTAAGGCGCCTTATGGCGCTCTGTTCTCTCTGCCCTCCCCTGCCAGGTACTTGGTGCAAAGTTATGTATATATGTAAATATCTATTAATAATAAGTGTAAATAATGTAATTAATTATTTTTTTCTTACCATTGTAAGTAATTTCTAGAACTAAATGGGAACTAAATGGCGTTGTGCATCCTCCGCTAGTTGAATGTACATAATATGCTGTATAGCATTATATTTCGAGATATTTATCTTGCATGGTCCTATAGAATATCTTTAAGAATAATATGGGTCAATAGCTAACCCAGCAAACGTTGTCTTGTCACAAAATAAAGGTTTGATAAACAAATAAAAAGTAAGAGTTGATAACAGACGGGTGAAAATTTAGGGTTGTTGTAAGTAAAGAAATAACAAACAATTTTTAAAACAACGTCCCTCCGTGTGGTTGAAGTGAAACTTCGTAATGTGAAAAAGAGGATAGAAAGGGTTAAATTGATTTTCATTTTATTATGTGAAACTTTATTGATATGGCTTCCTATTCACAATTGAATTTCAATGATTATTTCGATATTTCGAAAAATATCCAAATCTATAATATGTACCATGGGGTAACTAATGATAACTAAAATAATATACAAAAAAAATCCGAGAAATATCCTGTGTGAGCCCGGATCGTTCCGTGCTCACACAGGATATTTTACACGACTTCTGAATCAGAAGCGGAGAGTTTGACCACTGGACCACCGAAAAATATCCTGTGTGAGCCCGGAACGATCACACGACTTCTGAATCAGAAGCGGAGAGTTTGACCACTGGACCACCGATATTATTAGTACTCAATATCTATTACATATATACTTATACAATTCTCGTGTATTAGTGTTAGTTACCATACTCCTCCGAAACGGCTTCACCGATTCTTATGAAATTTGGTGTGCATATCGGGTAGATCTGGAAATTGGACATATATTCTTATCCTCCTAATATGTTAAGGGTAGCCAACCTCTTTATGAAACAGCTTCATAAAATACTTAGGCACAACCCTAATATTTCACCTCTCTACGTAATCGTACCGCCCTATTTTTTTATTTGTAAAGTTGGTGTCAGCAAAAATTCGAAGGACCACATGATTATTATACCTATAGAAAACTTATATACCTAGAAGAAATTTAAATAAAAATGAAGTTAAAACAGCAATTATAAGCTAAAACAAAGCCTGGCAGATATCAGCTAATAGTAATAAATAAAAATACATCACTAAGAAAGAACAAACATAGTTGTAATCTGTTGTTAAACTCAGTGTAAGTAAATGTAGATACCTACAGTTGTAACAAAGACGCGTAAAACCTTGACTGTATAAATAGAGAGACGCTATATTCTGTACTAAAAGGCTTCCCTCATCCACCTGCAAGGTGAAGTACCTACATATATTTTTAAAGGAAAAAATATTCTCTATTCACCTTCATGAAACGACTGACATACGAGATATTTATGAGACATTCTGGTTTTCTTTTTGGGTTTTAAGACTTATTCCTCTGTCTATGTTACTTAAGATATATTGGATTTTTTCTTATGGCATAGGGGCAAACGAGAAAGCAAGTTAACTAATGGTAAACAACAAGTGCTGCCTATGGACACTTGTTACTCAGACAGAGTTACAGTTGCGTTACCGTCCCTTAACGGAGTGTGATGGGGTGGAAAGGAGAAAAGGGTTGGGCCACCGTGTAACCTCTCTCACAGAACGAAACGCGAAATGTTCCACTTTACGTCGATTTTCTGCCAGGTCTTTGTAGTTCACCAGCCAATTCGTGCAGCAAACTGCGTGGTTCTACAATGTAGCATTGTAACACCAATGATATTTATTATTTGTGATTAAAATCCTTATATTAAAATGAAACAGTGCTAGTATAAAAATTCAAGTTGGGCAATCCGCATCTGAATAAGAAATCTTCTCGGGTTCTAGTCCCAGCTCACATCAATTATTATTCGGAATTCTTTTCAAAAATTAATTTAATAAACATCGATTGTCGAGGACGGCCAAGACACACATTCCATGACCAAATAGAACGTGTTCTGGAGAAAGGTGATGTTAGGAGCCTCAAAAAACCGATGCGCGTTGACTTTGACTATTACATTCTCGAAAAAAAAAACTGATCGCTAAGGCATAGTTACACCTTAGGCTATCTATAAAAAAGAGAAGTAACAGAAAAATATAACATTTAAAAAAAAAGTTTTACTATGACATTGCACGGAAAGGGCAAGTCGTCGGTTTCCCTCAAATAAATGGTAAATAATGTTGGGGTTTGTGAAAATAAATCTGTCACGCCAGTCGTACATTACGAGTCAATTATACGCATAATATTGGCTTCGTGTTAAAAAACACAACCTTATTATTTAACTATATGATAAGAAAGCTTATTAAAATGATGCTAAGGTTTCTTCAGTACCTGACTAAAAAAGAAAGAGCAGAAAAAAACAAAAGGAGGAGGCGTGCCATTATATTAGGCAGGTATCAGGAACTTCTATTAACAAGAATAAATATTAAGACAGACACTTGACCAAGTCATACCCTGATCAGCATTGATTCTTAACATTTTCAACAACAGATCGAATCCAAACTACAGTCACTCTTGCAAATCGAATGAAACACAGCATAACAAGAGGAGAGAAGTACTACTCTGTCTAAAAAGTATCGGGTATATGTCAATAAAGAGACCCGCGTAAAAGAGGTTGTTCTAATTTTTTTACTGCATGTTGGTAGCACTGTACTGATTTAGCGCTCAAAATTTGAACGGGATCTGTCATTTAATTTATTTTAAACTAAACTTTTTGTTGGTCATAGTTTTGAGTCCTCGGCGATTTTTACAATGGAAAATATTGTTGAACAAAGAGTGTGCCTTAAATTTTGTGTTTCGAATGATATTTCATATGGTGAATCACTAAAAATGTTGCGAAATACCTACGGCGAATCATGTATATCGAAAACAAGGGCTTATGAATGGTATAAGGCTTTTAAAGAAGGCCGAGAAGTAGTAGTAGACTTGCCTCGTTCTGGTAGACCTTCAACCGCTACGACCAAAGAAAACATCGACAGAATCAAGAAGCTAGTGCTCGAAAATCGACGTATGAGTCTGAGAGAGTTGGCTAGTGAGGTGAACATATCTTTTAAGTCCGTCCACAATATTCTCATTGACATTTTAGGCATGAAACGCGTCGCCGCTCGACTAGTTCCAAAAGAGCTCAATTTTGTTCAAAAAGGGCAGCGAAAGCATGTCGCTGGAGACATGGTTTCCCGAGCTTCTACGGATCCGACCTTTATGAAACGTATAATAACTGGCGACGAGACATGGGTTTATGAGTATGACATGCAAACAAGCCAACAGTCTTCAGAATGGCGTCTCGAAAACGAGCCGAAACCCAAAAAACCGCGGCAAAGTCGCACCAAAATCAAGGTGATGCTGACAGTTTTTTTTGACTACCGTGGTGTGGTTCACTCTGAATTCCTTCCAGAGGGAGAAACAGTGAATAAAGAATATTATTTAGGCGTCATGAAGCGTTTGCGTGAGAGTATCCACCGAAAACGTCCAGATTTGTGGCGACACAACTCATGGATGCTGCACCATGATAATGCACCATCACACACAGCCATTATAGTGAAAGAGTTTTTAGCGAAAAATTCAACAAACGTTCTCGACCAAGCACCCTATTCACCTGATATGGCTCCGTCTGACTTTTTTTATTTCCCAAGTTAAAATTACCACTTCGAGGAAAACGTTTTGAGTCAATAGAAGCCATAAAAGAAAATTTGCTGAATGAGCTAAAGGCCATACCGCAAATAGCCTATGAAAAATGTATGGAAGACTGGGTGAAGCGGTGGAGATGTTGTATTGCAAGCGATGGGGCCTACTTTGAAGGCGACAAAATAAATTTAGATGAATAATTTGTATTTTTTGTTTTATTGACAAATTCCCGATACTTAGTACACAGAAGTATGGTTTGGTCATGTTGCAAGAATGAATGAAACCCAACTGATTAATAGTGTGTACGACGTGAATGCAAGTAGGAACCACTGGTGGTGTCAGGATTGGGAGACCCAGATGGAGCTATAACGACCAAATAAAAGATCTGTTTAAAAAAATGCGTAGTACCGGAAACCGACGTGAATGTATGATGAGATGGACACACTCCCGGGCTATGGGGTGAGTGGCGCACTGCCGCGCGCCGTGCAGTCCACTTATGAAGGCTGCACAGCGTGTGTGCGTGTTGATGGCGGCTTGTCGCCCTGGTTTGACGTCAATATCGGCGTCAGACAGGGCTGCGTGCTGTCCGCTCGGCTGTTCATCCTATACCTGGACAGTTGTCTCCAGAGAGTGAGATCGACGAATGTAGGGATGCGAATGGGTGACCTAGTTGTGAGCTGCCTACTTTACGCAGATGACGCCGTGCTCTTAGCCGAATCGCCGTCTGATCTGCAAACACTAGTCACATTATGAAAGATGATTGTTTGATGAAAGGCTTACAATTGAATGTGATGAAAACAAAAGTTATGGTGTTTGAAAGGGAGGAATCCAGAACGAATGCAAGGGTAATGGTTGACGCTGTAGTGCTGGAACAGGTGAATGAAATTGTATATCTTGGATGCGCTTTTAGCAGGGATAGAAGGTGCACCACTGATGTAGAAAGAAGAGTAGCGTTAGGAAATATAGTAAATGGGGCGTTGGGCAGATTCCTGGGCGCGAAAGATATTAGCAGAAAAGCCCAGCTAGCAATTCACAATGCAATACCGATCCCAACGCTAACTTATGGAAGCGAGAGCTGGGTATGGCAGAGTGTGCATGAAAGTAGGATAAACGCGGTCGAAATGAGGGCATTGCGCAAAATCTGCGGAGTGACCCTCGCTGACCGCGTGGAAAACAAGGTTATAAGGAAGGAAGTCGGATTGAAAGAGAGTGTCGGCGTAAAAGTAAGAAAGAGCATGCTCCGATGGTTCGGACATGTAGACAGGATGGATGATACAAGATTGACTAAGCAGATATACAATGCAAAAGCGGATGGATGTAGGAGTCGAGGACGGCCTAGACACACATTCCATGACCAAATAGAAGGTGTTCTGGAGGACGGTGATGTTAGGAGCCTCAAAAATCGACGCGCGCGCATGAAAAGAGTTATGAAAGTCAACGAAGCCAGTGAGGTGTGTAAGAATCGTGCCTTATGGCGCTCCGTTCTCTCTGCCTACCCCGAAGGGATTTAGCGTGAAGTTATGTATGTATGTAAAAATATATTATTAAATACTTTTTTGCAATTGAAAAAATCGATGTGAGCATGGTATTGCGGCAACTGTATCGCTAATATTAAAATAAACGTTTGTAAAACAAGTAGGTACCAATCGGGAGGCAAGTCATACAGAAACCCAGTATACTTACATAGTGAATGAGGTAGCCCAACTTGGTCCGTGTCCCGATAACCTACATTTTCGCCCTTGAATCCCCCCGCCCCGCCACCCTCGCAATTCGTACGCTCCCGTGACGTCATGAATGCCCTCTAAAACGATACTCTAATAAAAACGTAGGAATTGTTTCCAATACTTATAGAATATTGCCACAAGGACACTATTATTTGATACGCTACTTACGTAATACGGAACGGTTTAAAACTTCACGCAGTTTTTTACTCGAATGTGTAGGCAGCGGTTGATAAGCCTAGACTCCTCAAATTTTATGTCTCATATCGAACAGATGGCGAAACCTATTACACTGGACACAAAGCTGTCAGACATCGATATTTATCACAGCTAACTTTAGAAAATAATTCCGCGTAGTCATTGGTTTGAACACGTATTCGATCCGACGGCTTTTTGATTCAGATCTACAGAACAGCAAGACAACAACTTGCGTTTTGTTAACACAATTGTACAGCTTTTTCCATTTTATTGAAATAATTTCATGTCAACAATGCACCATTCGTAGAACGAACCAGTTAGAAACTAGGGTAACAGTTTCCGGTCCATGAAACTCATAATAAAATGTGAAATTAAACACAACCCAAATAAAAGTAAACGAGCAAGCTCGTGTACAAATAATCTTTTGAATATTGATACGGCATTTTGCTAACAATATCCGAGTTTAACAACAGCACTTCCGTGTGGAATTGTTAAAAACGTTTTTCGCGACAATAACGGCGATTATTAGAATAATCAAATAGCACCAGTTATTTTATATGACAAAGGAAAATATTGGTAGAATATGCTAATTAATCGCTAAAATCACACGTAATACAGATTCATATTTGAAGGAGCTCCTATCCGCAAATTTCAGTAGTTCGTCGAGATAAATACAACTGTTACATTAGAGCTTTTTTGTGCCCGATCTTATTACTAAAATAATAAAAAAAATAGCTTTAACATGAACTATATTTGTTTTTTTTTTGTTTATACTAAATGTAGTATTCAATAGGTGCAATAATTACTAAATAACATACGTACCTTCACGACTTTTTCTACCCGAATGTATAGGCAGTGGCTGTGAAGCCTCGACTCGCCGTTGTGTTTACTTCGTTATGTGTGATAAATGTCGATGACTGACAACTTTGTGCCCGATATATGGCAATAGGTTCGCCATCTATTCCATTTGAGACGTAACGTAATTATTCGGTAAGTGGAATCTTTAACAGCCGATACCTAGACCTTCGGGTAGAAAAAGGCGTGAAATTACGTATACGTACGTAAAATGTGAAAATATATAACGTGAAGATTAGCTTTGGATGTAAGATAGAACCAAACTTGAGCTTAAGTGATTACATTGGCAATTGTATGAAGCAAAGTTCACGTTATTTTTTCCGAAGTAATATAATATTCTTAAAATAAGAATAGATTTAAATTCACCTACGTTCGTTGCACCTACATGCTTATATTATATTGTTTTATCTCTTTAGGCTTTGAGTCTTTGGGAAATCTTTGGAAATCTTTGGGTTCATAAAATTAGTCGGAAATATGTCGCCCATGATTTGTTCGCTGTACAAATAATATTCATGCACGTAGCACAAATTGCTATACTGAGTTGGTGATCGAATACACTATCTGTGTACTAGCCACTACTAACTGCTATTTGCCACTGTGAGACAAGGTCCCTTATATCCAACTTTTAAATTCAAAATTCAAATTTATGTCACAATTTTGCGTTTAACAAACAAAAGTATTGACTAAGCAGATATATAGGTATACAAAAGCGGATGGATGTAAGAGTCGGGGACGGCCACGACACACTTTCCATGACCAAATAGAACGAGTTCTGGAGCAAGGTGATGTCAGGAGCCTTAAAAAATGTACACGCGTGTAAGACAAGAGTTATGAAAGTCAAAGAAGCGAGTGAGGCGTGTAAGAGTCGTTCCATATGAAGCTCTATTCTCTCTACCTATCCCACAAGGGATATGACGTGAAGTTATGTATGTGTGTGTGTATGTTATGTCACAAAATAGATCAATGCTTCAGTTCACTTCGCTGGCGGCACATGTGGGTGAAATTTCCAATTTACAGTTTATGGTTCGAGCTCGTTTTCCAAGTCAATGGTTCGTCATAATCTATGGCTTACAAATTAATCAAAGGTAATCAGACTTTAATCTAGTGTAAATGATTAGTGTTTACAGGCATTACACCCTTTGTAGGTAACTACGCTGATATAATATTCCTATATGTTATATAAAACTTCACAACTTACAGATCTGTCACTTATTACTACTATTACTATTTATATCACTATTACTTAGGTAAATGTAACCTTCGGGTAGAAAAAGGGGTGAAGTTATGTTATATGTCTGTTATGAACATTTGATTTTTGGTACCGACGAACTCGGAAAATAAAGAGGCGATTTCAGTATTGACTCATTCTGACCCAGCGAACTTCGCTTGGTCGCCTTGTTTCGTCTGTTTCGCCTTATAAAAGAAATAAAAATGGTCATTGTTAGCTATCCCTAATACATATCGGGCTTTTTTGTAGACCTTTCGAAGGTGTATAATAATTTAGTACATTATTTTAATCTATCACTTAGGTTTTAGCCAGTGTTTGCAATTAGGTTGACAAATCTCTAAAATTATCACTCTTTATTTGATACACTATACATGAATTACAGATAAAAACCACCCCGTTGACAACCGCTATCTATTAAAATAATCCACATCAAAATCTGTTGCCTAGTTTCAAACATCTAAGCATATAAGGGGACAGACAGCGGAAGGCGACTTTATTTTATACTACGTAATGATAATGATGACAAATATGGATTAGTGTAATATTTAACGATTATTAAGATATACACTCCCACAGGTGTCGTCCGTTAGATTTACTTCGTAGGCATTTGGCATTTATTCCGGAATATTGCGACGGGGCCAATAAAAATGTGAACTCGGTGTGCCAAACTTTTAATGTTTCAATTAGGGATATGATTCAATTTTGTAAAACAAAAAAGGAAATTGAAATTGCAATATATTTATTCAACTTGTTAATAAGAAAGTTGTTTAACAACATTTTGTTTAACAGTGATAAATTTCTTAATAACTTTCATGACCTCAATACACTAAGGTGAAGTTAGCAGCATTACGGCTTGGAAGGTCAATAAAATTGTTTGGTTCCAGGGGTGGTGGACTTACTGTTATACTTCAGCCCCGATTTGGTCATCTATGTTTAACACAATCATCTTTCGAAAAAAAAAGAAGTCGGAACTTAATCAGAGTGTTAGGCCAATACGCCAGCACGATCGGTAATATTAATAAATATAAATCTAATATCTTAATTTCACAAGATCTAGTATAATTCTACCCCTATCGATCTAACAAGCGTGGTAACAACTTTCTGAGAGATTCTCTTGTCTAGAGTATTTTAGAGTCTAAAGTATTTTCAGAATCAAAGATAAATGGTAGTCCGAGAGCTGGCACCAATTTTTGGGTAGGTATTTGAGGCAAGCTGAAAACTTGTTATATACCTCTCCTATTATATTCCAACACGGAATAGCAGACCTGGCTGGTGAATAGCGGGGCTAAATCAACCCCTAAATTATTAAAAATATTATTTTTTTTCCTAAAAAATGTATTTGAGGCAATACGCAATTTATATATGTTGCAGTGTAATACTTAATGTATATGAAAAAAAATAAGCCAGACAATTTAATCGGGGCTTTAATATTGCCAGAAGCGCGCAAAAATATTTTGCAAAAAATTATAAAAAATGTATTTGAGGCAGCTTGAAATTTTAATGAAATGATCTGTCTTTTTGGGAATCTTATTTTTTAGTTATAAATAACACTCCATTAAAATTTCAAGCTGCCTCAAATACATTTTTTATAATTTTTTGCAAAATATTTTTGCGCGCTTCTGGCAATATTAAAGCCCCGATTAAATTGTCTGGCTTATTTTTTTTCATATACATTAAGTATTACACTGCAACATATACGAGTATAAATTGCGTATTGCCTCAAATACATTTTTTTGGAAAAAAAAATAATATTTTTAAAAATTTAGGGGTTGATTTAGCCCCGCTATTCACCAGCCAGGTCTGCTATTCCGTGTTGGGATATAATAGGAGATGTATATAACAAGTTTTCAGCTTGCCTCAAATACCTACCCAAAAATTGGTGCCAGCTCTCCTACTATGGTGTTCAATGATGGTGGAGTTATATTATTTTGTTATATTATAAACATAACACATAACATAACTTCACGCCTTTTGTTACCCGAAGGTGTAGGCAGCGGCTGTTAAGCCTCGTCTAGCCGTTATGTTTACGTCCCAAATGGAATAGGTGGCGAACCTATTGCCATACCGGGCACAAAGTTTGTCAGTCATCGATATTTATCACACATAACTTCCGAAAACAATTTCGAAATGTCATTGGTGTGAGCCAGTGTCTGGAATCGAACCCCGGACCTCTGGATCAGAGGCCGTGCGCTCGCCCACTGCGCCACCGAGACTGTTATATTATAGCTATCACTTAACATAAAATTAATTCACGCCTTTATACGCCGAAGGTGTAGGCAGCGGCTGGTAAGCCTCGACTCGCCGTTATGTTTATGTCCTAAATGCAATAGTTGACGAACCTATTGCCTTACAGCGGACACAAAGATGTCCAGTCATTGATAATTTATTAAGAATTTCGAAAAGTCATTGGTTGGAGCCCGGAATCGAACCCACGACAACTCGACCACCGTAACACCAAGACGAGTATGAATGATGATGTATGAATTTATAATGTGTAGTTATCAATTTTATTTATTAACTAGCTGACCCAGCAAACGTTGTCTTGCCGAAAAATAAAATTTAAAAAATAGGGGTTGATCGTAGGGGGTTGAAAATTTAGGGTTGCATGTATTTTTGTATCCCGTTTTATAAAAAAAATAAGATACAGAAATATGTCGAAAAATTAAAGAAAAAAATTGAGGGGTGGGCTACCCTTGTGATTTAGGGGGATGAAAAATAGATGTTGTCCTATTCTCAGACCTACCCGACACGCACATAAAATTTCATGAGAATCGGTCAAGCCGTTTCGGAGGAGTTCAATTACGCACATCTAGACTCGAGAATTTTATATATTAGACAATATGAAGGGTTTTTTTTATCCAGTAACCTAATAGGTATTCGAAACAACTTATATTACCCAAGGGGTACATTAACAAAATCACTTCATTGCCAGTTACGCTATTCTATTAACTAATATCTAAGTAAAGCAATCCATAGGTAGCATCCACGTAACGCTTCCACCATACTGGTGGCCTATATAACCCACATGGGACTTTGACGGGTCGTAAAATGGATATACATGCTTACTACTTATATAATACAACAACTCAGTTAATTTTAAACATATAATATCTCACAAATATTAAATTATGAACGATATTAGTCTGAGATATTATTATTATTATGAAGATATTTTGATATTGAAACCTGTGAATATTATATACAGTTTGAAATTAATTGAATGAGGCATATAATAATACATAGTAGACTACAGATTCGGGATTTAGCGTACATAACTTTTGATAACATTCCTGGCATTATATAAATGTTTAATGTCAAGGTAATATATCTTAATTATAATATCTTAATTATAAGACAACAATTTAGAAGCGTATAAAAGCCTTTTTATTGAGTTATGACGTAGACGCGCTGTTTATGTTTAATATTACTGTTCTCTAACGAATTACATATTAGCCAATTATTAATAGGAAACAAGCAGTTCGCTGCATGAACAGGCTGGCTCGATCGGGGAAATACCACGACCTCCACCATTCACTTTCGAGCCTTTTCTCAATACCATCGGAATGGCCGACAATGAGGGAATAGGGCTCGCGCTTACCATCAGATGACCCGCTTACTCGTTTACTTCCACCCAATAAAAGTAGTCACGTAGGAAGTCTAGGTATACGTCAGATTTGCTTAAAACGTAATTCCAGTTCAAAACTACTCTGTGTAATACTTTTACTGCGGACTGTTTTTGGTTATAAAAATTTACGACATGGAGTGGCACAGCTTCCATAAAATTGATATCGGTATAAAGTTGTAAGATGCACGTCATTCGAGTGCTGGAAGACAGTTGGCATCACGCCAGAGACTCATCTGTCTATCCTGTGAGCTGGCAGAGATAAATGTTCACAAACAAATTGGATTCGTTAGCCAGTTTCTTCCAATAATAGTTAAGTAAGACGTTTTTCTTAAAAAATAATTCATCTGTTGCACTGATATATATAACTAGACAGGGTATATAAAAAGGCTTCTTTTATTTACATCTGGCTTCAATATCAGATGAGGAGTGGTACTGTGGTACTGCTCTTGGGAATAGTGTTACTTAGATATAATATTTGACTTTTTTTATCTTTCGTAAACCATCATATACGACGCCGAGGTTCTTATTGTACATTCTAGTCCGTTTTTATATCTCCTGATAATACGCGGTCTAGTTGTTCATGAAATCCGTGTTGTAAAACCTACTACGTAGGTAGGTACTCCTAAGTTTGCATGGTATATCTACTTAGTCGTTATTTTATCTCCCATTCTTTTGAAATGCTGAAATCAACGCTTTTATTTTCTAGTTACCCATTAATATAGGGCATATCAAAACGGGGATATAAGTTAGCACTTATACTTATCATAATGTTATTTATTTTAGTACATATATTTATTCTAGGCATTTTTATAATAGAAATATAATTATTTTTATAATTTACCATTTATAATGGTAGGTTTATGATATATACCACGTGATTTCGAATCGATAAAAGTCCATTTGTAATAATGTTTTTATTGTTTTTGTTTGAGTTTTATTAGGGATAAGTAAATAAATTATTTGTAGACAGGTTGTTGAACTACTTTACGAGCTTATAATGAGAGGGAGTTATTGTTATTGATAGGCTATGAAGAATGTTAAGTTGGGTAGCATTATATACCTAAATGCTTATTAAAACTAATATAACTAATTACCCGGCTGTGTTAGAAGTAGGGTAATTTTATATTCATGTTTTTAATTTGGAAATTCTTATGTATCAGAAGTAGATAAATACTAGAGCATTTAGATTTCCATGACAAAGTTGTAATCCATCCTAATCCATACTAATCTCCCCCATCAATTTAAATTTAATTAGGTTTTAATTTATTTTAACGATATAGAAAATTCTCTATATGTAAGCCAATTTGGTATCATCAATTTTAGTTTAATAGTTGACACGTTGAGTAAGAAACATACAAACATGTGTAAAAACTCTCGCATTTGTGATATTTGTGTCATAAATAAGTTTCTGAAGTACTAATATAAAGTAAACTTCATTTTTCGGTGGAACAACATTTAATATTGAATGTTAAATCAGCGCGCGTCAGCAAGGGTCGAGGTGGCCGGAAGCACGCCGTCTCCCGATATGCCTCACCACCGGATATAGCACCCAACTCACGGAAGCTTGTTTTCTACTTATACCTTCATTACTTACTTTATGACAGCCGACCACCGAATTAATTAGTATTTACAATTATTCACATATGTCTGCGAAGTATTTAAAACTTACCTCTTTGTTTTTTTTTAATATCTTTGAAAAAAACTAAAGTTGTTCTTGGAAGGCAATTCCATCAATTAAAAATGTTTATTACAATATTAGGAGGTACTCCAAGTGGAAATTATGTAAGAGAAAAATATTATCGTTTTAAAAACATGTTAGCGTTCTCGAACCTATGATCTACTAATACTATAAATGCTTAAACAAATAAGCTAAATATATATTGAAAATGTTTTCTTTCTTTCGCTCTTTAATTGATCCGCTCCAGGCTCCTCTGCAGAGCCCTGGAGAGGGAGGCCCCCGGTAGGTAGCTTGAC
Organism: Euproctis similis; assembly: GCA_905147225.2. Lineage (NCBI taxonomy): Eukaryota > Metazoa > Arthropoda > Insecta > Lepidoptera > Erebidae > Euproctis > Euproctis similis. The sequence goes on along the minus strand of LR990112.1, from coordinate 16,208,036 downwards.
GGTACCTACAAACAATTCAGATGTATAGTACTGTCTCTAGAAAGGTAATGGCATCATAGGCAGAGGGGTAAATAACTCTACTATTTACCCATCTGCCTACGATTTATACCATTAATTACATATCCGTTGGAGCGTTTTAAATTTACACACGTATTTTTGTAACTTCACACCATTAATGAGTGGATGTGGTAGTGGTAATTGTGCACTAGACACGCTGGTCTGTTTTTTAAATCTAAAGTAATCTATACCTGTGGTTCCTATGGCCATATGTTAGGTACAATTTCTAGAGTTTGAGTAATCTATATTGTTTACATATATCTTTTGAAAAATTATCGACCTACTGGGTCAGAATTCTGATCCAAAGGTCTATAGGCGGCTTGTTGTGTAACAGGTCATTAATTGTAAATTTTTTTGGTAGAGAGCATCGTGACCCCCGGCATGAGGTCGGGGGAGGCGGGGGAGGGCTCGGAGTTAGCGGAGTTTGGTGCACGCTGGCCGCCACCCTATACCCAGGGCTATGGGTGGACTCGCTCCGCTACTCCACAGCATCCGCCCGCTCATCACCTCGCCAGACACTCCAGGTCACACCAGGTAATCATATTGTAGAATTAATTTGATACGATGCACATCGACGATCTCGATCAATAATCTTATTTGAAAACGAAGAAAGCATACACATACACGTGAATACATACTGTAAAATTTAAAGTAAGCTAAGCTCCGATAGTTCAGATGTATAGAAAAAACGGATGATGTAAGATTGACTAAGCAGATGTACAAAGCAGAAGCGGGAGGATGTATCATCATCATTACATAGTATAAAACAAAGTCACTTTCCGCTGTCTGACCCCTTATATGCTTATATCTTTAAAACTACGCAACGGATTTTGATGCGGTTTTTTAATAGTTAGAGGGTGTCAACGGGATGGTTTTGATCTTTAATTCATATATGATGTTGTACAGAAAAAATAAAAATATTCGAGATTTAGCACTTTAATTGCAAACGCTGGCTGAACCCTAATTGATAGATCAAAACAATGCTCTACATTATTAAACACCTTCAGAAGGTCTACAAAAAAGTCTGCGAGAGCATATGTCTATCTCTTAAGGATAACCCACTATGACCATTTTTATTTTTTTACTTTTTACGAGAAATAATGGCATATTTACGAAGCAATTTCAAACATTACAGCATTAATTTTCATCCAGTTAAGTGTTATAAATATATTGTGCTATTAATATAGATCAAAATGGCCCTTTACAGTATGTAATTTGAACGAATATTTACAAGGATATTACAGTATTAACATAGCGGGAAATGGAAGTTGCGTTGCGCGCCAAAACGCGTGCCGATAAATAGCACAAATTGAACTTTTTAAGATCCAAATATATTTCTTTTGATGTGGAACAAAGTTCGCCGGGTCAGCTAGTTGTGTATATAATTGTTGAGGTGAGCGAAGACAAACTTTCCATGACCAAATCAGTGTGTTATTGAGAGACGCTGCTGCATAAATAGGTACAAAGTTAAATTAGATTTTGAGACCAATCTTTTCATATAGAAAATGAGAACGTTTTTTTATGGAATATAGTGCAAAAGAGCAGGCGCGTCACCTGATGATAAGCAACTAACTGGATACGTCTGTCACCGAACGAAACGAACTTAAAGGTCGTGGTATTATACCGGTAGACCCGACCCATTCAGGCAGCGAGCTGCGTAGCTCTACCACTATTAAATGCAAATATAAACATTGTGTGATACATTCCACGATGAAGAATGTGCGAAGGTTATGTTGTATGTAATCAGTGGTTGCAGGACAACCGTCACACCAGTTACGAAGCAGAGGATGCTCGTGGAAGAGCTCGTGGTGGGGTGTACTACTCGCCCCCGGGCACCTCGTACACCATCGTGGAGCGGCCCGCCTCCTCCCACGGTCACCACACCTCCTACTCACATCACTACACGGGGAAACTCTCGCGGACACCTTATCTAGGATCCACCACTATTACTAATAGTGCAGGTCAGTCCAATATTTAACTATTATATGCAAGATTTTAACTCGTGGTCCTTAGTAACCAGTTACTTATTATAGTTAGGTTCTTAATATTTTTTTTATGATTACATTTTCACAAAAAAAAAATAGGTAATCAATTTACAAAATTAGTAATAATAAGCTGATATAGTCTCATTATTGTTAATCTTTAGCTAATGCTGTAAATTAACAACAAAGCGTTCTGTTTGGCCAGTTACATGATACAAATAACAAAATACCTAGCTATTTTTATATTTAAAATAGTATGGTGTAGTATATAAGGGATGTTTTTGTACAGCAGGTGCAACAAGTCTGAGGAATAGTACGAATCATCTAAGTGCTGCAAACGGAAAGAAGCGTCCAATATCGCCAGAGCAGGTGCTGCGGCTTTTTGGTCAAGGCGGTGCAGCGGCACTTGGCAAGGCGCTGCCACCATCACATCCTCACCCTGCACATACAGCACCATCACTCCCGGCGGCTCTGCCCGCTAGGAGACACTCCCCAGCCAGCAGTCCCAGTAGTACCACGCATCATGTAAGTGTCTCTCATGCACCGTCTGTCTGTGATGTTCTGAATAGGATAATTCACATCTATATTTGCAAATATAAATATTAAATAGAATTTCGTTTTAAATTTTGTGTACATATTTATTATTATGAGGTTTAAAAGCAAAATATTTATGATGTTTGGTTTGTGTTTGTAAATCATTTGTGTCATTCATTAAATTTAGGTTTTATCAAATAAAAATCAGCGTTTTTATATTTTTTTTTTAATTTGAAATAAGAACATCTGCTCTACTATCGGATATTATTCGAAAATTTATATCTCTTTTTTCCTTCGATCATGAATACAATGTTATATCACAGATCTGATAAGTTGGTATAATCATAAAAGGTGTAGCAGACAGAATACTCGACCTTTACAATTTAGACCTATGGTTTTATTAATTGTAATATTGTCCTACAAATACGCGAGGTACGTTGTCCCGTTTCTACGCTCAGTCTTATTGAACAAATTTGCATAGGAAATTATTAGACGTCTCATTGGAACAAAGCTATTCAAGAATATTCACGCTTGATATTTATCACTCGAAAAAAATGTTCTAGCACCCCTGTATCATGTAGTAAATATATTACTATACTCTCTATATATATACTCTCTCTATACTATACTCTTACTTAAGTATCTGCTTCGCGGAAACCAATCTCGTACGCATATATAATTAACTCCAAAACACAGGTGTAGGTATATTAAATAATTCAAATATTCCGTTTGCGAATATAAACTACGTACAAATTTGGGGAACGTTTTGTTAACTTTGCAAATTGGGCCAATTAGAGGCAGTATTTGTATACACGGGTTATATTTTTAACATGAACAACATATAGCTTAATATAGTTAGTTAAATTTACAATTATTTTATTAATTACGTTACGACAGGCCTCGTGGTTAATTGGTAAAACTACCGACTGCCGCATCGAGGTTGGCGGGTTCGAGACCCACCAGAGTACAAATATTTATGACAAGCATGAATGTGTGCATATATTTACAAAACAAAGTATATATGTATTAATGTCTAATCTAATTTCCATAACATTCTATTCGCTAAGCTTGGAACTAGAGGGCGCTGAAACATAAATGTTTTATGTCATTTGTTGACTTTTTCATTGTGTCGTATTTATCTCATCACATAGGCAATAGACCAATACACGTCTTCTCAAAACCTATTTGCACCTTTAATCCAAGGTTTCGAATTTCCATATGGGCTTTCAAAGGACCTTCTCCTTTGAAAGCCCATATGGAAATTCGAAACCTTACTTACAACAGCAGAAACACAATAACACCAAAATTAAACGGAGTTTTCTGTATGACTTTGTGTAATTAACAAGATGGCAGAGGCTGCTCTAATTAGAACGAGATGAATCTCAGTATTAAAAAAGCAGTACTCTAATTTAAAACGTTGAACTTGCGCACTGGAAGTGTCTTTTTAGTGGGTACCACTCTACTAAAACTTACTCACTTGTGACTAGACATAGAAGTACGCACTATAATCTTATGATTATTTTACGAAACACGGATATTAAGACTTCTTCTCCGCATTTCATCGTTTATCCCCAATGCTGAGGGTCGTGGTCTCTTTGGAGAGCTTGTGCTCTAGATTTTGGGCTTGGTTTGTTGTTGGGCAGCGTGAATGGCATCGCAGACCGAGATGTTTAGGGCAGCACGGATTTTATCTGACTAACGAGTGGGCCCTGCCTCTTGGCCCAGTCCAGTCAGAAGTAACCTCTTCAGGCTGTCAACTCTCCCTCTCGCGACAAAGCTACAGAATTAAAATTTAAAAATAATGTATTTTTGAAAAGAATCGTAACTTTTTCAGAGACGTCTATGTTTCCTAATGACTTAACACTCTGATCTTTGATAGAGTGATTGTTGCAAGAATGAACGAAACCACAACATTAAAGAGTATCAAAGACGCGATACCAACGGTAGCTACCCCGATCAATTAAATACTCTGTTCCAAAAAGTGCAAATAAGAGTCGTAACCCAGATTACGAAAAATCCAGAAATTTAGAACGCCTTTAAAAATCTAGAAATTATGCCTACCTCTATCTATGGGATACAGGCGTAGATAACAAGTTTGAATCTGAGTAGATACCTATATACAAATGGATGGATGGATGGAAATATTGGTAGAGAAAGACCGAAAAGAAGATGGATGTATTGTACAATCGTTGATAAGAGTATAAAGGGAGTGTGGAGATGACGAGTGATATAAGAGAATGGAAAAGGGCGACATGTTGCGCCGACCCCATTTAGAAAGATAAAATTATGATTTAACTGTCTTTGAAGGCATGTGGGATAGGTAGTTTCTTCTTCTACAATGAATTCGCTATAACTGTTTTATTCGTGTTCTGGAAAATGTTTAATTTACAAGCTTGTGCTTCAAACGAACGGCCTTAACGCGTTCACTGAACTAAACAACGTTACCTTTATAGAACACTGTCGTTATGAATGACACTCTAATTAGGTAAAATGGTGATTTGAGAAAATTACGTGTTCACTTAAAGTGTACTAACTTAGTTAAGTAGTAAGTGTTGTGTGTGATATTAGGTTTTATGTTTTATTAGCTGTGTTACCGACTTCCACTGTGTGGAATTTAATATAGATAAGTGACACGTTCTCAATGTTCACAAATGGCTTATGTTATTTCTTATTACATAGGCTAAAATTGGATAATTTCAGATATCAGCTCAAAAAAAAAACAGATGGACAGACTGATTGGAAAAACAAAAAGAGGTTAAAAGTAAAAAATGAATTAACAACTTTCTATTCCATTTATAGAAATTATTTATTTACTACGCAACCATTTGTTACAGGATTTCTGTAAAAAAAACCACTTCTGTGTATGAAAGCCTAAATGTTATTCCAAATTCATTTTCATCTAAATCGGTTACGCGATTATGTGCAAAGAGACAAAACACAGTCAGACTTAATACTAGAAACTAGAACCAATAAACTGGACCAATCGATTATTCGTGAGAGATGAAGAAATTTTCTAAGCAGCAATGAAATAATATTCCACTGACGGATATGCTCGTATGGAGCTTTTTGTTGCTTAAGTCATATTCAACGTAATTAACAATTGTGTTGAATATGATGGATGATATTGAATGAAAGTGACCAAAAATAGCCGAATATGACATAAAAGTGTTCAGAGTGAACGCCGGTGTGATGTGTGTGTAAATTATTCTAAGGTGAGGCCGTCCACACGCCCCAGTCAATAACACTACTTTATTCATGACCGTAGAGGCGACCGTTTAGTTGCTACCAGTACGGGCATGAACATATTAGAATGAATGGGTTCTGTTTATCCACAATACATGCTTTAACTGACACCAGATGTTGAGTGCATCTCTGCATTGAAATGTTAGACCTTTCACCACGAATACCTTGTAGGCACAAAAAAAAGTTCCATACCAAGAAAATAAAAGAAAATGTGTAATAATCTCCACTGAGCTTATTCTTTCTTATTAAATAGTTCTTGCAATATTTATGTATAGGTTACAACTTAGGTACACAGACACATATAAAATGTATGCCGCTACCGTGGTTATTAAATTATTTAACTATCACATGTCCGACTACAATTGTCTATATATAATTTACTTTTTCATGGTCAACGTTGGCCAGTTGTATCGTTAGTCGACGCCAGTAGACAGTCCAGTAAACAGTATACTTTTATAACCACGTTCTTTTTTTTTAAATATTTAAAAAATGAACTGTCAGTTCACACGTAAGGGTGTACTGACCTAATTAAACGGCATTTATTTTTTTTCTTTTCGTCAACTATGATGTCATTGACCACGCTGTAATGGCGTATAAATGACCTGTGTTTTAAGTTGCGTATAAAAAAATAAGTCGAACTAAACGAAATGCTCTAATTTCGTTAGATTTGAACGTTTTTAAAATTGAAATTAGATGTGACAAGTGCTTGTGTGTAGAATGAGGGCTTGAAAATTTTAAAATAGTGCGTAATGTTGTTTAGTGTAAAGTTTTGGTGTATGTTAAATTTTAAATCAGCTCCAAGTTGGATACCATCCAGAGCTATGAGGTAAATTTCAAGTTGTCTGTTCCGCGTATGTAGTATGTACATAGATTGCTTAGTGGTTACGTTTTGAGGTTCAAGTTGGTTATAAGTTACTTAAAGTTCAGCTACTTTAGCCAGTAAGTAGAGGTTTATGCGGTCTGTTTTGCTAAAAGTAAGTGATGGGTAAATTAATCACAGTTTGGTAAGTGGTTAGTAAAGTTGTATCAGCTATCGTATAGGTATTCCCAGTAGGACGGGTCGTGATTGACTGATTATGTTAACTATATATACGAGTATACTTGTCGAAGTTCATTCATAATTTGATCGATTTCTTTACAGTATAAAATGCAGAGATTTTATTTTTATATCATGCTACCTTTTATTTTGTCTTCTCATCTGTTAAATATATACAGTTTACCGAATCTTGAAACATATTACGATGTAAAGTTCTGACTGTATTGCGTTAACCGCCTAGACTAGACTAGATGTCTGCAGATTGCAAGTGAAGTACTTGCAATCTGCAGCATGGTCCCAAGCGAAGCGTGAACACTTGTTAGCAACTTTTAACTCGTGTCTTAAATTCGTCGTCCGTAATAACATAGTGATTTTTTTTATTTTAAGCATAAAAAGATCGAAAATCACGACGTCCGAATTAAAGTTTTCCAAAACATCATAGCAAATGCAAATGGTTTGTTTAAAAACAGTAAAATCAATCTTGCAGTTAAGGCCTTACTTGACGAGGCTAAAATTCAAAGATATCTGACCTATTCGTGTAAAAAAGAAGTTTGATCAATTATGTATGAAGTTTAAAATTAAATATTGAACTGTATCTACGTTATTGGAGATTGTGTGACGGAAAAGTAGTAATCAAAGAAAATCGAGTGGGTGCTTCGCCCACGCCTCGCGCTGCGCCCCTCCCACGAATAACCAATGTATATATACGTATTTTATTGAGATACGAAAAGTTCGCTACGTGAAAGGGAGTTTCGTCTTATATTGCCTATGAATGCCGAGTCAAGAACAATATTGAGGAAAATACTTCTATAAATATATCCACGAACGCTTGCTATTCTTTGTGGCGCTTTTTATGAATGGTAGTTGAATCCGCCTTTTCAAAGACGGCAAAAAGAATAAGCTTCTCGATTCGGACCTTTTTTTATTCGCTTTGTATAAGTTTATTTCGATGTAATTAAATAATAATAATATCTCGGACGGATATTAATACATATATACTTTTCTTTCGAAAATACATACTTATAATACATAGAAAAACACCCAGACACCACACAAATATTCATGTTTATCACAAATATTTGTACTCGGGCAGGAATCGAACCCCCGACCTCATTGCTCCAGCCGGTAGTTTTACCAATGCGCCACGAGGCCCGTCAATCTCTTAACAGATAGAACGATAACTCTTCAGTTTCATTTATAGTAATAATATGTCCATACTGACATCGATATTTAGGTATCACACATTTTTTTGATTTAGATAACGTGGGATCAATACCGGGCTCACATCAATGATTTCTCGGAAATCTTTTCGAGTTGGGTGTGATAAATATCGGTGACTGACAACTTTGTGCCCCGTGCATGTCAATAGGTTCACCACTTATTCCATTTGGGACGTAACATAACGATTCGGCGAGTAAAGGCTGTAGCCGCTGCCTACGCCTTCGGTTAGAAAAAGACGAGAAGTTATGTTTTGGGAAAATCATTGGTGTTAGCTAAAATTTGGGACCTCTGAACTAAATTTCGGAGTGCTAAATCACCAAGCTATCGAGAGTTATACTAGAAAAGATTGTCGAGTTGTAATTTGTTGTTATGCTCTGATAGGCGATATACCGAGGCGGTGAACGGGAAAGGCCCTACTCTTCGGGTGGGGCGCCGCCGCCGCCGTCGGAGCCCTCCACCAGGACTGTTACCATGAGCCGTGATCCCGCGGATTCTCATGGCTTCGGCATCTGCGTCAAAGGCGGGAAAGAGGCAGGTGAGAAAAATAACAAAATCCCAATGAATATATAGGTATACTATTATAGGACTGAAATATGACTAATAGGGCTATTTGCCGATAATTGAGGCTTTGTTTGATTATATTCATTGAAGCCCGAATACTGAACCGCCACTCAAATATGTAAGCGCTACTTAAGCGTTTAAGTAGCTGTCACATTAGACAGAATACGTGAAATTTCAGCAGTAAGTAGCACTTTATTGATTGTCAGATTTGAGTGGCGATTCAGTATTCGGGCGTGAGTCAACAGTAATTTTAAGTGACAACGTCAAAAATATACAGATGGAATGGTTTGGTAACGCCGCATCGAGATATCGCCGCATGAGTCATGTTTTTTCGTGCGTGCAGTCGGCTCCATTGTATTATAAGACTTTTCCTTCGTTGTAGAAACTTAAGTAACATAGAAATATATAGTACAGATCCATGTGTAATCGCTATTTCAAGGGCTTCGTGCGATGGATTATAATCAATAATTGTTTATAAGTTTGTACATAACACCTTTGTATAAAATTATAGCCGTAGGTCATTTTCTGTATGTATAGGGACTATACGTCTGGCTGTTGTAATACTAATAATATTAGTAACACATGTTAAAAAAACGCTTAATAAAATATTCAAGTTGATGTCAGGAGACTTAAAAACCCGTCGAGTGTGTCTGACAAGAGTTATGAAAGTCAAAAAAACCAGGGAGGTGTGTTCTGTTCTCTCTGCCAACGCCGCAAGGGACTCGGCGTGTAGTTATGTACCTATGTAGTATACGAATATTATAACAAATGATATCGTTTTCCTATAACATTTGATCGATAGCCATTGTTTCTTCAAACAAAAGTTTTTGGTTGATTTGTTCAGAGGCAGTACCTATCTACACAAATTTAATACGTGTTATAATATTTCCTCTTTGTATTGCTTTATTTTGAGTGTAACCTTAATACAAGGCGAAATATTTCATGATATAGGCAGAGAGAAATTCATAATAATAATATTTACAAAAAAACAATTGCTGACTTTTCTAAGGCTTTCTTTCTTACGATAATATTTTTCGCAGACCTCAGGTTCTATTAAACAACGTCTAAATGACGCAAATATGACACGAGTTTTCTATTATTTGTTAAGGTATAATTTAATGTATTACAAGCAGACAAATTACACAGACATTTTCAGAAAACCATTTCCTGAAAGCAATATGACAAACACATTTTCAAAGAAGTTATTTATAATCATTATGAATTACAAATGAGTAATTTTACTTTAAAAGTAAATTTATTTACATATGGTTTGTAATAATTTTAATTTATTAGAGATTATTTGATATACAAAAAAAAATATTTTATCTAACTTTTTAATATAGCTGGTTCATTATTCGCACAGAGGATTAGCATTGCAATTTAGCGTGGCATTGCGGCCAGTCTTCTTTGTGGGTACGCTGTCAGTAGACCGAGATACGGAGAAATTTGATTTCTGCTAATCTTGTATATAATGTATTTAATTTATTTCATGTTATGGTTGTAAAAAAAACCTTTTAAATAATAAGAACAAATAAATTAATTACATTATTTACAATATATACAATTAAAAAACTACCTGAAATCAAATTTCTCCGCATCTCGGTCTACTGGCAGCGTGCCCAGAAGACTGGCCGCATTGCCATACTTTTAAATTATGTAAGATATTTTAAAAGTTTCATAGATCAAAAATGTAAATGTTTCATACAGACTGAAATGACAAAACGCTAGTTTAGTAAAAGTAAAAATGTCTTTATGCAACACCTGCTCCGCTTATTAGACTTATAAATAAAATATTTTTGTAATCAGTAAAGTTTCCCGCGCAGAAATTCTTCCTGTTAATTCATTGTTTCTGTTTTGAATTTAATTGAAATTGTTGAATAACCTATTCCATTACCAACTGTGGTTTTCTATAATTTTAATACACTTATTTCTGTGATATTTTGGTACTTATTTCATTATTTGGTTTGGTTTTACTATTCACTCTTCTCTGTAGCTATCGAAAATAAATTTTCTATGAATAAGCATTGAATAATTATGAAACAATGGAAAGTTAACTTTTAATAAGTTTTTATATAGCAACTATCAAAAAACAAACACGGTATTTTATATCCGGCCAGTATAAAGACAGTCAACTTTATAATAAGTTGCGGTTCCAAATTTGCTGTTCCGTTTTTTAATCATTTCCTTTTTCGTTGGTAACTTCACAAGACTAAGAAAGAGAGATTCGTGTGTTTAATATCCAAAGGAGAAGCGTTGCCTGGTCTTACCGAACGAAATATAGATAGTTCGAAACAATAAATGGCATGTTCAGTGCCATGAGACATAGTTTGACTCCTCCTCCTCACGTCGTGCTCCTCATTACTGAGGCTCGTGATTCTCCTGCAGAATCATGCTCTTCCTGACCATTGTGCGTTGACCATATGACAAGCAGTCGATAATTGTCACAAATAAATTTCGCAAAGTAGGTCTTTAACCGATTTCGGGCACTTCAGAAGGCGTAAACGTTTAAATTTTGCTGATATTTCTGTTCAAAAATCATCATTCATCGTCATCGCCTTTTTGAGGTCCACTGCTGGACATAGGCCTCCCCCATAGAGCGCCACAACTGCCGGTCCGCTCAATCATGGGGGGTTTTTGCCATAATCGCCACGCTTGGCAGGCGGGTTGGCTATCGCAGTAGGCTGTATTGTCTTGAGAGAGAATGCTGCTGCCCATTCTTCTAGCTTTTCCCTTAGTCGCCTTTTACGACACCCACGGGAAGAGATGGGGTGGCGGTATTCTAAGCCGGCGCCACACAGCAAAATAGATTAGATAATTTTAAGTGTATTTTGTAACCTTAAAATTATATTGCTAGAAAGAAATATTACTAATACAAGTGCCAGTTGTTTATAAAATATAAATTCAAGTTATTGCTTATACTGATGCACAATAATTGATCACGAACAGACTTTGAAACTCTGCCAACTTATCCAATTTTCCTGTTCATGACAGAATAGAAATTGCGACGTCAAAATGGAATACACAAAGCTTGATATTTGTCATATCATATTTTATATGAATTTTGGAAAATTATGTAAGAAAATAAAACGAAAATATGAGTCATAAAAAATATAAAATATCAACGTCATCAGAAGTTGGTAAATTAGATTAAGATGGACTCTGCCACCCGTATTATTTAAATATCTACCTAAAATTTCGTTACTGTTTCCATTATCATATTTTAATATCTAGTCAGTGTATTACATGATGTGGGCATATGTTTTCTACAAACCTAGCTTTTGTCCGCTACACGACAGAAGTGGACATCGCAAAGTGCTGTGTTAGGGAGCTAGAGGCTCTCTTAAAGCAGGGATAGTTCAGCGTGTGAAACTTTCTGCAAACCAATCATGAGTGTGAGGCTGAACAATCTAGTTGTTTTAGACTGTATACAGCGCTAATGGCAGTGGATGGTAACGAGTAGTCCAGCATTACCACCAGCACTCGCTAAGCTGGAAGTAATCATAAAATATTTTTTATGAGTAAATAAAAACGTAAGGGTATGCGTAAACGTAACCTATGCGTAAACAACAACTCATTCCGACTATACTTTAAACAACTTAAATCATAGATTTCTTTTTCGGGAATAGGTATCACAGATAGCAGAGCCACTAAACGGATATTAGCGAACAAAAGGTTTATTTGGTTAGTTGTAAAGTAGGCGCTTCAATTTGGTTAATGTAATAATATTTAGGTGTAGGTGTGTACATATCGCGGGTGGAGGAAGGCTCGGTGGCGGAGCGTGCAGGACTTCGCCCCGGTGACTCTATACTGCAGGTGAACGGCACCCCATTCTCGGGGATCTCACACGAAGATGCACTTAAGGTAAGTTTTGCAAAGATAATAAATAAATAAATTTGGTATATTCTTAAAAGCCAATAAATTTAAATTGTAAGCTTACTCCTATGTATTGTTATTACATAGTATAAAACAAAGTCGCTTTCCGCTGTCTGTCCCTTATATGCTTAGATCTTCAAAACTATGTAGCGGGTGTTGATGCGGTTTTTTTTAATAGATAGAGGGTGTGAACGGGGTGGTTTTTATTCATAATTTAAGTATGATGTAGTAAAGAAAAAGTTATAAATCCATAAATTACTTCTTTAATAGTTTTGATGCGGAACAAAGATCGCCGGGTCAACTAGGTACTTAAAAACTGAAACTGATAAATATGGATAGTCTAGATCAGCTATACTCTAAGTGTGTTCCGCGGAACCCTAGGGTTCCGTGATACCTCTGTCGGGGTTCCGCAAGAATTTAGAAATAAAAAAATCAAAACACCTCTCTCTGGTCGCTCCGCGGCTGTGCGGACTCCGCGGCCGCGCTATGAATGTTATTTAATTATTTATTTGTATTTGTATAAGCTTGTGTTACATTAGCTGGTACAATCTATACTTATATTATAAAGCGGAAAAGTTTGTTTGTTTGTTTGTTTGAACGAGGTAATCTCAGAAGCCACCAGTCCGATTTCAAAAATTCTTTTAATGGCGTATAGTCCATTTATCGAGGAAGGTTTTAGGCTATATTATATTTTCAAATAAATTAGGGATCCCTACTATAAAACCAATAATGTAACCCAAGGTGTAAGTACGTGACCCTTACATTGCGAACGCTGCGAAAACTATTGAGTACAGAACAAAACAATGTACTACACTTTTATAGAGCGTATAATTGTCTACGAAAAAGGTCGCGAGAGCATATATCTAACTATTATAGTTATCGCACAATAAGGGTTTTTTGATTTTTTAAAATTAATTAAAATGATGTCGTTTTTCAAATTCTTTTGAAAAACGACATCATTGGTCAACCTTGGTATTAACTCTCCACAAAATAATTTGGTTCATTAAAAAGATAAATTTAAAGCCTTTCTAGAACTTTTTGAATGATCACATTTGGACATTTAATTCAAAAGATATTCACCGTGTACAAAATTTAAGTATTCAATTTCTAAGACAAATATGTTGCGCGGGGTCATGAGTGGATTTTTTTACCTTTTTTAGGCGATACGAAGTTCGCGTGGTCTGCTAGTATCTCATAAGTTTGGTCTCAACAATTTTATACTTGTACAACGCGTTCGCTCTAAGTTTGCCGGTCTGTGGAATGCCCGTACCCTCCCCCACGTGACAACAAAACTTATAATGTGTCATAGTTTTACCCAAATATCTAACGTACACAATTTTTATTGTTACAATTAAATAAAAAATTTCGAACGTCATACACTCATACCTATCGCCAGCGGCAAACTTAAAACGAGCGGGTAGTATACTTGTAAGCGCTCAGTCTCTTTGATAAAAGCCGCCTCTGAATTAGATGCTATAGTTGTCAACAAGCGACTTTCGTCTCTAACTTCAAAGGATAAAGTCGATATTGTTTACAACGCTATTTTTAAATTTCTGTTTTTATTTTTGCTTTTTGTTTATGAAAGGTGCCGACTCGAGTATTTTCGAGAATATTTGAGATCGAGTCTAGGACTAAGTATAAAAGCGGCGATCGCGCGTTGGCGTCGTCAGTTGATGATTAGCGTTCGGAGCGATAAGTTACTACCTACTTACAAGCTCGCTAGCGAGAAACTAGTGTCCATTGTTTTACTGCCTGCTGTATTCTGTTGTCTCAGTTTTATACATTTCTTCCCTGTAGGTTCTAAATTTAGTCTCTTATACGTAGTAACGATTGTGCATTATTTAAACCCCACTATCCTGACTTGTAACATTATAAATAAAGAAGAATGGAACGTTGGCTTAAAGGTGTTAAACGTGTTCCAACAACATCTTCTAATGACGCTGAATGTTCAAAAGCAATGCGCGCGGAGAATTTAGCAATCACCGATCCAGAAGATGATGCCACGAGTGCCACGACGTCAAGCTCGACGGTTTCAAAGACGAAAAAAAGGAAGTATGATGAATCTTATATCAGTTTCGGATTTGTTGATTCCAACGGCTCACCTCTCTGCATGCTCTGTAGTAAACTGCTTCCTAATAGTTCCATGGCACCTGCCAAATTGCGTCGACATTTAGAAACCGTACACCCCGAGACTAAAGACAAGAATAAAGAATTTTTTGTTTGCAAAAAAGATCAATTATTAGAAAGTCAAAAAAATATGATGCATGAACACAAACTACCAACGAAAAGGCCACGGAGGCATCATATTTAGTTAGCTATCGCATTGCACAAGCAGGTGAAGCGCACACTATCGCTGAGAAATTAATAAAACCATGTGTATTAGACATAACAAAATGTATGCTTGATGAAAAATCTCCAAAGCATCTTTCTACTGTTCCGCTATCAAACGATACTATTTCACGACGAATCCATGCGCATTCGCTTTGCAAATGGACGAGTCGACTGATGTCGCTGGTTTGGCTATCCTGCTGGTTATTGTGAGATATCCATATAAAAGTTCTTTTGAAGAAGACATGCTTATGTGTTCATCGCTGCTTACAAACACTACCGGGGAAGAAATTTTTAATAAAATAAATATATTTTTTGAAGAACATAATCTCAGTTGGAACAATTGCATTGACATTTGTACAGATGGGGCCAAGGCGATGACAGGTAAAACAGCAGGAGCAGTGTCACGAATGAAAAATAAAGCGCCTAATTGTAGTTCCAGTCATTGTATTCTGCATAGACAAGCACTTGCGATGAAGCAAATGCCGTCTAATCTAAAATTAGTTATGGATGAAGCGGTAAAAATAATTAATTTTATCAAATCACGACCACTACAATCCCGATTGTTCTCATTATTGTGTGAAGATTATGGCAGCAAACATAAAACACTGCTGCTCCATACAGAAGTGCGATGGCTGTCTCGGGGAAAAACTTTAACAAGGCTATTTGAACTTAGAGCCGAGTTACAAATGTTTTTTTCAGCAGATACTTCTTTTAATTTGAAGGACCGTTTGTATGATAAAACTTGGTTGTTCCGATTGTCTTTTATGGCGGATATCTTTCAGAAACTTAACGAATTAAATTTATCGTTGCAAGGTAAACAGACAACAGTGTTTCAGGCCTATAATAAAATAACTGCTTTTAAAAGAAAATTAGATTTTTGGATCATTTGCATTGGTAAGAAAGAAATAGAAAGTTTTACGTTACTCAGTGAGTTTGTTAGCGAAAACGACTCAGAAATTTTTGAAGATAATGTGTTTGAAGAATTGGTCCAATATCTCAGTTCGATGCGCGCATCTTTTGAAAAGTATTTTCCCGAAGAACACAATACAAAAATTAAAGTGAACTCCTGGATTCATAATCCTTTTTTACCCAACTTGGAAAAGCCTGAAAACATGTCAAATGAGATATATGAATCTCTTTTAGAAATGTCATCAGACACAAGTATGGAGTCATTGTTCAAAACGACGCCTCTTAATGATTTTTGGTGCAGAATCCAAGATGAATATGCAATGCTTGGCCAAATGGCTCTGGATATTCTTCTCCCGTTCCCAACTACATATTTGTGCGAAACAGGATTCTCTACCTACGCAGCCACGAAAACAAAATATCGCAATAGACTGGACGCCGAAGCTGATATGAGACTCCAACTTTCTTCCATCAAACCTGATATCAAGCAATTGATGAAAAATAAAAAACAGTTTCATACCTCCCACTAGTTAGATTTTTTCTTTTTTAATGTTTTCTATTATTGTCCTTACCAAGTGGTGAAGTAAACAATAATTAGTAACTGATACATTGTACTTTTATTATGCTGATTAATAAAGAATACACTTATAAAAATAATTGTTTTATTGTAGGGTTCCATCAAGTATTTTGCTTCCCAAAAGGGTTCCGTCATTTAAAAAGTTTGAGAACCACTGGTCTAGATATAAGAAGAATATAGGTAACTAGTACAGTCAAAAACAATAAAAAGAAAATCACGTTTAAAAGTCGAAGATTGGATGTAATCAAGTTAATTAAAATGACATAATACCTCTGAACCATAAAGTACTTGTTGCATCAGTTGCTCAATGGCCAGAGCTTTCTGAGCGTGAGCCAAACGACTCTGACGGCAGTTTGCTGATCAGAGCCAAAACTGACCACCTATTGCTGAATATGTTGACAGTCTATTTCAACTTATCTGCCAAGCGTCAATGTATTTTTAAAGAAGATGTATGTTAACTTCTATGCCTAAAACTGTTAGAGATAAAGAAAGGTTTACGCCCGAATACTGAACCGCCACTTAAATCTGACTATCAATAAAGTGCTACTTACTACTCAAATTTGACGTGTTCTGTATAATGTGACAGCTGCTTAAATGCTTATGTAACGCTTATATATTTGACTGGCGGTTCAGTATTCGGGCTTTAAAATGTTTACTTATAAACATTTTATAACTCAGACATGATAATATTCAATTGCTGTTTAAATATGAAGAAGAGTGATCAGTCACTTGTTAATTAATAGATTTTCTGTGCTACCTCATTGCTTAATATTGAAGAACTATCTTAATAGCAGGGGAGCCCACGATAGTAAATGGGGATTTACTTGAGCGTCATAGAGACCTTTTGGGTTGCAAAGCTTGATGATAAGAAGAAAAAATATTATGTGTTATATAACTTCGCATCAGTAGAAAGCGGGTATAGATTTACGAATATACCGTACCGTTATAAGAAATACCGTCGTATGGACATGACATACTCGAGCGCATCACACATTGATGCCCTTATATTATTAATGATCTCTAATTCAATTATCGGCCTATATTTTATAATAAATAAAAAACCCAAACTGAAATACTCATAATTACATTTTAAAACAGTATTCATGTTACTAGAAAGGCGCAAATTAAAAATAGCCAGCTATAAATGTCACGTGACATAACCTAAGTTATTAATTTATATTAATACGTCTTGAAATAATCACATCCAATTTGTAACACTTATTATTCTTTATAAACAACAAAAAAATATTGTACAAAATACGTATTTATTTACATTCGCTACCTATTTATCTATATATTTTACATGCAAAAGGCATTACACTGAATTTGGGGAATGACAAGCGGACATGTGAGGACATTTTGTATTTCCGTGCAAATGGCCGACCTCAGTTCCGTACCACGCAACAAATAATTCTAAAATCGACCACGGCTTATAAATATTTAAACGGGTATTTTATTGATAGCATTGGCAATTGTTTTGTAAGGTATAATATATTCAATTATAAATGCGTACGTTTCGACGACGATTTCGTATTTCTCTGCAAGCTTTACATTTTGCATGTTTTCAAATAACTTATGTAACATCTGTGGTTTGTTAATAAATTTATAAATAGGTTTATATGTCAGAAATTTTATATACATTAATTTTGTGTCAGAAATAGGAAAGTCAGTTTTACGGTTGATTTAATATTCTTCCATGCCGTGACTGAACTCTGCCAAGGCTAACAAGAAACGGCCGAGCGCTTTTACATTCTGCATTTTCTTTTCGTTCGTTACCTAATAACCGCTGGCACACGCCCTGCATTTGATAAGCTTGCTTAGTCAATTAACTAATTGGACTTTTTTGTTCTTCTATTTATTGTTATGAAATGCTTTATGGAAAGTTTTGATTAGTTTTTTGGATACCGAAGTCATTTATTTCATAGTTAGCAAGATTGTAGATTTATTCGCTGAAGCGTTTAACACTTTACAATTGAGTATCTTTACGTAAATTGAAATCTTTAATATCTCTGATATATCAATTTTATAAAGATAGCAGGTTCGCAGTAAATCTGGTAGCATGCTTTAAGTCAAACACTTAGATTTGCACAAAAAGATAGTAACATAACTGTATCTAATAAATATTTGCTTTAAAAAAAAACTATCCGGGTGTGCCTAGAATTCCGTAAAATCATTGGTGAGAGCCGTAATCTATCCCACGACTTCTAAATCAGAAGCTACGAGCTCGACCACTGGACTATCTAGTTACTTTTTTTATTAGACATCGTAATCGTAATCGATTCATATAAACACAACACACATAGTACACAACACACTTAAATAAAAGAAAAGGTTTAGTGCAAGGGAGTGTTTTAGGTCCAACTCCATTTATAACTATAGATAACAAACACAAAAACATTGTTGGGTCTCCAAATTAGGTAACAGTTACTATTTAGCTGGCTGGTTGTCGTTTCCTTCCGGCTGTCGTGATATCGCCTGATTTACGACGTCCCTTCCTGACATTCACCGACACCGACGATCTTTTTGTTAGATTGAACTTTGTCTCTGCAAATAAATGGGTCCAGCAATATAATCATTTTAGCAACATATTGATGGATTTGAGTAATTTGTAGATTTCAAAAACTTAGTTGTTTTTGATGTTACTTTTTTAGAACTAACTGACCCGGCAAACTTAGTCTCGGTTCGGAAGTAATAATGACTAAATATATTTTTTTCTGCCAATAAAAGTTCCGTTGAAATTGGACCAGCCATTTCAGAGATTAGTCGTAAATTACAGACAGACAGACAAAAATTATAAAAAAAAATTATTTTGGTGTATTACCCGTACATAAATATTTTCATATGAATGTAGTAGAAAAACAACAGTTACGATAGTCATAAATTGTACTTTATAAAATTGAGTTAAGAGGGATAAAATAAATTATTATTGTCGTCGCAAAGGTCAAAGCTCAGCTAAACGTAATATCCGACAGAAATTGTTACAGGAAATGATTTCTCTAGACGTTGTATTTGTAGAAAATTTCATCTAATATAAGCTTACCTCTAATTAAATTATATAAATTGTAAGGTAGTTTTTACTATATTTTTTTATGGGATTGCCCCCGTAAATGACTTGGCGTTTCACCTGATGGTAAGCAACCAACGCCGTCTATGGACATCTGCAACACAGATAATATTATAGTTACGTTGCCGGCCTTTAAAATAGGATACTGAAGAGGTTGAAAGTGGAATGAGAAGGAGAAAATTTGGGCCACCAGGTACCTCCATCACCTAGCGCAACGTAGCATGAGCCATTTTACGTCGAAATTCTGAGAGGCGATATTTGAACATTCGAGCCTGCCCATTCATGCAGCAAACTGCGTGGGTCCACTACTATGGCTGAAGAGTTGGTTTTCATGATTTGAAAGCGTCAATCTCAGTAACTGCTGGGTTCGAAATAAGACAATATTTCTGTGTTGTATAGTTCATTTATCGAGTAATGCTGCATGATATTAAGCTACAACTATTACTGAACCACTGAATTTATTTGTGGTAAAAGTATATAATTACCCGAACAAAGAAAAGTTAATTTTCAGTCTTATTAAAAAAAAAATGTACAACAATATTCAGATGTGATTGTTTGTTACAAGATGCTGAAGTCATGCCGTCAGCTGACGATGACGGTGCGTACTGCTGGCGCGCTGGTGGGGCGTGCCACATGTTCATGGATGGATCGATTCGGGAGGCCAGCATCACCACCCCAGCTACGTCCACCTCGCTCAGCCAGCAAAGACCGTTCTATACGAAGAGTGAGTACATTCTAAAGCATAATAAA
This sequence comes from Euproctis similis, assembly GCA_905147225.2. Classification (NCBI taxonomy): domain Eukaryota; kingdom Metazoa; phylum Arthropoda; class Insecta; order Lepidoptera; family Erebidae; genus Euproctis; species Euproctis similis. The sequence continues at coordinate 16,187,901 of LR990112.1, read as the reverse complement.
ACACAACATACTTTCCTTATCTCGCTTGGAATTGCGCCAACATATTCAAACTTACTTATTTCAAAAACTTTACGTATTTATCACACATATAACATTTATCAGCCCCATATCTTTACAGTCATTGTATATGCGGAAAAAATCGTAAATAGGTACACCTTACGGCTATTATTTCTTACGACACGTACAAATGAATTTATGTCATCATAACCTTTTATGTACCGTTCCATTAGTCGTAAATATTTTATTCACATATTGTGGTTAATTCAGAGAACGCTAAGCGGCATACCGATCGTGCTGAATTAACCGCGTAATTCAGCCAGAATTGGTCATTATGTGCGGCATATTTTGATCCTCTTAATTAAGTGTTTGTCTACAATAAGTTGTATATAACTTTAACATTCAGTGTATAATAAAATAAGGAAGGGCACGTAGAAAGAAAGGATGATGCAAGACTGACTAAGCAGATATACAGTGCTAAAGCGGAAGCATGTAGGAGTATAGGATGACCACGACACACTATCCATGACCAAATTTAACATTACTTTGCGCAAGGCGATGTCAGGCGCGTTAAAAACTTTCATAGCTCTTGTCATAACAAGAGTTATGAAAGTCGAATAAACGGGTGAGGTATGTAAGAATCGAGCCTTATGGTACTCTCTCTTTTAAGGTGCTCTCTCCTGCCTACAACGACGCAAAGGACTTGGCGAGAAGTTATGTATGTGTGATATAAATTCATACATACTTGTAAATGATGCTATTTCTGAGCTGGTATGAGCACATATTACGTGTTTATGGGCCCTTTAATAATCACGCTGCACGCCGAGCGATTCCATTATGGCCGTCTGTAAAAGCCATTTCCCTAATGTTCCAATCATAAGTTGCAATAAAGTAATTTCCTGTCGTTTATAGCGTGTCTGTTGATTAATCATCGTGATGTTCACATATTTCTAATTCGTGTGATAAAATAATTTTATAATATAACTGAATAGTTATATTATAAAATTAAAGGCCGAATTAAATAATTCGGCCTTTAATTTTATACGAAACTGTTAAGCATCATTCGCCTATTACAGTCCTCTACTGGACATAGGCCTCTCCCAATTTGCCCCACAACATCCGATTCTCTGCCTTCCGCATCCAATGTTTTCCAGCAGCCTTTCTGAGGTCATCTGACCATCGAGCTGGTGGGCGTCCTACACTATGCTTGACGAGTCGCAGTCTCCACTTTATGACCTTTTTGCTCCATCTACCATCGGTCCTTCGGCAGATATTACCAGCCCATTGCCACTTCCGCGAGCTTATTCTACGAGCTATGTCGGTTACTCTAGTTCTCTGTCGGATATACTGATTCCTGAGTTTATCCTTCACAGATACCTCAAGCATAGCTCGCTCCATAGTCCGCTGAGCGACTTTAAATTTGCGGACACTTACGGTGGGTTCTACCCACTGTAAGTGTCCACGTTTCGGCACCGTAGGTCATTACGGTCAAAGACTTAACTAGTCGGCACTGGTCAAAGACTTTTAACTGTTAATAGAATCATCATAATAATTATCATGATTATGTATAGAATCGTTATTGTATTTTGACTTTTGAAAACTTCTAAAATGTTTATTAAACTTCAGTCAATTAATGCAGTTAAGTAATAATCCTTTTATGTCATAGTTAATAATAATGATTATCATGTAATATTAATGCTTTTTTTTTTCAAAACGATATTGAACTCAGATATTTTACGCGACAGTTATACTGTACCAGGAAGTTATATAAATAATAATATATTATTATTGATTGATATAAACTTGCCTGGAAAATTATAAACTAAGCAATAATGAAACAATTCCAGTTCTCAAAGAAGGTTCTGGGATCCATCTCCTAACGAACAAAACCCGGCATCAACCAAGACAATTTCGATTCCATACTGTTTCATCAGGCGTGCCAGGGAATTCATGCGGCGAATTTTTTGTATAAATAATAGGTTGGGGAAAAAGTATTTTCGTATTTTTGTATGAAAAGTCAAGACATTTTTTTCAAAGTTTATTTACATTTATTTACAATATATATGTACCGTTTTGTTGAATAACTTTCTGCCATTTTGTGGGCAGAGACATTATCCCGTTACTGTAGAAACTTTGGGACTTCTGATCAAAAAAACGGGACAAATAGTTTTGGCAGTCCTCTCTTGAGGTCAACCTTACAGAACCTAAAGAATTCTGAAGAGACCGAAACAGGTGAAAAAATCTGAAGGCGCAAGGTCAGGGCTATATGGTGGATGCACTAGGACCTCCCAGTCGAACTCTCTTAATTTTTGCTGAGTGGCTAAAGATGTGTGTGGTCTAGCGTTATCGTGATGAAAGACCACACCCTTCCTGTTGATCAATTCCGGCCGTTTTCTCTCGACTGCTTCCTTTAATCTCATCAGTTGCTGGCAGTAAAGATCAGAATCGATGGTTTTGCCGGACGGTAAAAGCTCATAATGAACAATGCCCTTCCAATCCCACCATACACACAGCATCACCTTATTTCGTGTTAGGCCAGGTTTGGCCACAGTCTGTGAAGCCTGGCCAACTTTCGACCACGACCTTTTTCGCACGTTCTTGTCGTACGTGATCCACTTTTCATCGCCAGTTATCAATCTCTTCAAAAACGGCTCGGTTTCATTACGTCTCAATAATGAATCGCAAATGAGTACACGGTTCATTAAGTTTCTTTGAGTAAGCTCGTGTGGCACCCAAATATCGAGCTTTTTTGTATAACCAGCTTTCTTCAAATGGGTCAAAACTGTTTTGTGGTCAATTCCCAGTTCTTCAGCTACATCGTAACTACTAATATGCCGATCTTGCTCCACTCTTTCAAAAATGGCGTCCATTTTATTCGTAACAGGGCGACCAGAGCGAGGTGCATCTTTAACATCAAAATTTCCGGACTGAAAACGTTTGAACCAAATTTGTGCTACTCTTACTGACACTGCATCAGGTCCATAAACATTTTTTCACTGCTTGAGTTGCATTTTTGCCTTTTTTATAATAAAATTTTCAAATGTATCGAATTTCTTCATTAGATTCACTCATTTTTACGGAGAGAAAAACAAATGAAAAATAGCGGGAAACAACTTTTTTTTATTTTTTTCTTTTCTTTATAATGTAACCTTTTTAATGTTACCAAAACCAGCCAGACACAAATAGTACAGTCAAAGAAATTTTATAATAAGTTTATACCTACGTTATGCGAAAAGACTTTTTCCCCGACCTAATATAAGAACTAATCTTTTTATTTCTTTACACAGGTTGATCTTTGTATAGAGCCTGGCCAGTCATTGGGGCTGATGATTAGGGGTGGGCTCGAATATAACCTCGGCATCTATATCACTGGAGTCGACAAAGATTCTGTTGCAGATAGAGCTGGCCTTATGGTAATTACCCTTTTTTGGCTTTGGTTTTTGGGTTAGACATTTTTAATATTTGCTAATTAAAATACTGACTTCAAAATAAATTAAAAGTATACCAGTACGTAATAAAACCTACAATTTCGTTCGTCGTTTTAAAGTTAATGCAGGTAAAACTTCCTTTAGATTAGATCTTTAACGGCCAAATATCATAAGGTTCTGGAAAAGACGAGAAGAAACAGTAATTTTTTTAGATAATGCCGTCATGTTTTTTTTCTTTTTGTCAATTTCCTTCTTTTCAATACGTCCTTTTATGTAGAAAAGCTGAATGCACACTCGCAACCAAAAACTTCCATATGTAGAGTCACTGAGAGGTTATTTCCTGGCTGGAGTTGACAGTACGGACCGATCAACAGCCAGTGATCCAAATTCACTCAAACTCTTTTTCCAAAAAAAAATTGCCGAAACCAGTAAAAGCAAAGCATCTCCAAAAAGAGCACCAGTTTGTAACAGCCCGCATTAATTAATATAAATGATGAAAGTAAGTATGTAATATTCGTGTGGCAGTAAATTTTAAGTTCACTGCGCCTAGTTGAGTGCAATTCATAATGAATTAATGCGTCGCCCAAGTCTGTACAAAGTTGGTAGAGCACTTAGCGGGCGCAAGGTCCCTCATGATAGAATTTCATTTGGAAAATATATTTCCAATTAAATTTATATGCTTAAGGTTATGGCATAAAAATAGAAAGACGTTACCTTACGAAAAAAAAGAACTCAATTAAATAATCATTACGTAGTGTAAAACAAAATCGCTTTCCGGTGTCTATCCCTTATATGCTTTGACTTGAAAATTGATTTGAAACAATTTAAAACTGTGATCTTTGAAACAATGCAACTGATTGTGATGACTTTTTTAAATAGATATAAAGTTGCAATAAGTCGGTTTGTATGTATAATCTATACATAATATAGTAGAGATAAGGTGATAATTTTCGAGGTTTAGTGCTTTAATTGCAAACATTTGTTTCTGACGCAAAAACAAATTCAACGGGTCAACTAGAACCTATATTATTAAAATATATTTTAGACCCATCATTTCCACGTATTTATCAAATAAGTCTACATATTACGGGTACGGGGTACGGGTGCGGTATTACGGGTGCGGTACGGGGCGGGAAGGTAGCCCTGGGAACGCCCTTAAAATACGATACAATCCCACCGATTCTAATTCGCTTTAGCAAACTTAGATTTGACGAGAAAGCTGAGACATTGTGACATATGGCAAAGTTAGACCTAATGTATTTGGTTTATCTTAACTTACTTTGGCGAGTATTAATCAATAACCGTTGGAGAATAATTTTCTCGGGAATCCATTACAGGCTGGTCGAAGTGTAGGACATCCTTCCATCGGGTTGACCGATTACCTGGTAAAGAAAGGTGATCCTGGACAGTAAATAGATGTAGGTGGGTTCCATAGAGGAGGCCTACGTTATTAAAGGGCGAATATTGATTAGTATTTGGTCTTAGTTAATGGCTATTTCCTAATTTTCTTTCTTAGGTTGGGGATCAAATTTTGGAAGTAAACGGACAATCGTTTGTGGACGTGACACACGACGAAGCTGTCGCGCAACTCAAATATCACAAACGAATGTCCCTGTTGGTGCGTGATGTTGGGAAAGTACCTCATGCATGTACTGCATATGGGGAACGTGATGCGACACCAAGGTAGGTTTTATCTTATATAATATTAATCTATTATTTCTGCTGCCTAAAGGTGTAGGCAGCGGTTGTTAAGCCACGCCGAATTTTTACATCCTTATTGCAATCACACATAAATTCCGAAAAAAAATTGGTTTCAATACCGCGTCTTCTTGATTTAGAAGCAAGGTGCACTACCACACTACCGGAATTCTGACACTGCATTCTCACGGTAAAATAATATCTATACCTAGATAATTACTTAGAAGCTACCATGATTGGTTACAAAATAAACGAGAATGGTTTTTAAGTTTTATTGTTTTGCACATTCAGTTAATAGTTATTGGTATTTTAGAATAAGCGGTTGGGGCAGACGTCGTGGCGCTGCTGCAGTGGCCGTGGAGCAGAAGGCTCGCTCGTTGTTACCTCAGTGTGATCTGCCAGCTATAGCGTATTACATGGAAGAGTATGCCGCCAGAAGACTCACGCCTGATTCCTTTCTAACTGTCATAAGGGACTTACTCGACACACCGCAAAAGGTAATCACTAGAACTATATTAATTTTCTCTGAATGACTTATCTTTTTTTTATATTTAAAGTCTGTCTTTTCAACGTAGAATTTTTTGATTATGAAAATAGGTTTAAAAGCAGTATCTGCTCTGGATATTTATCTATAGTTACTATTAATATTACAACTAGGCAGAGTTTTTTCGTCTATTGTTGTCTAAAACAGAATTTAGCATATTATGTGTTTCTCGCCGGGTTTTTCCTCATGATTCCATTTATGTCCATGTTTCCATAATCCACAGAGGCACACTGAGGGAAGCACACGTGTTAGTATGTAATTGAAATTTTATAATACGTTAATTTTAATGTATGTTATAAGTGTCTGCTCTGACTTTAAATACCTCGGATCTAAAGTGCAAAGCGATGGCGAAATTGACCGCGACATACTGCACCTAACTAGCGTTGGATGGATGAAATGGCGATAGGTAACGGGAACAATTTGCGACCCCTGTATGCCTCTCAAATTGAAAGGCAAGATATACAAAACTATTATCAGACCTGTCGTCATTTATGGATCAGAATGTTGGGCCATAAAAGGGACGGATGAAAAAAGAATGCATTCTACGGAGATGAGAATGTTGAGATTGATGTGTGGAGTGACGAAAAGGGATAAAATATGGAATGATTATGTAATCTAGGCTTCAAACTTTCAGGCTTCCGGTGCCGACCCCAAATGATGGGAGAAGGGCAGGAAGATGATGTTATAAGTGTCTGTAAAGAGCATTGACCACAGATAAAGCTATTTTAATTGATTTGTTTACACGTTGACCTGAGACCCTGTATTGAACTTTGTAAATACTTTCTCACCTAATTACTCTGTCACGACTTAAGATTCGATACGACTTTATTCAAGATTCCGGATCAGAATAGACGAAGATTTAGAAAATAATATTCCGCTGTTAGATTGAGTTTAATTTTAGAAAAATATCATATTAATTAAGCAAAAAACTATTCAATTTATATGGAGATGTTTTAAATTATATTTGTTTTGTAGTATACACTGTTGACGGAAATAAGAGAGTTCATGCTGCCCGAGGACAGAACGAGATTCGATGAACTTGTATACAGAAGAGGTGATGAGTCCACCGTTGAACATACTCTGAATAAGGTACATAATTTTTAACACCATAGTATTAAGATTCCCAAAGTCAGTACATAGTACATATAAAAATGAGAGATTAAAACATTCGAATATCTGATCCTAATTAGTAATAAGAAGTTGGTGGATTAATTTCCACATCAGCTACACTTTTTCCACTCTTCGGCACATAACTTCTACATAAAAGAATAATAATATCTTGGATACAATATACACAGCGCCCTCTAGTTCTAAACTAAGCAACTAAATGTTTGTACTGTGGATACTAGATCACAGATATTAAAACATATAATATACTTTTTTCTGTAAATACATACTTATAATACGTAGAAAAACCACCCAGACGCCATACAAACATTCATGTTTGTCAAAAATATTTGTACTCTGGTGGGGATCGAACCCGCCAACCTCGACTCTGTAGTTGGTAGTTTGACCAAATCACCACGAGGCTCGTCACGTCACGTTATGAAGTTTTCTTTCGGCACAAGAATGAGCCTTTGCTTAAAAAACTTGAATTTGCTATAAAATGGTAATCTTCCTCTTGACTATTCCTTGACTTGGTCTACTTGTCTTATTGATAACTACGGCAAGGGGTATAACCCATTCATATAAAGTGGCATAGTCATTATTTCATATTATACGTGACCATGTATTACACTCACGAAAAAAGTGGTTGGTGTATTATTTGAGACCTGTGTATTATTAACAAAAGTAGTAGATCAGTTTTCTAGTTCTTATCAAACATATTCTGGGTTATTCACAGCATATTTAGGTTTTGTTATGAACAATTTTCTGTATTAGCAAGTTTTAATAAAAATAATTGTATTTGAACTTTCATTGTATTAAGATCCCTATATAATGTACTTTAAAATATTCTTACTCTTACTCTTCTCAATCTAATGACAAATTTTAATTTAAAATTTACTATTGTTGTCAACTTGAATTAATATTTTAGAAATATATAAATAAACAACACATAAACATTTAGAAAAGCTCAAAACCATGTACTCTTTCTCGCTTTTCTCTATTTGACTTCAGTAGTTGGCTTCAGTAGGTAATCTATATATCAAAGACTAAACTGCAAAAAATAGTAGACAGTGCGGGAATATTTTAATTTAACGATTGTAACATATGTATCGATAAAGAATCGAAAACAAACCGGAGGAGAAATACACTTATCGCGCCATAATAAGGTTCAATTAAAGCCTAAACTTAGACTCTTTCTGCACTTTATTACTACACTTAGATTTTAACACTGTGAAATAGTTATAACTTTTGAAGTTTTTTTCGGCACGAGAATGAATGCCTTTGCTTAAAACACTTGAATTTGCCATACAATTTATGATACCATTTCAATAAACTTTCTTAAAACCCATCTTGAAGTACAAGTAATTGTCGCTGCAACGGAATTGGTTAAATTGAGGATGGAATAGTTTAAATGTTTTCAAAGCAAATTACATAAATAACTTTTAAACGTACCTATTCGTTTTATTAAAAAAAAAAACAATATATTTAAGATAACGAACAGAGTTACAGTAAGATTTGTTAATTTATATGTACATTACAATTAATAACACTCCTTTTAAAGGTTCTTTTTTATCCATTGAAAATGTGTATGCTTGAGCATACTCCTTGCTTAAACTACTCGAAAGTCCTTTTTAATATCTTTATCTAAGGTAATTATGGGGTGAAACAGGATACCATGTATTTTGGAATCCTTTGCAGGCACGAAAACCTAAAAATATTTTTTTTCTACATACGTAGTTAAATTAAAAGTTTATTAACACTAGTTCATTATTATTATAAAGCATAGCACACATGTATCATATGGCGGTACATTGAAAATTATCACCGCAGCCTAATGAAATAACACAAACATTGCTTTTTATCGAATACGTAAATCAAATTACACATACGCTAAACTATTAGAATTCACTGTAAAATTAATGGCTGAATAAGCAGCTGGTGCATATAATTTAATTTGTTGTCGGTAGCGCGGCCCCGAGCGTCACATGCTACCATCATCTACGATGCATGAATTGCACGAGCCGGTAAGTGCACAAGCTTATTTACTGATAGCGACATATATATAGTAAATTCACACATGGACATACACAGAGAATCCAAATTTTTGTCTTAACAAAATCTATATTCAACATTTAAAGGGGCGTCCATTAATTACGTGTCGCCTTCCAGAGAGGGACCGGAGATGAGATATGATTTTATTTTTTTCATTGGCACTGTAGGATGGTTTTACCAAATATCCTGTAATGTATTTTCTAGTAGAACTTTCTGTAAAATTATGTGAAATCTGTTGCAATAACGTTTGTGGTCCTCGTCTGTGCCTCGCAGAGGCGACGAAGCACTAATATTTTTTCTCTCTATTATCCAACACGTTTATCTAGCTAGAGAGTAGCAGAGGGAGGATTTAGGAGAGTTCAGGAACATCTTACGCATTCTCACCAAAGGGGAGAAGAGTCGATTTCCAAAAATACATTGCGTAGTTAATGGACGCCCTCTTATTTATTGTCTTTGAGAATCTTGGAGCTCTGCAAACGTCCCTGTCTCTATGCATGTTATCTATTTGGTGTTATCGGTTGACTGCTTTCTAGTAGATCGAGCTTTGTTCAATGGTTCCTCTGTGTGTTAATTTACCAATATAGTAGGCATCATGAAACCCCATTAAATTGTCACCATCAGGCCTGCTAATGTTTACCCCTATTGGTGGAACCTGTGGGTGTTATATAGGGCATGTGCGATATACTATATTAATTGTTGACCAAATAGTTTCTTTATGTAGTGTTACTATTTTAAAAATAGAACTGAAATACGAATTGGATGCTATTCGACAAAAAAAAAAGCAAAAAATCTACCACGGATTGGGAGTAGTACCGCGGCTTTCGCGTAAAAATGTGATTGTACTATTGGGGCTGTCGGGTCAGGTTCAGGGTTATTGTTTTAGGAGGTACCAGTGGAAGCACCACTTGTGGCGGATCATCGCTCGCCCTCCGAGGATTCCGGCCTGGGTCTGCCATCGCATGATGCTTACAGGTGACGTCAATATATGACTGACAAATTCTTTTAACGTTCTCTAAAGCTTGATTCTAATACTAAACTTTTAGATTTATTTTTAGTAACACAGAAAATATTTTAAGGGGAATTTAATAGGTTATTAGAAGATCTAAAGAATCATAGAGCGCTATGAGCGTGGGGGAACGTTTTTTTAGTGAGCAAGGCGTTAATCTCTCACAGTCGAGACAAGTGTCTCGCAAAGGCCCTTGAATGCAAAAGAACCATTAAAATAGGAAAGCAAAGGCTGAGTCCTTGTTAAGAGTTCGCTTTGGTCCGCTCTTTTTTATTCCACTGTGAAAATAACCCACAGTTTTCCACACCACAGACTCTTGTCTCCGTATTCTTTCTTGTGAACCGACCGTTTGATTGGCTGGTTGCCAACGTCACTTCCACTTTTATTATGTATCAGAAACGATTTTTGTGTTATAAAAGTTCACTTTTATTACCATCTAAATTGTATATTCTCGACTATTTTTTATATTATTTTCTTCGATAGGAAAGTCGAATATCTTCGATATAAATGCTTATACCCAATCTTGTAAATGCACAAAGTGTAGCTACATTTAAATGAACATTATTTCCAATTATTATATTAAACAAGCGAAAAATTGTAAAAAAATGTAAGATGAATTCATCAACTTATAATGAATTAAAAAATCAAAACGAAATTAAAATATTGTTCTATAATTTAATTCGCATTCAGTTTTATTTGTTATTCTTTTAAGAAGGAAATTATACGTATTCGCCACCTATGCTATTCATTTGGGTTCTATGACTGCATATCTAATCAATCTCAGGAGTATTTTAGGAACCATGGGACGTGCTAAAATGAATAGATAACAATTATAAAATTAAACTTAATATAACTCGATTTGTTTCGAGAAAGTTGTGAAATTAAAAAATACAAAATTATTTGCTCCTATTTATTTTAATGATTGAATGAAATTTTTAACCTAAAAGATATAAAAAACTACATATTAAATAGTTATAAAAAAATAGAGTTTGTAAAGCGAACGATTATGTTACCGAAGACTCTTTTTACTATAAAATAAATCATTAGATGAATACAAATAAGATTTATATATTTAACCATAATAGTTACCGATAATTGCTTTGACCATAAATACATAAATCAATGACATTATAGATTAAAACATTTTTTTTAAATCCACTTCCCTACTCTGTACACATATTATTTTACCATGAATACCTACACCTTTGTCATAGAAAGGTTTCAATCATATATTAAAATCAAGATACTTGTTGATTTCATATATAGTTTAGATATACTTTAATTTCATAATAGCATCGTGTAGTGTATAGTTGTTGTTGACGTTGGTTTGTGTGGGCCAGGAGCGGGAGACAGTGGCGGCCCCCAACCGATGCACCACCTCCGGAGGACGACCAGGAGCCGCACGAGGTGATTTTGCCAGAATTACCTTCCTAACAGTTCTTCTCAATCTATTAGCGACAACATTCACTTTCTCTATTACTTATCTATAAAACAGAGTTCTGGGTGTCACTCGGCCTTTTCATCACTATATGAGTCACTTTGAAGAGTAAAAATGTAGATGATTAGAATCATTCAATATTGCTTAATATATAACTTTTGGATATAATTCTTGTCTTGGTAAATTTTGAGCGGTAGTACAAATACTTTGAAAACACATAGAAATTCTCATACGAAAGCTTCGTTTATTGGAGTTTGAATCCCATAGTGACGCGAAAATATTATTAAGTTTTCGCAAAATAGCCCAGTTACAGATTTGTTTCTATTGCGTAGCACTTTTGTAGCTGTTGATCTCTGCCAAAACTTTCGTATCCCAGTCTACAGAAGTAATGAAAAAAAATTAAGTTGCTTAATATATGGAGTGGCACCCGGCACAACCACTACTACGTGTCTCACTTCTTCTGCATGAGTCGGTGACGGCTAGCGTGTAGATATATCACAGCTCACAATCATGGCCGTTATTTCCTGTTACATGTATTTGGAGGGTAAATCTGGCAAAATTATATTATTATTATTATTTACTTCATCGTCTCATCTAAATTAAACGGTACCCGGGAATTCTTTTATTATAATATTTATTTGGTAATAGCGGCCAGTTATTAATTAGAAATATTATTTATATTTTATACTGTAGTAAAGTCTTTAAATCGAAAACTACTGTAGTAAAAGGCACGTGTACCTAGTGTTTCGAACGTATACTGCGGCTGTTCGGACCGCATTGAGAACTCCATTTTTAAGCTAGTTTTTTTGTGATAGCGTTTTCCAATCAGTATAGTCAACGGTAATGTGCACATGGTTCGACTCGTTCAGCATTCATCACAACGTGCAGAACTACCTACTCTTACGAACTTGTTCGGATAGTTATACTACTAGATAATATTTTTAGAATATCTACAATTTTATTAGATTACCTTCAATCTAGAGCCGAAGAGCTAGTTTATGATCCACTAGCTTCTGCTCGTAAAAGGAAATCAGATTCTGACATCCAGCCAGATATCAGGGATGTTTATTTTTTCTCTGCTGAAACAAATTCAGCCTATGTTGTTGTATTTCAAAAGACCTAAAACGGTTTAGGCTAAATTAAAACAAAAATCTTCATTTATCATAAAATTGTATAGATTTGTTAGTTAGTAACATAAATTATATTCTGCCATACTCATAATTAGCAAGTTTCAATCAAGATTGACTACTGAACTTAATCACAGAACCTTTCGATTGCATGCATGCCATATGCAAAAATGTACATAACTTTTGTCGTATCACCTATTTACAGTAATTAAATAAGTTTTGTATAGCGTGGATTCTATAGGCCATATAAAATATAGTAAGTAAATTTGGTTTACTAACTATTTCTATCTTTTCATGAAAATTTTACATTAACTTTCAATGTCGGGTACGGAATTAAATGCCACAAGATACGGTTCTTATACGACAGAAAAGCTCCTATTTACAATTATATTGACAGGCTTCCGTAAAGATTCATATTAATAATTGTAGTGAGTGCAACATATCTGTTTCAAGTTATATCTTTGATAGAGTTCTAATATTTACTTCAAAAACGTTTAAAATGACAAAGCAGTATCATTGCAGCACTGGTTCGTGGCACCGGTCATATTTGTTCCTCTTTTAAAGTTAATAAAACAAAAATTTTGGTAAAAAAAACTAGATATTACGGTATGATTTAATTGGTAGAGCTACATAGCTCGCTACATGAATGGACTTGCTCGGTCACTGAAACACTGTAAGGTGGCTCGTGCTTCGTTTCGCTCGCTAAGACAGATATCTGAAAGCCCAACTCCTTGCCCTCTCCTCTCTCCATCCCGCTTCCGCCCCTCACCTATGCTATTTTAAAAAGGGGACCACGCGAACGGCCGCGTGTTTCAGGTTTTCATGAGCGGCATCAGTTGCTTACCATCAAGTGACACGTCTGATCGTTTAATTTCCTATCCCATAAAAAAAACTAAAATAAAACAGTTACAAAATACAATACGAGAGCAATTTTAAATAATCAAACCTATTGTATTAATGTTTTCCATAATAAAACCAATGAGCTTGTACCCCAAATATAGTCAATACAATATGTAGGTATTATTATCAACGAATTCATGATAAAGGATGGATTAATTTAATGGATGATATGGATAAAATATCAATCATCAAATGATCACATAGATGGCGTTCAAATGTAATTTTGTATGTGGATACTAAATTTGAGCTTTTCCCGGGAACATTTCGTACCGATAAAGACCGCGTCAACCCCCCCTTTTCGATTAGTCCATTAATCTTATTTAGTTCTAAATGATGTATTGTTTGCACGTTGTAATTCATCGGCGACTATGTTACGCAAACAATATTTATTTTACTACCATACATTTTGGAGTTTGTAATAGGACAGTAGTAGGGGTGATTACGAGTTTATTTAAATTGATTTTTAAAAAATACAAAGTAATTTAAAATCGATTGTTGCAATATACCTAGTTTAGAGTCAAATAAATCAATAATTGGACCTAATAACTATTTTCACCAGGCTTTATTTAAATTAAATTCTTGTTATAAACTTAGTTACTTGAGATATCTTCAAAAGGCAATTGATAGCAATAAGGGTTTCCTTGTTTTATGATGAGATTTATGCGTATAGAAACTTATCCAATCTTATACATATTTTAATTCCATCAGATCTTTACATTGATATCAAAATATATTCTAACTCATTGTTATTGTAATAACAACTAGAAATGAAAATCTGTTAAATTACTCTTCAATACTTAAAGGAAACTTTGTGCCGGAGATTTTCATGCAATAATCTGATTAGTTTTAACAATGTTATGGTTAAATTTATATGAAACTGTAAAATTTCTACGTCACTCGAATATCTACTAGTTTTAAGTACTGTAATTAGGCCGCTCTTTCATCGGCTCGTTGGTCTAGGGGTATGATTCTCGCTTCGGGTGCGAGAGGTCCCGGGTTCAAATCCCGGACGAGCCCGTGTAACCATGTAAACTCTTTTTGAGATGATTTCGATTGTTTTGTAAATGTTTTAATTAGATGTTTTCTTTATTCAGTATTTACCAGTTTACCAAAATTAAGTGTGTATCCTATTTTTGTTTTGATCATATCTGAATAAGGAATACTAGAAGTTTTGTGAATAACACCCGTATAGTTAAATGGAATAGCGAGTTACCTTTTGCCAAACACCAGGCACAATGTTGGCTGCATGAATGGGCTGGCTGGACCGGTTAAATCCTACGACATCTCAGAAGATCGACGTAAAGTGGCTCATGCCTCGTTTCGTTCGGTGAGAGAGGTACCCGGAGGTCCACCCCTAACGCCATCCTTTCCTATCCCAATCCCTTAAAGGTCGGCGACACAACGGTAGCACCTAACTAACCTGACTAACCACCATTTACTCTGAAGAGTATAGACACTTTAATTTTTTTATAGATTTACCGCGCGTTTTACTTGTAACATCGTGCAATTTTGGGGGATTTGATGGTTGGTTTATTTTTTGCGATTTCTGGGTATTAATAACAAATAAAACATAAAATAATATCAATTTGCCATAACGATATAAATAGATAGGAAGACAGAAAAATTATCAGATTATCCGTAAATGGATAACAATAAACCCTGGAGATTTGTTATGGCCGAAACGTGACAAAATTTAATATTGTTGTTTTTTTTAAAATAATAT
Source organism: Euproctis similis (assembly GCA_905147225.2). Taxonomy (NCBI): domain Eukaryota; kingdom Metazoa; phylum Arthropoda; class Insecta; order Lepidoptera; family Erebidae; genus Euproctis; species Euproctis similis. The sequence continues at coordinate 16,172,881 of LR990112.1, read as the reverse complement.
TTGCTATTGGCGTTTTAAGTAGGTACTTATAGTATTTCTGGTGATAAAAACGTAAAATTTGTTCATTTTTGCCATATAAATATAAGGTCTTTCAATCTCTTTAAGTCTTTTCTATATTGCTCATTACTTTGTCGTATATATAAAGATACTTGCTGACTCAGCAAACGTTGTCTTGCCAAAAAAGTAAAGTTTAACAAGTAGAGGTTGATCGTAGAGAGGTGAAAAGTTAGGATTATATGCAGGTATTTTTGTATTTTGTTTCATAAAACAATAAGAAATCAAAAATGTAACGAAAAATTAAACAATATATTTTGGGATGGACTAAATTTATAATTTACGGGGATGAAAAATAGATGTTGTCCTATCCTCAAATCTACCCAATTTGCACACAAAATTTCGCAGAGTTGGGTTTCGAAGGAGTATGGTAACTAACACTGTGACACAAGAATTTTATATATTATTACTAGCTGACCCGGCAAACGTTAACTTGCCGAAAAATAAAATTTTAAAAATAATGGTTGATCGTAGGGGGTTGAATATTTAGGGTTGTATGTATTTTTGTATCCCGTTTTATAAAAAAAATAAGAAACAGAAATATATCGAAAAATTAAAAAAAATATATTGAGGGGTGGGCTACCCTTGTGATTTAGGGGGATGAAAAATAGACGTTGTCCTATTCTCAGACTTACCCGATATGCACACAAAATTTCATGAGAATCGGTCAAGCCGTTTCGGAGGAGTATGGGAACGAAAACTGTGGACACGAGAATTTTACGTATTAGATAACATAACTTGGGAATTTGCTATTAAATTTCATAGCTTGTAAATCTCTTTGAATCTGTTATCTAATTTAATTATTTAATTAAGTTCCTTTGATCTGATACTCAGCATTCTGTTATTAATTCATCTTAAAGCCCATAAATAAATTTCCAATTAAATAGCCAAAATTTTCTTTTATAAAATTAATAATTAGATATTAAGTAATTTATCTCACAATTGCCTCCTCCATCATAACAATGACCTCGTTTATCAAAATTATTTCCTCCAGTACGAGTACAAATTGAATATTTGACAGACCCCAATATTATACCAAAGATTGGAGAAAATTAAAAACATTATCAACAGTGTAGTTACTTTGGGTGGGGCGTCATAAAATTTAAATCTAAATGGGGTTCGTCTTTAACAAAATATATAGTTGGAGTGGGTGGTTATGGGGGTTGGGTGCGCTTCCCAAGGTTGGCTTGGGGTGTTTTGTAAACGTGATATCAGTGCTCCGCGCGCCGGCCAGATGGCATGACGTCGCGCCGGCGGCGTCGCGTCGCCTTCCGCGATTATATGCCCATGGACGTGCGTGCTATGGCAAAGGTACATAAAATACTATTTATTAAATCAACAACGCCTAAAATTGTTTATTGAACTCTTTATTTTATTTTTTCGAGTCAGAATCGCTTGATTTGATTAATTGCCATAATCAAGTATTTTAATTGAATTTTCAAGCCATGAATTATATTATCTCATTAAACAAGTCGTACAAGTGAAGATTAAATAGTAATGTAACAGCTGCAATCAAGTGTCGATCAAAGTCTCAACAAAGTCGACGTGTTCTCTACATAGAGGCATTCTGACAATAACCGTACACCGTTTGATTATTTTCGATATTCAAATATATACACAAACCATTCATAAGTGAAACATCACGAATCATGTCTAATAATATTTCTGGATTTATAAATTTCGGTTCATAAATAATAATACGGGGCAGTACGTGATTCTTACACGTGCCCGCCAAAACGACATCCCATTACCAAATTTCTTTTTTTTTAATCTTTAAAAACAACAATAGACTATTTGGCATAAGTTTGATTTTATAACTAGTTATGTGAACTGAAGTATGTTTCATAAATAACCGGGTCTTAAAAGTCACGTTTTTGTTTGAAATCATTTATTTTTTTCCATTTAAAAGCATATATTAAGCTTGCTGTAATTTCTTCATTCTTATAAAGTAAAATTCATGTTTCATATTTAGCTGTAAAATTTACAGCGAGTTAGATGACGTTGTATAAATAAATAACCATTACTTATTAGCTGCCTAGAACGCTTACTAAAGTGTCGGTAGAAACATAATACATATAGTATGTTCACTAGATTGTTGTATTAAAATTTACACTGGCTTTAAATGAGTTTTAATACGGAAACTGTTTAACAAAACTCTCTTTGTTTCACCATTATTTTCCTATAATTAATAACAATTAAACTAACAGTTTAACATATTGATCTAATTCTGCGTAGCTCAATGGAGTATATTAGTCTACGAGAATCTCAATGAGTCAATTTTTCACCATTTTCTATTTTTGTTTCTGCTGATTTTAATAACTCTTGTCATGCACGCTTGTCGGTTTAAATCCTTCTGACGTAACCTTGACAAGAAACATTCAATTTGGTCATGGAAGGTGTGTAGCGGCCTTGCTCAACTCCACCATCCTTCCGCTTCATACCATATATCTGCTTAGTCATTCTGTACTCTTCTGTACTGTGCACGTATTCTAAAAACATCGCATCACCCATACCAAAAATATAACTTTTGATACAATTTCAATTATTTAGAAAATAACTTAATCAGTACTTAATAATTACCAATCCAATATCCTCAGTAGATATTTTTCTAGAAATACACATTTTCTTTCAATTAAAATAAACTTTTTAAATATGAGGAAGTTACGTTACGTATAATCAAAGTCAAATTACATACGTCCCAAAGTTCATGAGTCGTCATGGTTCATGCTATGAAGAAACATCGGCATCGTGATACCCGAAGTGAATAATCTCTAATTAAAATATATATATGTTTGACAAATATATTTATATTAATAGTCCCTGACCAAATAGAACGTGTTCTGGAGGATGTTAAGAGCCTCAAAAATCAACGCGCGTGCATGAAGAGTTATGAAAGTCAACGAAGCGAGTGAGGTGTGTAAGAATCGTGCCTTATGGCGCTCTGTTCTCTTTGCATACCACGCAAGGGATTTGACGTGTAGTTATTATGAATGCATTTGTTTGAATTGGTAGATGTTTTTATTTGATTCATTTGATAAATACAATCCATCCATACAGATCGTCGCGTCGTTCCAGTCTCCGGCATATTATCTTTCTAAAGCTTTTTATATTTGTTCTTAAAATTAAAGTATTCTATTCCTATATAATTCTAGTCTTTCGTTATTAATGTCAAGCTATATACTAAGACCACCAGACAGGTACAAAATATTACCTTATCTGTAATAAAATTGAAATCTGCCAACAATAAAATGGATATATAGAGTTAGACAGACTAATAAATTATGGGTACAATAGCGTTTATTTAGTTTTAGGACGAATAAGTTTTTTTTTCTTTGGCACCGATTTGTCGTATTTGCCGAATGTAATATTGAGTCTGAGTCCCATGGGTTGCGTGGTCGGTCTATTTTCATTTATAAGGTATATTTTTTTCCATCATCAGTTTATTATTACAAATAACTTAAATAAACCTAACTAATACGTACGTAATAATAGAAGTACGTAATAAGTATTAATTTTGTAGAGTAATCGAATAAAACACATGGTCAATAGGAGAGACATGTAAACTTAGACATTTAATAAGTCTATTAATCTGAAACTCGTTTTCCGTTTCCACCTGCTCTGTGTTATACAACGCAGTCTGGAAGCCACAAACGCAACTAACCACTACTCAATTAAACAGAAAGTTTTAACAGAAAGAACTTTATTACACAAAGAACAAAGAATAAATCTCGTGTCCAAAAAAACGAACTCAGCGCCTTATATAAGCTTCGAGCAAATATATAAAGCTAGATCACAAAAAATACAGAGCCAATATCATAGTAAAATACCTGGAACTAGAAGGCAGCCTGAAAAAAGCCAACAAACAATTAAAAACGAATAAAGCCTGGATAGAAGGTTTAAAAGATAAGGGTAGAACATCTTTTAATCGAAAAGAGATTGTTATTATTGCGACAAACTTCTAGTGATATTTATACAATGATAACTCAGACACACAGATCACACCCACGGAAGGAAAACAGCAAAGTGATGAGATAACAACATCTTGTAATGATGAAAATATTCCACCAATCTACGAATTAGAAATTGTAAATGCAATCAAAACACTCAAACTGGATAAAAGTCCAGGTCCAGATAATGTCACTAGTGAAGCAAATAAGTACCGAGGAACTCTACTCACCGAGCCACTAATACATATTTTTAACCTTATCCTAAAAACTGCTATTATACCTACACAATGGCTTGAATCACAATATATAATCCTTTTATATAAGAAAGGAGATCCACATAACATTGGAAATTACAGACCCATTAGTCTCTTACCTACACTATATAAACTTTTTTCATCAATTATCAATAGAAGAATTAGTGAAACACTAGACATATGGCAACCAGTGGAACAAGCTGGTTTTAGTAAGAACTTTTCGACGATAGATCATATACATTTCCTGGAATTAGTAATAGAAAAATATCAGGAAAAGCAAGCAGATGCCGCTCTACATCGCTTTTGTGGACTTTTGATACGATTTTGCATAAAAGTATCTGGGAAACTTTGATAGCTCAAAATATAAACAATAAATATATACAAGTAATAAAGAACATATATATATATATATATACTACTCTGTGTAAAAAGTATCGGGTATATGTCAATAAAGAGACCCGCGTAAAAGAGGTCGTTCTAATTTTTTTACTGCATGTTGGTAGCACTGTACTGATTTAGCGCGCAAAATTTGAACGGGATCTGTCATTTAATTTGTTTTAAACTAAACTTTTTGTTGGTCATAGTTTTGAGTCCTCGGCGATTTTTACAATGGAAAATATTGTTGAACAAAGTGTGTGCCTTAAATTTTGTGTTTCGAATGATATTTCATGTGGTGAATCACTAAAAATTTTGCGAAAACAAGGGCTTATGAATGGTATAAGGCTTTTAAAGAAGGCCGAGAAGTAGTAGTAGACTTTCCTCGTTCTGGTAGACCTTCAACCGATACGACAAAAGAAAACATCGACAGAATCAAGAAGCTAGTGCTCGAAAATCGACGTATGAGTCTGAGAGAGTTGGCTAGTGAGGTGAACATATCTTTTAAGTCCGTCCACAATATTCTCATTGACATTTTAGGCATGAAACGCGTCGCCGCTCGACTAGTTCCAAAAGAGCTCAATTTTGTTCAAAAAGGGCAGCGAAAGCATGTCGCTGAAGACATGGTTTCCCGAGCTTCTACGGATCCGACCTTTATGAAACGTATAATAACTGGCGACGAGACATGGGTTTATGAGTATGACATGCGTCTCGAAAACGAGCCGAAACCCAAAAAACCGCGGCAAAGTCGCACCAAAATCAAGGTGATGCTGACAGTTTTTTTTGACTACCGTGGTGTGGTTCACTCCGAATTCCTTCCAGAGGGAGAAACAGTGAATAAAGAATATTATTTAGGCGTCATGAAGCGTTTGCGTGAGAGTATCCGCCGAAAACGTCCAGATTTGTGGCGACACAACTCATGGATGCTGCACCATGATAATGCACCATCACACACAGCCATTATAGTGAAAGAGTTTTTAGCGAAAAATTCAACAAACGTTCTCGACCAAGCACCCTATTCACCTGATATGGCTCCGTCTGACTTTTTTTTATTTCCCAAGTTAAAATTACCACTTCGAGGAAAACGTTTTGAGTCAATAGAAGCCATAAAAGAAAATTCGCTGAATGAGCTAAAGGCCATACCGCAAATAGCCTATGAAAAATGTATGGAAGACTGGGTGAAGCGGTGGAGATGTTGTATTGCAAGCGATGGGGCCTACTTTGAAGGCGATAAAATAAATTTAGATGAATAATTTGTATTTTTTGTTTTATTGACAAATTCCCGATACTTAGTACACAGAAGGTATACTAACACCAATAGTAGAGTCAAGCTAGAAACAACTGGTCGAAGCTTCCCTATAAAAAGAGGAGTAAGGCAGGGCGATCCGTTCTCCCCAAGAATTTTTATAGCTGTACTGGAAACCATTATAAGCAAATTAGACTGGAAGAAATGTGGCCTAAACATCAACGGCAGACACCTAAGTCACCTAAGATTTGCAGATGATATACTATTATTGTCAGAAACTAGCTGGGGTCTACAATATATGAAGGAGACACTTAATGTAAATAGCAAACTAGTGGGATTAGAGATGAATCTCTCCAAGACGAAGGCGATGACAAACCGCATTAAGAAAGATATCAAGATTAATAACGAGTTGCTAGAGTATGTAGATCACTACATCTATCTTGGTAAGCAAATAAGCTTCCAAAACTTGGAATAAATACTGGAGTCTAACAGATGTATTCAGAAGCAATATGCCTATAAATTTAAAAACGAAGGTCTAAAACTCATGTATCCTGCCCTCTCTATCTTATGGTTGCCAGACATGGAAATTCACAAAAAGGATATAAAATAAGATTAGTTCATGCCAGAAGGGTATGGAGCGCAGTATGCTCAACATAAAAAAGATACACAAAATACGGCACACAAAAATAAAGAACCATACAAAAGCAAAAGACGCGTTGGCCTATGCTCAAACTCTAAAACTAAGATGGGCTGGCCATGTAGCATGTTGTGCAGATAATAGATGGACCGTAAAAGTCACTTCTTGGAAAGGTCCGGCAGGAAAACGTAGAATAGGGAGACCCTAAATGAGATGGGAAGAAGATACAGTAAAAGTCGCGGGAAAGAACTGGATCCAAACAGCAAAACACCGAAATAAATGGAAAATCTTCGAGGAGGCCTTTACCTGAGAGGGGTCCATGCTATGAACAAAAACTATGACTTTTTACTTTACTGACTGTATTGCCTATTGATTATATTTTATTATTATTTTTTTTATTTTTTTATTTGCGATTATGGATTGTTTAATGAAATGTTTTGTTATGCCTATTGATGTATTGTATTATTTTAATTTCTGTTTAGATTACTGATTGCTTAATAAAAATGTTTTATTATTGCCTACTGATTATTATTGTATTGTTTTGATTTTTTGATTATTGATTAATGATATCATTAGTTATTTATTGCATATTGATTATTTTGTATTATTATATTATTTTAAATTTTTGATTATTGATTAATAAAATCATTAGTTATTTATTGCATGTTGACTATTTTGTTAAACTATATTATTTTAAATTTTTGATTATTGATTGCGGAATGAAATGATTTCTTGAAACTGTATATAAACTAAAAAATATAAATATTATTATGTAAAAGTGATGAAACGATAAATGTTTCAAAGAAATAATTGATGATTGTATTTTTTTAAAGTTTTTAATTTATAATAAACATTTAAATAGAGAACAATATGGAAAGAAAAATGTCACTAAATATTATTTATTGTACTTAAAAGTTGCATGGCATAAAAAGGCTTTTTATTTTATTTTATTTATTATTAATCTGAAACTCGTTTTCCGTTTCCACCTGCTCTACTAAAGCCTGAATAAAGAGATGCATTTTTTTATTGCCGTGGCTTTTTTGGGAACTAATGTAGCCTATGTCAATTTTAATTATCCTACCAAATAAATAGGTCTACTTGGATTCTATTCGAAAAACATAACCTTTCTTAAGCGAAGTCGAGTAACAAGATGATTTGCAATATGTGGTTGTGTACGAAGTTGACTACTCTTTGATGTAACTAAATGCCAATAGTAGGTATGTTTACCAAAATACACATATTAAATCCAATACTCTACTTTGGAAAGGTAACTACAAAATAATCTGTACGAAAACATGTTCAGAATGTTGGTTATAAATAAATAATCATTGAACTTTTATTTTCAGTTCTTTTAGGTTCAGGTCAATGTTAGTCTGCCAACTGCGTGACCACTCATTTTAATATAACAACGAATAAAAATGTAGCGTTCAATGGCTCGTTTACGACGATAAGAAACCGAGTAAATTTTTGATAGCCGGCACGCGAATATAACTACGGTTTTACCAAGCTCACTGCTGAATCAGCGGCAATCACTGATTTTTTTAAGGGTTTGTTTATTTCTTTAAACGAGCCATTCTTGAGAGCCGCTAATCCGACTAGAATTATTATTTTGGCATCAATAGGCTTTATTATACTATTTAAATAGGCCTTATTATAATATTTAAATAGGCTTTATTATACTATTTAAAAATTATAGAATTATTATGTATATAAAATACTAGATCACCCGGTGGACTTTGTTCCGTATCAAAAGTAATTTTTACAGCGTTTACAATTGAAGTGCTAAATCATGCAAATTATCATTATTTGTACCACCTCATTGACATCCTCTGTCTATTAAAAAAATCGCATCAAAATGCGTTGCGTAGTTTCAAAACTATAAGCTTAAAAGGAGACAGACATCAGAAAGCGACTTTGTTTTATACTGTGTAATGATTTTAGCAAAGAAAACGATAATTATAAACGAAGCCAGCTAGTGTTAAATAAGATTTTATTCTTAGCGCTATTTCTGTACAATCAAATTGTGTTAACTTGTTAGATATCGGTTTACTTAGAATTGTCTAGTTTTAGTTCCATAAACCATTCCACGGATTTTATTCCAGTTTAATAATGGATAGAGTAATTCAAGAGAAAGGTTTTATATGTACATTATATACATAACATAGCAAAGTTGTTTAGTAGTCTCCTTGGTCTGGAGGTCGAGCACCCCGCTTTATGAAGTCGTAGGATCGAATTCGAGCACACACCATTAATTTCTCGGAGTACATTCCGGAAGTTAAGTATGCTCAAAATCGATTACTGACAACATTGAACCCGATGTCAGGCAATAGGTCCCAAAACAGATGCCGGACACCGGTTTGGTTCGTGAAAAAGCCTGTCCTGGACACGTCGAATCATATTAAGCCAGTGTAGGAATCCGTAGTGTTTACTACAAAAATGCACAGCAAAAAGTACAATGTGAATAAAGGAACTGCTTTATTAAAAATTCCACCGTTCTATTGAAAAAAAAAAAACAAATTTCTATTGTTTTTTTAATCTAATCTTCGACCGCTGCTAAGAAAATGTTGGCTTATTTGTCATTGAAATTCAAAATTATGTACCATTTGATACGACACATCATTTCTTCTTTTTTCTTGCTTATCCAATGTTGAAAGTTCTTTTATATTCCTCCATAATATTAGGCGGAACAGTAACTTTATAGAGGGGAAGGGAATCCAATCGATAACCAGAATTTTTTCACTTATTTTTCCTTGTAACGTTTAAGGAAAGATTCTTCTAATGCGGCCGATATAATTAATTGAAGCAATATAATAATATATCTTATCTTTCATCATAATACATTATTAATATATTCTATCATACGCTTTTAGGTCACGAATATCATTTTCTAAACCATAGACTAAATAGGTGCATGAACAATGACTTGTTTTCTCAGTAAAACTTATATGTAGCAAACGAAGCTAATACCACATCTTGTAGGTTTATTTGGTTAGCATAACGAATACTTAATCATCGATAATTATCCGCTTTAGGTCGTCAGTCATAACTTCGAAATGTCATTGGTCTAGGTTCTAACTCGGGAGCTGTCGAATTAAAGCCGGAGTGCCCAAACAAAGGACTTTATAACTTTGTTTGTTTTGCTTGCAGCAATTTATCTAAGATAGTATAGTTGTGCTATAAGCCTGTTTCAGTAGTTGTACAGAAACTTGTACAGAAGTTTGTTGACTGTATTTATTGATTTATTGTAGAACTGTTTTCGTCATATTTGTTAGAAATATAGCCAAATAAAAAAAGTTACTATGCAATGATTTCGAGCAAAATAGTGATGTGGCTTTCTTGTAGTTATTACATCGATACGAGCAAGCGATTTAGTGTTGATATTAGTGTTGTGTTAGTTGTCGTACCCCGTAGAAACTGTGTCGACATGCAAAAATAGCTTGGAAAATCAATTGGGGGTTAAAGTGGGGACAGCTTTATCTAACGGTGCAGTATAACCGCGTATGTTCAGTGTTTCACAACTCTCCATGGACATTTGATGACTGCTTTGTGATAATTTTGACTATTGTGACTAAGTCTAGACCAAATATGACGATTATGTATCTACGAATAATGTTATAGTCACTTTGCTGCTTGTTTATTCATTTCTTGCGTGTGTACAATGCATGTTTTGAATTGTGATTTGTGATATTTGTGGTGTGATCTATATAGACTTAAGTTATCTTTGGCATTTATATTAAAAGAGGTTGTATATAATTAACGGTTTTATATAATAGACTCTTGTACGTAGGAGTACGAGGAGGAAGGAAGATCGAGAAGACACTCTTCGCCGTGCAATTCTAGGGAAGGTAGCACCACCGCCTTGCATACACAGCACTACGATGATTCCGTAAGTTTATTGATGCATATATACATAACAAATTCAAAATATCTTTAATCAATAGTCTTCTTAGAGCATTTACAATCATCATACAACTAACAGTAGGTACTTATATCAATCTAAAATACTTATATCTATCCAAAATACGCGGAGCTTAGATTCCCTTTCATCACGCTATATTGAATGTGAAAGTGAATCTAAATGCTAGTTCTGGCGTCAGGGCTACTTGAGAAGAACTGGCTAAAAACTCAAGGAAAACTTCACACCAAATCCCTTGGGGGGTAGGCAGAGAGAACAGAACGCCATAAGACACGAGACTTATAATGCCTCACTCGCTTCTTTGACTTTCATAACTCTTTTCATACAAGCGCGTGTTTTTTTAAGGCTATTAACATCACCTTGCTCCAGAATCCGGTGTTCTTGAAAGGAGTTTCTTAGCCGTCCTCGACTCGGGTCCCACATCCATCCGCTTTTACATTGTATATCTACTTAGTTAATCTTGCATCATCCATTCTTTCCACATGTCCGAAGATTATTTATGATAATTTTTATTTACGTTTACATACATACATAACTTCACGCCTTTTGTTACCCGAAGGTGTAGGCAGCGGCTGTTAAGCCTCGTCTCGCCGTTATGTTTACGTCCCAAATGGAATAGGTGGCGAACCTATTGCCATACCGGGCACAAAGTTTGTCAGTCATCGATATTTATCACAAATAACTTCCGAAAACTCTTTCGAAAAGTCATTGGTGTGAGCCAGTGTCTGGAATCGAACCCCGGACCTCTGGATCAGAGGCCGTGTGCTCGTCCACTACGCCACCGAGACTGTTAATGTTTATGTTTTAAAATAATGTTTTCAGTGGTACAAATGAATTGATTATACAAGTTTAGTTAAGCTATAAAAAAGTATTTTTACTCGACTCGACTGGTGGAAGATTATATTTTTCGTATTTAAGTAGGTATATTTAGATATGGTTTTGTCTGTAAAACTGTAAAACTATTGAATGGGTTTTAGCTACAGAGTTCTTGTTAAATATGTTTTAACCATGAACTATATCAGCTATATTGTTTTCCGAAATTTCCCCGAAAACAAAAATTACCTACGTTTTGACGTGGTTGTATACCTACTTTTAGTATTTAATTTCCAGTTTCTGTTTTTTATCTATCAATTATATATTATTATATTGTGTCAACATGAATTCTATATTGGTTTATTTATTTACGTGTAATATTTTTATCGTAAAAGGAAGCCACAACTTTTCCAAGTCTTTGTGGAGTAACAGGCATTCCAAGCATGATATTCTTTATTCTGGGTCTCCACACGACCCGGGGATTACTTGCTGAATAAATTGGAATTTCTAAACATCAAGGCTTTATTGTAATCCGATATCAGCCTTGATCTTCGTGAATTTTTATTATAATGATGAACGACAACGGCGTTTGTTTATTTACAACAAATACATAATGTTTTTAATTTGTCAAACATTTTTTTTATCTGGACAAAGACTATATAGATAAATAAGATGATATCTTAACCGGGATTGGAACCCGTGTCCTCTGCATTACAAGCGCTTTTGGCCTATCGAGGATCTGTGTGTTCAGTAATCAGTATATTCCATTCGCATGATTTCAATAAATAATTTAAGAACAGCGTCATCTATCGACTTTTAATATGAAACTACTAATATGGCAGTGTTTGCATTCGGTAATAAGTTATTTTTCAACCATGTTTTAATTCTTAATAAAGTTAGTGGTTTACTAAAATTTTATTACGAAGTAATAAGTCTTGTAATTACTTCTAGGGAATAAGCGAATAATAACTTATATTACACAAATAGTCAGGTTATTTAAATCATTACTAGAGTTTAACGCCATTCAAAGGCTTAGTGACCGAGAAGTTCTTAGTTTTACCTACACCAATGATATTCAGAAAATCATATAAGTAATCTTGCGTGTGAATAAATTAGATTACTCATAAAATTGTAGCCACCTATTTAAATGGATCAGATAATTATTATTATTTGGAGACATAGTTAACGGCTATTTAATGGCTTGTCGAGGCCTTATACCTAGAAGTCATAATATAAACATAAGTCATAGATTATGCAGTATTATTTTGTGCTTACTATATAAACACTGTATAAGGGATGCCTTAGAGCTACCTCGCCTGTTTAGGAGCTCTAACTTTTCGTGATATTTTTCAATGTTTGTATATATTAACAAAACGTCAATCGAAAAATAAATAAAATATATATATTGTAATATATAAAAATATATAGTAGACTGGATAGTTAATAATAAAATGCTTATTATTATTTTTGTACCTACCAATATTTCGGAAGTTTCCTTTCTTACTGACAAAATATTAATAGGTTGAATTATTAATAGTTTAGAGAGCTAATGCATACTCCAAATGTCTAAACAAAAATAACTATATAGAATCCGCAAAAGAAATAATACTTTTATTGAAAGGTCAGATAATCGAAAATATGCGTAAGTAAGTAAGCGTAAATGAAAAAAAAACACAAATAACATTTAAAATATTTATCAATTAACTTATTCCTGTACTTAAAATGATTTAATCTTAAACTATATTTATATCAGTCTATACACTAAAATGTTTTGTGAATAAACCAACCAAGGATTGAAGCTGCAAGAACGGCTAGGTTGATCATAATCATTCGTTATCCTTCATACATGGGTTGTGGTGTCTCTAAATGAATTTATTAACGAAAATGAATGAATTATTTTATCCTTTAATACTGTTAGTAGACAATGAATTTATTATACATCATTTTAGAGGGATATATCTCTCCGCGATATCATTTAAAGTCTGCAAAAGCGTCTTATTATATTCACTCTTTGTTCTATTCGTATTAAATATTATAACTTATAATATTTCCAGTAATACATTCAATATGGATTCTTAGCCAGCTGCTACATATATCACCGCATATTTTTTATACTATTCTATCTAAAGAACGCCATATTAGTAGAATATTTGAAACTCAAGAAGACAGAAGTTGAGTTTTACGATTTGTAAAAGTAATAGAATAGGTATGCAAAATAACACTACACTAAAGAAACTCGGACAACCGAGACCTTTAAGCATATCGAGTATATGCCTTAATATGAATCTTATTCGAAATTAGGTTCTATCACCATGGAACCAAAACATATAGAACACGTAGAGACATGATTGCCAAAAACAGCAAAAAGTAAAATTATAAGAGTATTATAAGAATAGGGTTCACAATATCTCTCTTCAGAGAGACAGAATTGTTCAATATATCAGATAATAATAGGTAATCCTATGCCTATATGGAAACAAACTTTCTACGAAATTTTTTCCCTAGGAATGGCCAATCAAATAGTAGTTATAAACAACACAAAGAATCCAAGTCGAAACCGGAGAAAGAAAGAAAGAAAAGGTGATCATTTGAGAAGGATTTTGTTATAATTCACAGTAAAGTTCGTGACATATCCAAAAGAATATGAGGAAAGGCAGTAAAGCCGGAGTAGTCGCGTTATTATGACTCTATTCATGAGCATAATCAAATACAAATAGGTATTGCATCAAAAACGATATTATTTAATTAATCCTAATATGGGTCGGAAAAGGTTTTATTTGTTTCTTTGTTCGTGACAAGATCTGGCTCAAAAGACTGTTGTTCCGTTCGCGGGTGTTTCGCGGCATTAATCAACTGGTTAACTTTAAAACTACACTATGTTTAAAATATTTACAACTACGTCATAGCTTTTCCTGAAACGTTCTGCGTAACTCCTCTGTTGCCTTGCTGAGTTCCTTTTCACGGCGGCGTTGCTTGCCGAGTTCGCTACCATAGTCTTCTAAATAGTCTTTTGGCGGTTCCACGGGATATTTGGTGCCAAATTTAGGTCTAGGGATTCTCACTCGTTTGATGTCATCCAACCAGCTCTCCATTTTGAAATATCCTGAAAATAAAATAAATAGAAAAATAAATATATTAAATAATATTTCGTTGTGGTTTAATTAAAACCGTTTAAAAGCATGTCCCATCGTTTTAGTTTAGGTAGCCGTAGTTAAAACCGTAGTAAAAACCAAGGTCTATGACCAGTGTGTGTTGCCAGCGATGACGTACGGAACAGAGACGTGGTCTTTAAATGCTGGCCTCATCAGGAGGCTCAAGGTCGCTCAGCGTGCTATGGAGCGGGCTATACTCGGTATCTGTCTGTGAAATAAAATACGGAGATCCGTAGACGTACTGGAATAACTGACATAGCCCGTAAAGTTAGCACGCTGAAGTGGAGGTGCACAGAAATAGATCAAGATAGAACGGCGAATAGGCGTGGCAAGCGTGCCAAAACCCTGCACTATATTGCATGCTTTTCGAAACTCGCTCTCATTACGCAACGAGCGTTCCTGCCATGTGTTCAGGACGTAAAAAAATAGATAAAACGTCACATATATGCCATAATATGCTGCGAAAAATTGTAAAAACAAAAGTAGTGAATCAAATATGAAAAAAGGAAATATTTCGTATGATCAGTAAGTACAGAAAATCAGTAGAATGTATTTTTTTGAGATTATAAATTATTGTTTTACTTTTACTATGTTCAATAATTACGATCACACGTTGTATATTTTTTCGTTATGATAAATATCCATTGCTGTCCGCATTCAACGCTCGTATACAAAAACATTGCGCGTATAAATTATACGCGTAATGTACGTCGAATCGAACGAAATACACAATACACCTGCCAGTTGATCGTTGCGTCTGTTAATCGCTGTGATTCGAATGTTAGAGATGGGCACTCCATGTATCGTTGAGTCTTAGGACTTATCGATAAATTAATTCAATAATAATTTGAGTATCAGCTCATATCTTGCTTTGTCCCTACTTTATTCTAACACCACAAATGTCAACCAAAGTGTTTCGTAATTACATTGGCAGCAGTTTAATTGACAGTATAAGTTTTCACCAATTTGACCAATCGCCGATGGAAAATCATCTCGTTCTTCTCAAATGGGCAGTAACCGAGGTATATGTAGACGTTCGGCTTCGTTATTTAACCAGGACTGTGAGGCCAACCCTTACAAAAAGGCAAATATTTAATAAATATGTATAGTTTCAAGGACAGTAAAATATTTATAATTAAATTTTATATACTGTTGGAAAAATATGTTTTAGGTTTTAATATGTAGGATTGAAGTATTTAACATGTTTTACTTTCTATGATTATCGTTACACAAAATCAATAAAGTAAGTAAAATATAAAAATAATAAAATTAACACAAGTTGTCGATATTAACATCGATAATCGATAATAACATCGGTAAGTGTCTCCTAACTAGTCGCCGCGCTCACAATGAAAATGACGTCACGATGAGGGCGTGGTTTTTCAAAAAAGTGACACGCTCGAAATGTATGGAAATATGCCATCGCGGCCGTTCTATCTTGATCTATTTCTGTGTGGAGGTGGGCAGGCTACATCGCTCGAAGAACCGACGAACGATGGGGAAGAAAGTTTCTAGAGTGGCGACCACAGACTGGACTGCGCAGCGTAGGCCGTACCCCTACTAAGTGGACCGAATACTTAGTGAGAACCGCAGGGAGTCGATGGATGCTAGCGACACAGGACCGGGAGTTATGGCGTGCTGAGGAAGAGGCCTACGTTCAGCAATAGACAGATTTGGGCTGATGATGATGATGAACCGTAGTGGCTACTGAGAAAAATGAACCTCAAATAAGAACCCTCTGTGCGTAATAATCTTTGCATTCTTGTAGTTATTTACCCATTTGCTCAAACCATTTCATGTTTTTCAACTATGGCTATAGGTAAAACTTAACATAACATAACTTCACGCCTGTTCTACCCAAAGGTGTAGGCAGCGGCTATTAAGCCTCGTCTCGCAGTTATGTTTACGTCCCAAATGGATTAGGTGGCGAACCTATTGCCATATCGGGCAGAAAATTTTCAGTCATAGTAATTTATCACTTAAAACTTTCGAAAATAATTTCGTAAAGTCATTGGTGTGAGCCAGGATTCGAACCCGCGACTTTTGATTCAGAAGCGCCGTGTTCGACCACTGGACCACCGATTATGACATTTGTTTCTATATTACGTGATTGGTTAATAATGGCATTTTAATAAAAGTCTAGTTACGGCATTCAACTAACCGATATCTACTTTATTTATTGCTACAATAAGGAAACTGCATGTAGTTAGTATGATATGAAACAAATTTAATTATATCTGTGCCGGCACAAGAAGCGGGGAACACGCACCGCCTTTAACGAACACTTGGTCAATAGTTGCGCAAGACACTGATGGTTATTAGGTTTTGAAATCCAACTAAATAAGCGCCGGTTTCACCTCTATGGCGCCACTTGTGGGTGCCACAGACAACTATCGACAACACAAAGACACTTTCAGTAACTACTCTGTGGAAATAATTGCTAAATTTATCGTTAGCAAATCTCATTTAATATCCCTTCTACTCCTACATAGTTTGGGATGGGGTTAATCTTTTAAAATATGCACAACTCAGATCAAGAATAATGTAATGATGACATCGATTTGAAATGTTAATTTTGGCGACATAACATAACATACGCCTTTTCACGCCTTTTTCTACCCATAGGTGTAGACAACGTTCCAAATGGAATAGGTGGCGAACCTATTGCCATAGCGGGCACAAAGTTGCGACATAGATCAGGAAAATGGACTTAGTTGGCAAATGATATTCCAATACGCTTTAAATAAAACCAGAAATTATCCAATCTGTGGTTAAACCAAATACGACAATTTATTTAGTTTAATTTTCGTTACAACGTTCATTCCATACAACAATTTAAGAAAAAAAAAAATTCAACTTCTAATTGGGTTAGTCAAAATGCTTAATTTCTAAAACACCTTTTTTTACGAAACTTCTTGACAGTGACAGTAATTGTCATAAAGTTCTCGTAGTTTTTTTGTTACCTCAGATGTTGGTAGCAAAAGGGATAAAACTATACGGACAACATTCAAATATTATTTTTATCACGCGATCAAACTCATATAGCATTTGATTTTTTAACGCGTTTGAAAGCGTGTTTTATATGTACACACCAGTTCTTATAAGGTGTTTAACTAAAGGCGATAGTGTGTTGTATTTAATCGTATACACACGACCCTCGGCTTATTTGTGTTGTTTAAAAGTGATTAATAACCAATATGTACCTCTGGTGTACATCTCGAACAGTATGATAAAAGATATTTTATTGCACGAATAACTTTCTCCAGCGAAAGTGTTACTAAACGCAGTGGCATTATTTCAGTTTGACGCTTTCAAATACTATTTACCTACTTGTTTATAGGTATAAGATGTTTTTAATCTCAAGCCTATTTCGCTCGAAGGTGTAGGCAATTAGGCCCCGACTAGTAGATTGGTTGAATCCGAATGTGCTGATTCAACTAAACCTGTCAAACTTGCAAGCGTGCAGTTTATCTCATCAAATTCAAGAAATATTATATAAAAACAACAGATATTGATGTAATATTTTAAGAAAGTGTGTTATAATGCTTTATAAAGACTTATTTATAAGATCCGGTGCAAGCTAAGTGTAGTGATACATCGTGTACAATGTTAGATAATGAATTAGTTATTACAAGATTTCTATCATTAAATCAAAGCGCGTGTCATTGATACGAAAACAAAGATTTGTGACTTTTAATTAATACTCTAAACAAACAATCTGTATACATCGATATCATATAAATCGCTTTTGTCAAATGTTTTCATAGAATCCCGATTTCCCCTTCTTACATGGATATTACTATGTTAAGTTGGACTTTTTGCTATTCACATATCGTTGGAATTCTTATTATCAAGTACAAATACAAAATAAAAAATAAAACATTTAAATTTGGAAGCGCATTATTTTTCATTAATAAAATTAAATATGTACAAATATTACCATGTTATAATTTTATTTTACAAGTATAAATATAATATTATTTTATAACATAACAAAGCATGTGTATAACAATAGAAATATGAATATATGTACATATATGAATTATTATGAATTCCTCAAGAGAAGTACATGCCGGAAGTGGGCCGTCGCATGCGCATCATGCACATAAAAGTAGCTTGTGTGTGTATGTGTGTGTGTGTGTGATAATTGTTTATGTAAATATAAGATGTACACATGCACACGATTTTGCTACTTTTACACTTTTCATAAATTTCATATGAAGTGTGATCTTTTGCATGAAATGAAATGAAAAAAAGTCCAAAAGCGGGACTTTTGAATTTAGAATGAAATATACGAGTAAATTTAAAAATTTAAATTTCGAATCCGTGTTATGAAATATTATTCAGGTCAAGGCATCAGGTTGCACGTGCAGTGACATCTGTTGGACATTGCAAATCACTATTTACATAAATTTGCCTGAATTATACAGTATTTAATGTATTTGCGGCGAATTTTTTTAAAAGATACATACGTAACATTTATATAAAATGGTGAACATTCATATTGTGACCAAAATAAATATTTTTAGGTTAAGTTTGTTATTTTATTGCTTGTGAGGCGATCTCGGTCGTATATACTTGATACAGTTACATGTTTTAAGTACGCGACACAAGCATGACGGTAAAAATAACATAATGGCACTTTCTCCTTGAAGCGTCACCCATCGGTAGAAGCGATTGGATTCTCGATTTCGTTTGTCTCAGAACTGTCGAATTCATATCGTACATTGGAACAACAAAGCAACTTCGCACCAACATAATTTTTGGAGTACCTAGGCATAGTAAGAACAAAGTATGTATTAACGTTATAAGTTATGGTATTAACTAGCTGACCCGGCTAACTTTGTTCCGCATCAAAAGTAATAAATGAGTAAATTTTGGAAATCATAAGGTTCGATTTGTGCTATTTACCGGCTTTAACTGTTTTCCCGCTATGTTAATACTGCAATATCTTCGAAAATATTCGATTAAATAAAATTGCAAATTGCATACTGTAAAGGGCCAAGATCATCTATAAAATCATCATCATCTGTAAAAATGATATAATCGTAATGATCATATAATTTCTTACTTGCTTCTTTATATATTGCTCGTTGACCTGACAAATATTGTTTCGCATAAAAAGCAATAAATTAGTAAATTTTGGATTTCATTACGAGTAAGTTTAATCGCGCTATTTATCGGCCGGGTAAAGAATAAAAACGGTCATTGAGTGTTAACACTAGATAAACACGATCGCGGATTTTTTTTGTAGATTTGCTTAAGGTTTATATTAGCGTAGTACATTATTTTGATCTATCACTTATGAGTTAAAGTTAAACCAGCGTTTGCAATTAAAGCGCAAAACTTCGAAAAAAATACTCTTGTTTCTCTACTATGCAATATAGTGAATACAAAACACCCTAAAACCGATAAAAAAACCACATCAAAATCTGTTGCGCAGTTTTAAAAAACTAAGCGTATTAAGGGACAGACAGGCGACTTTGTTTATTACTATGATAATGAAATACTTTTGTCATACCCGCTCGTAGGTTTGTAAGGCGATAGGATACGATAAATTTGATCATGAAAGCGTACCATGTGTATATTTTAATCAAACCATATAAGATTTTAATTAATCAAATTAATATTCAAATCATTCCCACTTCACATGTTGTAGCAATCAAACGCTTTGAGATATTTTTATTGATAGAAAAGAAAACTTTCGCTAGAAAATTGTTCACTTATATACATACATACATAACTTCACGCCAAATCCTTAGTGGGGTAAGCAGACAGAACAGAACTCGTTCTATTTGGTCATGAAAGATGTGCCGTGGCCGTCATCGACTTGGATCCGTCCTCGACTCCTGTATTCATCCGTTTTACATTGTGTATCTGTACAGTCAATGTTGCATCATCCCTTCTTTCTACATGTCCGAACCATCGGAGCATGCCCTTTCCTACTTTTACACCGACACTCTCTTTCTATCCAACTTCCTTCCTTACAACTTAAAACTAATAAAAAAACCGCAAAGGTTTGACTTTTAAATAATCACGTACGACGTATGTGGGAATGTATTCGTGTCAAATGTACATGTCATGACAATTTGGTACAGTTATTTTACCTGTATAACATAACATAACTTCACGCCTTTTAATACCCGAAGGTGTAGGAAGCGGCAGTCAACCCTCGACTCGCGGTTATATGTAAATCCCAAACCGAATAGGTGGCGAACCTATTGCCATACTGGGTACAAAGTTTTCAGTCATCAATATTTATAACACATAACTTCCGAAAAGAATTTCTAAAACCTATATATAGCAAATAAACTTGATAAACAATACAAAAGTCGTAAGTCTCAAAACTAAACAAATATTAATCATTTATAAATGTAAATTGAAATTAATTGTATGAGGCAATTAAGCGAATGTAAACAGAACTACTTAGCTCAATTAAATGTATATCCATTCTTAAGTTTTACAATGCGATGTGAATTTTTCATACATAATTAAATACTTAAAATAATATTATTGTAATACTGAATTTATAAAACGCGTATTACGCAACGTTACAATAACTTCTGAGTATTTAATTTGTAAAAAAAAAGTAAACAATAATAGTATGGAATTGTTTGAAACACTTTCTTGTATCATTGTGACATATCTTAAAGACAATACATTACTGCCATCACCCCCTTTACTTCCCACGGATGTCATAGGTGTTATTAGAACAGAAAAAAAACCTACGATAATACAAAAACGATAGCAAGTGAAATAGATATATTTGTTTCTAAGGTTTTCGCAAATCTCACTCATTAAAACGTCGGGAGTTCGAAACGTCGGGAAATAAATATAAATAAATAAGAAATAAACGCGATAATCCTAAAAAGTTGTTTTAATAAGTGAAATAGATAGTTATATCTAATAGTAACCCGGATTCAAATATCGAGAAAAATGTCCTACCTATCTTTCCTGAAGAGACGATTTTAATTTTGACGTTGATCAAGCTCAGGAAACTTCCCTGTGGAAGTGTCTATGGATAGGTGTATCTATTCAAACAATAATTTTACAAGGCTCAGGGGCTACATTAATGGCCAAAGAGACATTAGTCCCCCGCAATCAACAAAATAGTAAAGAAACCTAAAGAATCCTGAGAAACCCACAATGATCAAAATGCTTTAAAGTAAAGTATAGAAGATTCAAAAATACCCAATCATGACAACTAAAAATAATTAAATCTAGCTTCACATATCATTGCGACGTACATAAAAAATAACAGCTTAGCACCGGAAGAATTACATTACGAAACTAATTACATTACGAGTTAGACCAATTATGTACAGGAAAGTGAAAAGACCAGGTGGAGCAGGAAGACCAGGGCATTATGTTTACAATTTGTGACCAAATGTTTCCTGCCGTTACAAACGGTTGCCCAGCTGGCAACCTTTGAGGATGTTGTGGGTTATTCGTGGATATATTTTTTGACTATACACAAGAAGGAGAAGTATATTTTTGATATTCTTATGGCCTAAAATTCTGGATGGATAAATCGATCTCGGCGATCTCTTAATTCCCATTGGCAAAAAAAATCTCCGTTTGTTTCTTACCTGCGCAATTATATATATTTTTAGTAACTTATAAACAAAACACATAACATAACTTCACGCCTATTTCTACCCGAAGCTATATGCAGTGGCTGTTAAGCAGCGACTCGCCGTTATGTTTACATCCCAAATGTATCCCAAGGTGGCGAACCTATTGCCATGTCGGGCACAAAGTATTCTGTCATCGACATTTATCATTTGAAAATGATTTCGAAAAGTCATTGGGGTGAGCCATGATTCGAATCCACGACCTCTTGTGACTATACACACCGTTACTTATAAAGATGTGAAGATAAAAACTAATAAAAAGCTTTTCTATGCTTTTTAACGAGGTATCATTAACTGTGCGTGCGTGGGCAGAAGTGACATTAGAAAACATCAATCAGTAAGCGTTGGAACTGTTTGTGTAGCGGGGCCTTCGACCCGGCACGCTACATTAGTGGAAGACAGTGTTCTCACGCGCCGCCCTCCATAGCATATGCCACCAAGATAGACGCTAATTGCACTGCCTACTTTGTTTACACTGACGCTTTCAGCTCTTCAATCAATCTCACCTGCCTCTGCTATGTATGACTGGTACAAACAGTTAAAACTACTGATTTGTAATAATTGCCCCAAAATATATATATATATATATATATATATATATATATATATATATATATATATATATATATATATAAGTATAATACATTATGAGCACTCCAATCCCCGTGTTTATGATTTTTTATGGAATAGGAGGGCAAACGAGCAAGTGGGTCACCCGACGGAAAGTAAATTCTCACCGCCCATGAAAACCGTGGTGCGTTGACGTCCTTTAAGGGAGTAGCAGGATAAAGGAAAGGGAAAAGGGATTGGGCCTCCGGATACCCGTCTCATAAACGAAATGAGGCACGAGCCACTTCACGCCGATATTCCGAGAGGTCGTGGTTTTTTACGGGTCAAGCCGGATTCATGCTGTGAACTGCAAGGCTTTACGACTGTTAAAATGAATATGATCCTACCCAAAATTCTATTGAATATCTAAATATATAGAGCTCAAAGGAAACTGGAAGGACGGAAGGAATCGGGCTAAAATTTGGCATGCAGGTACATGTTGTGAAAGGATTTTGTACAACTCTACCCTCAAGGAGATATAATAAGGGTGAAAGTTTGTATAAAACTTTGACAAAGCTATAAATACATAGGCATCCCCTAAGATTTTTTTTTAAATTTCACCCCCAAGGGGATAACATCCCAAAGACTATCCTTCTTAATAATTAGATATTTATAGATAGATAGATTAGTTAGATATATAATTTAATAAAAATCGGTAGAGCCGTTGCCAATATCTATTCGTATATACAAGTGTATGGTTGGTCTTAAATATATTTATACCGTTAATTTCACAATTATTTTCATGAAATTTACGAGATCAGAGACACTTAACTCATTCGATCTACGATCGTATAATTCAAAATGGAATAGAAAACATTAAATTGTATAATATATCGGTATTAATAAATCTAACAGTTAATCTTAGTAGAATAATTAGCCAATATTATCGCGAAAAACAATCTACAAATCTTTATATTGCAATAATTTTATAAACTCTAAATCTATTGACTGTTCGATCTGTAAGAGCAATACTTTTGTTTGCCAATTTGTGACGTAATATGCACCCGTTATGACCTGCTCCAGGTCGTGGTACCAATATATCTATAGCAGTATTCAAGAATACCGTTAGGTATATCTAAATAGTATAATAATGTCTAACTTTTAAATTTATCACATGTATGAGATACTTGTTATTTTTTGTTTAAATTTGCAGCCAGTTATGCCAGTTTGCGTAGTTGACTTTGAACAAAGAAGGTTCGTTTACTTGTCTATGAAATCTTTCTTTTTTTTTATGAGTTCTTTAGTGGCGACCACGGATCGGTAAGCGTAGCGTAGGCCGTATCAATGCCTGATAATTATTGTCTGATGAATGAATGAATGCTTATATAAGTGGAAACGCTGTTTACACTTTAATGCGATGGGGGGGGGGGGGGGGGGGGGGCTTTGCGTCGGTATTCTGTGATGTCGTGGTATTTAACAGGTCGAGCCGAAAATATATACATATATTATGCTTTATACATTAGTATTATGTTTCTAACGTAATCGTGCGCAATATTTTAACGATCCTAAATACATTTATGATTTCCTATCGAGTTTCCTTTGCATGGAACGAATTAAGTAAACGTATAGATACACGAACGGTTCGAAAAGTTTATAAGTTAGTACTCATTAATATATTTTATGCTTTTTTTCGTTTTGTAAACGACAATATCCAATACCAATAGTAAAGAGACTGATCGAGGCCTCCCGTGACCAGACAGGGCTGGTTTATTGTTCGCACAGAGGATTAATTAGCATTTCCATTCAGCTTGGCAGTCTTCTGAGCACGCTGCCAGTAGACCGAGAGATATGGAGAAATTTGATTTCAGTGGTGGCTCACACTAATGACTTTTCGAAATTCTTTTTGAAAGTTAAGTGTGATAAATATCGATGACTAAAAACTTTGTGCCCAGTATGGCAATAGGTTCGACACCCATTCTATTTGGGACGTAAAAATAACGGCGAGTCGAGGCCTAACAGCAACTGCCGAAACCTTCGGGTAGAAAAAGGCGTAATGTTTATGATTTTAGCTAATCTTATAATTTTATACATTGTAATTAATTTATCCTTTCTTACTATTGTAAATATAATATATTTAGTAAAAACTTTCTAAGCATAACTATCGTTGCATTTGACAATAGCCTTATATAAATCAAATAGAATGGGCAGAACGGTTCATTTTCAAAGGCTAGGAAACCCAAGTATCGTGATGTCGGTCGAAATTGTATAAGGAAGGTGCACCGTGTACCATTAACCTCTTTGCGAGCACTGGACCAGCTCCGGTTCGTGATCTTGGCAATATTTATGGCATAGAGCGAGTATCGTGACAGCATGTACTGATGCATTTTAAATTACAACTAACTGGCCATGCAAACTTCGTATCGCATGATCATATATAGTAAACATTCAGTTTTGTATGTATTTTGAATACTGTGTCACAAGAAATAACACAAGAAAAATATGAGTACTTTCCTCGATTCTCAGACCTAACCGACATGCACACAAACTGCGATGAATGATAGCGAAATCGGTCGAGCCATTTCGTAGGATTTTGGTAAGAAGCACCTGGACACGAGAATTTAAAATATTTACTTAATATGGTACAGTGGTCGAGCACACGGCTTCTGATCCAGAGGTCCGGGTTCGATTGCAGACACTGGCTCACACCAATGACTTTTCGAAATTGTTTTCGGAAGTTATGTGTGATAAATATCGATGACTGAAAAACTTTGTGGCCGGTATGGCAATAGGTTCGCCACCTATTCCATTTGGGACGTAAACAAAACGGCGAGACGAGGCTTAACAGCCGCTGCCTACACCTTCGGGTAACAAAGGCGTGAAGTTATATTATGTTATGTTACTTAATGTATTATTATTAATCTGCATTATGTAACGACTACAATTAATAGTTACCGACATTTTTTACCACAAATCGAGGTGTCCAATACAAACAATCAATCGTAAACAAAACTGAAAATATTCCAGTCAGCTAAACAAATAAATATTCTGCATCTTTCACATGCCAGTAGCAGCAAGTTACGAACAGTAATGCTTATCGGCTCGCTATGATAAAGTACAATAATTCATCTTTTATCGAATATTATCCTTACACTTTACTCCTACACACTTCAATCTAGATGTCTTGGGATCCAAGCTCACACTAATGACTTCTCGAAATTATTTTCGAAAGTATATGTGATAAATATCGATGACTGACAACACTATTCCTGGTATATGGCAATAGGTTACGCTTATTCCATTTGGGACGTAAAAAACATCGCCTAATCTTAACGGCCTATACCCTCGGATAGACAAAGGCGTGAAGCTATATTTAAAAAAATACTTCACAGTCTCGGTGTCTAGTTTTTTTTTGAAAAGTAAGTGTGATAAATATCGATGACCGAAAACTTTGTGCCCGGTATGGCAATAGGTTCGCCACCTAATCCATTTGGGACGTAAACATAACGGTGAGACGAGGCTGCCTACACCTTCGGGTAACAAAGGCGTGAAGTTATGTTATGCGTTATGTTACTTCACACTTCTATAGCGTATAATGAGCTATGTCTTTATCTCAGTCGATTCCAATCGTAGAGAGCGTGTCATGGCACTTCAACGGTAGAGGATAGTAGGTTTGGTAAAAAAGTGTATTATTTACAATAAACACAATAGCTATCCGGCAATCTATTGCAGGCCTTTTGTTATAAGCCAAGTATAAAAGCCTTGTTCATACACCTGACTCGTATACAGACGAACGCAAATATCCTCAAGTTAACTTGTGTATTTAAATATGATTTAACGGTACATATTATCACTCTCATAATCTTAACTGTTTGCGTTTTTTTTATATATTATTTTTTATTTTTATATATTTTTTTAAGTTTATACCGGTATATGTACTGTTCTCTCATAATATTCCAATTTTCTACTGTATCAAGAAAACCTTGAAAATTTTTTTAATCAATAAATTGAGTAAATAAAAAGCTTATTATAATAATACCTATTAAAAAAATATTACCGACATTTATAACATTTATATACAATGTCAAGGATTTTGCAACTTAGAAATTTAATAATAAAATGCAGTATAGCAAAAGTAAATCCTTCATTGCATTTCTGTCACGTAAATCTAGTTACAGTTGATAAATATTTGTAAAAATAATGTATGCAAACACATATTTTGCCATGATCCGAACCGAAGACTTTCGATGTACTTAATCAAGGATCAATAATAAAATAAACTTTTAAATAGTTTCAGGATTTGAAACCGGGAACGTTACATACAGTCACCATAATAAACCACTAGACTATCAATATGACATATATCTAAATTTATCTCATGCTTAAGGAAAAAATATTAGGTCAATAAACATAAGACTTGAAAGTAAGCTACTATAAAGTGTGACAAGGATCATTTTTCTCGGCGTGGCCCGAAAAGAAACCGGCACAATGCAGGTTAAACTTGCTTTAATATATACCTATCCATAGTGTGTGTACAGAATAATTATGACCAACCTTCTCGTTCGTACAGCTCTGTATATTACGCAAGGAAACACACAAGGAAAAATAATATTAGACCCTTGTTTGGTATAAAAATATAAATTACGCATTCATAGCAAAGTTTGTGTGCAAAAAATGTGTTTTTTCGACTCTCATTCCGAAATAACTCAAGGAGTTTTCATTGAAAGATAATATCGAAATTAAAAAAAAAACCAAAATCTTTATTCGAAATTCAATTTCGAACCTCGGTTTTTTTTTATCTGTTTTGAACTGACCGAAACTTCCACTAAATACGCGTAACAATGTTTAATCGGTTTTCATTAATATCACTGAAATAGTTCCTGTCATGCATTTTTCACATAGAAATGACCAAAAACAAAAGCAACTCACTCACTTGCGTATTGTTTTGTTTATGTTACTGGCAGTTGTTAAACAGATTTCACTTTTTAGATAAAAAATAAAAATTTACTAACAACTCTGTTACAGAATCAACGATAATTTGTGATTTCTCTTACCTTCTTATTATGATTCTTTTCGACGATAACCACACAAACTAACTGGATGTTTTGTAAACAATTCTATGATTTTTTAATAAGTATAACTATGTACAGCGTGTTCACTCAACGGTGTTCAGAGTGTAACTGACTGCCTGCCGATACAGAAACCGTGTGTTTGTCTCGACCACCTGGCTCGGGCGGTGTGCGAATCGAGTTCACTTAAAACTCAACCAATATATTTTCTTAAGGTAGATTGGTTGTGATCATAAAATGAATATTACCCACCTATAAAATATTATCGAATATCTTTATTTATAACTATTAATAATGATAACATATAAATTTACTATCGAATTCTGATAAGCTATTCAATTTGTAGGTATATAAATTTACGGTGTATTTTAGCCAAGTGTATTTTAGGCGGCATGCTGGAGAAAATAACAGCCGTGATGATAAAATAATGCTAATATATTCAAAATCAAAATAAAATATTACATGGGAATATAAAAGCGTACATTAGAGACAAATCAAAGAAAAATACTGCAAAAATAACAAAAGACTATCTTCTATATTTGAAATTATTTAAAAACAAATCCGCATCCAAAAGAGGTTCATCATTCTTTACATAAATCCTTCTTATTAAATGTTAATGTTGCGTCGCTTACATGTATTATGACATTCCTGAAATTAAATAATATAAAACAAAGTCTGAAGGCAAACTACGCAACGGATTTTGATGTTTTTTTAATGTACAGTAGGCTTTAGCAGAGAAATTTGTGTGTATAGTTAGTTCATGCATAATATAACAGAGAAATAGTAATAATTTTCGAGGTTTGAAGCTTCGATTGCAAACGCTGGCTGAACCCGAAGTGATAGATGAAAATAATGTACTACATTATAATAAGGTTTACAAAAAAGTTCCTGATGGTGTATGTCCATCCTTTATGGATAACTCGCATTAACATTTTGAGGGGAAACAAAGTTTGCCGAGTCAACTAGATCAATATGTAAAACTATGCATAGTGTATCTATATTTTACTAACAATATATTATTTTACTAACAATATTTTGTTAGCTATATTTAAAAAGTCTTGGTGGTCCGG
The DNA here is from genome assembly GCA_905147225.2 of Euproctis similis. NCBI lineage: Eukaryota > Metazoa > Arthropoda > Insecta > Lepidoptera > Erebidae > Euproctis > Euproctis similis. The sequence goes on along the minus strand of LR990112.1, from coordinate 16,144,168 downwards.
TGGTAGAGCACACGGATTCTGATCCACAGGTCCGGGTTCGAATCCTGACACTGGCTAACACCAATGACTTCGAAATTGTTTTCGAAAGTTAAGTGTGATAAATATCGATGACTGAAAACTTTGTGCCCGGTATGGCAATAGGTTCGCCACCTATTCCATTTGGGACGTAAACATAACGGCGAGACGACGCTTAACAGCCGCTGCCTACACCTTCGGGTAACAAAAGGCGTGAAGTTATGTTATGTTATGTTTACTAACATGTATTATTGTCCTCTCTGCTGTAGTGCAGTAGATCTTCTATATATTTTTATTATTAGTGAGAGGCATAGATTAGGCGTTTAAATAAAAGCGTAAATTTATAAAAACAAACAACATTTTTTATTTTATTATATATTTTATTGTGAACAATATCGCAATAAACTGTCCAATTTCATTCAAAGTATTATTCGATTGTCACGGGCAGTCATCAATCATCGAACGTTGGACGTCCGGAATAAAATAATTAATATTATGCGATAAAATTTTCAAAATTAATATCATTTATCTACGTAGTACCTATTCGTATAATTGATCACAATTTTATCATTCTTCTTCACTTTTTTATGGGTAGGAGGGCAAACGAGCAGGCGTGTCACCTGATGGTAAGCAACCAACGCCGCCCATGGACACCAGCAACACAGATAGTGTTACTGTTGCATTGCCGACCTTTAAGGGAGTAGGATAGGAAAGGCTAGGGAAGGGGTAATCTACCACCTCTATCACTTTTAATTTTCCTGGCATTATTTCACTTTAAGTGGGGTCGGCACAACTTTCCTTTCCAACCTTTCGAACTATCCATGTTATCAAGAGATTTGGCTGTGGTTTTATGACAGGCCGTCTGCCTGACTTCAACCATTCTTGGGTATGTTTTCATTGGCTGTTTATCATCCACCAGGAGAGAAGCTTTTAACTTGACTATTTAACTTCGAATTATTTTAACTATTGGTGCAACTTTCACGTTATATACAAACTCGTATGAATATCAAATATAAATATAGTTTGCTATTTAACGACGTATCTAATGTAATAGTGATTGGAATGATTGAAGGTACGTTTTTTTTCTATTCAAATAAAATTTGTGAGGCACCTATGCCAGAGTCGTGCACACACATATGCATACGTACATATGAACTCACTGCTCTTGGTGTCAGCATCTCGCACCGTTAGTTCCCACGCGGACATCAGTCAAAAACTCGATAAACCGGATACAATGAGGCGCACCACCTGCGATTCCCATATGTTGGGAAAGAACAATTTGTATTTTTATTTACGCCGCCCAAAAAGTCTGGTAAAATTTAATTAAGGCACAATTAAAAGAATCAGATAAGGTATATTATTTTATTGCAAATAGAGGCATACGAACTGGTGGATCACCTGATGGTAAGAAACAGGTCACAGTTCCTTTGAGTGGGGGATCGGAAGAGGAGAAGGGGGGAAGGGGTGGATACATTTAAACGAGCGAATAGCGCCTAAAAATGGGTACTTATTAAATTTGGCTTACATTTGGTTCTTTTTTGTACGAATAATTAACGTTACTTTAAAAGTGGTATTTCTTGTTTTTTTTTTTTACGAAAATAATATTACGGGTAAGCTGAAACTGAAGCTATAGGTACTCCAGTTATAAAAGAAAAAAGTTCTTATTGCCGAAGTATTTTCCTTTTAGGCAACCGTAAGTGAAATCCAATTAGGAAGACCGGCGCACTGAGCATTATTACGTTTTTTATTATTTTCTCAAATAAAAGTGACAAAAACAATTTTATTCTTAACCTTCGACAATGTATAACACATTACTAATTGTGTAGTTTAATCAATTGCGTAGTTAGAAATAGAATAACAAAGGTGTATTGAAATAATGATACATCGTGACCAAATTAATAATAATAATAATTAGCAAATAAAAACCACTTAGAATCCACTTATAAGTACATACATATATATAAACGCAATCGGTCGTAAGTATATCATAAAAGATCCGTTGCAATTGTTAACATTTTTATTTGATTGCACGATAAACGATTTTAAGTTTTTAATTCATGTTGCATTACTAGAAAACATGGCCGCCGTTTGATACTGTTACGTCATAAAAGCGCGCGTAAATAAATTAGTGGTAATAACTTAGCTGGCGGTTCACAGCATGCCGTAAGTACCTACGGTAGTCTTCGATAATAAATATTATATTACAGGAACGAACAGAAAGTCCGCAATTCGATCAATCGCCTTGTTTAAGCGATTACTGAAGCGTACTTAAGTAAAAAAGTACCTACCTAATCGACGATTCGCGCAAAAGTGAAATTAGTGTTTGCCTTTGTTTTAAATACTGCCTCGGAATGGGTTTCACTTCGTTTTGCTTCTATGTTCATTAATCTTGCTTTAATAGCTGTGATTGACTACATATTTAACTATAATTTAAGCATTTTTCTAGACGAAGTTGTAGACGAATTTTAACTTACCAAACAGAATAGTTAACGGAATCTATTGCCAGGCACAAAGTTGTCAGTCATCGATATATATCACGGATAACTTCCGAAAAGAACTCCGAGAAGTCATTGGTGTGATTGATTCAATTCAATGACTTCTTTATTCAGAAGCGGGCTGCTCTACTTCTAGATCATTGATCATTCTAGGACATACTATTGTGAAATATAGCACGTCTGTTTAATTTTACGTGCCAATTTGTGGAAATATGCAAAAGATCGATCGAATCTATATAACATGTTACTTCAAGTCTTTTTCTACCCGAAGGACTCGCCGAATTACGTTATGTCCACAGGTGGCGAACCTATTGCCATACACTGGGCATAAAGTTGTCAATTATCGATATCAATCACACATAACTTCCGAAAAGAATTCCGAGAAATCATTAGTCATTGGCGTGTACCAAGATTCGAATGTGTTACCATCCAAACAAAGGGCGCTTTCAAACCAGTAGATTAATGGGACGAGATTTTCCATTACACTACAGATGGGATGTTTTCATCTGGCTCATAGCCAACAATTATATTGACTCTGATAAATCTTGTACCAATTGGGGGAAAAACCTTATCTTCCAAACAATGTGCTGCCTTACCAAAGATCCACTTCTATCTAACGGATAGTTTGATTCGGAACATAGATATAGAATATATTCTGTTATAATTACAAATAAAAAATAACTGCGCAACGTTCTTTGATTATTAGAATTAACTATTGGTATAATTATTATATGAATATATATAACTAACTGTACAAAATGTTCAGTTACGTTATTGTGAGAAAAAAGTTTTTGAATACAAATAAGAAGAGGATTACAAGCTAAATTTTAAAAAAATGAAATAAACACAACCACGCTGGTCCAGTAGTCGAGCTCCCCGCTTCTGATACAGAATCGATTCCAGGCTCACACCAATGATTTCTCGAAATTCTTTTCGGAAGTTGGTCGATAGATGTGATATCGATTTCGATGACTGGCGACTTTGTGCCCGGTGTGTTGCAACAAGTTTCGCTACCTATGTCGTTTGGGACGTAACATTCATCATTTGGGGCGCTGCCTGCATCTTCGAGTAGAAAAAGGTGTGAAATGATGTTCATTTGTTATCTTAAATAAAATACGACAAAGATTCACTGTTGATCTAGTCAATTTACAGGTGGCGAAACCTATTGCCATATATCAGGATTTTGTCAGTTATCGATGTCTATGACCTACAAACCAGTTATTTCCCGAAGCTGAGCTGACAAAAACTTTATTTTGGAATTTGGCGTGAAGCTTTGTATGCATGTAAAAGCCGTCAAGTTGTAAAAATTAACACCTTATTTTAACTATAACGAATGAAAATCCTTTACATAATTCCGGAGATTTCCGATTATTCCTCGTGAATTATATTTACACGCACAACATATTAAAAACTGTTCTGAGTATAGTTTACATAAAGACAGACAAACATTCTGAAAACCGTTATTTCGGTTTCAACTGGTTTCATCAAAACCCTCCACTTGAATTCTTCTTCGCTATCTCTGATAATAGACCTATCCGTTTAATAATTGTACTTTAAGTATAGTTCATTAATTAAAGTCATTAGTACCTATATGTTTCGAACTAGAAATGTCTGATTCAGAAGCGGGACAATGAACCATTAAGCCAAGACCATAAATAAGTAAGGAAAATAAAAAAAAATATCAAATATTGTGACGACACCATCTAATTGGAACTTACCTAACGGTCCGAAGCCGCGACATGCTTGTTGTAGGTAGCTGGCATTTCTCATATTTTGACGCATTATTTTCCTTATAACTGATCATCAAATTAATTATTATGCGATAATTTCTTCGTAAAATGAATGACGCATGCTTTGAACTTCAGTCTTTCTCAGTCACAATACTATTGTAGCTCTTTTTTACCTTAAGGTGTAGGCATCGGCTGATAAATCTCAACACGCGAGTTCTTATGTCTAATTAACTACTCCAAAAAATTGGTGTTTTGGGAAGTTATGTTAGTATTCGTAGTAGTATTATGTTTAAAGGTTTTTTCTGGAAATATCTGGAACTTTTGTCACACTGAGTTATTGCAATAACATTGTGTAAGATCCCTTTAAATTTCTATCGATTCCATTGTACTGTATATTATGGTTGCAATGAATTTTCCGTTCGTCTATAGAATAATAAAGCATTATTTTATGAGAAGAATAGCGCTTTTGTTCTTTTTGGACGTAATTTTATTGTTTGAGTTTAATCGTAGGTATAGCAATGAGTTTAACATTTTATTAAAACATGCTGTTTTTTTTTTATGAAGAGCTGCGATGTAACGAGTAGTGGTCCCTAGCACCAGTAGTCTAGCTCCCTTCTTCTGAATCAAGAAATCGTGGGATCGATTCCGTGCTCACACCAATGAACTCTCAGAAATCTTTTCAAAAGATATGCGTGATAAATATCGATGACTGACAACCTTGTGCCCGGTGTATGGCAATAGGTTCACCAACTTATTGCATTTGGGACGTAAACATAACGGTGAGTCGAGGCATAATAGCCGCTGCCTACACCTTCGGGTAGAAAAAGGCTAGAAGTTATGTTTGAATTTATAGTTTCACCTAACCAATTTAGATTGCAACAATAGTTAGGTGACAATTTATTAAAATATTGCTTAATTGTTTATGTTGGTGATTGACATCAAATTTCTATCAATTTGTTTTTAAAATGAGCTTTATCTAATAGGAGGAAGTTATGTGTAATAAATATCGATGACTGAAAACTTTGTGCCCGGTATGGCAATAGGTTCGCCACCTATTCCATTTGGGACGTAAACATAACGGCGAGACGAGGCTTAACAGCCGCTGCCTGCACTTTCGGGTAACAAAAGGCGTGAAGTAATGTTATGTTATTGTTTTAATATGAATTGTTTAAATATGAATTTTTTTAAAAGTTATTTTCGTTCTTTGTTTCATGCCTACAAAATGTTCTATATATAGGATCAGGTATGTAAATATCCCTCTACCTACTCAAGTGTTTCAATGGTTCTTATTTATATTGAAAAGAATTTTATATTTATTTTAGATAAATATTATAGAAGGTTTTTATCAAATATTATTACCGGGTTAGTAAATAATATTAATTATGGTTTATCAACCAATTTTCTTATTAAAACATTCATTTTATAATAGGTAATTTGTAGATAGAAATGGTAGTGTCAAGATTGTTTGTTTCTTTGACTATTTTTATTCAATATTTACTTAAATCTATAGTGACCATAGATAGACCCGATTCTTTGTATGCAGACTACGTGGTACATTAATTTTGTAGATCTTTTTGCATCGTAATGAAATGGATATTTTCACTAGGGTACGTTCTAATAGCTAAAATGATTACAGCTAGATTTATGCTAGATGCTTAACAGTCACATTAAACAGTCACAATGAACACAAGCGGCTTGCTGTGTGCAAAGCTCGGGCAGGTAGGTGCCAACCGGGGTGTACTCGCCGAGGTACGAGTACACGATACCGGTACAACACTAGTACCGAGTACTCGAGTATCGCAGTATGAACGATCTAGTGCTGAGTGAGTGTGATGTTTCAGTGCGGCTATCTCGAGGGGCTGCGCTCATCACTCGGTGGCTGGACGCAGAAAGTAAAATCATGGTACTGGGGAAGACCTCTAGTAAGTGGCCCGGCCTCTTGCCGCCAGAATGACCAGCGAAATGTCCTAGCACATTGACAGTTTTATTTTTTTTTAAACATTTTGCACGAAATTAACCAAAATATTTTACAATTTTATTGAAAGTCCTCGCTTCGAATACGAAATTAATGCTTTTGTGTTAGAAGATTATACAAATTTTTATTTACATTTTTTTTGTATGTGATCACTTTTAATTATGATCGTTGCACTTCATTTGGACGTATATTTTATCAGTAAATATTACATTTATATTTGTTTCATTTAATTTGAAGTAGTTACGCACATTATAAGTGATTTGTTCTATCATGTCCTTTGAACCATTAGTCTGTAGATAATTTCGCGTTGTCTGGAATGGATCGAGCTATAATGTATTGCATGAACAGTTTCCAAAAAAACACGTCAAAATCATAACATCGGAATTCGTTAAATTATCAAAAATTTTCTAATTGGTCAGTGTATAACAAAAAATGTTATCATGAAACCTTTTTTGTATATTTTTTTTTTCAATAAAGCATGGTGGCATACGAAAAATTATTCGACCAAAAAATACGCTAAGTAGTTTCTATTTTTTTTTTTTTTTGGTTTGTAATAATATGTAGTTTTCGATAATTTATTATTTGGCGTTTTTTTTTAAATATTGTTTATTATTCTGTTAATCATTATAATAATTTATTTTTGATTCGATTACCTAACCAGGTAGGTGAACGGGATAAGATAACTCTCACCATGTAAATATACATTTAAACACTTGTAATTATAAAGTAACCCACCTAATAATACCACGCCACCGAGTGATCGATACCAAGCGCATGATACCAGGCCTCTAGCACACATCACTCACCAACAGCTTCTCAATACATTCTCCGTATATCACTGTACATTTATTTTGTAACTGAGAGGCATAAGGTCGTAAATCAAGTTAAAAACCTGTAAACTGTAATCGTAAAGTATAGATACAAGGGAGTCCGAACGCAATGTTGAACGAAGTGTCTCTGTTCATTGGAAACAAGCGCCGCTAGAGGGCACCTTTCTTCGAGAAGCACTCGTTCAAGTCCAAACGCGGCAAGTTTTATAGCTTCTTTTTAATACTAAACGCGAGTTAGTGTAATTTAAAAATGTATCGACCGTTTTGAGATTTAACTTTTGACACGTCCTCACGTGTAATAATAATTCATCGGTCATTCATAATACATACGGTGCGTCCGAAACTCAAGCCCAGCCAGTGGCAGAAAAGAGAACTAAGATATCAGTTTATCATTGAGTACATTAATTTAATAGTGACTATGGAAGGGCCTATACCGTTCGGACTCCTGTGTCTAATGTGTGTGTAATCCATACTTCGTCTGTCGACCCCGCAGACGTGGTTGCACGTCGCTGAGTTACCGCCCTCTGCCGCCCAGCTGCTACACGTTACCACAATATACGTACTTAGAGCACTAAACTTGTAAATAGAGGCTGAATATTTGCTACATATGAACATAAGTAGAATAATCATAATTATTTTTATGTGTGGATGTGTTTTATTAGTTTAGGAATTAGGTGTAACCATGAGAACTAAAACGTGATCAGTATTTCTAGTGTAAATAAATAAGTATTTAAATGGATATTTTACGTACTACATATATGTTTGCAACAGAAAATGTGATGTGAAATGTGATTTTCTTTTTCCAGGAGTTGGCTCACAACTTGTCAAGGAGTTTTGATATGAAAGAAGAGAATGGTGCGTTGTTAGAGGACCGAGGTGGCATCAGACGACACCAGTCCATGCAACGTCTTGGCCACGAGCCAGCGCCAGAAGACCGAGCACGTGTCGTACCCGATCACCACGGCAATCTTCACATCACTGTTAAAAAAACAAAACCTATTCTTGGTATAGCAATAGAAGGTGGTGCTAACACCAAACATCCATTGCCCCGGATTATAAATATACATGTGAGTGTACAAAATACATAAAGTATTTCCTATTAAGCTGTTAAAACAAGGCAACTAGAGCACCTCAAACTATTCTGATGATTTAAACTTTGCATCGAAACATAAAGTCCGAATAATTGATATGAATCTGATACTTTCAAATCAATTAAATATGCTAATGATTTCTCGGAATTCTTTTTGGATGTAGATACTTGTTCTATGGCAATAGATTCCATTTATTTTTTATGGGATTGGAAGGCAAACGAGCAGGCGTGTCACCTGATGGTAAGTGACCAGCCCATGGACACCTGCAACACATATAGTATACCTTTAAGGGAGTAATAAGGGTGGGCCTCCGGGTACCTCTCTCACCGAACGAAACGCGACATGAGATACTTTACATCGCTCTTTAGAGAGGTCGTGGTATTTCACCGGTCGAGCCGGCCTATTCCTGAAGCGAACTGCTTAGCTCTACCACCGTTAAAGCGATACAGAGGTTTTTCATTGCAACGCTTGATACATTCTGTTGAAAATATGTAGAACATCATCTGGTCTATTATCATCTTATGATCGTTGGTTCGTGGCCGTTTTGGCAAGTACAGTACGGAATTTAATTTAATTTTCAGGAGCACGGGGCAGCGTACGAAGCAGGTGGTTTAGAAGTAGGTCAGCTCATCCTGGCAGTGGACGGTCACAGAGTGGAAGGGTTAGAGCACCAAGATGTGGCGCGGTTAATAGCTGAATCTTTCGCTCAGAGAGATAAACAGGTTACCAAGCCTTTGTACTTCTGCATTGCACCATTTATTCCTTTTTTTATTTCTTTCGATTTCATTTACGTAAATTGTGAAGAACCGAGTCAACGGTTCCTTACAATTTGGTCCAAAAGGCCAGTTGTATCTTCAATTCATTTTTCCATAGCTACTTCGGATCCTGTTATACAATAGATTGTGCTACTCTAGTATCTAACATAGTACCTTCTTTCAGACATATTTGCAACATACCCGTTACATCAGTAACAAATAACAAAATTATGTATATTTACAGGAGATCGAGTTCCTAGTGGTTGAAGCGAAGAAATCAAACCTGGAACCGAAGCCGACCGCGCTAATTTTTTTGGAGGCCTAACATCTACTGTCCCTCCCCGCCAGCGATCCACCGATCGCGCTGGGCAGCGCGACTCGGCGGGTCGACCTCACCGCGCACACCACGGAATAGCCAACTCCAACCTGCGCTGTCACATGCTCTTCTGAGCGCTACCACCACAGATCGACAACGATGAACAACGCAAGCTGAGTGGCAGACCAACGAATCTACGCACTACTCGGTTGCCAGGGAACTTTGTTTCATAAAAGAACATATACACCTGGCTCTTAATTGTTATAATGAAGGAAGATACAGGCATTTGTTTCAAAGTCACAGAATCTTGCGTCCCAGTTATAATCTGTGGCATCGACGTACCGGCCACATTGACCGCGTGCGATCAGTCGCTCGTGCGGCGAACCGAGGCAGGTAACCAGTAGGCTATATAAATACATGAACAAGTTGGCAACAAGGGAGGCGTTACATTTTTTTACAAACTGACAAGTGTAGAGCGACAGAAAATTAGTTACGATGCGTCTCTGTCCGACACAGAAACACATATATAAGGGGTACCCTAATTAAATTTCACTTATTAGCTGTCCCGTCTTTGCGACGAGTTTTCTCGGATAAGCTGACATTTTGTAAATCGTTTTCTAGTGAATTAGATATTAAACCGATTTTAACAGTAGGCGGCGACTGAATTTTATAAAAAAAGCTCTTTGAAAAAAAAAATCAATTTTTACTAATATAATAAATATTAAATTCATCAAAAGTTTTTTCACATTTTAACGTTCAATCACGTTTTATTAAGAGAGTAGAGAGATCGAACACTTCCGTAACTAATTTAATAGAGCTTGTATGTGGAAAGGGATGACGTCAACAAGAGTCTCATGATGTTATGTTTCGGGTGGAGTAAGAGATGAACGAAGGTGCTATGAGAAAATCACATTCTGCGATGTTAACGTCATCGAATCATTCATCATAGTAGAGTCAGATGTCATCCAAGCGATAGAGAGCTTCCGTCGACAGCGGCGCCCGCATACTGCAGCGCTTGCAATTAAACAACAGAATAAAATTTTGATATATGTACATTCATATTAACTCAACTAAAAACTCTAACACGTTCGCCTCTTTCAAACGCATTAGATATTAAAAAAAAACAAAATCTCATCAATCAATTGTCTTTCTTAAACACGACACAAATTTATAAATTTAATATTAAAATTATCATCACAATTTAATCCCATTCGATTTTATTAATAATAACATTTACAGGTCGCTTGAAACTTATGAGGTAACATTGTCATTCGAATGTTCGGTTTGTCCTCAGTAAGGCTTCGTTTAGTTTTGCTTGGCGTGAGACCAATAGGTATAGAAGGTGCGTTGTTACATGTCATTCCATCTGGTAGTTAAGCGGTGAGTTTACGAAATTATGGCGGAGAGGGATTCATGCCCACTCTTTTATTTATATATATATATATATAAATACATAGGTTTTAAGTGAATGTGTGCAATATAATCAAACGTTTAGATGTTTAGTATCTGTCAATAAACAATTAATCATTGGCAATAATGTTTAGCATTTCAAGTCTTACGGCGCGCGCATCAATTTCGATACATCTGAAGCTTGTGTCTAGGAGCTGTTTTCAAATACATAACTACCAATCAACATACGAACGTGTAAGTTCTAGAAAAAAGTCAAATTTTGCTATTATTTTACTATTATATAACCACAAAATTAACCTATCGAATCGTTCAAGTTGTTAATGGATTAATACAGACAATGCATTTAGAACTGTGAGCTAATAAATTTGGATGAACAACAATTGAATGAATTAAATTCTGTTGTTCTCAAAAATGGTCACTGTAACTTTAAAAAATATATACAGTAATCGCGATGCTACATATTTTTTACATTAAGTACTAAATAATAGTCTTTGGTCTCTACTAATACGATCATTTAGTATCATGAATTGAAATACTAAACTCTTCTAGGCGACTATGTCAGTTGGTATTTAAATATTTGAAAACTGCCGATGCTTTCTTGATAGCACATCAACCGTATGATCGCTGTGACCCTGTAAAAAAATATACTCAAATATTTGATGTGAATATTGCTAAAGCTTTATACAATAATACATATATATGCTGTAGATATTGTACACGTTCCGGCACATTGTAATAATCAACATACATTGTAAAAAAATATATAAAAATGTATATTTATTGATACATGTATAATACGTTACTTATACTGTACATCATTATATATTTTATCTCAGAAATTGATCATTGTAAATATATATTATTTAATATTAGTAAGGTGTAAATATAAAATTTCAAACGTGTTGTAATATAAATATGACTTACGTTTAATGATGATTATTTATTATTAAAGTTAGTGCCAAAAGCATTTTAATATTCCCCGAATATGTGTGTACAGGATATTTCAATGATATGCTTGGCCCGACATCAATAGTTAAATATTATCTATTTAGTATTGCAAATTAAAGATTACTAAACAATATTACGCTTCTAATGTTAAGAATTTTACGAAGAGGTTTGAAATTATTTAATTTAAATTATAAACTGCAAATTCAATAAAATATAAATAATACTTTACCTGGAATTCTTAAATATTTACTTCAATTTGTATAATTACTGTATTTTAAATATAAAAAAGTATGTGTGTCTTTGTATATAAATTAAACTGTACTCGTATATATGATTTTTTAAAATTCAAACGAATTATTTTTACTAAATACGTGTTCCGTCATTTTTAAAAGCAACCTACCTCATCAAACTTATTCAAATTTTATTATACATTCAATTTGACCAGCCGTTTCGTATGACGCGAATACCGCCATTATGATTTTTTTTTATATACTTCTTATCCCCGTAAATATTTAACAAACTATAAGTACACTGAGACAAGTATATTTTGTACGAATAAAATAATTAATTTTAATATATAATTATCTGTATTTATATATGAGTCCTGTAAATTTTTAATGGTTATTTCTAAGCGGTTATGAAGACCGGATGCGGTACTTTCAAACGCCCGCGCCCTTGTATTTGAGTCAATTCATTAATAACATACGCTTAAACATGACAAACAAAAGCAATTTAAAATGTAGTGAGTAGGTAAGTGATTATTTTATTATAAAAATGTACTACTTATTTTAAGTTTGCGCAAAATATTTAGTTACGATCAGGAAAATTAGAAATTTCACTGGTGCCGGAAAATGAGTGCACAGGTGGCGCTAGTAGTCTACCATCAAATCAAGTGCCCGTTTGGCATATTTGGCGCCAATATCCGGTCCGCCAATAACGTTTGAACTTACTTAACTATTACTTAGTCATTTGAAAAGAAAAACAATTCAATAAAAAGCACGCTATTAATATACAAAAACATAATTAAGATATATATTTATCAATATGTTTTACCTAATATCCAGACTGCGTCGCAATTTCACAAGTGTACATAGATAGATATTGTTTCTTTATTTTCCTGATCAAAATAATAAAAAAAAACATTACATTTAATCTTATTTATAATTTGTAATATAGATCCATTTAGCAAGCTTACTAGCGCATTGTGGACGCCAGCATTTCAAATTCAACCTATACAGGCCTTGACCAGGTCTATTAGTGATATCAACAAATATATACATTCCTTGAAAATTTGTGTAAGCCCGTCCATTTATTTTGCAAATTATCTATACTCTATGGCTGCAGGATATGTGGATCTTGCAGTTAATATACGTATGTATGGAATAATATACGTATATAAGTTAAAAGTGACTATAACTAGACTCTATAATGTGTTGGTAAGCGTGTCACTTGTATTTTAGGTAACTATTACAAATATCGCGCAGATTGTTTCGTTGAAAAAAAAAGATCTATGTTTTAGTCTGTTGTTAAGTTTGTTTTGTCGTTGATGACAAAATAAATTGTTATCTAGATAAATAAATATTGTTTTATTTAATTTACGGAGCCTGCAAATAAATATTAGTGATGTGTCTAATAACGTCTCAAAGCAAATAGAAAGATCATTGAAATACTGTTTTTACGGCATAGTTCGACGGTATAGTGTGTATACGCATAGTATTTTTTTTTTTAATGGAATAGGGGGCAAATGACCTAGCGGGTCGCCTGATGATAAGCAACTTACGCCGGCCAAGGATACCTGTGCCACTGATACTGTTACAGTTGCCGGCCTTTATGAAAGTCGGATGGGACGAGATAGGGAAATGGGTTGGGTCTCCGGAGACCTCTCCCACCAAAGAGAACGTGACATCTGCTACTACGTCGTTATGTCGATATTCTGACAGGTCGTGGTAATCTTGTGACTGATTTTTATTGTTACCTAAATAATTAACGATACTCGTAACTATAGATGAATTTACTTTTATGCATGTATTTTTTTTTATAAGTCTACAAACTTTCCATAACCAAATTATACTTGACATTGTGGAAGGTGATGCTTGGAGCCTTAAAAACTGACGAGCGTGTGGTACAAGAGTTATGAAAGATGAAGAAGCGTGTTATGGCGCTCTTTTCTCTCTAGCTCACCCCGCAAGGACGTAAAGTTAAGTAAATAATTATTATAACTCATTTTTCTACAATTGAATGGTCCTGAGAACTCGGCAGAGAAAATGGGCCAGTAAAAACAAACGCCTACGTTGAAAGATTTGGCAAACAGCAATTTAGTCTACTGATATTAAAATTTGTTTAAAATCAAATTGACAATATTAGTGATTGCTTCAGGAGATTTTGAAATATTTGTCTGCCTGTCTGTTACTAGTAATAACCAAAATGACTGGATAACATCCTTCACTCAATATACAATAAGCTAAGCCGAAGCCATTGAACACTACTACTTGCCTTCTTTCCCTTCAAAAGTGTTTGTCGGAAACCAAAATCGCCACGGTCTATAGCACCACGCCTACAATCAGGTTTAGTCTCGCCTATAGATGTTTCACATCAAAAATTCTACTGAAATTTAAGTTATTAACTAATCGAGGCACGCTTTTAATTCACATAAATTCACAATATTACAATATACTAAAATACTTTAACAAGGCCATTATTAATTACAGTTAAATATTATCAAAAATACTACCTGTAAATACAGGGCCTCTACCTAAGGGCTAATTGGGCTGCAGCCCAGGCCCCTAGTGAATATGTAATAATAATAATAATATCTTGGACACAATACACACAGCGCCCTCTAGTTCCAAGCTAAGCAACTAATTGCTTGTGTTATGGATACTAGATAACGGATATTAATACATATATACTTTTTTTTTGTAAATACATACTTATAATACATAGAAAAACACCCAGACGCCACACAAATATTCATGTTTGTCACAAATATTTGTGCTCAGGTGGGAATCGAACCCCCGACCTCATTGCTGCAGCCGGTAGTTTTACCAATGGCCACGAGGCCCGTCGAGCTGTGCTATTTAGCTCTATTGTTATTTCTACATTCGTGGTACATGCAAAACATGTTTCATCCACCAACTCCAGCACTTCATTATCTACCGTTATCTTTGCATTCGTTCTTGTTCTTTCCTTTCCATAACATTCAATTGTCAACATTTCGTCAAACAATAGTCTTTCTTAATCGTGACTAGTGTTTTCAGGTCCTAAGGCGTTTCGGCCGTCATTTGGGTAAAGCAAGCAACTCACAACTAGATCACCAATACAATTTAACATTACAAACAGTTTTTGGACATGGCTCTATGAGTTGAATACTTAGGTGGGCCTCTAAGTAGTTTAAGCCCAGGGCCCCACAAATTCATGATACGGCTCTGCGTAAATATCACCATATCAATAGAGTTGAGTGAGCATATAATATTGTTTTGTGTGCGTCACTAATGATAAATAATTATTAGCAATGGGCAATGGCCGCCGATGCGGGACATTACGTACTGACGGACTATTTAAACATTATTTATATATAATTTATCTGTACTTATAACGTCACAGTTTTGAGACGTCCACAAACACCAATATTCAACAGTAATAATATCCTTAATCTTCATAATATAATAATAATATCTTGGACACAATACACACAACAGTAACACCCTCTAGTTCCAAGCTAAGCAACTAAATGCTTGTGTTATGCAAACTAGATAACGGATTTTATTACAGATATACTTTTCAGTAAATATATACATATAGAAACACACCTAGGCGCCATACAAACATTCATTCTTGCCATAAACATTTGTACTCGGGTGGGGATGGAACCCGCCGAACTCAATTTCGTTTTACCAATGCACCGCGAGGCGCGTCGAGTTACGAGTATATCTGATGATTCGATACAATTTTATTAACTGGATCAATATTGAATCGCAATATCGATAATGATACGGTTATAGGGTACTTACCTGAGTTCATTAGAAGACGGACTCTAGACGTGGTTGTTTGAAAGACTGCTACGAGAAAACTCCTACTTAAGTTTGAGGGGATTTAATATCTGCTTATGGAACCATGAATGGGGATAGTGAAGCTCTTCGTTGCCTACCTGTAACTCGCGTTTTTTTTTCTTATACAATTAAAAATCGATCTCAATTGAATATTATAACGATAAGATCGCCTTTGGAACCATAGATTTCAGTTCTTCAATATCACATACATAATATATTATTTGCTAATATTTATCATCGTAAAATTCACAATAAGTTAAGTAAGATTCGTTGTTATTTTTTTTAGGTAAAATTGATTATATAATCTGTACATAGTTACTATCTCCTTAGTAACAAAAATATTGAAGCATACATTAGGTATAGTTCATACATGTATTATTAAATCATACATTACCGTAAAATTAAATAAACGTATTTTTTTAACTTCACACCAATATATTTGCTATAGGCAGCGAGTGCAATTGAGTTCCATTAATTTTCTAGTCCCATTAGTGGCAAATATATTTCAACTTATTTATATCGTACTAGCTGACCCGGCAAACGTTGTCTTGCCAAAAATAAAATTTAAAAAATAGGGGTTGATCGTAGGGGGTTGAAAATGTAGGGTTGTATGTATTTTTGTACCCCGTTTATAAAAAAAATAATTTGGCAGAAGTTTTATCTAACCCTTCAATAACTTCCGGGATCGAGGCCTAGATTCCAGGCTCACACCAATGACTTTTCCGAATTCTTCTCAACACAATTTCGACAATATTGCGCCCGGTGAATAGGTTCCTCCACCGGGACGTAAATAATTAATGAGACTTAACTGCCGCTGCCTAGATCTTTGATTAGTAGAAAACGTGAAGTTATAAAAAAAAATACGTATATACATGCGATTGTTATTTTTGGAATATTGTAATAATATAAAATAGGAAGGAAGACGGGAGACCAAGTATTCTTTGACATAACATAACTTCACGCCTTTTTCTACCGGCAGGTGGCATTGACTGTTAAGCCTCGACTCGCCATTATGGTTACGTCCCAAATGGAATAAGTGACGAACCTATTATTTTTAGACAACGATATGCTTCACACATAACTTGCGAAATTAATTAATTTCAAAAAATCATTGGTGTGTGCCAGGATTCGAACCCGTGACCTCTGGATTCAGAAACCGTGGACCACTGGACCATAGAGACTTGGTACTGGATCAAGTATTCTTTATTGTAAATAAAAACTTATTATTATGAATTAATAATAAAACGATTGACGTAAATGTCTGTGAAAGATAAAACACTTATTTGTTTCAATGTATTTCCATACAAATGCATTTTTTTATTGTTTATTGAAATAATATGTTAGAATTGGTCTTACGGATGATAAAAACAGACTTTTTATTAGTGCAACTATTGTAGGTCAAAAGCAATGAGCTTCATGATGGAAATCGCTTAGTACCTATCAATTTATTTACAAGTCAGGTACTGTAAACTCTTTGGTATTTTTAGTACGGGTTGTTTCGAAATTTATATTTGAATTAAAAAAAAAGATATGATTGAAATATCGGAATGTCAAAAAAAAAGAAAAAATACCAAAAGAGAGGAATAAGATATACTGGGTACGTTCCACTTATAGCCCGCAACGACCGCGACCACGACCGCGAAAATTGCCGTTCCACTAACGTTTTTCGCCGCGAGCGTTGTGGGCGAATGTTTTAAGTGGAACGCACAACTTGATCACTGTGTGCTAGCAATATGGCGGCATGGTCAAAACTTTCAGCAAAGTTATGAGTATTGCATGAATATAAAATATATTTTAATTTAATATGGATCCTCGTGAATTTAAAGTAGCGTTTTTAACAAAACGAATGAGAGTTGACTCGGAACATTTATCAATTTCTGATGACATATGTCATTTTGGAATTCCCGCCATTTTATTGAAAGCCCACTAGGACCTACCAATATTTTGCGGGCGAAGCGGGCGCGATGCGTCGCGAACAGTGACGTCTTCTTTGACGTCAAGCGATCGCTTTCAACGACCACGGGCTTTATGTGGAGCGCTACTGTGGGCGTTACGGTCGTTGTAGGCTCTAAGTGGAATGCACTCAATGCGTACAATTGGGGATTAAAAATATTGATAGAAGCCTGATATGGAGCAGTGGATAAGGAATTGAAAAGAAAAATAATAATAAAAGGTCATGTATAAATTATGTTATTTCTCTAATACAATCTATAATTGAATCTATCTGCATTATTATTTTGTTAACACATGCACTGAGCTAAATAAATACCCTAGGATTGAATATTAGATTTGAGTCATTTTATATAGTGGATTTCATATTGGTAGAATCAACGTCATAAAGAATGGGGAGACGATCAGTTGGAGGACGATACGACGATCAGTTGGACGACGTTACAGTACCTTTAGTGAGTGACGAAATCAGGATTTCCTTGAACTCTACGGAGTTGCTTTTTGGAAACCTTAAAATTGATAATTGGAGAGGTAGACTTCAATTTTAGAAAGACGTAAAGTTAGATGAACTTAATGTTTGAGTATCTTTTTTTTTTAATTTTCATATATATTGGACACCAAAAAGTCCTTCATTCTGTAACTACGCAAAACAAATAAATAAGGTCAATTCTAAACCAGAATTTAGCAGATAGTCAACTTATCAGTACTTGACGAGTCACACTGGATGCATCTTATCGATAAATTAATAATTTAATAGTTGCCTGGTATGATTTTGATCGAGTAGTTATCAAACTATATATACCATTAGTAATACTTGGCTACTTAAGTTCACGTCAAGTCCTTTCAAGAACAAAAAAAGGAAAAAAGAATGTCTGACTCGCTTCTTAGAATTTTCTCTTGTCATATACGCTAGTCGATATTGTTAGTACTAATGCGATAGGCAAAAACTTAAAATTTTTAGCATATTTCACTGTAAAGAAATAATCCAATATTAACAAATGGCCGAGTTCCAACCCGAACGGCTATTCATGTGTGAGCGCCTCGTGAGTTGGTCGAAGGCAGACTAATGCCTCCCTGATAGAACCCTAAATGTTCTGGGCCATAACTGTGATGGTCGAGTATTCTGGCTGCTGCACCTTTTATGCACGAGTCTACTGCTTTGATTTCAGTAGCGATATTAATATCATTGTTATTTATGTTTAATTATTGCTTGGTTTCAGTTGGTATACGTCTGGGGAAACGTGGAATGTGCCACTTCACGTCGAGTTTATGTGAGGTCGTGGTATTTTACTGGTCGTGCCCGCCCATTCATACAGTGATTGCGTGGCTCTACAAATGTCACTGTCAAAGAAATCTAAGAAATCTAGGTAATATTTTGAATTACAATAACGCACTATTCTCACACACTTCGCTCTCTTCTTTGACTTCCATAACTCTTGCGCATTGATTTTTAAGGATCACGCAAGGAGTCTTAAAAACCAACTTAACAGCGGTAGAGCCAAGCAGTTCGCTGCATGAATAGGCCGGCTCGACCGGTGAAATACCACGACCTCTCAGAAGATCGACGTAAAGTGGCTCATGCCCGTTTCGTTCGGTGAGAGAGGTATCCTGAGGCCACCCCCCTTCCCCATCCTTCCCTATCCCTTATCTCTTAAAGGTCGGCAACGCAACAGTAATACTATATGTGTTGCTGGTTTCCAATGAGCGGCGTTGGTTGCTTACCATCAGGTGACACGCCTTCTCGTTTACCCTCCTATGCCATAAAAAAATGCTTAAAAATCAAAGCTTTCTTATGGACTCGTCCAATTTGGTCATGGAAATTGGAACGGTTAAATGGTTGAATTTAATCTAAAATATCAGTAACTTAAAGGTTCATCCAATGCTGGACTATAGTATCAAAGCAAAACAGAATAAAAAATATATCGCGACCGATATTTATTTATATAAAATCTGATTTCAGCTCAGTTTATATATGTGTATATATACAATTGAAAAACTGACTAAATTACTGAAATGAATTAAATTACAATATTGTAAATAATATAATTAATGACATTAAAACAACGTTAAGGATTATATCGCGTTTATTTATTACTAATTTTATTTAATTCCTGACGTTTCGAACTCTTTACAGAGATCATTTTCACGAGTGTGTTCTCTGTAAAGAGTTCGAAACGTCGGGAAATAAATAAAATGAGTAATAAATAAAAGCGATATAATCCTAAAAGTTGTTTTAATGTCATGAACGTGATTCGCGAAAATCTTAGAGATAATTATTATAATTAATTCATTTCTTCTCACTATTGTAAATAATGTACATAGTAATACCTCATATAAAACTCGTTCTCATACACAAAAAAGAACAGATAATATTATCACTATTGGTAATGAAACTTGACAATTGTTATTTGTTACTTTGTTTATTAAATAAATTCTAATTAAACATTTTAACACGTCTTAGGCATGTGATTATATTAACACATAATCTTTAATATTTTTATCTGTTACTTTTTTACTGCCGTTCATTAGCAATTTTGCTCTCGTTTACGTGCTAAGAAAAATATTAAAACTGTCACAAATAGATTAGACTTGTTTGTGAATTTTGATTCAGTTTTAGATTTTAGTATTTTGGTGGCTTAGGTTAAACTTTATTTGAGGTAGAAAGGATTCAAAATCACGGTTTTAACACTAGTAGAGCCTCGCAGCTGCATGACTGGACCAGGTTGACTGGTGTAATACCACGACCTCTCAATATATCGGCATAAAATGGCTCGAACTGAGATTCGCTCAGTGAGAGAGGTATCCGCAGGTTCAACCTCTTCCCTATCCCATTTTAAATGATCTCAGCGCTAATCTATCGGTCACTTCAACGGTGTCCATGGGCGGCGTTAATTGTTTACCATCAGGAAACACGGTTGCTCTTTTTTTGCCTATCCCATAGATAAACAAACTAATAAATAATAAAACCCGTTCTATCCAGCATTACAAATACATGAAAAATATTTGTGAGGCATTTATTTAGTGTACAAAAAAAAACCCAATAAAGAAAAAATCGAATCATCCAATTGGTAAATTTAATGATTAGATTTATTTTGAATAATAGCTTTCTAATAGTAAAAGAGTATATAAAATCGTTCCATTACAGAGTTAATCGAATACAAACCGACAAACAAGTAAATCTTTTGTCTTAATAATATTTTGTATGTTATAAATTGTTTTTGTTCTTTTCAAGATGATTCGTGTTCACAATAAATAAAACTAGATTAATGGCAGCTATAAAAAGTGAATTAATTAAATACCTACTCGCTATAGCACTTACAGCAGTACCAGGTGGAGCGGAAAGAATCTGATGCAACTCACAAATGGACAGGTATCAGCCGTTCTTCTACCCAGCTGTCAGTAGGTCTGTCTAACACGCTCTTATTTGTATCCAACTAACTTTTATATTTCAAGATACTTTCTAATTTTAGCGAGAAATTATAATATGTATAGTTTTGTACTGGCTTTGCAGTTAACTCCTCGTCGTAATATTTTTGTCGCTAAGTTGAAGTCGAATGCGGCGTAGGTTCATTATTTTAAGGTGAATTGGCTCCGATAAATACCGACCGTAACGACATAGGACAAAAGCATTTCGAAAACGATATTACTTATGACTTGAATGTCCACAGCTACAAATCACATTTTTTTTTCTTTCGGTAATTTAGTGTTATTATACCTATTAATTACCTCGGAAGCAATAAAGTAGTTTTTAATTTACTCCTTATTATGTCAAAATCCGCCATTTTAGATATTACCTAGACAGTCTGGACAGACTGATAGAGAAAATTTAAAAACAAAATGTTATTTTGGTGTATGTACCAGTATTCATATGAATGTACGACAAATTCATACTACCAGTTATTTCAATATTTTAATTTTATTCAGATACTTTAATTTTATTCATATGTTAGTATGGAAGTTTTCATATTAATATAAAGTTCCGATTCCTGACAATAATTTTGTAGAGTGAGCTTGCTAGAAACTCAAAAACAAGAAATCTCGCTCAATAATTTAAAGACCAAGCTTGAAAAAGGAACGTACCTATTCGAAATTTGTTTTTTTTTTTATTTGCATTGGCCATTTTTTTATTAAATGTAAAAAAAATTACCATAACTTGATCATTTTAAATGTCATTGCTCTTAATGATCACCGGCGAATGTCCTTTACTTATAATAAATAAAATAAAATGATCGACCACTATAATATAAGCTGTTATAAGCTTTCACGAATAACTGTGATAATGGAATGGCGGCTACTAGACGCGATACTAGGTGGACAAACCACATAATTTTAGTACTTGCTACAAGATACTGTAAATAATATAGAGCTATTAAAAAGGCTATTCAAGGAAATAGCCTCTAGATATTATACCGACATTTGAAAAGGACACGATCAAAGTTTTTTATAACTACTCGTGTTTTATTCACAAAAACTAAATTAACCGAACGCGCGAGAAAGTGCGGGCTCGCAACATTTTGAACATTTTGCTTTTGTGCTTTTATTTTTCTTTCTTGTTTTAGTGAAACGGACATGGTTAAAGCCTTGATATTTAAAAAAATCTACCTATGTAGAAAACACAGTATCTATAACAAAACGAATCTACGGCGCACCCGAGCGCTGTCAAAATAAAAGAAAATAATAATCATAGGTAAAACTATATATAATTAAATATCTCCATGTATGGGTTTACTTTATCGCTCAGTTTACTGTAAAATAAGTAGGTATAGGAAAATAAATATGCCATTTTGACTTCTTCCTAATTCGTCTGTACCTTAGTTATTTCTTTTAATCGTTTTTAATATTGGGTAATAAGAACTCTTTAATGGAAAAGAATATTCTTCACTTCCAGCCGGGAACGAATGATGTATCCATGGATGGCATCATAGTGACCTGAGATCACCCCTAGATACTTGCTCCAATTCCATCCAGTTCATGCCTGCCTGATCTTTGCTATGACCGTAACTATCAAATGTATGCAACATTTTGAAGATGCGTAGATAAATATTATTCGTTTAATATATTGTAAATTTATTATAATTTGTTTAGAATAATATTAATTGATAATAAGTTTTTGATGTAACATATTATATTAAAAAAATATATAAAACCAAATATAAACTAAGAAAACTGGATAAGTATCACAAATGCTTTCAGAACGCCTCAACTTCAAGATATTTCAAGATATTTCAAGATCAACTTTATAGAGTGGTAGAGCCAAGCAGTTCGCTGCATGAATGGGCCGGCTCGACCACCTGAAATACCACCACCTCTCAGAAGATCGACGTAAAGTGGCTCATGCCGCGTTTCGTTCGGTGAGTGAGGTACCCGGAGGCCCATCCCCCTTCCCCATCCCTTCCTATCCTACTCCTTTAAAGGTTGGCAACGCAACTGTAACACTATATGTGTTGCAGGTGTCCATGGGCGGCGTTGGTCACTTAACATCAGGTGACACGCCTGCCCGTTTGCCCTCCTATCCCATAAAAAAAAAAAAAAAAAAATATGTGAACAAATTTCAAAATGCAAGCCATATAATCCGCGTTGAGCAAGCAACTCTATGATTGGAACCGGACTTATCCGTCATGAAGTCATTGATGGTGTAGCAAGTCACACCAGCAAAAGACGATCTTTCACAGCCCGCCTAAACCAATCGAAAGACAAAGCCAGAATTTAGCCAGGATCCTATTATAAAACTGCACACATATTTTAAAAAGCTAAAAGGATAATTGTGATAAGAAATCTTTAATACCACTCTAAGAGTTCCTGGTTTTCTGTTATACGGATCAAAAAAGTTCGGTGTTTATTTTTCATTTTCCTAGGCTTTTCCAATTTAGTCACTCTTTTCCTGTGAGAGATAAATAAATTTTGTTTTACCAAAATCTATGGAAAAATTACTGTAATGAATATCGACGACTGAAAATGTTACGTCTAATGTATGCCAACAAGTTTCGCCAGATTCAGTATATTATAACTACCGCTGTCTACACCTTCAGATATTAAGGGCGTGTAGTTATGTAATATCGAACTGTCAACGACTATCGATAAGCATATTAAGTTTAATGAAATATATCGATTCAAAGTGGGTCAAAATCAAGTCGCAAGGTGAAGCTAAAAAAAAACATGACAAAAAGGGGTATCAAAGAAGAAGATAATAAAATTATTGAACAGACAATATTCATCAGTTATTCCGGTTCAATATCCTACGTATTACTTATTCTTTGAAAGTGTAAAGTTATTTTAATTTACCGATTGATTTTCCGCTATATATATAAAAAAGTACCAATGACGTATGTGACGTATGAAGTTGATGCCGTTTCTAAGAAAACATCTGATGTAATCACAACATCAACTTGTAATTTTTAACAACAAAACATTGAACTTGTATATTAAACGTATGCGTATATTTTGACAACATGGTGTGGAAATTTATCAATGACTTGCTCAATGGAAAAGTTGTTATGCCAAATGTATAAAACGTGATACCAAAAAAAACAAACTCCCTTATAGGTACTTATCGAATAAAGTTGTTTTCTGAAGAAGGTTGTGTCTAGTTTTTGCAGAAAAGTTAGCATCTCCACAACAAAGTATAGGAGTGCGAACGGTATAGTTAAAAAGTTAACTCTAAAAAAAAAAAAGTAAAATTTCTAAATTACATTATCTCCTGTTTAGTATTAAAAGGAGCTGTTGGGAGCTGTCAACGGTGACAAAACTTCCCACGTAAGGATTTGAACGAGGCTTCTCGGAGGGTGGCGCCCTCTACCGGCGAGGTTTCTTCCTCTGAATGGAGAACATTCGTTCAACATTTCGTTCAGACTCCGGGACATCCACACTTCATGATCTCAACATTACATATTTATGCTGAGCATTATCATGTTATTTTTGTTTTGCTTAATGGCAAATATATGTGAATATTTCCATCAACAGCATTTTTTCTTCGTTATTTACGAGATTGTCGGCTATAAAGGAACAAAATTATGTTCATTTATACTTAGTATACTACATCAATCAAATGCAATGTAATAATTACTTTTAATATGGCATGATCTAGGTCTTGTACTTATTGTGTCAAGGGAGCCTTTGCAGTGAAATAAGAACTTAATTAATAAAACTCTACATTTTCCTCTTAAAAGATATGTTGTCTATGGATAGTTATTTATAATGTCGACCTTTCATAGGTTATGCGGTATCTTGCCATTTAAGTCTGGTCTCAAATCTAGTTTGTCTACTATTTTAATTACATATATTTACAAAGGTATAAAAAAAACCCCGGATTGGCTTTCTAAGGCCCGTAAGATCAATCATAGTTAAAACTGTCGATTTTCTAAACTATAGTCAATTTTAATCTAGAGTTTAAACCTGCCTCGTAAGATCAACAGCAAAATGGACATAGATTACGTAAACTAAGTTTAGTTTTCGACAGATGGCAACATTTGGTTATTTAATGTCCATATTTCGCTCATCATTCACTCTTTTGTACATTGTCTGTGGCATATTGCGTGAAAAAAAACTCTTTTTCTCTTTCTTTTATGAAGTTTTATAGTGTGACCATAGATTTAAGAAAAATAGATCGGCAATAGTCACCCAAACAACGTGACCAAAAATGGGTTGTTAATGTGTGAGTGACTTACGGGGCTCGTGGCGCATTGGTAAAACAACCGGCTGCAGCACTGAGGTCGGGGGTTCGATTTTCGCCCGAGTACAAATATTTATGACAAACTTTAATATTTGTGCGGCGTCTGGGTGTTTTTCTATGTATTATAAGTATGTATTTACAAAAGAAAAGTATATATGTATTAGTATCCGTTCTCTAGTAACCATAGCACAAGCATTTAGTTGCTTAGTTTGGAACTGGCCCTGTGTGATTTGTGTCCAAGATATTATTATTATTATCAATGTGTTCGTAAAAAGCGCTTCAAAACGTTAACTTTTACAAAGTTAATGTTCATGTGTGGAAATGTAAATATACGCGGTTCCCAAAATCTAATATAAGCGGTTGCGCTGTCAGTGATTCGATGCTATTAGTAAATTTTTCCTGACATGTGCCATCTATTGTATTCTATGCTAAATCTATGTATGAACCCACAATCGTTGTGTCAGATGTCAGCTGATAAACGACCGCCATTTTTAAACTAGGCAGGACCACGGTTTAAACGGCAAAATCTCCTGGTGTAAGCTAAACTATAGTTTAAACTGTTATTGGAGGTTTATCTAGCATTGATCTTACAAAATAAACGACAGATGAGGTTTAAACTAGGCAAAATAGTTTAAACTGTGATTGATCTTACGGGCCTTAATCGTACGTGAGATGTATGAATACCTTATTATCTACGACGTATGGCGTTAGGAATCGGCTTAAATGGAGTGTTGGGTATATTCCTGGATGCAAAGATCTTTAGCAGAAAAGCCCAGCAAGCAATCCACAATGCGGTACTGATCCCAACGCTAACTTATGGAAGCGAGAGTTGTGTATGGCAGAGTTGCACGAATGTAGGATAAACGCGGTCAAAATGAGGGCGCTGCGCAAAATCTGAGGAGTGACTCTCGCTGACCGCGTCGAAAACAAGGCTGTAAGGAAGAAAGTTGAATTGAAAGAGAGTGTGAGTGTAAAACTAAGAAAAGTCACGCTGCGAAGGTTCGGATAAGACAAAGAATGGATGATGTAAGATTGATTAAGCAGAAATACAATACAAGCGGATGGATAGTATGGTAGGAATCGAGGACAAGACACACAGTTTATGGCCAAATAGCACGTGTTCTGAAGCAAGGTGATGGATAGGCTATTATGCTAGGCTTTAGGAGCCGTAAAAAGCGACGCGCATGTATGAAAAGAGTTGTGAAAGTCAACGAAGCGAGTGATGCGTGTAAGAATCGTGCCCTATTACGCTCTGTTCACTCAGCCTACCCTGCAAGGGATTTGGCGTGAAGCTATGTATGTATCTATGACTTGAATTTTTTTTGAATAAGCGTTTCAGCTTGCACACGATTCAAGTGAAATTGAAAGTTAATAAGTACCGTGTGCAACAGTGTCAAATGATATCTGGACCATTTATACTTCAACGGGTGCAAAATATTGTGCCATAATTCATAGAGTATATTTCCAATATATCTTAATAAATAAAACTTAACTTTTTTTTTACTAGAAATTATTAAAAAATCATAAAAACCCCTTTGTTAAAATGACTATGTAACTCGAGACAGCTTTAGCCTAATTGAAATAGTCTATAGAATATTTCAATCATATTATATGTGAAACTTTTGACAACATGGATAATTGGAAAGGATAACATGTTGTGCCGATCCCTGGATAGGGGGATAAATCACCAACGAAAACACTCCCGAGGAGGGTTGACGGTCCCACCCACGTAAAACCCACGGCCAAATCTTTTGACAACATGGATAGTAGTCGACGATAATGATCATAGTCGTAACAATGACACCGACCCCACTTAGAGTGGGATACGGGCAAGAAAAATGTTTTGAATGACTGATACGCTTTACAAATGGTGCTATATAAAATTATATTACATCGCAATATTCATTTAAATACATACCAGACAAATATGTACGTTAATTAATAATATCTTGGACTAAGTCCGCTAAAACTAAGTCCGTTAAAACACATCATATGTGTTTTACCAAGTCCGCTACAATTCACTACGTAACACAAAAGTCATTGAATCAAGAAACTTGGTAAAGTAACCCAGGATTCAGAACGTAGTTAAGTACAGGGCACGTTGGACAAGTTCTAGCCAGTCACATTCTATATTCAGTAATTGTAAAAGAAATCTCGGTCTCGGTAGTCCAGTGGTCGAGCACACGGCTTCTGATCCAGAGGTCCGGGTTCAAATCCTGACACTGAATCACACCAATGACTTTTCGAAATTGTTTTCGGAAGTTAAGTGTGATAAATATCGATGATTGAAAACTTTGTGCCCGGTATGGCAATAGGTTCGCCACCTATTCCATTTGGGACGAAACATAACGGCAAGGCAAGACCAAGCTTAACAGCCGCTGCCTACACCTTAGGGTAACAAAGGCGTGAAGTTATGTTATATTATGTTAATCCATTTAAGTTTATGTGAGTTTCTTGTATTGTTTATTGTTTCCCCATTCTCGTACGTTTCAACTTTCCAGGCCCTCATGAGGATTCAGGAGATCAATAATCCTTTTGATGTTGACGTAGATAGATGTCACGAACATATGCCACAGTAGGTAACCTTCTACTAACAGGTATACAATGTGCTAGTATACAATGTGTGTGTAGTCACAGTTTAAAGTCAAGAAAAAGGGTTAAAAAAGCTTATTGTGAACATTTTTATCAAAATTTTCATTAATCAAGAAAATGACAGTTGTGAAGCCTCGCAGCTCTCTGCATAAATGCACCTGTTTGATCAGTGAAATACCTCGACAAGTTAAAATATCGACTTGGAGCTCATAGCGCGTTTAGTTTGGTGTATGAGGTATCCGGATGCCCACTCCTTTTTTCCATACCATTTCACACCCGATCCTATCCAAAAGCCCGGCAACTCAATCTGTTTTTCTGTGTTGCCGCTGTCCAACAGTGGTAGTTGTTTAGCACCAGGTGACCCACTTGCTCGTTAGTCTTTGCATAATAAATAAATAATAGTTTAAAAAAACTAAAAAACACGCTTTTTATAGAAAACCGAACTAAAAAACAGAAAAATAAAAAAAAATATTTTATTTTAAAAAAAGCGTGGGGTGCTTTTTAAGATATTATCGAAATGATAATCACTCTACTCATATCTGTCAATAAAATATTTATAACTATTGACACCATGCACCCCACGCTTTTTTTAAAATAAAATTTTTTTTTTTATTTTTCTGTTTTTTAGTTCGGTTTTCTATAAAAAGCGTGTTTTTTAGTTTTTTTAAACTATTATTTATTTTATATTTTTTAGTTCGGGTTTCTAAAACAAGCGCGTTTCTTAGTTTCGAATTTGAGGAATAGCGCCATCTGTGACTTCACAAATCGCACCATCTAGTGGCAATCAGCGGAAACTAAAAAAGAAGTCGGTTACAAACAAACCTACAAACATACAAACATACAAATATACAAATATACAAACATACAAACATACAAACATACAAACATACAAACATACAAACATACAAACATACAAACATACAAACATACAAACATACAAACATACATACAGGTGAAGCTAATAAAAAGCTAATAAAAATAAATAATAGTTTAAAAAAACTAAAAAACACGCTTTTTATAGAAAACCGAACTAAAAAACAGAAAAATAAAAAAAATTATTTTATTTTAAAAAAAGCGTGGGGTGCTTTTTAAGATATTATCGAAATGATAATCACTCTACTCATATCTGTCAATAAAATATTTATAACTATTGACACCATGCACCCCACGCTTTTTTTAAAATAAAATATTTTTTTTTATTTTTCTGTTTTTTAGTTCGGTTTTCTATAAAAAGCGTGTTTTTTAGTTTTTTTAAACTATTATTTATTTTATATTTTTTAGTTCGGGTTTCTAAAACAAGCGCGTTTCTTAGTTTCGAATTTGAGGAATAGCGCCATCTGTGACTTCACAAATCGCACCATCTAGTGGCAATCAGCGGAAACTAAAAAAGAAGTCGGTTACAAACAAACCTACAAACATACAAACATACAAATATACAAACATACAAATATACAAACATACAAACATACAAACATACATACAGGTGAAGCTAATAAAAAGCTAATAAAAACCCTTCATAATGCATCTTGTAATTATCTAAAGCAGTTCTATAGCAGTAGCTATCAGCCAGTAGGTAGGTATATCATGACTTTATAATTTATATGAACCTGAACCTTCTAGATATGAGCTTGTTTTCATTTGGCTTCACCATGTTTTTCTTCTTGTAATAATCATTAACGATAAGGGTTTTACAAACATACTTTATAGCAATATAAACATTGGTATGACATCAAGAACAATTGTGGTGTACAGTTAAATGATAAGAATGTTCAGAATTTTTCCCACTGTGCACTTAAGGGTGTAGGCAGGTTCGATCTTGTCTTCTTTTTAAAGACGAGATGGTTAGTCACCTGATGTTAAGCATCTGCCGGCACCCATGTACATCTGCAACACAGATATTGTTGCAGTTGCGTTGACGGCCTGTGAGGGAGTAGAATGGGAAAGATGGGCGGGTAGAGGGTATCTCCGGATACCTCTCTCACCAAATGAAACGCAACATGAACCACGTCACCTTAATATTCTTGTTATTTCACCATTTCACCGGTTGAGCAGGCCCATTCTTGCAGCAAACTGCGTGGCTCTACGTGGCGTCTTCAATCATAACAGGTTTTATTAATTTTCAAAGCTCATACGTCAACATTTTTCCTCAAGACAACGTTGTTGGCAATTGTAGATACAGAAGATATCTGACAAGAAAACTGAGCAATCAAATAATAGTTTTTTCGCATCATAGTGATTATTTGAGTGAGAGATAATATTTCTAGATGAAAATGATAAATCCACTATAGGGAACAATACTTGCGTTTGGCGGGATGTCACATTAGCCGTAACCGTAAAGATGGATTGATTAATCGATAATTAATTGATTAATCGATCAATTGATACTATTAGATTCGTTAGTTTTAAATCTCACCACGTGTCACCAATTCGGAGGAAGAGTTAAAAAATGCAGAAACAAAGCTCACGTGATTACTGGACGTTCCCTATGCGTTGTAGTGATAGATTTATAATTATAACCCTTTTAAAGACTTCCAACATTATCAATTAATAAATAATATTACATCATTCGTGCTTAAAGTATTCAACCGTCTAAGTTTTGGAACATAACTTGTTTCATTAACAAGCATAGGTATGTGCTATATCTCGTTTTTGTCATTTAAAGATTGCATCTTATACGAGTTTTCTGAACATTATAAATAGTCCTTATTACGTTTGATGGTGGATCTTTGAAGCTAGCTAATATATTCATGTATTAAATATTATTATTTTCGGCGAGTGAACTTGAATTATTTCATGTTATACGGAGCGTGATGAGAATGACTGTGGATGGATACATTGATATAGGAAAACCGAAAATGATAGGCTGTATAAAAGTTGATATGAGTATAAAAGGAGTAAGGAATAAGTAAGATGACGAGTGATAGAAGAGAATTAAAAAGAATGACATGTCGTGCGGACCCCACTTAGAGAGGGATAATGGCAGGCAAATTGTGAATTTAAATTCTTTCATTTTATAGACTTTTTAATTAGCAGTATTAGGCCGACTAAACTTAGTCCAATTCAACCCTAAAAAGACACAGGTCTGCGCGTTTACCACTAAAAAGACACCCTTTGTCGTAACTCCCTGTTTCGAGAACACTCCCCTGACACCGTCTGCTCATATAGGAATCCTTGGTGTCGACGTGTCAAGCAACGTCCAGTTTTGCGGTCATCTGGAAGGCAAAGCCAAGCTGGCCTCAAAGAAGCTCGGTGTGCTCAATAGAGCGGGACGGTACTTCACGTCAGGTCATCGACTGCAACTTTATAAAGCGCAGGTAAGACCTCACGTGGAGTACTGTTCCCATCTTTGGGCAGGAGCACCCCAGTCCCAGCTTGCTCCATTTGACCGCATTCAACGAAGAGCGGTTCGGCTCGTCGACAACCAGGCAATTTCCGACGGGCTTGATTCCCTGGCACTGCGGAGGGACATTGCTTTACCACGCACAGAAACTAAATGGTTGGCGATCTACGACAGTGCGCTTCAGCCGACATTTTTTGCCGCGCACGTCTCCTCTATGGAACCAGTTGCCGGCAGAGGTATTCCCGGACCGATACGACTTAGGGACCTTCAAGAAAAGAGCATACTCCCACTTAAAAGGCCGGCAACGCTGACTCGACGCCCCTGGTGTTGAGGATGTCTATGGGCGGCGGTGGTCACTTTCCATCAGGTGACCCGCACGCTCGTTTGCCCCTTTCTCTCATAAAAAAAAATATCTAAGTATTTCGGGTTTTAAGCTTCGAATTCAACACCAATAGGAATGACCTTTCGAAAGTCATTTAAGTTAATTATGGAAGATTGAACAACATTTTTGTGTTGTATGAAAATAACTGAAGACCGAATTTTTCATTCAGAGAGATGTGTTAAAGAATGAACGAAATGAATTGACCACGTTAATGTTATACATTCCAATATATGTCATACATTAATATTTACAGGTGCTGCAATATTGATTATCTATGTTTTTTATCAGTTATAGCTGGTAACTAATAATTAAATAGTGTATATTATTCCCTTTGCACTCTGATAACCTCGCATTAATTGGATATATTAAAAAAAAATCTGTTGTTGAAGTTCCTTCTTTATTTCGTCCGTCCTCCTTCTTACTTAAACTAATAGACAATAGAATAGACAATAATAGTATCTGTTGCTACTATTAAAATGGAATATTTAAATTTTCATATTTGCTATAAAATTAAGAGATAAATATTGTACGTTTGGTTTATAACATGTCTCGATTATGAAGATATCAAATTCCTTGACCTGTAAGTCGTGCATGACATTTAATTTCTCTAGAATGAGTTACGGATGTGATTAACAATGTTATCTATAATCCATCTCGAGGAACAAACAATCCTACTTAAATAATAAGAAAATTATATCAAGATTTAATAAGGTACTTAGGCGCTCAAAGCAGAGTTCTAGGGGGCTAGTAATTGTCCACTGACGGGCCGCCATGGATCGTACGGTCCGGCCATATGTGGTGAGGAGAAACACAATTGGTTAAAACCAATCATATGTGTTTTACCAAGTCCGCTACAATTCACTACGTAACACAAAAGTCATTGAATCAAGAAACTTGGTAAAGTAACCCAGGATTCAGAACGTAGTTAAGTACAGGGCACGTTGGACAAGTTCTAGCCAGTCACATTCTATATTCAGTAATTGTAAAAGAAATCTCGGTCTCGGTAGTCCAGTGGTCGAGCACACGGCTTCTGATCCAGAGGTCCGGGTTCAAATCCTGACACTGAATCACACCAATGACTTTTCGAAATTGTTTTCGGAAGTTAAGTGTGATAAATATCGATGATTGAAAACTTTGTGCCCGGTATGGCAATAGGTTCGCCACCTATTCCATTTGGGACGAAACATAACGGCAAGGCAAGACCAAGCTTAACAGCCGCTGCCTACACCTTAGGGTAACAAAGGCGTGAAGTTATGTTATATTATGTTAATCCATTTAAGTTTATGTGAGTTTCTTGTATTGTTTATTGTTTCCCCATTCTCGTACGTTTCAACTTTCCAGGCCCTCATGAGGATTCAGGAGATCAATAATCCTTTTGATGTTGACGTAGATAGATGTCACGAACATATGCCACAGTAGGTAACCTTCTACTAACAGGTATACAATGTGCTAGTATACAATGTGTGTGTAGTCACAGTTTAAAGTCAAGAAAAAGGGTTAAAAAAGCTTATTGTGAACATTTTTATCAAAATTTTCATTAATCAAGAAAATGACAGTTGTGAAGCCTCGCAGCTCTCTGCATAAATGCACCTGTTTGATCAGTGAAATACCTCGACAAGTTAAAATATCGACTTGGAGCTCATAGCGCGTTTAGTTTGGTGTATGAGGTATCCGGATGCCCACTCCTTTTTTCCATACCATTTCACACCCGATCCTATCCAAAAGCCCGGCAACTCAATCTGTTTTTCTGTGTTGCCGCTGTCCAACAGTGGTAGTTGTTTAGCACCAGGTGACCCACTTGCTCGTTAGTCTTTGCATAATAAATAAATAATAGTTTAAAAAAACTAAAAAACACGCTTTTTATAGAAAACCGAACTAAAAAACAGAAAAATAAAAAAATATATTTTATTTTAAAAAAAGCGTGGGGTGCTTTTTAAGATATTATCGAAATGATAATCACTCTACTCATATCTGTCAATAAAATATTTATAACTATTGACACCATGCACCCCACGCTTTTTTTAAAATAAAATATTTTTTTTTATTTTTCTGTTTTTTAGTTCGGTTTTCTATAAAAAGCGTGTTTTTTAGTTTTTTTAAACTATTATTTATTTTATATTTTTTAGTTCGGGTTTCTAAAACAAGCGCGTTTCTTAGTTTCGAATTTGAGGAATAGCGCCATCTGTGACTTCACAAATCGCACCATCTAGTGGCAATCAGCGGAAACTAAAAAAGAAGTCGGTTACAAACAAACCTACAAACATACAAACATACAAATATACAAACATACAAACATACAAACATACAAACATACAAACATACAAACATACAAACATACATACAGGTGAAGCTAATAAAAAGCTAATAAAAATAAATAATAGTTTAAAAAAACTAAAAAACACGCTTTTTATAGAAAACCGAACTAAAAAACAGAAAAATAAAAAAAATTATTTTATTTTAAAAAAAGCGTGGGGTGCTTTTTAAGATATTATCGAAATGATAATCACTCTACTCATATCTGTCAATAAAATATTTATAACTATTGACACCATGCACCCCACGCTTTTTTTTAAATAAAATATTTTTTTTTATTTTTCTGTTTTTTAGTTCGGTTTTCTATAAAAAGCGTGTTTTTTAGTTTTTTTAAACTATTATTTATTTTATATTTTTTAGTTCGGGTTTCTAAAACAAGCGCGTTTCTTAGTTTCGAATTTGAGGAATAGCGCCATCTGTGACTTCACAAATCGCACCATCTAGTGGCAATCAGCGGAAACTAAAAAAGAAGTCGGTTACAAACAAACCTACAAACATACAAACATACAAATATACAAACATACAAATATACAAACATACAAACATACAAACATACATACAGGTGAAGCTAATAAAAAGCTAATAAAAACCCTTCATAATGCATCTTGTAATTATCTAAAGCAGTTCTATAGCAGTAGCTATCAGCCAGTAGGTAGGTATATCATGACTTTATAATTTATATGAACCTGAACCTTCTAGATATGAGCTTGTTTTCATTTGGCTTCACCATGTTTTTCTTCTTGTAATAATCATTAACGATAAGGGTTTTACAAACATACTTTATAGCAATATAAACATTGGTATGACATCAAGAACAATTGTGGTGTACAGTTAAATGATAAGAATGTTCAGAATTTTTCCCACTGTGCACTTAAGGGTGTAGGCAGGTTCGATCTTGTCTTCTTTTTAAAGACGAGATGGTTAGTCACCTGATGTTAAGCATCTGCCGGCACCCATGTACATCTGCAACACAGATATTGTTGCAGTTGCGTTGACGGCCTGTGAGGGAGTAGAATGGGAAAGATGGGCGGGTAGAGGGTATCTCCGGATACCTCTCTCACCAAATGAAACGCAACATGAACCACGTCACCTTAATATTCTTGTTATTTCACCATTTCACCGGTTGAGCAGGCCCATTCTTGCAGCAAACTGCGTGGCTCTACGTGGCGTCTTCAATCATAACAGGTTTTATTAATTTTCAAAGCTCATACGTCAACATTTTTCCTCAAGACAACGTTGTTGGCAATTGTAGATACAGAAGATATCTGACAAGAAAACTGAGCAATCAAATAATAGTTTTTTCGCATCATAGTGATTATTTGAGTGAGAGATAATATTTCTAGATGAAAATGATAAATCCACTATAGGGAACAATACTTGCGTTTGGCGGGATGTCACATTAGCCGTAACCGTAAAGATGGATTGATTAATCGATAATTAATTGATTAATCGATCAATTAATACTATTAGATTCGTTAGTTTTAAATCTCACCACGTGTCACCAATTCGGAGGAAGAGTTAAAAAATGCAGAAACAAAGCTCACGTGATTACTGGACGTTCCCTATGCGTTGTAGTGATAGATTTATAATTATAACCCTTTTAAAGACTTCCAACATTATCAATTAATAAATAATATTACATCATTCGTGCTTAAAGTATTCAACCGTCTAAGTTTTGGAACATAACTTGTTTCATTAACAAGCATAGGTATGTGCTATATCTCGTTTTTGTCATTTAAAGATTGCATCTTATACGAGTTTTCTGAACATTATAAATAGTCCTTATTACGTTTGATGGTGGATCTTTGAAGCTAGCTAATATATTCATGTATTAAATATTATTATTTTCGGCGAGTGAACTTGAATTATTTCATGTTATACGGAGCGTGATGAGAATGACTGTGGATGGATACATTGATATAGGAAAACCGAAAATGATAGGCTGTATAAAAGTTGATATGAGTATAAAAGGAGTAAGGAATAAGTAAGATGACGAGTGATAGAAGAGAATTAAAAAGAATGACATGTCGTGCGGACCCCACTTAGAGAGGGATAATGGCAGGCAAATTGTGAATTTAAATTCTTTCATTTTATAGACTTTTTAATTAGCAGTATTAGGCCGACTAAACTTAGTCCAATTCAACCCTAAAAAGACACAGGTCTGCGCGTTTACCACTAAAAAGACACCCTTTGTCGTAACTCCCTGTTTCGAGAACACTCCCCTGACACCGTCTGCTCATATAGGAATCCTTGGTGTCGACGTGTCAAGCAACGTCCAGTTTTGCGGTCATCTGGAAGGCAAAGCCAAGCTGGCCTCAAAGAAGCTCGGTGTGCTCAATAGAGCGGGACGGTACTTCACGTCAGGTCATCGACTGCAACTTTATAAAGCGCAGGTAAGACCTCACGTGGAGTACTGTTCCCATCTTTGGGCAGGAGCACCCCAGTCCCAGCTTGCTCCATTTGACCGCATTCAACGAAGAGCGGTTCGGCTCGTCGACAACCAGGCAATTTCCGACGGGCTTGATTCCCTGGCACTGCGGAGGGACATTGCTTTACCACGCACAGAAACTAAATGGTTGGCGATCTACGACAGTGCGCTTCAGCCGACATTTTTTGCCGCGCACGTCTCCTCTATGGAACCAGTTGCCGGCAGAGGTATTCCCGGACCGATACGACTTAGGGACCTTCAAGAAAAGAGCATACTCCCACTTAAAAGGCCGGCAACGCTGACTCGACGCCCCTGGTGTTGAGGATGTCTATGGGCGGCGGTGGTCACTTTCCATCAGGTGACCCGCACGCTCGTTTGCCCCTTTCTCTCATAAAAAAAAATATCTAAGTATTTCGGGTTTTAAGCTTCGAATTCAACACCAATAGGAATGACCTTTCGAAAGTCATTTAAGTTAATTATGGAAGATTGAACAACATTTTTGTGTTGTATGAAAATAACTGAAGACCGAATTTTTCATTCAGAGAGATGTGTTAAAGAATGAACGAAATGAATTGACCACGTTAATGTTATACATTCCAATATATGTCATACATTAATATTTACAGGTGCTGCAATATTGATTATCTATGTTTTTTATCAGTTATAGCTGGTAACTAATAATTAAATAGTGTATATTATTCCCTTTGCACTCTGATAACCTCGCATTAATTGGATATATTAAAAAAAAATCTGTTGTTGAAGTTCCTTCTTTATTTCGTCCGTCCTCCTTCTTACTTAAACTAATAGACAATAGAATAGACAATAATAGTATCTGTTGCTACTATTAAAATGGAATATTTAAATTTTCATATTTGCTATAAAATTAAGAGATAAATATTGTACGTTTGGTTTATAACATGTCTCGATTATGAAGATATCAAATTCCTTGACCTGTAAGTCGTGCATGACATTTAATTTCTCTAGAATGAGTTACGGATGTGATTATCAATGTTATCTATAATCCATCTCGAGGAACAAACAATCCTACTTACGTACGATATCATAACAAATAATAAGAAAATTATATCAAGATTTAATAAGGTACTTAGGCGCTCAAAGCAGAGTTCTAGGGGGCTAGTAATTGTCCACTGACGGGCCGCCATGGATCGTACGGTCCGGCCATATGTGGTGAGGAGAAACACAATTGGTTAAAACCAAAGCCAGCTAAAAGCAGGATGCCATTTTATTCATAGATATGAGAATAATAGATCGGCAATAGTCACCCAAACAACGAGACCAAAAATGGGTTGTTGATGTGTGAGTGACTTATCAATGTGTGCGTAAAAAGCGCTTCCAAGTGTCAACTTTTACATAATTAATGTTCATGTGTTGAAATGTAGATATCCTGAAAATCTAATATACGCGGTTGCGCTGTCAGTGCATTAGTATATTTTTACTGACATGTGCCATCTATTATAGTCTTATTGGTGGCTGGTCTGACAGGTGGCCGAGAAGGCCGGCAAAACCACCAACTCCCCATAGATTTATTAGAAAAAAAAATTGGTCGTTGCTTCATTATAATTAAAATAAAGATAGTGATGGATAGGTAACTAAAATTAGAAAAAAAAATCTTCACTAGACATTTAAATTAATAAAAATATATTCGAACTCCAAGGTCAAGTTCGAACGACAGAAAAATTTGTTAGATAGTATGTATTAACAAATGTTGTGTAACATTTTTTGTTAATTAATATTTATGAGCAACGGACTATTTGGAAAATAGAATTAGAATCGGTTCATAATACTCACAATGTTTTTTTTATATTATATAAAATCCTACTTGAATATTTTAACAAAAACTCAAAACGCGTTATTCATATTAGGTGTTATTAATTTTTCTAGAACATTATTTTTAGTGTCCGACTGAAGGTCTATTTTTGGCCGAAGCCGAAGCCGATTAATCGGCAATCTCCACAACCTTCGGCCGAAGCCGAAGTTTATAAACTATTAGTAATTTAATAATTTTCTTCAATATTATCCACATCTAAAGAAGAATATCAGCGTAAAGTGGCTCTTGCCGCTTATTCTAGCTGATAGAGGTATCCGCACTGAACTAAGTGCACTCCGGTCCGTCAGTCACTCACCTTTTCGTAGCAGTTCGTTTAATTCCGACGGTTTTCGGACCTTCGGCGGGACCTTCGGCTTCGGCCCAGAATTTGGCCGAAACTAATTATTTTTCATGAATTTATGGTTATTCTTAATTATTATTAGTCGATCAAATTATATTAGAAAAAAAATGGTACCTAACGATAGGAATATTAAATATAAATTTGATAGGTAGGTCTGAATAATTATATAATTTAGTATAATATATAATGAATGATTATACATTTTAGTACATACATATTAGAGACATTATTTTAAAAAATATTTGGATGACTGACCAGGTTATGGCAGCTACCGATTCTATGGGATTTAATTTTTTTCGGCATTTATAAAATAGTTGAACAACTT
The DNA here is from genome assembly GCA_905147225.2 of Euproctis similis. Taxonomy (NCBI): domain Eukaryota; kingdom Metazoa; phylum Arthropoda; class Insecta; order Lepidoptera; family Erebidae; genus Euproctis; species Euproctis similis. Next base: position 16,105,366 of record LR990112.1, on the reverse strand, counting down.
ATAAAATTTAATTGAATATTATTCTACCAACCTGAACTGTCACTTAAGTAATAAAATTTACATGATGAGTATTAAACCTGTTTTTTTTTTCTCTTAGTAACTGGCACAATTATAAATTAAAGATTTTGTTTTAATTTTGGAACAGTTATGATTTATATACAACGTGTATTGGCAAAATATGCACACAATTCTAACCAATGTCATCGACCCGAAATATTCTCAGCTCAGTTTGTTCTAGCTAAATTCAAAATTATGAAAACCGTATAAGTCCAATATCAAACCTTTTTTAACGATGATAATAAAAGCCTATCTACAGCCTATCTAATCTGCAAGTGCCTCTCTAAATATAGCCGGCTCAGGCCGTGTTTCGTTAGTGTCCATGGGCGGGGTTGGTTGCTTAATATCAGGTGACATGTCTGTTCGTTTGCCCCCAATCTTATAAAAAAGCCAGGATCTGTGCGCAGCAGTTAGTAATGTCTATAAAGAACAGCCACAACCAGCTATGTACCTAAACAACGGGTGTGTAAGTTCACACCCTTAATATCCGAAGGAGCAGGCACAGCAATTATGCTTCACAGACGGCGAAATTTATTGATCACATGTAGTAGGTAAGTGTGGTATTTAATTTCAGAAGCTGTGTACAGAACCACTTGACCATCGGGACTATAATATTTTTTCAGTGGTAGAGCCACGTAGTGTGCTGCATGAATGGTACGGATCGACCGGTGATATACCACGGCCTCTCTAAATATCGGCGTGAAGTGCCTCAGGCCGAGTTTCGTTTGGTGAGAGAAAGGTCCAGGGAGGAGGTCCAATCCCTCACCCTTCCCACCCCAATTCCGACCCTTTGCCCATCCTAATTTAAAGGCTGGCATCGCAACTGTAGCACGTGTCCATGAACGGTGTTAGTTGCTTACCATCAGGTGATACGCCTGCTCGTTTGCCTCCCTATCCCATAAAAAGTAACTTACGTACATAAACTTGTATAAACTGATAGATATAATATCTAGCTTTTAACTTTTAGCCGATATTTCGCAAATATTTGTGAATGGTGTTGCCACAATAATAATAACACTTGGAATTTTACTAAAACACTGTGAAGTCGTGAACTTGATAGTCATGGTTGACATGTTTATCGCTTTTCTGTTGGTAATACTGACATTTTTATTATAATAAATTACAATAACATTTATAAGTATAAAAAACACATTTTAAACCTTCCAACACAGAAAATACATTTATATATTCACCTTATAGAAGTAATTTGTTTTATTAGGGTAAACGAACAAGCGTGTGATCTGATGGTAAGCAACCTGCGCAGCCCATGGACACCACCAACACATATAGTGTCCCCGTTGCGTTGCCGACCTTTAAGGGAGTAGGATAGGAAAGGATAGGGAAGGGGGGCTGGCCTCCTAGTACCTCTCTCACCGAACGAAACACGGCATGAGCCACTTTACGTCGATCTTCTGAGAGGTTCTGGTATTTCACCGGCCGAGCCGGCACATTCATGTATTCGCTGCATGAATGGGCCGGCTATTCCGGTGCTTGTCTCTACCACTGTAAAAACTCTACCGTTTGAGAACACTTTCTTTTTAGTGTGAAATTCAGCCTTGTGGATCAACAACCTACTTCTTATTTGAATTTGCCGGGTTGGAATCCCAGCTCCACACTAATTGCTTTTGGGAAGTAATCCGTGATAAATTCGTTGAATTGAACTTAGATTGGGACTAATATGTTAAAGCTGTGTTTATAACATAACATAACTTTACGCCTTTTTCTACCCGAAGGTGTAAGCAGTGCCCGTTATGTTTACGTTCCAAATGGAATAGTTGGCGAATCTATTACCACACTGGGCACAAAGTTATCAGATATGTATTACATATGGTGTGAGCCAGGATTCGAACCCGCATCTTGATTCAGAAGCGGGGTGCTCGACCAGTGGACCACCGAGACGATAATATTATCTTAATTTTAAGAAAGTCTTAAGGTAACAACGAAGAAACCTATAGGGATAACCTATAGGTATAACAAAATAAACATTTACTTTTTCTGTTGTATCTTAAGAAACAAAATGCTATATAAATGTTTAAATCTGCTTAGAATACGGAAGTGTTAAATTATTTCACCTTGATACAGAAATACTTACCTATTTTAACCAAGTTTCTATTGTTATATTATAAGTATATATTATAAATAAGTTACCTTTAGCTGTTGTTAACAAAAGGATAATTGTGTTGTTATTGTAAAATATTTATTACACCAATTATCACGAATGTCTCTCTAATTTACATGTCTCGGTGATCCAGTGATAGAGCTTCCCCGCTTCTGATTCAGATGTCGTGGAATGTATTCCGGACTCACACCAATGTTTTCTTAAAATTCTTTTCGGAAATTAAGTGTGCAACATATAGATGACTGACAACATTTAGCCCGGTGCATGGCAATAGGTTCGCCACCTTTTCCATTTGGGACGTAACATAACGATTCGGCAAGTAGAGGCTTAACAATCGCTGTCTACACCTTCGGATAGAAAAAGACGTGAACTTATGTCTACGTGTCTCTGTAATACAAGTCCTATAAACCTAGTTTCTGATCGTCTACCATTGACCTTCAATAAACACGTTTGTTAAAGTATCGACCGCTTGTATTTCACATTATATTTCTGATGTTATATTCATATATTTTATTGCTATTCTACTGTTATTTCCTGTTGTCTTCACCGTTCCGATTGATGGGGATAAAAATTTCACCTACTTTTTTTTTTCTCTTGGTCTGTGAGTGGTATATATGTGTACTTCATAATTGGCGTACTGCTTAGCTATAAATGAATTGTACTTTTATTATTTGTCAGCTGTGAAGGACCTATAATAAATAAATAAATAAATTTCAAGTGAAAGTCGGCAAAGACTACAAAATTTGTTGTAAAATAAACCGCGTGTTCTTTATCGATTCATTTATTAAATTCTTCCAAACTTAAGCAAATAAATAATCCTAAAACATTAAAGTAAGCTTATCTGTTTTGGATAGTAACAACTATACTAATATTAAATTAATATATATAAAAGAAATTATTAAGTACACCTACTTACGATAGCGTAAGCGAAATCGTAAAGAAACACAACACGCGGCCATTTTTTTTCCAACTGTCAATTTCGTATTAAATTGCATCATTGTTTAAAACCAATTTGCCTACAATATTATTAATAGGAAGGAAGGTGTGTGCATCTTCAGTATATAAACAGACCTGTTTTGTCGCTCGCAACGTCTATAAAATTTTTCGTCATACACATTTTTTTTTCCTATCAAGAAACATGATGTAATAATTACCTACCTTTACCTTCAAACGATTTTTATTAACTACTAACTGTAATTCATGTGTTTATAGGGCTATGATTATATAATAAAACTAAATACTTAACTATAATGATTGATTGGGGATATATATTTTTTTATTAAAGGATAGGAGGGCAAACGAGCATGCGTGTCACCTGATGGTGAGCAACCGACGCCACCCATGGACACCAGCAACACATATAGTGTTACTGTTGCGTTGCCGACCTTTAAGGTATAGGGGATAGGGAAGGATGGGGAAGGGGAATGGGCTCTCACCGAACGAAACGCGGCATTAGCCACTTTACGACGATCTTCTGAGAGGTCGTGGTATTTCACCGGTCGAGCCGGCCCATTCATACAGCGAAATACTTGGCTCTACCACTATCTATATTGCTTGAGACAAAAAAATCAGCGTATGGAGTTTTTGTCGCTGTTTGTACCTTTGGCTATTAAAGAGTGTGAAGATTCAGTTTCTTTTCGCCATAAACAACATTTTCAATTACAGCTGCTGGTGTTACTATATAAAACTTCGAGGTCTAAATCTCAACCTACTTAAGGGTACCTACATAAAGTATTAAGTAGGTACCTGGCAATTCACTTTTAATCATATTTAAGTACCTATTGAATGAATACATAGAAGAGAATTAAAATAATATACTGATTTAAATCCATCACAAAGAAAATCAGTAAAAAGTCACTAAATAGATAAATAAACAACTTTAGAGATAATTTGAATTTGCTGTTTTTGTTTTCTCTAACTAAATAAGAGGGAAACGAACGCATAATCAGAGAAGGAATATGTGCTGAGGGCGGGGAACTGATAGTAGATACGATAACCAAAAGACGTATCACTCCAATGACGTAGATATTTACATATAAATCAGACCACGTTCCGTTTGGTATTGTGAAAAAAAAATAACAACAATAATAGAATAATGATTCTGAATTCAAACGTAGCGACATGATTTTTATTCTTAGTTCTATAATCATACGAACCTACGTCACCATATCAGTCGACATACATAATAAAAACAGGAAGTAATGAAAGAGTATTCAATTCATGAATTGTTTAGACATTCAAAATTAGAAGATTAGAGATTTTTATAGCATAACGCGTCCATCATTTTACAGGATTAGACACTGACAACATTTATAAATATTGAGGGAATAATAAAATAATGCCATTTTCTAAGATCTACTGGAAGAGTTAAAAAAAAATAGCGGTACCTACCAACAAAGTGACACAAATAGGGAATGAGTAATTTTGGGCCAAATTACTCAATTTTGGTCTAGATTAGCCTAAATTGAAAATTAAAAAAATAATTAGTAATGAATCACAAAAGAAATAAGTTTCACCAAGAGACCTCAAAGGATTTCTATACATAATTGCTTCTCGCCTTCTTTCAGAAATTAGGCTCAAAGCGAGTTGATTTTTAGAAATATTTAAAAATAATAGTGTTGCTTTGATGTCAAAGGTTTTGGCTAAAAGTTTGGGTCCTGAAAAGTAACTTAATATAAAATAGAACTTTTCATTGATGTGTAAGAGGATTATAATCAAGGATCATCTAAACTGAGGTCTGCTTCCAGGAAGGCAATTGAGAAGTAGAAAAGTAGAGTTCAAAAAAGTAGAGTCGATAAAAATTTCTTAGATCTAATTCCAAGTACTTATCACTAACTAGCAAATACCTAGTAAGATTATGAATGGTTTGAGATTAGTTGATTTAAATTATATTAAATAACAAGTTAACAGTTTTAGAATATTTTAATTGAGGTATATATTTATGTTACATACATACATACATAAAATAATAAGCTAAGCTACTATTGGTTTGATTATATTGCACGGTAACGGGTACCGGTCGGGCCTAAGAGGCTCGCGCGCTGCGCCCGCACACGCCGCAAGATAAACTATAGATTACATCAGACTCTACTATCGATGGCGCGTGCGCCGCCACACCGGTACACCACTATATAAGGAGCCGAGCCCGCCAACAGAACTCATTCACAAATAGAAAGTGATAGATGACAGTACAATATTAGTTCGTGGCAATGTTCTACCGTCTCATGAATTATCCAATAATCTTTAATAACAAACTGATATACGAACAACAGTGGCATAGTGACAATTGGTGTGACAGTCATTCGCCGAGATTCGAACATCAACAAAGATAACCCCGAGCCATCAGATTGAGTGCACTGATCAAGAGGTAAATAATATACGTATGTTTTGAACATCACTTGCATCTTAGAACATAATAATAACAATATTAATTAATTGATTGTGTACTGAAATTATTGTGTCACTGTTGGTATGTGCAAATTTTTTCTCAGCTCGCTATTCCCAACTCATAGTTGGGATATATTACTTTTTTTTTTGCAAGAAAAATTTGCACATACCAACAGTGATACACAGCTTTTAAGTACAATGACTGTTAGATATATTTTTATCAATGAACTTTTTGTATTTACGTCAAGCAGTGATAACTAGTTTTATATGTTCACTTAATATAAGATAAGCCATTTTTGACAAAAGCAAGAGGTCAATATGGTTATGTGAGATAATTCCTTACAAATGGCAAATCAAACCTTATTTTCACCCTTTATATAGTAGAAACTATTGCAAATTCTTAGCTGGCGGTTAGAATAGATGAAATATGAGCTAACCGAATGGTATCCAATTTAAACTGCTCACGCACTGGTGGTTCTTCTCAGGGCTGCCACGCATCTTATAATAAATATTTCTAAAACTTAATAATGTATCCCAAATACGAATGTATCAACTTTTGATCTCCCAGTACCGATTGAAAGATCTTGTATAAAAATTTACAGAATCATCCAAACTGATAATTTCTTGTAGTGATAAGGTTTCAAATCGGTTAGGTCACAACCCTATGTCAAATCGAGAGAAATGAGAGACACTAATATTATTTCCTATTATTTTTACAGAGTATCAAACATCAATCTAACGAATCAATTAATCACGAATAGACCAGCGGATCAGACTATCGTGTTCTGAATAAACAAGAAGAATTAAAGCTTGATAGAAGTGAGAAGAAATTGAAGTGAAAATGGCAACTGTACAGTCCGCCCCTGAGATGAACCTATCATCACCACTTCCAGTCCAGCAGGAAGAATCTGGACTAGATCTAATGACGCTTACAATGGCGGCATTACGTTTAGTTAGCCCATGGTCGGTAGATTCCAAACCGAACCAGTGGAAAGCGGAAATTGAACCTGGCTCTGATGAAGCCAAAGACCGCGTTATTACACTAGCTGAGGTCAGCTGTCATGACTCCCCGCAAGATTGTTGGGTGGTTATCTACGACCGCGTCTACGATATCACAAAATTCTTTGATGAGGTGAGCATATATTTTTTATAATAAAAAAAACTCAACAATAAGTGTTCGAGTTTTCTGTTTCTTAGGACCAAATGATTCAATCGATAAATCTACCTGTTCCTGGGTTAATAAAGGTGTGAAGGTTAAATCAACGACTATTAGACTCGCTATCCCAAGTTCATGGTCGAATTCAAACGGACCCCTGTTTGCGGGATCCATTTTTCTCATAATTGGTTAACAATAACCTGTATTAAGTGGTTTCTTTCTTTGGTTACAGCATCCTGGCGGAGCTGATATCATGTTCGAGTATGCAGGTGCCGACGCGAGCATTGCTTTCCGAAGCTCGGGTCACTCGCGTATGGCGACCAAAGCTTTAGAACGATTCCTCGTTGGAGAGCTACCTATGCAAGAACGTATGTACCGACGTCCAGGTGGATTTAGGCTAAGTGACTTACCCGAATAATGTCATGTCATCAATGTTGATGAATAAATTCTTCACCTTTCCCCTCCTTATCCAACTCCCTATCCGTCTTAAAGGCTGGCAACACAAATGTGACCCTCTCGGTGTTGCATGTTGCGACGTTCATGGGCGCTTGCTCGCTTGTACCCTCTCCCATAAAAAAGCAGCAACCATCTTTATTTTAAGTACTTAACAACTTTTGTCACTAGATGTTTAGATAAATAGACATGCTAATTAAACCTACGTAGTCATTGAACGCTGTTTGGATTTTTAACAATGACATTTTCATGTAAGAATTAAGAATTCTTAAGTATTTTGGTGTTGTTATAATATCAGTTTAATTTAATGGTCGTTCATAATTTAACCATGACTCGTATTATCTGATAGTTATGTACGTATGTACGTCGAAGTAGTAATATCATTATTGTCAGTGTTAACCCCGGTCGTGAATGTCAGACACCTCGATAAGCGCAATCGTGCGAATACGTCGGGTATCTACATGAGGAATAATAGATAATAGTCTTTAACTACTACATATAACTGTTACCAATAACTGTTCAAAATTGTCAAAAATATTTACAAGTATATCTGAACTGTATATCTTAATATGTATACTTAGTATTGTATAATTTTTGCATTTATTCTAATTTAGAGAACAAGAATAATAATACTTATTTGACCAGAAGTTTTGTTTGATAATACTGGCCGGTTTGAAAAAAAAAGGACGCGTGTACAGAGGTCGTATACGTTTTAAAACTAAGGTCTCCTTTGTTCGTATTATATATGAAAAACTTTAATATAAGCAGTATTAATTGAAATTGTAGTTTTTTGCTTTTCGCGTACAGTATAATAATACCTGTGTATTAGCCAGCCAGTCATGTTCCTATTATACTTAGCTTTGTTTAAATTTATTCTAGACTTATTTAATTATAAATGTTATATTTTTATAATAAAAAATCTTAATTATCTTCTAATCACAGTTTATTATTTTAACACGCTTCCTGTTCCATCATACATAATAATCTACATTCTGATGTACCTACCTATGTGTACCTACTCTGTGCTAGGTACTGATGATCCAATGTGCAATAGCCGTTACCAGCGACATTCTACTCCAATAAAGTTGGAGATTATAAAGGTATATAAAATATTTATGGCCCTCTCGTTCTCTCGTCTCGGTGGTCGACCACCCCGCTTCTGAATCAAGATGTCGCGGTTCGATTCTGGGCTCACACCAACGACTTTCCGCAATTCTTTTCTTTTTCTTTCTTTTTTATGTGGGATATATTGATGACTGAAAACATTGTGCCCGTTGTATGGCAATAGGTTCGCCACCATTTATTCCATTCAGGACGTAAACATAACGGCGAGTCGAGGCTTAACAGCCACTGTCTACACCTTTGGGTAGAAAAAAGTTACGTTATGTTATCGACCTACTCTGTGATACGGATGATCCGATGTGGGCATGAAACCCACCATTTTTTTAACCACTAGCCGTGACCAGCGACATTCCGACATTCTACCCCACTAACATAACATAACTTCACGCCTTTTTCTACCCGAAGGTGTATTCAGTGGCTGTTAAGCCTAAAGTCGCCGTTATGTTTATGTCGCAAATGCAATAGGTGGCGAACCTATTGTCGTACCGGGCACAAGGTTTTCAGTCATCGATATGTATCACACATACTTTCGAAATTAATTTCGAAAGGTCATTCGAACCCACGACCTCTTGATTAAGAAGTCGGGGTATTCAACCACTTGACCACCGAGACGTAAAACCTTATACCCCACTAAAGGTGTATAATATATAGGTAGGTATATCAAATCTTTATGGGCCCCTCGTCTCCGTAGTAGAGTGGTCGAGCGACCCGCTTCTGAATCAAGATGTCGTTCGTGGGTTCGATTCCGGGCTCACACCAATGACTTTACGCAATTCTTTTCGGAAGTTAGTGTGAAAAATATCGATAACTAAAAACAGCAATAGGGTCGCCAACTATTTCATTTGGGACGTAAACATAACGGCGAGTCGAGGCTTGTCCTACACCTTCAGGTAGAAAAAGGCGTGAAGTTGTTGTTATGAGCCACGTAACCAGTACTGCTATAGCCTGGCACCAGGTTCGATTCATGTATCAATGCTAATATTTTTGGATATAAATTGACGCTTAGGTACATGGTGTACCTAAGTGTACCTCCATCTATTTTATGGGGACCAACTCGGCTGCACACGAGAAACAAAATTTTAAAAAAAATATTTTTTAAATACTGATAACCAAACTTATCATTCGAATTCTAACAGGAATCGATCGTCGAGTTCCGTCAAAAGGTTCGTGATGTTAATCATACTGTACCTCAGGAAGTGTAGAAACATAGGACTCCGAACGTAATGTTGAACGAATGGTCTGTATTTCGGAGAAGAATTATCGCCGGTAGAGCCGGCGCCATCATTCGAGAAGCACACGTTCAAATCCTTATGGGGGAAATTTTGTCGCCGTTGACAGTTCTGCTTAATACTCAACGCTACGAATATACGTAATCATCGGTGCGTCCGAAATTGTAGCGCCAGTGGCAGAAAAGAGCACTAACATGTCAGTTTATTATTGTATAAATTAATACTATGGAAAAGCCTATACAGTTCGTGGCTCCTGTGTTTCTATACTTCGTGCTTACCTATTCAGATGCCCCGCCGTAATTTCAGTTGTCTTTTTTTTTTGGTATATTTGTGAGATTATGTGGATTGCTAGTGCGTGAAACTAACCATACCGAAATGAATTCAGTAGTAGGTACTACTGAAAGTATCTAGAATAATCTAGATGAAACTTGGCATGGAGCTATCCAGTAAGTATTAGTATTGTCTTTTTAACGCGGCTTAACTTATAGGTAACTAGCTGACCCGGCGAACTTTGTTCCGCATCAAAAGTAATAACTGCTGTCCCGCTATGTTAATAATGCAATATCTTCGAAAATATTCGTTTAAATTGCATTCTGTAAAGGGCCAGGATCATCTTATATTACATGCACAATCTATTTAATTTCACTTAATTGGATGAAAATTAATGCTGTAATGTTTAAAATCGCTTCGTAAATAGGCCATTTTTTCTCGTAAAAAGTATAAAAATAAAAATGGTCATTGTGGATTATCCCTAACACCGCTACCACACACATCTATTCGCCGTTCGCGTTGCCGCGATGTTGTCATCTCTGTCCACACACAGCTCTACTCGCGCAAATATTCGCGACGCGCCAAACTTGGATATTAGGGCTGTCGATATTTTTCAAAATATCAGTTAGTCGACACATCGATATTTTTAAATATATTAATTTCGGGCTTTGATGTATCGAAAAAGTACATAAAAATCTAGCAACATGTGGTGGTACTATAATACTCATAATTGATTACAAAGTTAATAAGCTCAGTGATTTTTATTTTGCATTGTATGTCCGTAAGTGTGTACTCGTATGTTCTGGAATCTTAGAACTTAATTTTGAAGTGGATATCTTCAAAAGGTTAAGCTGAAATATTGTATACACGCTGAGTTTGGGATGAATGAGCTGGCTCGACCAGTGAAGTACCACTACCTGTCATCTGAAGATATTTCCAATGCAATATGGGTTTAAATGAAAGGCTAATTGTTACTCGTAAAATAATATGACATCACTTTTTATATAATATGTCGGAGCAGATATTTTTAAAGCATTTCTACAGTATGGGGATCAAATTATAGGGCTAGCTGAGAGTAACTTGAAAAATAATATTACGTCATTAGAAATCAAATAGGGTTTATTATTCAAAATAGGGTTGTAGTTATTCTACTAGATTCTACCCAGACCAGGACAAATATTTATACTCGAGTGGTGATCGAACCCGCCAATCTCGATTCCACAGTTGGTAGTTTTACCAATGCACGGTCGTAATGTAAGTAAGATATTATCTATAGCAATAGTTAAAAATATCGATATGTCGAAAATCCGATATTTTAAACAGCCCTAGCCGACTGCGCTGCGATCGCGCGAGTAATGTGGTCAGCCACTCGTGTTCACATTGCCGGAATGATTCGCGGCATGACGAATAACGCGTCCACACTACGTCCCTGCATCTTTCCCTCGCTATTCGTCGAGTGTATGGTAGCGGTATAAGAGATAGACATATGCCCTCGCGGACTTTTTTGTAGACCTTTTAAAGGTGTATAATAATGTAGTACGTTGTTTTGATTTATCACTTAGGGTTCAGGCAGCGTTTGCAATTAAAGTTCTAAATCTTGAAAATTATATTTTATTTTTACTAAACTATACATGAATTATAGATCAAAACCACCCCGGTGACACCCTCTAACTATTAAAAAAACCGCATCAAAATCCGTTGCGTAGTTTTAAAGATATGCGCATATAAGGCGACAGACAACGGAAAGTGACTTTGTTTTATACTATGTAATGATGATTAAGATATTAAAATAAAAAACCGTTTCCAATTTATTTGTTTATTTTATAGTTAATTATAAAATATCATCACGCTCACACAGAGCGTTGATAAAAAATATACTACTTTTGATTACGAGTTTCCTTCCATGGGTTCCGACCTCGCATGAATCTAGCACTGGAAAGGACCATAGTCTATGATGTATCTACCGAGCAGTGAAGGCGCACGATGTCGTTGGAAATTCGAACTTGTACATTCAATCTTATGGTTCCATGATTCACACCTTCTTTCCGTCTCTGAAAAAAAGAGCATTCTTCTGAGATTTTTTTATTTTATTCGTGTAATGAAAAAAGGGTTTAAATATGTTTACAAGGCAAAGCATTGTGGCTTTGCCTTGTCGACGCTGGCAGCTTACCATCGTATGACCCGCATTCCAGTTTGCCCCCGATCCCATTACAAGGAACTAACTACTCGGCCGTCTAGGTACCTCTAAATTCATCGATAGATGGATAAGAACGTTATCTCGTACTATACATACATAACTTGCACGCCAAATCCCTTGCGGGATAGGCAGGAGCATCGAACAGAGGGCCATAAAGCACGATTCTTACATGCATCACTAGCATCTTTGACTTTCAGAGCTCTTGTTATAAAAGCGCATCCTTTTCAGAGCTTCTGAGATCACCTTCTTCCAGAACTCGTTCTATTCATTCTCGGTCATGGTAAGTGTGTCGTCGCCGTCATCGACACCTAAATCCATCCGCTTTTGCATTGTATATCTGCCTAGTCAATCTTAATGTAATGTAATAACTTACAAATATTTGTATGTGCGGTGGACGCTCGAGCTGTAATATCTCAGGTAGATGAGCAGCATCACGATCATCACCACCGCGGTGACCTGCATCGTCCACTCGCGGGGCATGCCGCATTTCGATACCCTCACTTCATCAGGTGTTATTGTCAACTGAAATTTACATTTAATATGGATGTGTACACGAAATTCGGTACATACGTATCAAAATAGAATTTTTGAAAAATAAGTTCTTTATTACGTTCTAATCCAGTGGTTCCCAAACTTATTTTGTCTACTGCCCACTTTAAGAATAAATACCGCCCCCCTTGAGACCTGCAGCGCCCACAAGGGGGCGTTATCGCCCACTTTGGGGGGAAAGACTGTTCTAATCTGTGAAATGGCTGCATCGATTTTGACTTTTACTACCATATAGCTCAAGTAATAAGGAGTAACATCGCTACATGGAATTTATAAATTTATCGACTATAGTCGTGGGCACAGTTAAAATCTTATAAGCGAGATGGGATTTCATTGTTACTAACCGACAAGAACTCGCTTGTCGGTTAGTAACAATAAAAACTCAAATCACTTAATTTGAGTTGTTTTCTTCTATTTTAAGGCATCCTATGTCATCATCTTCCTGCTCTGTTCCCATTATTTTGGGATCGGCACATCAGGTTTTTTCCACACTTCCCTATCATTCGCATCTTCCACACTAACACCCTTCTTAAACATGTCGTCTTTCACACAATCCATACATATTTTCTTAGGTCTGCCTCTTCTATTATTTCCTTCCACATTAAGGTTTATCATTCTTCTCGCAACACGTGTGTTATCATCATCTCTCCCCATTACATTCAGGCGATTTCCTCTTCACCTTTTAGTTATTGGCGCAAATTTCAAACTTCCTCTTACATACTCACACCTCATTTTATTCATTTTCGTCACTCCACATAATTATGCATCTCTGTTTTCTTCCATCAATCTCTTTCACGGCCCATCATTCTGACAACAGGTCTGAGAATGGTTTTGTATTTTACTTGTGTATTATAATTAAATGTTTGTTAATCGAATTGCTATCAAGCAAGAACGGTAGTCTCCAACTCATCACTAACTTACCAAATAATATTTAGGATCTAATCTGTTCCTCCAGGAGAACGAAGGTACTGTGTATTCAACAAATTCAATTTTATGATGGGATGTGGGTACAAAGCTATGTCGCACCACACAACTGTGGTGGGTGTGACCACCAAACGCGGCTCTCGGGTGAAGACTTTCTACAAGATATTCCGTTGATTCTTTGGATAGACAGTCCCATCGCTCCTCGAAGACAGCATTCCTCTCAGGTAGTGGTGCCGCATCAGGCTCGCTACACATACTATCCGACTCTCTATATAGTGGATAATGCTGAAATTTAATATTTGATGCATTCTTTAATACAATATTTTTTAAGTAATTTCTAAAACAGTTTGTACTTTGATATTCCGTTAAAATGTTCGTTAAACTAGCTTTTTCCTCATGAACGTGTAGTGGTATATTGAAATTAATTTGAAAGACTCAGGTCTATAAAAGCTTATAATATTAAGCTGTAAAAAATCTACTACTACTGCACTTAACAAGAAAAACATAAATTGTACTTTTAGTCAAGAGTCTCGGTGGTCCAGTGGTCGAGCACTCGGCTTCTGATCCAGAGGTCCGGCTTCGAATCCCGACACTGGCTCACAACAATGACTTTTCGAAATTGTTTTCAGAAGTTAAGTGTGATAAATATCGATGACTGAAAACTTTGTGCCCGGTATGGCAATAGGTTCGCCACCTATTCCATTTGGGACGTAAACATAACGGCGAGACGAGGCTTAACAGCCGCTGCCTACACCTTCGGGTAACAAAGGCGTGAAGTTATGTTTATACTTTTAGTAATTTTAGAATTTTGAAACTTGGCATGAAACAACGTTTAAGAGCACGCATAGAAAAAAAATCAAAAACCGTTTTATGCGTGAGAGAAATGGAGAGAGAGACAGAGAGCCATAACACATTGGCGTCGTAACGCGTAACATAACGTAACGATTTATCTCATAAAAATTTAATACCTTACCTGCATAATTATTGGTCGGCTATATCTTTTCAATTTGCTTTTGCCTTTACAAAGACTAGATCCACTGCTGCACTTCAGTATATCTGCAAATTTATTAGTTTCAAAGATGTTCTGTTCTGTTAGTGAACAATATTAATCATTGTGTTTCACATCTCATTCACAGATTGGAGAATACTAGGAGTTTATAGTTTTTACCAATTACAGGCAGTCCTCGTACTTACGGTATGTTAGCAGTTGTTGTATGTTTGTTACTCTTTAACGTAAAAACTACAATAATAAAGCTTATTAAACAGAATAACAATATTTATAAAGATTTTTTTTTTATATTTTACTGGCCAGCACTTGATCTCGTTTCCCCTGATGGTAAGTGACGACGAGGCCGTTGATAGTGAAGCGTCCTGTCCAATTAGTAGCATATTCACTCTCCTATAACCTATAATAGCTAATGGGGAACACCGAAGCAGGTAGTTTGTTCCATTCACCAGCCGTGCGGATGATGAAGGAAAATACAAAGCGCTTTGTTCGTACAGGTGGGATTTCATCAACGTACGGGTGTAGAATCCAGCAACGATAGGTAACATTTGGCAGCACCAGCCCAAATTACTACAGTATTCCACGCAAGACCGGACTTGAGCTTTTTACAGTGTTAAAAGCTGTCCTGGCGTGAAATACTGGTTCACGTTCGCCAGAATGCTTCCTTGCTGCTATCCGTGCTTTGACCTCGATGAACCGCCCGAAGTTAAGGTGTATTGATCAAAATATGGGGCTAAGGTCAAGAAAATTAGCCATAAAATGCCATTCATCGTGGACGCTGCGAAATATACGAGTGATAGAACAAAAAAATGTTCTACAATATTAAAAACCATATTAATATCTAAAGATCACGTGACCATATGTCCAACTATTATAATCACGTTTTCTTGGGGAAAACGAACAGGCGTGTCACCTGATGGTACGCGACAAGCGCCGCCCCTGGCTACCTGCAACACATATAGTGTTACAGTTGCGTTGCTGATCTTTAATGGAGTAGGATGGAAAACGAAACGCGATATATACTACTTTACGTCGATATTCTGAGAAGCCATGGAAATTTCACCAATCCAGCCAGCGCATTCAGGTGAACTGCTTAGCTCTACCTATAGAAATAGTGGTGTCATGGATACCCAAGGTGGAAATTAAAGTGTAAACTCACCTGAGATCCTATCTATTTCTGCAACAGCTCTAGAGCAAAGTGAGCAGCCGTCTCCTTCCATAGCCATTGAATTAATGAGAATGAAATGATTTCCTCTAATGCTGACCAGCTCCACGGGGGGTGACTTCAAATCTCTTTCAAAACGTCTTGCTAGATGTGGTGTTACCCTTTGAACATACTATAATTAATTTAGTAGAGTCAAAATATAGCAAATATATAACAATTTTTCTTAAAAGTTTATTTTAACAAAATTTTCTAAATATTATCTTGAGATATTAGCCCGAAAAACAAAGTTAGTTTTACAGTTTAGTACATTATCATTATAAGACAGGTCTACCTATTTCTATATTAATATGAGAGGTTGTTTATCACTCTCTCACCCTGTACCAAAAATAAAGGACTACCTAATTTCACCACATAGAGGGTAATTCTTCATACCTTGTAATAAAATTTTTTTTTAGTGGTTGATTGGGCATACTCATTATTTTGTTACATTTTATTTGATCCCATCATTATTCATCATATTATCTTCCCCAATTTTTCCCGAATTATCCCATACCACATTTCAAACCTTATGTGATGAATAGCCAACACATTAATCATCAGATTGAGCTGATATTCATCAAGAGATTCAAACTAGCAATTAAAGGTGAATTGATAATTTGATGTGATGACTATGTAGTAGTCAATATAATACAAATTACCCATAATGATATCCAATGTCATGGTTTCCAACAATAGAATACATTTGTGTACTCGTGGGAACACGAAACATTCTATTGTATCTCTCAACATAGTCACTGAATTCCTTCTCAGAGCACCATTTACCCTCATCAAATAAATCACCTGAAACAAATGCAAAATATGAAAAGTCATATATTAAGCTTATTTGTATAACAAACTAGAGGACCCGGAAAACTTTGTTCTGCATCAGATGTAATATAATATAAGTAAATTTTGGATTCGTACCTTCTTCTTTTCTACATCATACATGCATTATAGCTAAAAATCACCCTGTTAACACCCGCTATCTATTAAAAAACGCATCACAATCCGTTGCGTAGTTTCAAAGCTTTAAGTATGTAAGGGTACAGATAGCAGAGGGCGACTTTATTTTAAACTATGTAATGATATTGCAATTGCTCAAGTTTTCATTTCTAATTTCATAATGTAATGAATATTATTATGAATTCAGTAACTTCTGGGCCGCCAGCAGTCGGTATATACCGAAAACTCTTCATCAGATTGGTGTGTTCTTGACTCTGGCGTTCCTCAAGGCGGCATACTTTCTCCTCTTCTGTTCTCTTTATAGTATCAATACATATTTCTACTTGATTTTCTTGTGATTTTTGTTGTACCACTATATACTACAATACAGCAAACAAAACAAAACAAAGCTAACTGGTTGGCTCTACCACTATTAAATTATGAAGATTACCTAGGACAAACACTACATCAGGCCTATGTAATGTTAATGCAGTTTGAAAAGCTCTATGCATTTGCCATTCTCTTCGCCACTTATCTAGCCAATGTCCATTTCTAGATCCTAGAAGGTGAGTATCTGCAATAACCATGGCATACACAGGCTCAACCTCATCTGTAGTCTGTTTACTTAAAGGTGCCCAAGTACACTGAAAATATTAACAAAATATTGAACACAATGTAGCTCCATTACATCTCAAGAAATCTGTTTTCTTTGAAAACATCTTGAGAAAATTACTCTGTAATGTTTAATGGAGACTCCAAGCAGAGATAATGGTATATTTTACTCTTTTCAAATAAAGGTGCATGTTTCTTATCAGATGTTTTAATATAAATGGGTTACTTGCCTGGATTTGTGTTACATAATAAATAAGATATTCACAGTAGACATAAATAAAAACAACACCCAGAAATAATCTCAGGAATACATTCCCAAGACTATGATGGAATCTCCGCAACAAAATCGCCATTGATCAATGTAATTTATAAATTCTGTAAATTAAGATAAAAATGTTACTCATCTAAAGATATATTATTTTAGGACACTAGTACCTATTATATAAAGTGAATTTGAAATATTTAATGTTTAGGAAACTGTAAAAAAAAGAAAAAAGGGGAAAATTTATTTCAGTTCAGTTCTTACTTTATTTGGGACTGTGACATATAAATCTGATAAATCAAAACAATACATTAACATAAAAATAAATATATATTACAAACTTACGGGATCATGACACTTTCTACAAACTTATTTGAAAATTATAATAGGGTTAAAATTTCAAAATATTGTTATTTACATTGTGCTTTTGTGCTTGCCAAAGAGTATTTAAATAGTGCTTGCAGGCCAGCAGATAGTTCATTCACTCATTCATACTTCTTCTGATTTCTGAATTTCTGTTATGCAATAAAGTAGGAAACCTTTATACAATGCTGATCATTGACTTGTATAAATGGACGTGACATATTATTCTATATGTACAATTGCTTATTTTCTTTCTCTTTGCACATAAATATTAGGCATTTCGTTCTTACTACATGAAAAGAGTATAACAGTATTTCAGTACGTACATAAAGTGAATGGATACGGAAACAAGATTACACGATATATACCAACTGACGCTAAAAGTCCCGCAAAGTATGGCGGATTTTTTATCAGTTCAGCCAATAAAAAAGTGTTGGGAAAAATTTTACCGACAAAATTTCGTTGCGGAATTTTCTAAATAAATTAGTCTTATTTCGTAACGAGTAAAAACCTATTGTAAATTCGCTAAATATGTATTAATTAACTGATCTTAGACTGAAAGTCATAAGCTGGTCATAAGAGATGCATTTGTAACTAAAAAAAATGTTCTAAACATGTTTCGTTTTGTTTCTCACGCGTTCCCTTTACAAGTTTAAAATTTGAATCATTCTTATTTACTGTGGGGCTCACCTATCTAGAGGTATGTTGCAGTAGTGATTAACTTACTTTAGAGTCAGCAACATAATTAAAATATATATAACTTCACGCCTTTTGTCACGCTGTCAAGCCTCGTCTCACCGTTATGTTTACGTCCCAAATGGAATAGGTGGCGAACCTATTGCCATACCGGGCACAAAGTTTTCAGTCATCGATATTAATGACACATAACTTCTGAAAAACAATTTCGTAAAGTCATTGGTGTGAGCAAGTGTCAGGAATCGAACCCGGACCTCTGGATCAGAAGCCGTGTGCTCGACCACTGGGCGACCGAGACTATTTTTTAAAATAGTAATATTAAAAATAGTTTGTAAAATAGAGATAAGTAGTCTAAAAAAAACATGTGCTCTTATTTTGACATCCAAAACAGAATATTTAGCATAACAATATACTTACTTTGTATAAGATTCATATTTGGTCTTCGAAAATATGATCACATTTCAGAATTTCGTGAAAAGCTCAAGTGGCTTCCTGTTCGTTTTCGCCGGAATATTCATGTTCTCACGTTGTTATTTAATGTTCTATTTAATCCTACTTCTCCTAATTATCTCAAGGAACGTTTCCAGTTCTTACATGACACACATTCGAAATATCTGAGGTCATCGGAAAATTTGAGGTTGGCTGTCCCAAAGCATTCCACTCATCTTTATGGTTTGTCTTTTTCCGTGCAAGCTGTGTTGCTGTGGAATGCACTACTAGAAAATATAAGAAAAGCCCAGACTGTTACCTCATTTAAGTCACAGCTTACGCAGTATTATTTAACATTACAATAGTCTATTATTAGTATTTGTTTATTTATGTATGTTTTTATTTATATATTTACTAAATATATTTATTTATTTATGTTATATATGTTATATTTATTATGATTATATGATATGTTTGTTGTATAGATGTAGTATATATTCTGATATTGCAAATATGTATGTTTTTGATTTATGATGCATTGATTTCGTATTATTCACTTTTAAAGCATTACCCATCTTCCTTTCATATATCTCCTCATAAAGGTTGCCTGGAAGAGTATGCTGTAAGCGATAAGGCCGCCGTTTGTGCTCCTAGCTATAAGACTTTTCTGTACATATTGTTTTTATGAGATTATGTTTATGGTGTGCAAATAAAGAGTATGATTATTATTATTACTTCCTATTTAAGTATTAATTCTATAAATAAGTAATACTCAAAATTAATTACAATAAAATGAGCCAAGTAAAGAATTTTATTTATCGATAAATAAAATTCTTCTGCGCAGCTCTAAACCGCCATTTTATGCGGCTAAATGACGTCACACCCGGCTTCAATTTTGTGTCGACATGCCACTTCCATAGGTTTCCTTTTTCATTGCAATAATGGCAAATTCGACTTCCCAGGTCGAATTTGAAACCTCTGAGACACAATTGTGATATGTGAGTGTGAAAAGTGATGATTAAATATTTGTTCGTCTTTAATTTAAAAGATATATATAAGTATAAAAGATATACATAAGTCTCGGTGGCGCAGTGGGTAGCACCCTGCTTCTTATTCAAGAAGTAGTGGGTTCAAATCCTGGCACACACCAATGATTTTTCGAAATTTTCGGAAGTTACGTGTGATAAATATCGATGACTGACAACTTTGTGCCCGGTATGGCAATAGGTTCGCCACCTATTCCAATTGGGACGTAAACATAACGGCGAGACGAGGCTTTACAGCCGCTGCCTACACCTTCGGGTATAAAAAGGCGTGAATATAAAAAGTGAATGTTATGTTATGTTATGTTATGTTAATTTAAAAGACAATTGTCCATTTAACGGTGTCATAATAAATTTATCGATATCGCCAGTTAGAATAGTGTCTTTATCGACACTTGGAAAACTTTTTATGCACATAATGTTAAGTCACTCGACACGCACAACAGGAATAAACAAGCCATTTCTGGGCTCATGTTCGGGTATTTGACTATTGCCAATCTATTATTAATCATGTATGTTCTAAATACGAATTATATTTTAATAATTATTTATAAACTTTATTTTTCGTAAATTCATCCCTTTTTCTACACGAATGTTTACGCAACTGCTCTTACCGCTACACTCCCTCTTACCGCCTCGCCGAATTTTCACAGACTGATTTTTTTTTCAATGAAGTAGGGAACCTAATAACAAATCCATGATATTTTTACACGTAACTTCTGAAATATTATTCCTGAAAGTGAAAAGTCATTAACCCATGTGCCCAGTTCCAAAACTTCTTGATTCAGAAGCGGCGTACTCCATATATCATATTATATTTTTATAAATACTTCTTCATGTAATCCAAAATAATCCAAAATCGAAAAACATACTCCATAATTATTCCATTTTTTCGTCGTTCATTCTACCCAGAGAGTACGTAAATTTCGGCAATTTCGGTCGCGGTCGCGGTCTTGGTGGGCTTTAAGTGGAACGTACTCATATATATATATATATATATATATATATATATATATATATGGCCGCGTTCCACATAAAGCCCACAAAGACCGCGACCGCGGAAATTGCCGTTCCACTAACGTAAAAACGCGGGCGTTGTGGGTGAAGGTTATAAGTGGAACGCAAAACTTGAGCGCTGTGTGCTGGCAATATGGCGGCTCGGAAAATTCATCAAGTTCTGATGACATATGTCATTTTTTTATTGAAAGCCCACCAAGACCTACCAATATTTTGCGGGCGAAGTGGGCGCGAAGCGGGCGCGAACAGTGACGTCATCTATGACGTCGAGCGATCGCTCGCAACGACCGCGGGCTTTATGTGGAGCGCTACTGTGGGCGTTGCGGTCGCCGCGGTCGCTTAGTGGAACTTGCCCATATATATATATTTAAATAAAAAGAAGTTTATAGAAATCTGTCAAGTGTCAAGTCTGGAAGTTGACAAATGACAAATAATTCTGTCCTGTTCTGTTTTGTTTGTGTGCTATGGAAATAGATTTTTAATAAATAAATTGAATATTTACTTTATGAATTTGTTTCTATGTTATTCAACAATATTTAGCGACTGGATTCATATAAATACATAATTTCGATGATTCAGTTCAGTACAGTACGTGAAATCATGGTTTATTAACAATAACGAGAGTGGCAGTGTTTGACCATCTAATAAGAAACTGAATAAAAAAATGATT
Source organism: Euproctis similis (assembly GCA_905147225.2). Taxonomy (NCBI): domain Eukaryota; kingdom Metazoa; phylum Arthropoda; class Insecta; order Lepidoptera; family Erebidae; genus Euproctis; species Euproctis similis. Next base: position 16,083,659 of record LR990112.1, on the reverse strand, counting down.
ATGTTGTTAAAAAATTGGAGTTCAGAAACAATGAAATGGGAATATCGAGATCTGCAAGCTACGGCAATGTCCGTGGACTATTCGGGTAACAATGTTTTGTTAGCCGGACGCAGATGGCTCGCAATCAAACAAATCACCCAAGATGTTGATACAGGTGATATTGTGAAGAAATATCCTCGACACAGCAAATATGATGCAGCCGGAGCGGAATGGTGTCAGTCGTACCATGGACAGAAACTTTGTGCTATTGCTGTTAGTATATTTTAGTAATTAAACAGCATTTTATGTTTTTATAATGTATTTTTATCATATTAACTTTATTACTATAATCTATCTTCTTTTATTGAAAATCTACCATGACTTTTAAGTAAATAGAATCAAAAACGGTTTTTTTTTTAATTTATAGAGTAATCAGAGGGTAGACATATATGAATGGCGAGATGGTAATGATCTGGCATGCATCTCGTCACTACGTGGGCATACCCGTGTTGTGAGTGATACACACTTTCATCGTCAGGATCATAACCTTATTGCTACATGCTCTATTGACACATTCACTCATCTTTGGGATCTCAGAGATGCAAGAAAACCTGTATTGTCAATGTGTGCAGTTGGTTAGTAGTAAATGAAATTTTTTAAACATATTTTTGGGACACATACTCAGTCTGGCCATAAATACTGTTACAACTAAAAATAAAAAAATATTACATTTGAATTCTGAATCTATCATTTTTATACGATTGTTCATTGTGTTTTCTCGTTTTGGCGCCAATACATTGTACAATATTTTGCGATATTAAAATGGAGTGGGGTGATAAAGAGAACTGAATCGCTGTGATTGCATTACACAAAGTAGGTATGGAGCCAAATGCAAATTTTTAAAACTCTCCATACACTTGGTATTAGTCAATTGTTTGTGTACCGGGCTATTAATAGGTACAATGAGACCTCCTCTGTTTGTGACAGAACAAGACCTGGCCATCCACGTAGTGTTCGTACGAAAAAGGTGGTCAAAGCAGTAAGGGAAAGAATTCGAAGAAATCCTGTCCGCAAGCAAAAGATTTTATCTCGGGAGATGAAGATAGCACCTTGAACATTGTCGCGTATTTTAAAAGATGACTTAGGACTTGCAGCCTATAAGAGGTGCACTGGTCATTTATTAAACTGATAATTTAAAAAAGAATAGGGTGTTAAAATCTAAACAAATACTGAAGCGGTACGCAAAGGGATGTCACAGAAAAATATATTGTTTACGGATGAAAAAGTTTTTACAATTGAGCAACATATTAACAAACAAAATGACCGTATTTATGCTCAAAGCTCTAAGGAAGCTTCCCAATTAATTGACAGAGTGCAACGTGGGCATTATCCGACTTCAGTGATGGTTTGGTGGGGTGTTAGCTACGAAGGAGTGACTGAGCTATATTTTTGTGAAAAAGGTATCAAAACATCGGCACAAGTGTATCAAGACCATTCTTGAAAAGGTAGTCAAGCCCCTTAACAACACCATGTTCAATAACGAAGTATGGTCCTTCCAGCAAGACTCGGCACGGGGTCATAAAGCTTGGTCCACGCAATCTTGGTTGGAAGCGAACGTTTTGGACTTCATTAGAGCTGAAGACTGGCCGTCGTCTAGTCCCGATCTTAATCCACTGGATTATGATTTGTGGTCAGTTTTAGAGAGTACGGCTTGCTCTAAACGTCATAATAATTTAGAGTCCCTAAATCAATCCATACGATTGGCAGTGAAGAATTTTCCCATGGAAAGAGTGCATGTTTCTATTGATAACTGGCCTCATCGTTTAAAGGTCCGTATTGCAGCCAGTGGAGACCACTTCGAATAAGCTTTTTATATTTTATATCGTTTTATATTTATGTATTATAGTAACACACTGTAAAAGTAATAAATGTTATTTGCAATTAAAAAAAATTTTTTTCTTTGTTACAATATTTATGGCATGACTAAGTATATTCAATAGACATTTTGGGTAAATAGATTCTTATATGCTACACTTGGTATGTGGATATGATGTTTTTAGAAATGTGTTGAAAAGAGTTAATTTAATCCTTCATATTTCAGCTGGAGCATCACAGGTACAATGGAACAAAGTGGCTTCCCACATAGTTGCCACAGCTCACGATGGAGACATTAAGATTTGGGACTACAGAAAACATTCATCCCCAATCCATTATATTTCTGCTCACCTATGCAAAATTCATGGTGTTGATTGGAGTCCTCACCATGAATACCAGTTGGTAACTTCAAGTCATGATGGCAGTATAAAATATTTTGATATAAATAATGCAAGAAGACCAGAAAATGTAATAATGACAAATTTCCCTGTATGGAGGGCAATATATACACCGTTTGGTAGTGGACTGTTAACTATTGGAGTTGGTTGGGGTGGAATGCCTAGAGTTGAACAAGCAGGTGTTATTGGTATTTGGGTGGGAGGAACTCTTACACACAGATTGGTAGGACATACTGATGCTGTTCAAACAATGGTTTGGAGACCAAACACATCACCATCAACTTATCAGCTTGTGACGTGGGCACGAGATCAGTCCTTAAGAGTTTGGACAATGCATCCAACATTATTGAAAATGTGCAATCACTATTTGCCAGATGATGGGGACAGCGATGAAGATAATAATAGTGACAGTAAGTCTTCATATATTAAGAAAAAATAAGGGTATTAATAAAAAATATATAACAAAAGTACTTATTGGGATTTTACCTTTTTATCCAGTGGTTGAGTTCCCCATTTCTGATTCATAAGTTGTGAGCAAACTCACAACTTATGAATCAGTTTTGTTTTTTCTGACCAATTTATTCATTCGGACCAACGGCGTGTTGAGACATTATTTCTTGAAATTTTAAGTATTTTCGCTACTCTACACTACTTTATAAAATCGTAAGTCTTCAGTCACATAAAATTCAAGGCGTGTCCAGGCGTAATTGTCGCTGCCTATATATTCGGGTGTTAAAGTAATGAAGTTAAAGAGATAATTATTTATTTGTTAATATATATTTTCGCCATTATATATTTAAGATCGTAGCTATTTATAAGCCGAAACAGCTTTAGTTTGTTATAATATGTAAAATGGTGAGTATTATAATAATCAGGTCTCGGTGATAGAGTTGTCGAGCACGCCACTTCTGAATTCGGAAGTCGCGGATTCGAATCATGACACTGGCTCACACCAATGACTATTCGAAATTGTTTTCGGAAGTTTTGTGTGATAAATATCGATGACTGAAAATTTTGTGCCCGGTAGGGCAATCGACCACCTATTCCATTTGACGTAGACATAACGGCGAGACGAGGCTTAGGGGGCGTCCATAAATTACGTGAGGTGTTTTTTTACATTTTTTGTCCCTCCTTCCCCCGTTGGTGAGATGTCGTGAGATTTTGCTCAACCCCCTCCCCCATGCCCCAATCTCACGTGAGATTTTTCAGAATGTGGGTTTCTTACGTAATCGCGTTGGGTTGTTATTGTAGAAAGAAAATTGAATTATTGGGTATAAAATAAATATGGTGGTTTGACATTCAGTAGATTTATAACGTCGAAGTATGAATGAAATAATTTTCTTTCAAACGAATTAGTGAATAATCTTAATCGTATTACGATGACGCTCAAAATTAAATCTTGAGCATGTACATACAAGTTGGATTGAATTGACCAGAATAGTATTTTTTTTGTTTCAATCAGAACAAAAATTACGTGATATCTGTCGAGACCCTCCCTCTCCCTAACGTGAGATTAAATGAGAATTGACTCGACCCCCTCCCTCCCTAAATCATCTCACGTAATTTATGGACGCCCCCTTAACAGCCGCTGCCTATACCTTCAGGTAACAAAGGCGTGAAGTTATGTTATGTTATTATAATAATGCATAACTATTTCAGACGTGAGTTATGCGTCAACGGCTGGTTCTACAAACGATCTAACTGGATTTGACACCAGTAAAGGTCAAGACATTACATTGGTAAGAACTCTTAACATTTACTTGAAAACAAAAAACAAACTTTGAGCCTTGAACCTTCTCAATCAGTTGACACAGACAGTGCTCCTTATTTAGTACTAGCTTTCTGCCTCACGGTTTTACTCGCGCACAAACAAAATAACGATTAGGGTGATGATTAAATATAGCCTATGTTACTCTGGGTGAATGCAGCTATCCAATAGTGAAAGAATTTTTGAAGTAGGTCCAGTAGTTTTTAAGTTTATTCGTTACATACAAAAATACAAATCGTTCCTCTTTATAATATTAGTATAGACTAGGTGACATTGCCGAATGAGAAAACACTTTAATATATTTAATGCCAATATATTTTCAGAATAAAATTCCACACAAAATAAACACGTCTATTGATGAAGAGTTTGAATCGATTCGTGAAATGGCTAATATCGAAGTCACCGACATGAATATAGAGACGCGCACATGTCAAATACATTCTGAACGCAACGGTTACATCGCCAATCTCCAGGTCACTTTCCCAAGGAATGTCACAGAACAGACCATACCCAAGTTCTCTTGGCTCTCCGGCACTAATGTTGAAAGTGCCACTACCATCAAAATATTACAATCGATAAATAGAACAGCTTACAAGAAGAAAAAGGAAGGGCATAGATGTTTACTGCACTGTCTCAAAACTTTGGCGACATCTATTGACGAGGTATGTATACATTTGATTAGAAAATTATAGGTAATGTTAGTAAATACTTGATTTTTGTTTTATATGTCTGCTTGTTGACCCGGCGAACTTTGTTCCGCATCAAAAGTAGTAAATAACTAAATAAGTAAATTTTGGATTTATCACTTTCCATCATACATAAATTATAGATAAAAACCACTCCGTTGACACCCTCTATCATTAAAAAGAACTGCATCAAAATCCGTTGCGTAATTTCAAAGATATAAGGGGACAGACAGCGGAAAGCGACTTTGTTTTATACTATGTAATGATGATAAGATTAAAATCTGAAAGCCAAGGAAGCATGCACAATTTCTTTTAAGTTATCAAACACACACATACAAAGAAGAAAGACGTTTCGAAAAGTTGTTTCGTTGGTGGCAGTATTTTGATCTGCTACCACCTAAATAAAGCTGTTCTGCTATATCACTAGGCTATCGAGAGACCGTGATAACTGAATTATTCATATACGTTAACTTGACGCCGTAAAATGCGCAACCCTTTTTCTAACAGAGTTTGCATTGATGTTGTTTTGATATATGCTACATATAAGTATTATTATTGTACGTACTTGTTGCACAACGTTACCACTCTAAATAGAAGATGTCGCGTCAATTTTGCTCGATTAATTAATATCATGATTAATATCATATAATTTCTCTCATTAACTTGGATGGATTGAGGACGATGATTTTTAAGCTGGTTGGGTCATAACTGTGATGGTCGAGTATTCTGGCTGATACACCTTTTATGCACGAGCCTACTGCTATGTTTTCAGTAGCGATAATAATACTATTGTATCAATTTTAAATGGTTTTGAAAAGAGTATTCGGCACATGAGTTTCTTGCCTGATTCTTCTCGTGAAAGCCCCTCCACTCGTAATCGGGCGGCTCGTGGCGATTGCGTTCGTGTTTTCTTGTTCCACGGAGGCACTTTCCTGAAGCGCTCGTGCTTAAGAATTTTAAATATTTTTGTACATTGATTATTTTTAAGTGTCTGTGAAGACCTACGAAAATAAAACCACTTTGACTTAACGCAGTTAGATAAATAGACACTATCTTCCAATATGTATATCACGAAGTGTAGATACACAGGAGTCCGAACGTAATGTTGAACGAATGGTCTCCATTTAGGGGAAAGAATTTTGGCCGGTAGAGGGGTATTTTTCTAGAAGTACTCGCTTAAATCCTTACGCGGAAAGTTTTTTGGCTGTTAATAGCTCTGTTTAAAACTAAAAGCAAGTTAATGTAATTTAGAAGATTTTCGAGATTTTTTAGATTTAACTTGTCGACGCGTGTTTCCGTGTAATTTATTTGGCAGAAACGAGAGCTAAGATCTCAGTTTATTATTTTGGTATGGAAAAGACTTATAGCCCTTCGGACTCCTGTGTATCTTATACTTCGTGATGCATATTATCATTCTGTATATATATATATATATATACATATATATATATATATATAATAAATTATATAAATAAATACAAAAGAGAATATCAGACCACCCATAATACCATTTTTAAATTTAGACTATGTAAACGTGTACAACAAACTTTTTTTTCATGTCAACGTAATCCTACTTCCTTATCTGCAAACTCTTTGATTACTCTACACTCACGTTTGTGACGCGAATGTTTCACCTTCATTTTACTTGTACTTTGTTAACATTTTGTGGTATTTTTTATATCAAAATGGGTCATTATCACTCTCCTGGCCGTCTGCCCATTGATACGGGGTCATAGCAGTGAGTGAACATAAGATCTTAGAATTCATTCTATACGCGACATATTATCTCATCATACCTTAAACGCTAGACAGATTACGTACAAACAAACATATATTTCTTCTCCAGATACCAGTGAAAACAAGTGACGATTCAGACTCCATGAAGTCCAGCCAAAGAAGTCAATCTGAAAGTGAAAACGCCGGTGACTCGTGCATTCCATTTCCACGTACTTGTGGCGCCAAGTGGTGTGGTGTTTCCACGTTGGTGGTGTTCAATCGACCACCGAATACGCGAAGGTTGTCGCTCAAACCGGAGACTGGTACTCCGAGGTCTATGTCATCGTTGTCCTTGACACCTGGTCTGTTCGGCGCCGGATACAACTCTGTATCTCCTCACGCCACTACCACACCGTCACCTACGAACGCCAGCGGTTTCCCACAGCTCCATCATCGCCACCCTTCAAATTCCATAACGACTTTCTATTTTCAAGATAGATGGGTAAGTTTTAGTAAATTCAGTAATTATATTTTTGTTATATAATAATATCTTGGACACAATACACACAGCTCCCTCTAGTTCCAAGCTAAGCAACCAAATGCTTGTGCTATGAAAAAAATTATGAATATTGATACATATATATACTTTTCTTTTGTAAACATACTTATAATCCACAAAAACACCCAGACGCCATACTCGCTATAACATTCATGCTTGTCATAAATATTTTTACTCCGGTGGGGATCGAACCTGTCGACCTCGATTCCGCGGTTGGTTATTTTAGCAATGCACCACGAGGCAACGATATTATTTTTATAACAATTAGACTTGTGGATTTAATCGTTCCAAATTCTATGCTCTGAAAAGTACTTAATATTGGTCCAAGAGCTGGCACCAATTTTTGAGTAGGTGTTTGAGGCAAGCTGAAAGCTTGTCACACACCTCTCTTGTTATATCCCTACACGGAATTGCAGACCTGGCTGCTGAGTACCGGGGCTAAATACCCTTAAATTTTTAAATATTTTTTTTTATTCCAAAAATGTTTTTGAGGCAATACGCAATTTGAAAATTTCACTTTGAAAATAAATTGATAAAACAATTTCAAGATAATTTTTATTTTTTTTTATTCTGATTAAGAAGAATTGACTGACGAAGAATGACAATTTATATCTGACGTAGGATGAATTTAATTTGCTTCTTATTTTTTTTGTACTTAAAATAATTGTACCACTTAAGAATAATTATATTTTGCAATTTAACGTTTTTATCATTAGATGTTTTAATTTTCGTATAAATTTTGACTTAAAATACTGCCAGAGAAAAACAATGTTATCTTTTTAATGCAGCGGCCAAAATATGAATCCAATACAAAATATTTTGGAATTTTCTAGTTTTAAAACAATTAACACATTAGTATAATAATACGACTGAAAATAACGACTAAGAAATTCTGTTAAGAAAACTCATGTCACGTGGCCTCGCCAGAGCCAATAGTCGGCTAGCAAGACCGAAGACAGCTCTCTCTAACACTACATACGACAAGCTGTCTATAGCACGAGCAGCACATGCTCAGGCTCGTACCTTTCCATTATTTGTTTCATCGCCTGGCAGGTAGAAAGTCCCACCGAAATGGTCTGTCTTTTTGGGAATCTTATTTTAAGCTGCCTCAAATAAATTATTTATAATTTATGAAAAATATTTTTTGCACGCGTCTGGCAGTGTAAAAGCCCCGATTAAATGGTCTGGCTTATTTGTTTCCGTATACATTGAGTATTAAACTACAATATATATAAATTGCGTATTGCCTCAAATACATTTTTTGGAATAAAAAAAAATAAAAAAATTTAAGGGTTGATTTAGCCCCGGTACTCAGCAGCCAGGTCTGCAATTCCGTGTTGGGATATAACAGGGGAGGTGTGTGACAAGCTTTCAGCTTGCCTCAAACACCAACTCAAAAATTGGTGCCAGCTCTCCTACTTTATGTTTTACTTGTTAATTTGAATGGTAATATCTAGAAGGCCCAGGGCAGGCGCGCGGGCAGTTTACGCAGCCGCGGCAGTATATCGGGGGGTGTGGCGCCGCGAGTGGTGCTGTACGCGGCGCCCGACCTGTTCCCTCTCAGTCGGAACCTCGCTGACAAATATATCATTAACGCAGACAATCCCATTGGTACGTAACCTGCCCGTCCCACTCTAAGTCATATAATAATAATAATAATATCTTGGAGACAATACACACAGCGCCCTCTAGTTCCAAACTAAGCAATGCTGCTTGTGCTATGGATACTAGATAACGAATATTAATATATATATATATATATATCTACTTTTGTTTTGTAAATACATGCTTATAATAGAAGAATTATTTATATATAATTTTTAATGTTATTATAATATGTATGTATATCATATAATTTTATGTGAGTGATCCGGTAGTCCACGGTTTTCTTGCACCTCCGGATATCTGTTTCATCGAACGAAAATCGGTATCAGCCACTATGCGTCGATTCTGATAGATGGTGGTAATTCCACTGTCAAGCCGACCCATTCAAACAGCGTGTCTTTTCGACTGTTAAAAGTTTAAAGTTCTGTATGATAAATATCTATGATGGACTTGTTTTACAGACTTTAAAATAATAATAAATGTTTTTTTTTAAGAAATGTGCGAAAATAATGCCAAAATGGCGTCCGAAGAAAGTGAAACAGAATTAGCACACGCTTGGAGCTTAGCGGCTCTAACAGCGCGCTCGCTGCGGGCACGGATATCGGACCACCTCGCATCCAGCGAAGAGAGTATGGGCTGGGTCGGTCATCCACTCTGCTGCAGTCTCCTACAGTCTTTGTAAGTAGCCTTACTCACCCTATTTTTATATAAAACTTGTGTATAAGTATTAAAATATAAAATATTTTTCAGAATATCACATTATGCCAAAGCATCGAATCTCCAGATGGCAGCAATGTTAGCGTGCGCTTTCGCCGTATTCAACAATACCAATAATTCTAGTTCACAATCGACTATAAGTACGTCCAGTTATGTAAGTCGTATCTATATAATATTTTTTACAACTTCATACTCGTAATAAGTGTAGGGGTCAACAGCGGGGCAAATTATGCCTCGACACATATTTATAACACAACTTTGAGATGATATTTCTGTGGAAAAACCTCTATTTTAGTTTATATCTTTAGCTATACAACTATGATATTATATAACTATATAGTATATATTAATATTCAAAACTATACAGTACTTTTACGTGATGTGAGTACAGACATACAGATAGACAAATGAAACATATTACTGTTGTTTTGGATTAAAGTGTTCCTCTAAAGTCACATAAGTTTTTGTCTCTGTTAAAATTTTATTATATGTATAATGTAAGAAATAAAGATAATAATAATAATGATAATAATTTTTTAAGATATATGAATATCGTCAAGGTATCAAACATCAGTCATGTCTCAGGGTAACGGCACATCACCGTACAGCACGGTGAACCAATACAGCGAGATAAGTGCCGACGGTTGGACACCCGTAGATGCCAACATCTTCAGAAGCAACTCTTGTTCAGAGGCGGAGAATTTCTATACAGACTCGTCTGTGTCCAAATCTGAGCCGGTATCGTCGTGTGTGCTCGACGAGAGTACGGTACACCTTTACCACTGTTTCAAGAGAATATACGCCGATATACTAGACCGATGGCAGCTGATATACAAGAAAACTGAGGTGAGTTGATGAATACCTATATCAACGTAGTTAAGCATGACTATAGACAATGTACTGGACGAAGTCCATGAAATTATTGTATTTTAGACAGTTCACACACAGACTTTGATATAACTTTGTTCTAGCGTCATAACCTAAAACTCCGTACTAAAATTAGGCGCCAATACGTCATAAAATATTTCATTGACAAGGTTACTGCGATTTTAGGGATGTAGTCAGTTGATCGACTGTGTTTTACCTAAATAAATTATATGGATACAGTAAAAGTTGATTATAAAAAAAAAGTTTGTAAAACACAGTTACCGCTATACTGTTCTGAACCTCCGCAACGAGACATCTCTGCTTATCGCAACTCTGAGTGTTCGTTTTTGACGTATGGCTCTAAGTTTCGTTAAATTTCAGAAATTGAGGTCTTTTCTTAATTAGGAAGAAGAATTTCAAAAGATTTCGACAAGCCTATTTAAAGACAAATATTAAAATCGAGTGACAGCAAAAAAAAATGCATCGTATTGTTAGGTGTTGAAGCTGGTGGGCAGTACAGAGGAGAGCGGGTGGGCGGGGCCGGAGGTGGCGGCGCTGTGCTGCTGGTGCGGGGGCGTGGCGCGCGGCGCGGCGTGCCCCGGCTGCCGGCGCCCCGCGCTGCGCTGCTGCGTGTGCTCGCGGCCCGTGCGCGGGATGGCCGCCGCTTGCCACTACTGCGCGCACGCGGGACACGCAGCGCACATGATGAACTGGTAACTACACGCACACACACACACACACACACGCATACGCATGACACACGCACAATATAATGTCATTACGTCCCGGATACTGTGGCCGCGCGTGTAACATTGTGCTGTTTTTGTGGTTCCATTATTTTATTTGTATGGTATAGGAGGGCAAACGAGCAAGTGGGTCTCTTAATGGTAAGTTACATCTCACCGCTCATGAACACCGTGGTGCGTTGCCGTCTTTTAAGGGAGTAGGAGAAAAAAAAAGTGCGTGGAGTCCCTCCGTGCGGAAGAAGTGAAACTTCGAAGGATTATAAATTGATTTTCAACGAAATCATATTGTTTTCACTTTATGTCAATAGAGTGAAAACAGTATGAGTTCGTCGATATTTACGTCGATATTCTGAGAGGTGTTATTAAATCAATGAATAATAAATAAATTTCACCGGTCGAGCCGGTCCATTTATGCAGCGAACTGCAAGACAAATAGGGAAGGGAAGAGAATATATGTCAATATTCTCTTCCCTTCCCTTTAATAGCACGATTCGATACATACCAATGAAATACCACGACCTCTCAGAATATCGACGTAAAGTGGCTCGTGCCCATGCTCATGTCGCGTTTCGTTTCTGCCGATATTCCAATAGGTCGTGGTATTTCACTGGTCCTCCCTCCTTCATTCATGCAGCGAACTGCAAGACTCTACCACTAGTAGATAAATTTCCATGCTCCATTATGAATCCATCCATTTCTGATTTAAATATAACTTATTTAAATCGGATTTTTTATCAGCCATATACATTATAGTTTTTTATATAAGCCATTTAAGTGCAATTTCATCGACTGTAATTATAGACTAAAATTTCGATTGAACGTTCAGAGCTTTGTGGCGTGGTTATATAATATTAATATATCGTGGTGCAGGTTCTCTCAGCACGACACGTGCCCGACGGGCTGCGGCTGCAAGTGCGTCATGGAGAGCAACGCGGTCTGGAAAGGTGTCAAATATGTTTGAAATTAAATGAACCAAAAACTATTTACTTACATCACAATACATAGTCCACTACTGAATATACACGTCATAACATCTTACATCACATTTTGAAAGGATGGTTGGTGCTCGCCAGAACTCTCTAGAACTTATGTTAGGATAACTTCATATTTATATATTTTACGATTACTTCATGTAATTATATAATATGTCATGATCCTGAAACTCCTTAAAATTTGCAATAAAATCTTTATAAGCAAATAAACTAGTTATAAAATTGCGTTCATAGAACTTGTTTATCCAGATTTCCGACGCTTAACAACTCTCTTTCTCACATGTGCTGTCCAAAAGATGTTGCTTAGCTTTACAGGCATCCCACATTCATTAAAATTGTGTTGTACACCTAATTTATAATTAGGTGATGTACATGATTTTTAATTTAAATAATTGTACAAAAGGTGTAATTCGTTTTACACCTTTGAAAATTACGATATTTGTATTTTATTGAATTATTTTTTTCTGCTATGAATTGCTTGAATTTTAAACTGTGAAAAAGGAACGCCTTGATAGATAACCTCATAATTAATATGAGCAGGCGTTCACTACCGAGACTAAAGGTGCGTTCACAAGTATAGCGTAAAGGATTATATAGAATTTCGATATGTGAACGCATCTTTAGTATGTTTCCCATGAGCGAAATGTAACTAAGAGGATTTGAATTTAATATTGCATTTATACACAAAATAAATACTTCCATATTTTATATAAATAAAAATTAGTTAATAGTATGTACAGAAGCAGAGGTGAGGTATCCACTTGAAAATAACCCTAGGGGTTCCCCCATGGCTCTTAAATACTACTATTTCCGAATTAGCACCCGGATGTCGTGACGTAACGATTGTTTTTGCTCAATTCTGAGTCAATTTGATTACAAAATGGCGGCAGTACTTGTGACCCCTTAAGTTTTTTTTTAATCTCTGATTTTAACAACAGCGCCAAAGTACCCTCCAAAGTTTAAGAAGAAATAGTTCAAAGCTCTTGTAATGAAGAATTAAGATTAAAACCTCACACACACACGTTTTGTATGTTTTTTTTAATACTTTGATGTTGGTAAATAAACAATTGACGCCTAAATAAGGTTGTACTATAGGTTTCGAGAGAGTTTATTGTAACTAAAGGGAGTACTGTGAGCTGTTGATAACATATAGATCTTGTGGCGTCCTGGTCCTTTTCTAAATCAGGGGAAAATAGGACGTAACGCCCCATTTTGGGTAAGAGTTTTTCTGTGAACTACTCTTTACATTTTATTTCATTTAATGGATGTACAAAAATGACGTGTGACTTTATTTAAATAAGTTATTTTAAAATGTATATAATAAGTCAATAGAGTGTAATATTTTTGTATGAAATGTCAGTTGTAAATTTAATCAAATAATCAATAATAAAAAAATAATTTAAAGAAAAAAACTTTTTTAAAGAAGCTTTTATTTAAACGCTCTAAAAAGAATAAAATAATTTTAACCTTATACATATTAACTATCAACTTATAACCTTATTATATACAATTTATGTGATAATAAAAGCTTGTCGCTATGTTTAATTACCTATCAGTGGCTATCCATAACCATCTAGAAATATTTTTTTAGATCTAATGATTACTGTGACGGATCGCATTATCCAAATATATTTTTTTGGTTTATAACATATATATGGACACCCGAACACATATAGTGGTACAGTTCCGTTGCCGGCCCTTTCCATGGGAAATGGAAGGGGTCGGAATTGGGATGGGAAGAGGAGGGGGGAAGGGTTGGGTTGAACATAGCGACAAGCTTTTATTATCACATAAATTGTATATAATAAGGTTATAAGTTGATAGTTAATATGTATAAGGTTAAAATTATTTTATTCTTTTTAGAGCGTTTAAATAAAAGCTTCTTTAAAAAAGTTTTTTTCTTTAAATTATTTTCAAGTTTTTAGTTATCGATGGGTTAGTTTCTCAGTCTCTTCATCTCATTCAAAGCATCATTGTTACAAGGTCATTTGCCAGTTAATTTCGAACAGTCCAACTCTTCAATGAGGAGACCTCCTAAAGTCTTTTCTCTACTTAGGCTGCGTATGCTTGACCAGCAGCAAACAGTTTCGAGCCTAAGTAAACAAATTTTTTGTTACTTATTTGTTGATTTTGCAACTTAATTTTGTTATGTGGGACTGTTGTTTAATAACAAAATATGTTTAACTACTTGTGATGTGTAACGCCATCTGTTGTTTTAATCAGTACTTTATACTTGCTGACCTGAGTGTAACATAGGAGTGTGTTGTAATAAAAGTTATAGTTCGTTCCCACCATCCACTGTGTTTAATTCTAATAATACCTATAACACCATTAAAATCCGTTAGTGTGCATGTTAAAGTTATTAAATCCTGTCCAATTTACGTCGGTATCCTGAAAGGGCATGGCATTACACCGGTCGAACCGGCCCATTCATGCAGCAGATTGCGTGGCTGACCACAATTAAAACACTGTTAACTATTAAAACATAGGTCAACGGAAAGCCGTCGACTGTGATGGACTACCGCCTCAGCCGTAAAGTGGTCGTAAGGTTCTCAATGTTAGCACTAACTCATTTTGATTATAAATTTGGACGCGCCGCTTAACCTTGTATCTTGACATGGTGATTTGGCATCAGTGACTGAATAGTAAACAACAGATTGACTGACACTGCCCAAACAAGCAGGCCACTAGTATCTAGCCGCTCATATTGAAAACCCTATGATATCTATAATATTTATACACAATCTAATTTGTTTATAACATTAATTAATAACATAACATAGCTCGACTCCTTTTTCTACCCGAAGGTGTAGGCAGCATCTATTAAGCCTCGACTCGCCGCTATGTTTACGTCTCACGATCTATAAGGGAGTAGGATATAGGATATGGAAGTAGGAAGGGATGGGGAAGGGGAGTAGGTCTCCGGGTACCTCTCTCACCCAAAGAAACAAGGCGTGAGCTGGTTGTGGTATTTCACCGGTCGAGCCAGCCCATTCATACAGTGAATTGCTGGGCTCTACCACTGTTGCCATACAGCGAGCACAAAGTGGTCAGTCAAAAATATTTATTACACATGACTTTCGAGAGAAATTTCGAAAGAATTGGTGTGAGGCCAAATTCGAACCCAAGACTTCCTGATTCAGAAGCGGGCTAGTTTACTGAACCACCGAGACATAGTTTTTGAAGTTATCATATAACTCTTTAATGAAAGGGCCATTTGATACGCATATAGTAGAAACGCAAATATTTATTCCACTATATTGGATTTAGAATGACGTCACATTATTTTTCGAGCTACTATTAACAAGCCCTTTCATTTGATACCCATATTGTAGAAATGCATTAAAAAAAACTGTTCCTCTATCTTGGATTATCCGCCATATTGGATTTAGAATGACGTCACATTATTTTTTTAGTTTTCCCAATGAGCCCTTTCATTTGATACCCATATTGTACGAAAGCTTAAAATATATATTCCTTCATCTTGGATATTCCACCATATTGGATTTAGAATGACGTCATATTATATTTTGAGTTACACTCAACAAACCCTTTCATTTGATACCCATATTGCAGAAATGCATTAAAAATATCCATTCCGCCATCTTGGGGCGTCCGCCATATTGAATATAGAATAACGTCATACACTATATCATGCATTGTCATCCAAAGTAAACGTGTATACAAAATTTCAGCTCAATCGGTTGAAGGTATCTACTTCAAAATTGAGTTACAAGATTCCACCGAACATACATACTTACATACATACATACATACATACATACATACAGTGCAAGGTAAATAAAAGCTTATAATAAACACAAGTTTCTTTGAAAGTTTTATTTAACAATCTTCTTCTTTTTTTAATCTTATATATATATATATATATAAAGATTACAAAATTTTAAACAAACCAAACATAAAAACGTGCTGTCAAATGTTATAAAATTTGTGATTTTATATTACAAGTATTGTGTTTAATAATATTTATACCTATATAAAGATATATATATATATATATATCTATAATGCTTTACTTCAGTCTAAAGCAATTAGTGAATTTAAAAAGCAGTTATTAACATAAGCATTTAGCGTAGTAGATATTTAGTATTTAGATATAATTTTCGTTCTTTATAATATAAAGTTGAAATCTAGCTAATAGAAGTTTTTAATTTAATAGATGTGTTTTCACCTATGTACTTTTCATTTCGGAAACACATTGAACAATAATGTCTGTAAAAAGGTTTCAAAAATGAGTATTTTATGAGTATGACCCTCACTCAATATTTGAAACATTATTGGCTATGATACAGCATTTTCTTATAGTTTATATTTATAGTTTGTTTATCTTATGGAACAGCGCCGGCACGAAGGGCCAGCTAACGGAATATTTTACAGATGAAGAATGGAATCGTGACATAGAAGACAATAGTATTTATTTGCAAATATGAATATTTTTTTCGTTTTCGA
The DNA here is from genome assembly GCA_905147225.2 of Euproctis similis. Classification (NCBI taxonomy): domain Eukaryota; kingdom Metazoa; phylum Arthropoda; class Insecta; order Lepidoptera; family Erebidae; genus Euproctis; species Euproctis similis. Next base: position 16,067,281 of record LR990112.1, on the reverse strand, counting down.
TGCTCTTGTAATAAAACTAACTACTTATAGAGATCATTATGAAATTTTGCACGTGGAGCGAATTTTGACAATAATATGTACTTAAAATAGTGTCTACCCAATTGCCGCTATAGTCTATGTAGGTATGTGTTACGTACATATTATTATTTCTGCATGGCTAGCACAAAGTGAGAGCGACTAGGGCTCAACAAATTTGAATGTAACTTTTCACAATTGCACATTGATTATTTAATATTCTGAAATAATGAATGATCCTATCCTGTGGTGGTGTTTTCAGATTCATAAATATTGTGGCCTCCAATGATAAGCTTAATTTAAAATAATTATTTTTGTTCGTCGACCTTCACTTTTAAGCACTTTAAAGATCCTCCTTACGTAACGACGCTTATTTGTTAAAAAATAAAATGTTAAGTCCATTTCTACGTGTTCTACGTCTCTCGACACGCGTTGATGCCTACTATGGAATTTTAACGTTAATCTAGAACACATGTATTTCCCGCCGTTTTTTCCTCAATAGCTGCTATGTTCAGTTGTTCACCAGTCAAGTATATATGTCGGTTTGGCCGTAGCAAAAATTATGGTGCTGTTAATTGTTTAATTTTTCTTTACGACAAAACCGATTACAATTTAATTACTTGCACCATGTAGATTCTTTGACATTGTAGAACAAATACACGAATTAGTAACTGCAATAATGACTACCTGCTAACACTATGTATTTTGTATCAAACAAAACCTAACATTTAAATTTCGCGGTTTATAATTTTGTTTATTACGGGCGTAGTTAATTTACTTCGTTATTCGTTGGTTGTCTTTGTTGAGACATCATCATGTAATTTTAGTAGAAATATCTTGTAAACTGTAAAACGCTAGTGTTGAATAGCCCTATTGTGTGTCAACAAGCAAGTGGGTCACCTGATGGTTTGCAACTGCTCACCGCCCATGAACACCGTGGTGCGTTGCCGTTGGGAGTAGAAGGGAAAAGGAATGGGAAAGAGGATCGGGCCTCCGGATACCTCTCACCAAACGAAACGCAGCACGAGCAACTTCACGCCGATATTCTAACAACCACAATCGTATTGGCCTTGTGCAACGATAGCTTACTTCATGCCCCTTTGCACCCGCACTGGCCTGGTAGTCCACTTCCACTTCGCACCTTGGGTCAGCGAAGGGCGGTACTACTAATAATATTAAATTTGCAAAAGAAACTGGCTTTAGCAACATCACAAGCTTATAAGGAAATTTTGTGTCTTTGAAAACTATATCAAGACTTTTAAATTCACTGGGACAGCTTAAAATATTATCGCCAATATTTTACCACTACGATCTTTACTGACTTGACAAAATTGAGAAAATTAAAAATAAAAATAAGTCATCAAGGTATTCGGGATGTACGCCAAATAAAAGGTTTAGTCTGATCACCGGGTTCTATCCCTACCCGAATACAAATATTTATTTTAATAAACATGAGGTTTGTATGGCTTCTGGACGTTTCTTTAAGTATTCATAAAAAGTATAGACTTAACTATTAATTCCCGTTGTCTAGTTTCAAATAACAAGCGTTAGTTAGGTACTTAGCTTGGACACTAGATTTCGCTCTGTGTAACATTAAATTAATACAAATTAAAAAAAAATAGGTAGGTTAGGCGGCTATAACTATTAATCTGCGATGTTTTGTATATATATGTCGGAAATAGAGACACTCCTGCATACTAATCACTGCGAACTATCAATATTAATTTTAATATAAGCGTGGCGCCATCTTGACTTGATAACTGAAACCAAAAGTAGTACATATCAAGATGGCGGCACATTGTTTACGCTCCGACATGTAAATACAATTACACAAAACTTACGAAATAGTTATAAAGGAAATGTTTAGGCACAACTTTGGTACTAAGCAAACTACATCTAATAGGTGTCAAAATTTAAACTAAACGCAAATACAAAATTTATTTTAATAATATAATAATATTAATAATAATATCAATTATGAGAATTGTTTGTTAACTTTCTAATATCTATTTGTGATCTCTGGTCCTTAGATCGTTTTCTCCTTATATTTTGGATAGATTTTATTAATAATTATCACTTTCATTCTAGAATTTTGTAACAATTGAAATAAATATAAAGTTGAAATCAGCTTGTATTTACAAAATAGTATAGGGAATGGAGGTAGAAGCATGATGATATTGTTAAATATCGATTTAAGGAACAGAACACAAAATCTTTTGGATTTCTATATATTATTGAATATCTTGCAAGTTGCCACTAGATCTAAATATTAAATCTATATATGGTTGGTACAATGTAGTCATGCGCGGCGCAATGGCGTGGATGTCACTCTCATAGACGAGTCGTTCTATTGTAACAGCTATAAAAAATTGAATATAATTAGTAAGCATCGAATATCATACATTTTTTTATAATAACAAATGTCTACGTCTCTATTGTGTAAGTAAAAATAGGTGTATGCTATTACCTAGCAAGTGTCAGATATATATACCAGTAGAAACTGTAACCTGCGGAACGAAATATGGATACACAGGAGACGAGAATCTTTACGCGGGATGTTTTGTCGCCTTTGACAGCTCTATTTAATACTAAACGCGAGATTGTAATTTAGAAATTTCATAATTAACTTTTCAACACATGTTTACTTGCATTATAAACACTCGTGCATCCGGAAATCTAGCGCAGCCAGTGGCAGAAAAGAGAACTAAGATCTCAGTTTATTAATGTGTGTGTACACTATTATTGGGGGTCATGTCAAGAGCGTGCGCGTCGCGATCCCTGCCGTCCCAGTGGGACGCAATCTTGACCAAAGCAAACTCAGCCGGACGGGCTGCTAGGGCGTGCCCCGCAAGCGACGGGCACCGATTAGCCCCCGTCGGTGCGGCTGCATGCGCATGCGGCGAAGGGGGCCGCCACCCTTCACGCAGCGCCAATCCTGGCGGGACGAGGAGAGGGGAGTGCCGTATAGGCACGTGGAATGTTAGAGGTAGCATGGCAAGAAAGATGAATGAGATGATGGATGTATTAAATGAGAGATGCCTGGATGCCTTATGTTTGACGGAGACAAAGCGGAGGGGGAGGGAGACCGAGGACCTCCCCGGTGGCATGGTAGCCCTATGGTCCGGAGTGGACCCGGACGTCCGTGCCAGTGGGGGTGTTGAAGTCGTTCTCTCCTCCCGCTTTGCTTCCGGAGTGAAAGCTTATGAGTTGGTAGGCCCAAGACATCTTTGGGTTCGAATAAAACTGGGGATCACGCGAGTTTTCCTGGTCGCAGCTTATGCTCCCGTTAGCTCCGCTGATCCCCGCGAACTCGAGGAGTTTTGGGAAACTGTTAGGGATATTCTGGATCTAGCTGAGGAAAATGAAAGGATAATTCTGTGTGGTGATCTTAATGGGTGGGTCGGAACCAAGCGAGACGGCCTGGAGGCTGTCCTTGGTCCGAATGGTGACAAGAGAGTGAATGATGCTGGTAAGCCGATATTGGACGTATGCCTGGAACGGAACCTCCTTGTGTCTAACACATTATTCCGACATAAAGATATTCACACGTATACGTGGAGACGGAATGAGCAAAAGAGTATGATAGATTCGATTTTGATAGATAGTCGTCTCCGAAATACTCTAAGGGATACAAGAGCCTACAGAGGCCCCACTCTTGATACGGACCACTACCTGGTGGTAAGCCGATTCGTGGGCCTTTTCAAGAAGTGGAGACACTGGCGAGTGCGTACCCATTTCGGAGAGCTTGAAAGGATAAAATGTGAGAAATTAGAAGATGAAAGTGTACGGAGTATGTATGTAGGCCTAGTCAGTAAGGGACTCAATGAGACGAGTCTTTCTGACCTAGGTGTTGAAGAATGCTGGGAAAGAATGAAAGAAAGTATAGTGAATAGTGCAAAAGAAGTATGTGGTAGTGCAAAGAGGCATAAGATTCTGAGAGGTGACGCCTGGTGGGACGCGGATGTGAAATCCAGCGTCGAAAGAAAGAAAAAAGCATGGTTGGATTATGTCTCAAGTTTGAATCAGAATGATAGTATGACAGAGAAAAAGTATGAGAGCTACCGCCGCTGCAGGAATGTTACCAAAGCCTTAGTGAAAGAGAAGCGTGAAAGACTTGTTGCGAATGAGGAAGTGAGGTTGACGGAGAACTTCGAGGCGAATAACAAACTCTTCTGGAGGGAAGTTAGAAAGTCTCGGGGTTCTTCGTCAACATCCAGAATGGACAAAATTATGTCTAAGTTTGGTGACATTCTTGCAAACCCAAGCGATGTATTGGGCAGGTGGAGTGAGTATTTTGGGGAAATGTACGAGTATGTTCCGGATGTAGGCGCCGCGAGTGAGCCTACGGCTGACACCGCTGCGCCAACATCTGATGAGGACATTACTATGGAAGAGATTGAATGGTCGATACGAAGTATGAAAAATGGTAAGGCAGCTGGAATTGATATGATGTCTGCTGAAATGATCAAACACGGTGGAACCTGTGTCCGGGACGCTTTCCTGACCTTGAGCAATCTGTGCTGGAGGACGGGTGAGGTTCCCGTGGACTGGAGGCGCGCTGTCATCGTGCCCTTGTATAAAGGTAAGGGATCACGTATGCAGTGCGCCAGTTACAGGGCCATCAGTTTGATCAGTTTAGCAGCAAAAGTGTATGGGAAAATTATTGAAAGGAGAATGAGGGTGATATCTGATGGAGTGTTGTGGGAGGCTCAGGGTGGTTTTAGAAGCGGACGAGGGTGCATGGATCAGATTTTTTCTCTCCGCAACATCGTGGAGAAACAACTGGCTGTTAACCGGAAGGTTTTCTGCGGTTTTGTGGATCTGGAAAAAGCGTTTGACAGAGTGTTACGAAAGGATCTGTGGGATATACTCCCGGGCTACGGGGTGAGCGGAACACTGCTGCGCGCTGTGCAGTCCACTTATGAGGGCTGCACAGCGTGTGTGCGTGTTGACGGCGGCTTGTCCCCCTGGTTTGACGTCAATATCGGCGTCAGACAGGGTTGCGTGCTGTCCGCTCGACTGTTCATCCTGTACCTGGACAGTTGTCTCCAGAGAATGAGATCGATGGATGTAGGGATGCGAATGGGTGACCTAGTTGTGAGCTGCCTGCTTTACGCAGATGACGCCGTGCTTCTAGCCGAATCGCCGTCGGACCTGCAAACACTAGTCACTACTATGAAAGATGATTGCATGATTAAAGGCTTGCAGTTGAATGCGACGAAAACGAAAGTAATGGTGTTTGAAAGGGAGGAATCCAGAACAGATGCAAGGACAATGGTTGATGATGTAGTGCTGGAGCAGGTGAATGAAATTGTATATCTTGGATGCGCTTTTAGCAGAGATGGAAGGTACACCGCGGATGTAGAAAGACGAGTGGCGATAGGAAATAGCGTAAACGGAGTGTTGGGCAGATTCCTGGGCGCAAAAAATATTAGCAGAAAGGCCCAGTTAGCAATCCACAATGCAGTCCTGATCCCAACACTAACTTATGGAAGCGAGAGCTGGGTATGGCAGAGTGTGCATGAAAGTAGAATAAACGCGGTAGAAATGAGGGCTCTACGCAAAATCTGCGGAGTGACTCTCGCTGACCGCGTAGAAAACAAGGTTGTAAGGAAGGAAGTTGGTTTGAAAGAGAGTGTTGGTGTAAAAGTAAGAAAGGGCATGCTCCGATGGTTCGGACATGTAGAAAGAATGGTTGACGCAAGACTGACTAAGCAGATATACAATGCAAAAGCGGACGGATGTAGGAGTCGAGGACGGCCGTGTTCTGGAGGAAGGTGATGTTAAGAGCCTCAAAAACCGAAGCGCGTGCATGAAAAGAGTTATGAAAGTCAACGAAGCGAGTGAGGTGTGTAAGAATCGTGCCCTATGGCGCTCTGTTCTCTCTGCCTACCCCGCAAGGGATTTGGCGTGAAGTTATGTATGTATGTATGTACACTATTACTATGGAGAAGCCTATACGGGTCGGAGATCTGTGTATCTATACTTCGTAATGTAGACATTCCCTAGTTCTAATTTACGTATGTAGGTAAGTTAGCTTTATTAGATATCTTCTCTGTATTATTCATGGAAAATAGTGATCCGCAATAATAATTAACGTATCTTATATGTACCTAGTTACCTTAGGGGCTGTCCATTAATTACGTGATGTTTCTTTCATCAGTTTTTTACCGCCCCCCTCCCCCGTGGTGATACGTGGTGACATTTAAAACTAGCCCCCGCACCCCCCCCCCCCCCCTTCTAACTACACGTGATTAATGGACGGCCACTTAGTAGTAGTTATCATTGCACAATGATAAAACATGTCTAATTTTAAGTGTCTAATATTACTTTCAGAATTGTGTTAAACTTGCAGATAAGATTAATAAGTCTTACAACTTAACTAAATTGGTAACTCAGAGAGTAGTAGGTATTCAAAAAGTTGGTTAATTTGTGTTACTACGGCAGACACCACGCAATCGTTTTGTAGCTTTGATACAAGAATTCATAGGTAGGTACTAACTGGAATGCTGAGAGGCATAATCTTTCTTTCTTTCTTTCCTTATCTGCGCTATAAATCTATTATCACGAATGCAAGAATATAGTTCATAGTTCGAAAACAGCAGGTGCCCAATGGCAACACTACACTTAAAACGAGGCTAGACCATAATGGTCCACTGTCTGATTCTGTGCAGACATTGGGATCAATCAACCCTTGTCTGTTTGATGAAAGGTGAAATGATTATGAGTATCTGTTTGTTGGAGTTATACCTCTCTAGTAGTCTCCGTTTGAGTTCCGGCGGATACGTGACGTATATGTAATGGTCATCGTGATCCGGATCATCTAACATGGTGTCGTCGCCGACCAACCTTTCACCACGCGTCGGCGAAGAGTGGGTCGTCATTGACACAGAGGCGCTACCAGCTATACTGCCTTCTTCAGAACTAATACATAAAAGAAGAATAGACTTTAGTAACAATTCTGTATATTTTATTTGTAACTTCACACCATGAATAATAGACGGTTCATGTAACGGCAATGTGTTTCTGGTCCCGTGTATTTAATAGGTCCCTATCGCTTATGGAGTGCCCAATTTTGTCAGACGTCGATATTTATCAAACATCATCCGGAAGCCAGAATTCGATCGTCGAATGCCATCGTAAGTTGTGGAACAAGAAATGGTCATGTCAAATCATTTAGTTACCTCTGAACTCACTCACAGGAAGAGATTAGAGCGACGACGAACGAATGTTATAGATATTTTAATTAGTTAGGTAGTCTCGGTGGTCCAGTGGTCGAGCAACCTGCTTCTGAATCAAGAAGTTGTGGGTTCGAATCCGGGCGGACATCAATGACTTTTCGGAAGTTATGTGTGTTAAATATGGATGACTGAAAACAGTGTGCTCGATTTATGGCAATAGTTTCGCTAACTATTCCATTTGGGACGTAAAAATAACGGCGAGTCGAGGCTTAGCAGCCTACACCTTCGCGTAAACAAGGCGTGAAGTTATGTTATGTAGTAACGAGTACTTGAGAAAAGTGCATCCACTAAGGTTACGACCACAGTGAATTATGGCAGACTAAGTTTCATGAGAAGAACAAAGCGAAAAGCTCGTGAGCCAGTTTATTTTAGAAACTTAAAAATGTTCCTTTGTTTTCAATAAAGTTAAGTACACATACAGTAATAAGCTTACTCAAATACTATCCAGATGATGTAATAGCACATGCAGAGGGCGAGCGCGAGTCCCGTCGCTAAGGCCAATAGCAAGGGCCATGGGAACGTCCTGGAGGTGGGCGCCGTGTCCTCCCAGTAACGATCACAGCTCAAATACCAACATACGGCTCGCTGCATCTCCTCTGGGTTTAGTTAAAAGCCCGTTAGTGAGTAATACGAATATTTTGTTTTTTAGCATAGCACAGTGAATTTAATATCAATTTGTCGCTTCGCAATATTTATCTATACTATATAGCTGAAGACTTCTTTTGGACAAACTCATTTTACAAATTGAAAACAATTTTGTTGGATTTATCGAAGGAGGATTTTGATGAATTTATTTTAGTCTCGGTGGTCTAGTTGTCGAACACCTCGCTTCTGAATCCAGAGGTCGCGGGTTCGAATCCTGTCTCACACCGATGACTTTTCGAAAGTTATGTGTGATAGATATCGATGACTGAAAACTTTGTGCCAGGTATGGCAATAGGTTCGCCACCTACTACCACTTATGTATGTACCTATGTTTATGTTTATTGAGAGAGGCTTTGGAATATTATATATTAGGCTATTTAATGTCCAAATCAATAAGTCTCTATAATAATAACCTTCAAGCTCCGTAAATTGATGTTGTGTTAGGTGTAGTAAAAGTGTGGCTATACACGAATGTACTATCCTTTCACAGCGAACCTGCAATCAAACATTAATTGTAAGTTAATTATAACAAACAAATTAAGTTTATCTTGGTACACCTTCTGATAGTTCAGCCATATTCGTGCATCATGGTCTTAAAATGACATCAGTAGCCAAAAGCAACAATCAGTTATGACGTGAGTTAAGAATATCGAAGAAGTTAGTGAGTAACATTCGTGTCCTAATGCGCTGAGTTTTGTTTTTGGAACTCTTTCTCCATTCTCCAGCAGTGCTGTCATTGTGTTTCAAGTGAACTGACGAACATTTAAGTATAGCAGCAATATTAAATATAATGTTACCTTCAAAGTTTGCAATCGTGCTGGATCACAAGCCGCTCTCTCGGCCTGAAGATCCGCCAAACGTTTTTGTCGGCTATCGGGAGGTAGCGACGACTCTACAGTGTCCGCGTCGCATAGTTCCGACGTTTGATTGGCATCACTGTCGGAGTCTTCTCTTCTCTTATCTTCTATTTCTGTGCATTTTTTTCAAATTAGAACATGTGCATACTAACTGTAGCATGTAACTGAATTATCAATTATCGTTTTATACTACGTAATGAATCATCATTACGTAGTATAAAACAAAGTCACTTTTCGCTGTCTGTCCCCTTGTATGCTTATATCTTTAAAACTACGCAACGGATTTTGATGCGGTTTTTTTTCTTAGATAGAGGGTGATAGCGCGGTGGTTTGTGTATATAATTTATGTATCATGTAGTGAAGAAAAAGTAATAATTTTCGAGATTTAGCACTTTATTTGTAAACACTTTAAAAATTACTTTTGATGTGAAACAGAGTTCGGCGGGTCAGCTAGTATTCTAGTAAATAAGAAGACAATAAAACATCTGTATTCTGAGCCAAGAACCTATATGTTTACTAGCGCCTTCAAATTTATACATATTGCTTTTATTGTGAACTTAACTGGTTATTGTTGATTCCGTAAACACGACTGTGTGTCAACACAGAGCCGAAGATACGATACAAATGCAATCATTAATTCCGAAAAACACGGGGTTAATACCGACCGGTAGAGTCTTGCAGTTCACTGCATGAATGGGTCGGATCGACCGGTGAAATACCACGACCTTTTGGAAATCGGCTTGAAGTGGCGTGTGCCGCGTTTTGTTCGGTGAGAAAGGTATTCCGAAGCCCGATCCCCTTTACCCTTCCTTTTTCCTCTTACTTCCTTAAAGAACGGCAACGCACCACGGTGTACATGAGCGGTGAGAAGTTACTTACCATCAGGACCCACTTGCTGGTTTGCCGTCGTATCCCTTATAAAATAATGTTAGTTAAAAAATAGTAAGTCGATACCTTTACTACACTTGATGTTCATACCTAAGCGATAAACTTTATTAACTCTGCCTGTTAAAACTAAAACGTGGCTAATTGAATATAAGAGCGATTTAGTTAAGAGCATGATATATTTAATAGGTTAGTTTTTATTTTACCAGATCCTTCACCGTCCGATTCAGTTTTAGGACAGTCCATAATAGGAGGAGCAGGCGATGTCTTGGATCTGTGTCTCCGGCGTGCGGACACTCTGGCTACACTTCGCGTAGCTGCTGGTGCCAGCGCTTTCTTCACTGCTTCTACGTCTTGCCATACCTGCCAACACATATTACAATTCTGTAACTGACGCAGAAACATAATCAAACAAAATAGTTACATTAATTAAGCTACAGCAAAATAAAATGAAAAGTAATAAAAAACAAGAACTAGAAAAGTAGGATAAACGTGGTCGAAATGAGCGCACTGCGCAAAATCTGCGGGGTGACCCTCGCTGACCGCGTCAAAAACAAGGTTGTAAGGAAGGAAGTCGGATTGAAAGATAGTGTCAGTGTAAAAGTAAGAAAGGGCATGCTCCGATGGTCGGATATGAGAAAGAATGGATGATGCATTATTGACTAACCAGATATACAATGAAAAAGCGGATGGATGTAGGAGTCGAGGACGGCCAAGACACACATTCCATGACCAAGTAGAACGTGTTCTGGAGGAAGGTGATGTTAGGAGCCTCAAAAACGACCCTCGACCCGCGTGCATGTAAAAAGTTATGAAAGTCCACGAAGCGAGTGAGGCGTGTTAGAATCGTGCCTTATGGTGCACCGTTCTCTCTGCCTACACCGCAAGGCGTTGGCGTGAAGTTATATGCTTTACTTTTAACAGTCGACCGGTAAAATACCACGACCTCTCAGAAGATCAACGTAAAGTGTCTCATGCCGCGTTTCGTTCAGTGAGAGAGGTACCCGGAGGCCCACACCCCTACCCCGTCCTTTTCTATCCTACTCCCTTAAAGGTCTGCATCGCAACGATAACACTATATATGTTGCTGGTGTCTATGGACGGCGCATGTTGCTTACCATCAGGTGACACGCTTGCTCGTTTGCCCTCCTATCCCATAAAAAACCATTCCACATAAGTTTACAAGCCTACCTAAGAAATTCGTGCCTAATTATAAGTACGCTGTAAGATTGGCACTCACCTCGATATCTGTGCCTGGTCCACCAGCACCGCTCAGCAAACCATGGGCTAGTAGTACCTGGCATCGCATTATATCGCAGTACTCTGCAAGGCATACCGCGTCTTCGGCCTATAAACAAAATTAATTATAAATCCAAGTTGCAGGTAAACATTAAAAGTCCACAGGAAATTTTGGGTCTACTAATAAATACTTATAAATAAATAGACATTTCACTGTTAATAGACCGAAATAGTCTCGCTGGCCCAGTGGTCGAGCACCCCGCTTCTGAATATGACTTTTCGAAATTAATTTGGAAAGTTATGTGTGATCAATATAATAATAATATCATGGACACAATACACACAGCGCCCTCTAGTTCCAAGCTAAGCAACTAAATGCTTGTGTTATGGATAGGTACTAGATAACGCATACTAATACATATATACTTGTCTTTTGTAAATACATACTTATAATACATAGAAAAACACCCAGACACCACACAAATATTCATGTTTGTCACAAATATTTGTGCTCGGGTGGGAATCGAACCCCCGACCTCATTGCTGCAGCCGGTAGTTTTACCAATGCGCCACGAGGCCCGTCAAATATCGATGACTGAAAAACTTTGTGCCCGATGTGGCAATAGGCTATAGGACGTAAACATAACGGCGAGTCGAGGCTTTACAGCCTACACCTTCAGGTAGAAAAAGGTGTGAAGTTGTGTTATGTGTTACATTTGATTATTACAGTATTTGAAGTATCTATAAATGAAACAATCTCCATAGCTAATAGCACTTAGCTGACCCGGTGAACTTAATGTCACTTCCAAATCAGTAAGTTTAGTATGATTTGCAAAAGTTAATGATTATTATTAATTGATCAAAACAACCTTCAGGATTATATCGCGTTCATTTATTATTTATTTATATTTATTTCCCGACGTTTCGAACTCTTTACAGAGATCATTTTCACGAGTTTTTCACTCTGTAAAGAGTTCGAAACGTCGGGAAATAAATATAAATAAATAATAAATGAACGCGATATAATCCTGAAGGTTGTTTTGATCAATGAGTGGGATTCGCGAAAATCTTAGAAATAAATAGATTATTATTAATTTCTTTGGGAAGTGGCGTGAACATTCCGAGTTTAGTAAGTTTACCTATATCAACTTCTTGGAATTCTTTGTGCCTGGTTATATTAAGCTTAAATTATATTTATTATGTGTAAGAGTAAGTTTGACAGATGCGCCAGTAACTGAGAGCTTAAGAGGAAATCTCCTTTGCGTGGTATAGCCATGTAATGCGTAGTTATAATACAAATTTTGTGAGGAAAATGATAAACCTGAATGAATGAGAAAATGAAATGTATAAGAGAAGAGGAAGACTAAGAAAATATGGATGGATTGTGTGAAAGACTACATGGAGTGCATGCATCTTCCACAATAACATCCTTCTTGATGTTAGTCTGGAAAGTGGAAGATACGAATAGATGTAGGAACTATAGGTACCGATACCCTATTCTATTTGGGAAGTGAAAATTCGGCGAGTTATTGCTTAAGCCTTGCCTCACTATAATATTAGGATCTAGTAGATAGGTGATAGATAGTAGATGTTGGCACTCACTTTGTTAATCTGGTTCTTGTGTCGGTGGTCAAAATGTGTGTCTAAATGTTTCTCCTCGTAGAAGGATTTCCCACAGAAGACACACGTCCACTGAGACGGACGGTGCTGCAGCTTCGCTGCGTGTTGTGGTGCGAATATATCCCGCGCGGGATGAAACGGACATTCCAGCGGTAGTTTGACCTAAGAAATTAATTATCTTTTTTTAACTTTCTGACACTTTAAGTGCACACATCAAGTAGGTAGGTACCTACATTTGGGCTGAGTAATTGCATAAATTTATCTTGTAAAATATTTGCGGAAGATATTCAGATGCAGATTGATTTTGATTGCATTTAATTTGCAATTTGTCATTTTATTTAAAATTGTCGTCTACTATGCTGATTTTAACGTAACTTTAGAACATTGCTCGAATAAAAATAATTAAAAGTGATTTCACACTTCTCATTTGAAAACTTACCTGAAATCTCTCTAACACTGGCAGCCATTTGTTCTCTATAACTTTCCTAACAATTTTGGAGTTGTCACGAGAACAGGTTATTTTGAAAACCGACGGACCCGGCCATGGAATCAACGTAAGGAAGAGTAAGGTCAGAACCTGCAAACAGATAATAAAGCAATTGAGTTATAAATTTTTAAAAATAACAAATATCACATATAATATTCTAGCAAGTAAATGTGTTATATGATTGTACAAAAAAAAAATTATCATTATCGTAATCATAATTGGTATATTGGAATCAATTTTGAGCATTGGAGAATGTAGAAATTTCTCTTTAGCTTAGCTGTCTAGTGCATACTAGATTTGATCGACTTCTAGCTTCAATCTTCTGAACGAAAATAAAATAAATTTTCAACTAACGCAGCCTCAATATGCAATTATTCCTATCTTATTTCTAACTAGCTCCCATGAATTACCCACTGCACTAAAATGATGGGTTAATTTAAATTATTTACCAGACCATTGGCGTACTTAAAATTAAACTTACCTGCCACTTTTATATGTATGTAAAATTTTCTATAATACATTATTTGAACAATATATGCGGAATGTAGGTTATGCTTGTGTTATTGAAGTATCGATTTTCTGGGCGCGCACTAATAACCTTGTACTTGGCAGTTTCATGAACACTCACCTCTAGGGAGAACGATGTGGTCCTCATTCATATCTCTTATGCAGCAAATGATGGTTAAAAGTTTTCCAGACACTTTTAAATAAAGAAGGTTTTATTACATAGAGAAACTTAGCGTAGGACATGCGTTGCTACAACCGGCTATACTCGCGCATGCGCGGTTAAAAGCCTACTATTCATACGGACAACCCTCTCATATTAAATAATGCTCATTAACCTTTAAACAATTTAACATAACATAACTTCACGCCGTTTTCTACTCAATGGTGTAGGCAGTGGCTGTTAAGTCTCGACTCGCCGTTATGTTTACGCCCCAAATGGAATAGGTGGCGAACCTATTGCCATACCAGGCACAAAGTTCTCAGTCATCGATATGTATCATATATAACTTTCGAAATTAACCATGTGCAACAGACAGGTACAGGACACATAATAATATCACTAATTAAATACTGTGAATTATGGTGTAGATCAAATGTATGGTATGTATGTATGTATGTATGTATGGTAATTATTGTAGATACGTAATTAAGGTATACCCTATATCCCAACTATAACTTGTGGAAGCGAAAGTTAGATATTGCAGAGTGTAAATGTAAGTAGGCTAAACGGGGTCCAGACGAGGTCACAGAGCAAAATTTGCGGACTGACGCCTGTTGAACGCGTAGAAAACAGGGTTGTAAGGAATGAAGTTCCATTAAAAGAGAGTTTCAGTGTAAAAGTAAGGAAGGGCATGCTCCAATATTTCGGACACGAATAAGAATGCACGATGCAAGATTGACTAAATATACAGTGCAAAAACGGACCGATGTAGGAGTTGAGGACGGCTATGACATACTACATGGCCAAATTGAATGAGTCCTTGTGGAAGGTGATGTCATCCTTAAAAACCGACGAAAATTTTTGAAAGTCAAATGGGGCGTGGAAGGCGAAAAGGGGTGTTTAAGAGTCGTGGCTTATGGCGCTCCATTCTCTCTGCCTACCAGGACTTGGCCCGAAGTTATGTATGTATGTAATATATAGGTATGCCTATTATTAAATTTAGGTATCGTTTTACCAATTATTGTTTAGATTTCTTTATAACTAAACAAGAATATGTCACATGGTCAGCGTACAATGTTGCACTCGGGTGGGGATCGAACCCGCCGAGCCCTATTTCACAGTTGTTTGTTTTACCAATGCACCACGAGGCCGATGAGCTGATATCTAGTTATTACCTTAAAATTTAAGTGTCTGTTTGTAATATTGAAATGACTGCTCTATTAGTAACTAATGTATACAAATATAACGATTTTTACAATTTCCTGATTGTTTATTAATTCTGATAATCTCGGAAACGGTACGGTCCTCTTTTAATATTTGACTCTCATTCGATTGAAGTGATTTAAAAACAAATCTCTCCAAGGAAGTAGCAGTACTCGTACTGTTTCACTAACAAAGCAATAAAACTGCAATTAGCTGTTCATAACAAAGTTATGTTTGATAATAGCTGATACGAATTGGAACAATCAAGTCGCGCGGCGGTTAGCACTCGCCTGCACTGCCTATACCTGCTGCTTTTAAAAGGAATATTCATAAATTAAATAATTATATTTTAAAATTATAAATCACAGGTCAGTAACTCATCAGAATCAACGTTAAAGTTTTATTTTCTCATTTCATTTTTTCTTATTAGTTGCAAAAGTGTTTCAGTAAAAAAGTTGAATTGAGATTACTATTTCTTCAAATTTGAGGGTGTTTTAAGTACCTCGTAAAATAACAAACGGTGGGAGATGTGTCTTTCTAAGTGAACATTAAAATACGATATATAACTTCCCTTTCAAAAATGGCTTTTAATTAAAATAAACCTTTTATATTCTTTATTAAACATTAAAAAAATGTGGTAACTATCCAAATACAACAGTAGTACTCCTTATCTGTCTTTCTTCCTATGATGATTTTGGTTAATTTTATAATTCAGTTTAAGAGTTTGTTTGTTGTTATTTATAATGTTTACTTAACCTATAAAAACCGGGACGTGAGCACCGTCCTACCCACAGAAATAGATCAAGATAGAACGGCCGCGATGTCATATTTCCATACATTTCGAGCGTGTCACTTTTTTGAAAAACCACGCCCACAGCGTGACGTCATTTTCATTGTGAGCGGGGCGACTAGTTAGGAGACACACACATTAGATTATCACACACATCGATGTTAATATCGGCAACGTGTTAATTTTATTATTTTTATATTTTACCAACTTTATTGATTTTGTGTAACGATAATCATAGAAAGTAAAACATGTTAAATACTTTAATCCGACATATTAAAACCTAAAACATATTTTTCCAACAGTATATAAAATTTAATTATAAATATTTTACTGTCCTTGAAACTATACATATTTATTAAATATTTGCCTTTTTGTAAGGGTTGGCCTCACAGTCCTGGTTAAATAACGAAGCCGAACGTCTACATATACCTCGGTTACTGCCCGTTTGAGAAGAACGAGATTATTTTCCATCGGCGATTGGTCAAATTGGTGAAAACTTATACTGTCAAATAAACTGCTGCCAATGTAATTACGAAGCACTTTGGTTGAAATTTGTGGTGTTAGAATAAAGTAGGGACAAAGCAAGACATGAGCTGATACTCAAATTATTATTGAATTAATTTATCGATTAGTCCTAAGACTCAACGATACATGGAGTGCCCATCTCTAACATTCGAAGACCAATCACAGCGATTAACAGACACAGCGATCAAGTGGCAGGTGTATTGTGTATTTCGTTCGATTCGACGTACATTACGCGTATAATTTATACGCGCAATGTTTTTGTATACGAGCGTTGAATGCGGACAGCAATGGATATTCATCATAACGAAAAAATATACAAATTGTGACCGTAATTATTGAACATAGTAAAAGTAAAACAATAATTTATAATCTCAAAAAAATACTTTCTACTGATTTTCTGTACTTACTGATCATACGAAATATTTCCTTTTTTCATATTTGATTCACTACTTTTGTTTTTACAATTTACCACAGCATAATAAGGCATATATGTGACGTTTTATCTATTTTTTTACGTCCTGAACGCATGGCAGGAACGCTCGTTGCGTAATGAGAGCGAGTTTCGAAAAGCATGCAATATAGTGCATGGTTTTGGCACGCTTGCCACGCCTATTCGCCGTTCTATCTTGATCTATTTCTGTGGTCCTACCTCTGGGTATTCAGATGCATAGGTTAAAAACGCATGCGCGCAGTTGCCGTCTCAACCCCCTATCTTCTTTCTCTCCCGAGATAGTATGCTGTCTGTATCGTTGTCTTGCTTTAGCCATTAAACAGAGTATCATCATGTCAAAGAATTTTCCGATAGTTTAGTATTGAATCCGGACATATCAAGGCTTAACAGGCGCTTCCTTTGTTGCGATGCATTTGCACAAAACCTTATTAATTTTGAAATGTAGATTAAAATATGTTCTACACAGTCTATCTGTCGACGGTTAATTTTGTGATTTTTATTATATAAGTGCGTTTCGTGATTATTTTTCTTTAAATATAAACAAAATGTTCAGCACGAGGGTCAGGGGACCATATATCTTCAATAACTTTCAATTTTATAACATCGTATACGCTGCACTCAATTAAATCCTTCCCAAGGTAGGCAGGTTTACGCATTTTATAAAGCTTTATGCTTAATTATTTTCTAATTAGCTACTGTATTAAATTGTTTTCTACATAAATAATTATAAATCATTGTAGAAAATACGTGTTGTACGTTTAAAATAGGTATTTAACAAATATAAATGTGGACTGTTTGAAGTGTAAATATCAACACGAACAATTAATAGGTACCTAATATTTTTGTTTGTCTGTACGTCCTAGACTATGATTTTGTTCTCGTATTTTTGAGATTGGTTGCTTGGAGACTGACCAAGGCTTTGGGATATTAAATTATGTATTATTGGGAACTTTGGGCTACAGATAACTACTATTTGTATTATAAATTGATGGAAAAGATGGTAAATCATAATATAATTATGATACTGCTCTTAAGTACCTCTAGTAGCGAGATCTATTGGCCTACATCAGCAAGATATTCGCTAGTTAGTAGGTAATATTTGTGACCTATAACTTCCGGTAAGTCATTGGTATGGGTAATGAATTTGACTGGAGGACCTCTGGAATAGCAGTTGGAGTACGGAATCACTAGGCCATCGAAAGTCATGAGTATCGATATTAATCTGATATGAAACAAAAGATCTGTAGCCGTAGCTCTATTTAAGTAGTCCATATTAATATCTATTTGTAATGCTGCGGGTACTATCTTGCTAAAGGGAACATAGATCGAACTTCGGATAAGAATAAACATGAATAATGTAGGAGTCGAAGATGGCCACAACACCAATACCATCAATGACTGGAATCTGGAGCCTTAAACACCGACGAGCGTGTTCCTATGACATGAGTTATGAAAGTCAAAGAAAGGAGTGAAGTGTGTCACAATCGTGGCTTATTTTTTGTCTTTCTATAGATTAGGAGGGCAAACGAGCAAGCAGATCACCTGGTGGTAAGCGACTACTGCCGCCCATGGGAACCTGCAAAACGTATAACCTTTACTGTCCTTTAAAGGAGTAGGATGGAGGAGGGGGGTTTAGTGGGCTGCCGGATACCTATCTCACCGGACGAAACATGATAGAGCCACTTAATGTCGGTCTTCTAAGAGGCCGTGCTTTTTTCGCGGTCTAGCACTCACTCAGTGACCATTCATGTAGTGAACTGCGTGGCTTTACCACTGCTCTGTTCTCTCCGCCTACCCTTTAAGAGACTTGGCGTGAAATTATGCATATCTGTATGTATGATAATATAAAAGCTTTGATACGATAATACGGATAGTGTTAAAACGTCTTTCTTTCTATTTCAGGATGACACAAGTAATGAAATGCGGCACGCGATTTCGCTCAATTCACATACGATACAGATATATATTCCTCCTTGCCACAGTACTGTTCGTCACAAGCTTCCTGTTAATATCGATTGCGAATCGCACAGAAATACTGTGTATCAACAATGACCTAATATTCTCGACGCCCGAACTCGACCAACACGACGTCCATTCCGAAGCACGTTATACAATCAAAACTGAAGGTTGTACTATACCTGGATTAGTGGCTTTGGATGAAGCTATCAAACTCTTCAATCAACCACCAACTGACTTAAAAAGTTGTCCTAATGCCAACTTCTCCCTTCTTCAGCACAACGATAGTTATATATGGATAGACAAAGATATGCTTCAATACTACAATGTGCCCAGTGATCACAATATTAGCTGTTGCTATAAATCTTTCTACAGACCATTGTCAGTCAATAATGTATACTCACAAAATGTCGACGACAGAGTTGAATATGACGCTTGTGTTAATTTTACTGATTATATTGAAGCGACTCATGAATTTGTTAAAGTTACTTGTGACTCTGCTCAAACAACAATTATTTATGAACAGTTTTTCCTTTTTGCACGCAAGAAACCAATGCACAATTTGGGACGCAATAAAGATTCTCTTACAACAAAACTTCAAAGTTCCGCTTACTACAATGTGATCGTAATGGGTGTGGATGCTATATCGAGATTAAATTTTCATAGGACAATGCCAAAAACATTGGAATTTTTAAAAAGAAAACAGGCTATAGAGTTATACGGTTACAACAAAGTCGGTGATAATACTTTCCCGAATTTAACACCTATGCTACTTGGCATTACAGAAGCGGATTTGAAAAAAACATGCTGGCCTCATTCCAATTCTAACTTTGATAACTGCCCTTTTATATGGGAGCTGTATAAAGAAGCTGGGTATTATACGGCGCTCGGTGAAGACAGTGCGCGTCTAGGTACTTTTAACTTTGGCAAATTTGGATTCATCAGATCCCCAACCGATTATTACATACGAACTTTTGTACACGAAGCTGAAATGCAAGTTGGCAATACCAAGGACTTCAATTCGTACATATGCATGGGCAATAAATATTTCTATAGAGTATTGCTGGATTATATCGGAGATATCGTTTCCACATTGAAACATTCCAGACTGTTTGGGTTTTTTTGGGAAGTGTCCATGAGTCACGATTACTTAAACTATCCGATGGCCATGGACGAGAGTTATGAAAAGTTTTTACAAAGACTTGATAGTTATAACTATTTGGATAATACAGTTTTAATATTGCTAAGTGACCACGGAATCAGATGGGGCGCGATCAGACTGACGAAACAAGGTCGGCTGGAGGAACGTCTCCCTTTTGTACACATATTACTGCCGCCGACATTTAAAGAAAAATATCATTTAGCTCATAGAAATATTCAACATAACAGTAAAGTGCTGACAACACCTTTCGACATATACGCAACGCTCTACGATTTGATTAATTTGGATTCCATCACGGACGTAAATATCAGACGGCGTTCTGAAACTTCTTATACTCTAAAGAAAAGCATAAGTTTATTCTTGCCAATATCTAGAAACCGTACATGTAAAATGGCCGGCATTGAAGACCATTGGTGCACTTGTAATAAAGGTGTAAAGATGCAGTCAGATAGTTTTGAAGCGCGAAATGTTGCTGGAGAATTGGTAAAACAATTGCACGATCTTTTAGTAGACCATCCGCAATGCGCTGTGTTGTCTCTCGCCGAAGTGCTAGATGTGACCGAGATGTTTGTTGGCGAACCGGGTAGTGATGAAATAGGTTGGCGGGAATATATGGCAGTTGTAAGAACAACACCCGGTGACGGTGTGTTTGAGGGCACTCTGCGTAAACAAAAAAATAAGTGGCATCTTGCCGGAACAATCAGCCGCCTCAATCTGTACGGTGAACAAAGTAGATGTATAGATAATTATCAGCTCAAATTGTATTGCTACTGCTATTAATGGCGATCATAATTAATTTATTCGATTATATTTTAAGTATTAGATAACGTTTATTAGCTGTGATATTACTAAAATAAAAGTACGAATGTAAGTAATTGTAGATAGATATAAATGTCAGTTTGAGTTAAGTAGGTATGAGTTATGGAGGTGGAAATACTTATTTTAAGTAGTCACGTGTGTTTTTCTACGAGCTCATTAAGCGTGCCACTTTAAATAGTTCCGTATTTTTAGAGAATTTTCTTTTATCTTCACGCCAAATTTTGTGCCAAAACAAAAATTCGTATCAGAATTTTGTGAGTCAGATATTTACCACATAACTTCGGAAAATAACAAGTAAAGACAGTGGTTTGGGCTAGCTTCGATCCTGACACTATTCCATTGTGATTACCCAGAAATTTGGTGAATTCTGTTTTTAGTATCAACCTCCTCTTTGAGTACTATTTTTAATTAATCTTAGTAATTATTATCTAGCCTATAGTTAACTGATAGATACCTAATCTTTAAATAGCTCGTAGAACAGCCTTTATTCAAGCCTCAATTTTTATTTAAGAGCCTTATATCTAACAATCAGGTAGTTGTTGGTAGAAACGAATACAAATCACGTCGATATCGACGTAGATAGAATCGTAGTAGATAGAATTATTGGTAGAACAAAATTTTAAATTGATTAATACATATCATTTTCTTGAAAATAACAACATGTAACATATCACAAATATGGAAAGAATTACAAAAAAAACATTTAATCTAAAATTTATGTTCTGCGTTTAAAAATGTGTCACGTCCTTTTTTATTAGCTTCACCTGTATGTTTGTATGTTTGTAACCGACTTCTTTGGGCGCGATTTTGACCCACTTTAAACGGCCAGATTTCGTTCAAACTTTGTAGATTTATTGAGGACCGATGACAATACACTAATTTGATAAAATTATTCCATTTTTCAATTTGCAAAATATGATTTTTGTTAATTTTTTAGTGTTCATAGTTCACTTCTCGCACCATCTAGTGGCAATCAGCGGAAAGTCTACGTTATCAACTTGAAACGAGTTCCTTGTATAAGTCACAGATGGCGCTATTCCTCAAATTCGGTTTTGATATCCGTTGTTAGCACGCTTTAAAATAGATAGGCAATAGTTTAAAAAACTAAGAAACGCGCTTGTTATAGAAAACCGAACTAAAAAATATAAAATAAATAATAGTTTAAAAAACTAAAAACATGCTTTTTATAGAAAACCGAACTAAAAAATAGAAAATAAATTTTAATGAATTTAAATTAAGAAAATAGTGTTAAAAATTTCAATGAATATAAATTAATAATAGTGTGAATAAAAAAAAAAAAATTTATTTAAAAAAAAGCGTGGGGTGCATGGTGTCAATAGTTATAAATATTTTATTGACAGATATGAGTAGAGTGATTATCATTTCGATAATATCTTAAAAAGCACCCCACGCTTTTTTTAAAATATTTTTTTCTTTTTATTCACACTATTATTAATTTATATTCATTGAAATTTTTAACACTATTTTCTTAATTTAAATCCATTAAAATTTATTTTCTATTTTTTAGTTCGGTTTTCTATAAAAAGCGTGTTTTTTAGTTTTTTTAAACTATTATTTATTGTATACATATTAAAAAATATATTCTTTAGTCAGTGCTTCTAATAGTTCTCAATTGTTAAATTAATTGTAATATGACAATAGAATAAAAACTTTTAGTAGGTACATAATATAGATAAATATATATTTTCTTGTAGGTATACATATATTTATCAAGTAAACATTATATTTTAACTTAGACGTAATCACTCACCGGCTAAAATCCTAATCACGATATCCAAAATGGCTAACAATCGACATATCTTTCCTAAAAAAATTCATTAAAGTAAATGGAATATAATGGAATGGAAATATGGAGGAATAAATAAGTAATTTCCAATGAAAGTGTGGACGTGTATATGAGTATACAATTGTGTAAAATTTATTTAAAAATTAAGTAGCTAGGTAGACACATTTATAATAATTTTGCTTATTTATAATAAAAAACTGAGAATTAAACATGGTAATAAAAATGAGGAAATTCATTGTATGTGTATGTACCCAAATTATTTATTTAATACAGTTTACTAAGTACTGTACTTTATAAAAAAAATATTATTATTTAGTTCATACACAAGCCTACAGAAAAGAACACCGGACACTTACGTCACGCCTTGTAGTCAAAGGCATAAGCAGCGGCGTAGTCTCGTAGCCTTATCGATGTTTTTTTTTATGTCCAATGTAATACGTGGCGAATATTTAATGACTTTTATATGTCATAAATATCGGTCCAGTGGTCGAGCACCCCGTTTCTGAAGAAGTCGCAGGTTCGAATCCTGGCTCACAACAATGACAATTCGGCTACGCCAGGCTAAAGATTTGTTTCCGGCAAAGTATGGTGCATACTTTTCTCCCTGGATGTCCACAAGTCGAGTGGGCCTGACGGAATCCCAGCAATCGTGCTAAAGATTTGTGCTCCTGAGTTGGCACCGGTTCCAACGCGTCTCTTTCGGTACTCCTACTCTCTCGGCGCTGTACCAGCATCATGGAAGGTGGCTTTAGTCTACCCGATCCCTAAAAAAGGTGACCTCTCAGATCCGTCCAACTACAGACCCATCACCATCACCTCCCTGTTCCCCAACAACCATTAACCGCCAGCTCCTTAATTATCTAGAGGAGCACCAGCTTATTAGTGAACGGATACGGATACGTACGGATTCTGTCACGTTCGCTCAGCTGGTGATCTTTTAGCATATTTAACTCATCGGTGGGCAGAAGCGGCTGAGAGTAAAAGGGAGGCGCTGGCCATTAGTTTGGACGTAGTGAAGGCCTTCGATCAGGTTTGTCACAAAGCACTTCTTTCGAAGCATCCTTGTTATGGGCTTCCCGAGAAATTATGCGATTGGGTATCGAGATTTCTCGCGGCTCGGAGCATTAAGGTCGTTGTCGACGGATCGTGCTGCGAAACCTGTGAATGCTGGAGTCCCCCAAGGCTGTGTGCTATCCCCTACGCCGTTTCTTTTGCATATCAATGACAGTACGGGGGATGCCCTATTTACTGCCACCCGCGGATTTCTCGGGAATACGTCGATGAGTAACGGAACAAACTTGTGAAAATGAAATCGAAACTCTGCTTAGTCAGGTTTCGGACTGAGGCCGGCTAAACTTAGTTCAATGCAACCTTTGTCTTCAAAGATTTACGCGTTTACCGCTAAAAAGACACCCTTTGTTGAAGTTTGAAAGTCTACTGCGTTACCCGCCTCAGCCGATATCGGAATTCTTGGTGTCGACTTGTCGAGTGACGTCCAGTTTCGCGGTCATTTGGAGGGCAAGGCCAAATTGGCCTCAAAAAGCTTGGTGTCCTCAATAGAGCGGGACGGTATTTCATGTCAGGTCATCGCTTGCAACTGTATAGAGGGCAAGTCCGACCTCATGTAGAATACTGTTCTTATCTTTGGGCGAGGGTACCCCAGTACCTACCATTATTGTAATCATTTATTACTTTTGAAGCGGAACAAATTTCGCCTGGTCAGCTAGTTCGGTATAAATTTGTTTTTATGGACTTTTGTGACTTAGCAGGTATTTGTGATCAAATAAAATTATTTCTGAAGATCTTAGCAGGTTTTCCGATCTTAACAAACTTATATTTAATGGTACCCTAATATGAAAGTACGTATTAATTACAGTTACAAAAAAAATCTCTGTTTAATTAAATTTGTTGAATTCAATGATTTAGAATATTTTTTCAGTCTACGAATTTACAAAATGATCGTACCAATTATTATCTTATTAAAATCAATCATATTTTTCTATGGGATAGGAGGGCAAACGAGCATGCGTGTCACGATGATAGTAAGTGAACAGCGCCGCCCATGGACACCTGCAACACATATAGTGTTACAGTTGCGTTGCCGACCTTTAAGGGAGTAGGATGGGAAAGGATGGGGAAGGGAGGTGGGCCTCTGGATACCTCTCTCACGATACGAAACGCGGCATGAGCCACTTTACGTCGAACTTCTGAGAGGTCGTAGTATTTCACCGATCGAGGCGGCCCATTCATGCAGCGAACTGCTTGGCTCTACCACTGTCAAAACAGTTTCTCTCACATTCAAAGAGATCAAAACAAAAATCAATCAAAATAAACAAAAAAAAATAAACTCATAATCTTAAACGAACTAGAAATATTTATACTTATAACAACCAATTTCAAGTTTTCTCATAATAAATAAAAAGTACGTAAACATAATATATAATGTATGAGAGCTAGCAACGTCGGGAAAACAAGGAATTTAGGTCGGCCAGTTTTAAGATATGTTATTCCTCTCACTCTCCTAAACGTAATGCAGGCAGTCTGGCTAGCGGAAGTAGTTGCGTTCGTTTCTGCCCAGCCTATTTGTACACGTAAATTATAAATTTTTCAAATCATTTTATGAAGATTTTTGTTTATTACATAATGTTTATTGAAGTTTTTTCTACATGTATTAATTTTGCCAGAGCGTTCTGATCTTGCTAAAGCTGTCCCAGACGCAATTTTAGATGGACAAAATTTTGATTTTTCAAATCAATTTAGCATGGCTGAAATTTTGATATGATGTTATATAAGTATCTAAAAACCTAGATTAATTTTGCCAGAACGGTATCTGGTTGCTAACCTTCTGCCAGACGCATCCAAAAGTGAAAAGTGATGTACTCGTAGATCATTTTGCTTGGTATTGCAATTGTTGTCGAATAAATTACAAAGAAAGGATTGAAAACAATGAAATAAATTTGTGGATGAGTACGGTATCAAAGTAGTAATACATTGTTGTAGAAAAGTAAGATATTGATCAAACTCAACTATGAAAATCTTACTTATAAAGGCGAAAGTTTGTAAGTATGAATGTACGCATGTTTCTAAATCTTTCACGTAAAAACTACTAAATGAATTGTAATGAAACTTTACAAGAAACAGCTTATATATCAGAACAACACACAGGCAAGAACTTATAAAGATTCTGTGTGTATTCTTCAAAATATAACAATAAATATTAACAAAATTAACCATGAAATGTCGTTTATCGCGTATGCTGCGAAAATTATAGATTAAAAACAAAAACATATTTTGCAATAGTAAAGACCACATTGATATCTACCAAAAATTTCGTAAGACCGTACTAAACATATAAGTACTTTTACATATTTTAAAATTTGGTAAAAGCGCCTCCTCAAATATTCAAGCAATAAACTTTTTTAAGCAGTTTTGTTCATTATTTGACATCTATATAAATGTATTTCATATGTGGGCAGGCACTTTTACCAAATTTTAAAATGTGTAAAAGTACATATATGTTTAGTACGGTCACACGAAATTTTTATTATATTAAATTGTTATTATATTATTATTTTTTTAAATTAATACTCAGAATTAGTTTTATATTGTACTAGAGCTTGCATACTGTCATCTGATATCAACTTGTCTATTAGGTTGGATAGATTTGAGACAAAAACATGGTTGATGGATATGGGCGGTTTAGATGTTAAAGGGAAAATCATTCCGCTATCTTTGAATTGGTCTTCTTCTTCATCATTTGAAAACGCAACACCATTATGATTATTAATTTCTGCTATCATAGTTATATCATCATCTATAGTATAAATGTTTCTTGGTGACAATGAACTAGAAATGTCTCCCAATATCGAAAAATTGAAAAATTTTGATGGGTTGCAATTTGTGCTTGAAATTAAGTCACCAGACATAATTAATTCAATTTCGACATCTTCCACTACAGACCATACCTGGGGAATACGTAATGTCGGATCTGTTTGGCGATTTTGATATTTTTTACTTTTACACAAATACAGGATTTAACGGCCGCGACTATGCTTATTCGATGATATCTAAAAACGAGTAGAAAGAAGAGTAGCGTTAGGAAATAAAGTAAATGGGGCGTTGGGCAGATTCCTGGGCACAAAAGATATTAGCAGAAAAGCCCAGCTAGCAATTCACAATGCAATACTGATCCCAGCGCTAACTTATGGAAGCGAGAGCTGGGTATGGCAGAGCGTGCATGAAAGTAGGATAAACGCGGTCGAAATGAGGGCATTGCGCAAAATCGGCGGAGTGACCCTCGCTGACCGCGTGGAAAACAAGGTTATAAGGAAGGAAGTCGGATTGAAAGAGAGTGTCGGTGTAAAAGTAAGAAAGGGCATGCTCCGATGGTTCGGACATGTAGAAAGGATGGATGATGCAAGATTGACTAAGCAGATATACAATGCAAAAGCGGATGGATGTAGGAGTCGAGGACGGCCTAGACACACATTTCATGACCAAATAGAACGTGTTCTGGAGGAAGGTGATATTAGGAGCCTCAAAAATCGACGCGCGTGCATGAAAAGAGTTATGAAAGTCAACGAAGCGAGTGAGGTGTGTAAGAATCGTGCCTTATGGCGCTCCGTTCTCTCTGCCTACCCCGTAAGGGATTTGGCGTGAAGTTGTATGTAGTATGTAGGTCAAATACATACACACATACATAATAAATATAAATAGATCGAATACATAATTATAGCAATAAACAAAAAGCCAAAGAAACAAGCCATTGATTAAATTAGTCTCGGTGGTCCAGTGGTCGAGCGACACGGCTTCTGAATCCAGAGGTGGCGGGTTCGAATCATTGCACACACCAATCATCATCATCATCAGCCTTTTGAGGTCCACTGCTGGACGTAGGCCTCTCCCATAGAGCGCCACAACTGCCGGTCCTGTGCAACCTGCATCCATCGGCCTCCCGCGGATTTCATCAGGTCGTCGGTCCACCTAGTGGGGGGGGGACCTACTCCGCGTTGACCAGTACGTGGTCGCCACTTGAGCACCTTTCTACCCCAGCGGTAATCGGTTCATTGAGCGATGTGGCCAGCCCATCTCCACTTCAACGTTCTAACCTTACGGGCTATGTCGGTCACGCCAGAACTCTTGCGTATCTCCGTATTACGGATTTTATCACGCCAAAGAGATTCCAAGCATAGCCCGTTCCATAGCACGCTGAGCCACCTAGAGCTTCGTCATGAGGCCAACATTCAGAGACCACGTCTCAGCTCCGTATGTCATCACTGGTAACACACATTGACATGTCATAGACCTTAGACTTCAGGCACTGTGGGATTTTGGACGAGAAGATTTCCCTCAGTTTCCCGAACGCTGCCCAACCGAGTTGAATCCGTCGATTTATCTCTTTCTCGAAGTTGGCTCGACCTAGTTGGACTGTTTGTCCTAGGTAAACATAGTGGTCGACAACTTCGAGGATCGCATCGCAAACAGTAACCGGTGCTTGAATGACATGGCCATTGAACATTACTTTGGTTTTGTCCATGTTCATTCTGAGACCTACTTGTTGGGAAAATCTGCTGAGATCCTTGAGCATTGTACCAAGGTCCTCCAGTGACTCTGCCATGACCACGATATCGTCGACAAATCGAAGGTGAGTGATGTATTCGCCATTGATGTTGATGCCTAGTCCAGACTAATCCAGGAGCTTGAATACGTCCTCCAATGCAGCGGTGAACAGCTTCGGGAAAATTACATCCCCTTGTCTGACACCTTTCTGCAATTGAATGGGATTCGTACTCCCAGACCCAATCCGGACTGACATAGTGGCGTTTTTATACAAACACTGCAACACTTATCGAAGTGTTGCAGTGTTTGTATAGAAACGCCAAATTGACTGAATTGACTATCGGTATATCGATACCGATAGTCAATTTGGCATCTCTGGAGGGACTGCAAGCCAAGTTTCAACGGATTCAAAGGCTTTCTCATAGTCCACAAACGCTAGGCACAAAGGCTGATTATACTCCTCGGTCTTTTGTATAATTTGGCGTAGTGTGTGTATGTGGCTTGCCCCATTTGGTCGCGAGACTTCGCGGGGGCCTCCCGCTCCAGGGCTGAGGATGAGCACCACCTCGTGACAGAGGGGGGGCGACGGCGGGGTAGACCAGAGGGGTTTATCCGAATCCTCGACCACCCCAACGCCGGAGGAAAGCCGCCGCGAGGTTTTAGTGGGTAACCCTAGGATCGGATTGCAGTGTACTTACTCCCACACTACCCCCTGCCGTACCCAGGCGGGGGGTGTGCATAAAGCATTTCCTCGCGTAAAAAAAAAAGGATTACCGTATCCTCCCCCTGTCTACGGACTTGCGATAATCCTACAATGTCCCATCGAATCTTACTCAGTTCTTCTTCCAGTTCGGTGATCCTCTCGTCAGTCCTAAGCGTGCGTATGTTGTGTGTTACCAGGGCCAAAGTTCGTTTTTTATGGTAGCCGTGATTTTTAGCACCCCCTACATGGCCGTTACCGAGCTCGCTACCGTGAGCCAACGGAATAGCGGAGCTGCCGTGACTGGGGGCCGTAGCTTTTCCTTGTTGTATCATGGGGGGTTTTTGCCATAATCGTCACGCTCGGCAGGCGGGTTGCCGATCGCAGTAGGCTGTATTTTGTTGGGAGAGAATGCTGCTGCCCATTCTTCCAGCTTTTTCCTTAGTCGCCTTTTACGACACCTACGGGAAGAATTGGGGTGGCGGTATTCTAAGCCGGCGCCACACAGCACACACCAATGACTTTTCGAAATTAATTTCGAAAGTTGTGTGTGATAAATATCGATGACTAAAAACTTTGTGCCCGGTATGGCAATTGGTTCACCACCTATTCCATTTGGGACGAAAACTTAACGGCGAGTCGAGGCTTATCAAAATTAGTTATTAGTCAACATACAAAATAATAAATATATAATAACAAACATCTACCTTTGCAGTTTTATACATCATAACTTTCAGGCACACTGTTTAAATAGAAAACAGAACCTAAATTATTACTAGCAACACTTTCGCTGATATTGAAAACTCGATACGAAATAGCGGTTTTCATGGAATTAGTCGCCAATTTTTGATGTCATGTATTCGACAGGTTTACTCATTTTTGATCATTTCTAAGGATAACTGATAGTGTCTGTTTTTGTCGATTGTGTAGTTTTTAACACTTTCGAATGGTATAAAAAACGTCGCAAGTAAAATGGGCTTGGCAGATTTACACACTAACAACTAACCAACTATATACAATTTCATTTACCTGCTCCAGCACTACATCAATTTTGAGATTAATTGATTGAAGCTTCGGCTCCGGCTTCGGCCACCATCGGCCAAAAATCCGTCTTAGGCGAGATCTTCGGCTTCAAGGTCCCGCCGAAGGTCCGAGAACAGTCGGAATTCTTTAATTGAAGAAAAAATGAATTACGAAAGAATGAGTGACGGACGGTCCGTTAGTCACTCATTCTTTCGTAATTCATTTTTTCTGCAATTAGTTCAGCGCGGATACCTCTATCACCGAGAGAAAAGCGGCATGAGCCACTTTACGTCGATATTCTTCTTTAGCTGTGCATAATATTGAACAAAATTATTAAATTACTAATAGTTCATAAACTTGTGGAGATTGACGATTAATCGGCTTCGGCTTCGGCCAAAAATAGACCTTCGGTCGGACACTACTGATTAGATATACAACAATTCAAATGATTTTGCACATGGTGGAAGTAGTACGAAGTACAAATCCAAATAATTAAAATTAAACAGGAATGTTTGCTGCTTCCTAGTTGCTAGACATTCCGAGTGTGTTTCCGTGAGCGTGCACAGCCACAGCTTGAACTCACCTTGTCGCAATTTTCCCTGACGCACGCATAAGTTTATTTAATATTATTCTTATATAAAATAAATCTATGAGCATTCTCATGTTTTTGAACGCAGCTTACTTGCATTTAGTTGTCACTGTTGTCAAAATCCCTGCTTATTTTTTTACTTATTTGTCAGCTCTTGGTCAGCTCATCAGCTGTAAATCTAAGCAAATACCCGAAAATGCCTGGCTAATAAACTGATTAAAAAGACTTCTATTCAGTACTACAGTATAGTTGTAATTTTATACTAACATGACTCAGATATATAGGCCAATATTTTGGAATTGTTACAAGATACGCAGTTTAACCAAACCGGTCAAGTGGAATATAGCAAAAAATGATGCTGTAAGAATTCTTGGAAGTGGTGTAAGCTATCAGACTTATTTTCAAAGACCTCTGTTCGTAACGAAACAAGTATTTTTCAATCCGGTACGGCAATGCTCTAGTAAACCAGGGCCAGTAGAGGGTTGTCCTCAAGAAAATGATGTAGTAAAGAAGCCTGGGCTCATACAAAGATTCAAGCAAATGTATAAAGATTATTGGTATGTAGTGCTCCCCGTCCACATGGCGACTTCTTGTGTCTGGTTTGGTTGTTTTTACTATGCTGTACGAAGGTTGGTATATTAAATACATATAATTTGATTTCATTGTTTTTGTTAAATGTCTAAATATAATAATTTTGTTGCAGCGGTGTTGATGTCATAAGTATACTACAGAGTGTAGGCATCAGTGATTCATTAATAAATCCATTAAGAGACTCCAGTGCAGGATATTTTGCACTTGCATTAGCATTGTATAAGCTAGTGACACCATTAAGATATGCAGTCACAGTAGGTAATTGTCATTTTTTTATTACTTCTTATTTGAATATTAGTTAATATTATCCAGGGAAAATGTACAATAAATACTGAAGATCTGTACTAATCTTTATCTTATCTTTTGCCACAAATATGTCTGGGATGGTTTTATCAAAGTAATCATTTTTGCTTCATGACTGACAGACATATTTATTTTATTATTATGATTATTCATTGATTTCAATCAGGAGATGTACTTTCAAGTAAACCCAAGAAAATGGCTAGAACTCATAGTTGATTTAAGAAGTGTGGTTAGTGATGTAAGATAAAATAACTTTCATCATACTATCTTACAGGGGGTACAACCTATGCTATTAAAAAACTAACAGCACTAGGTTGGGTGAAACCAGTGCCTTCCCGTGAACAACTTAAAAAGATATATGAAGAAAAGAAGGTCAACATTCAAGATCGTTTTCAGGAAAGTAAGCAACATTATCAAGACACATTAAAAGAGAAACGTTTCCAAGTAATGGAAGAAATGAAACGATACAAAGCTGATATAAAGGACATAAAAAACAAGGTGAAGAAATTATAAAATAAAATATTAATTTGAAACATGAAGAATCCTAAACAGTCATGATATGCTCTTCCAAAAAATATATATTTTGAATGGAGTAGAAAAATTTAACACCCCCAATATTAAATGAAGATTTATTTTGAAAAATGCTTGTCTGGTATTTATGTCATGAATAAAAAAAAATGTTAAGTTTTGAAATTATTTATTATATCAATATAAAAAGTACTACTACTTAACAAGTTTATTATATTTATATAAGTAATAATCACATTAGTCATCAAAATGTACATATAAACTACTTAACAAATAGGCTACATTAAGTACAAAACAGGACAGCACATAACTGGAATGTTTTGTTGCAAATTCATCATAAAAATTAATAATATGCGGTGTTAGCAGGTAATTGTGGGTTTTATCTTGTCTTTGACCAGGAGTGCTGTCATGTCTGCTATGTAAAAATTAATAAATGCATATCTCACCAACTGGAAATTTCACTTAGCAGCCTTTTAATACTTCGGGCTTCGTACTTACTTGTATCTTGTACCAAACATAAAAGTTACATCATTCTAACTTAATTGCAGACAATATTATATGCTAACATCTTGTCAAATCCTGGCTATAACACATATTCAATCTGGCATAACAATAATCAATTCCGTTTGAACACACACTAAAAACTTGTTGCAATATCACATAATGGCATACATTTTGCTGGCTCAATAAAATCACATAGTAAAATTTTAGTATACAGTAAAGAGCTATAGTATTATACAATGACGACAATCACTACTTAATCAAAACATATATATAAATATAATTTACTTACAGTTGTTTTCATATTCTATTTTAATTATATATTTATATAATAAAATTTTGTGTTGTGTTTTAAAGCTAAGAAATAAAAGTTGTAGTTCTCCATAACAATTTTTGAGCACATTCTTCATAAAAACAAGTTGCCTATAATTTTTGATTAAATTATTATTTTATTTCAAAAATAGAAGCAGAGGAAATGACCACATATCTTCAACCCATGTACTGGTAGGAGGCAGGCGAGAGGTGAGGTGCTGGTGACAAACCCGGTCCAGTAGCAGCACCAATAGTTGCCAAATGACATGCACGACACATCAACTTGCCTGTAATATAAGAAAATACTCCATGTATCAATGAATTATTAAGTGAAAAATTTGAGCTAATGTCTTTGATAGCTCAATTCAATAACGTGCAATACATTAAATTAGCACGACAATTATGTTTGTAGTTTATTATTAACTACCAATTCCTTCCTAGATTGATTTTTGATAGGCTCATAAATAATTTAAAGTGTGATATAAAAAGCTAATACATATAAAATATAGCCTTAAATTTTCTTATTTTAATAATCTACTAAGATCAGCTATGTCTAGATTTAATGATTTTTTATAAATACTAACCAGCCAACGGGTAGCATCGCTTGTCAGGTTCATCAGTCAATTGCATACCACATACACAACACATATAGCAGTCAACATGGAAGTCTCTATCCATAGACACAACCCTGACCGTTTCATCTGTTCCCTCAACAGGAGTTATTCCTGTAATCAGATAACACTATTTATCAAAAAACATACTTTGTAATAATTCCTTAGTCACATCTAAATGATATTTATGCAATCTAAATTGATTTTAGATAAGCAAGCAAATGTTACTTCTCAAAGAAAAGTTGGTATTAAACTTTTAATCTCTAAATCTGTAAACAGCAAATAGAGGTATATTAAAATAATAAATATATGTCTAATATTAATTATTTGTTAATATATTTATTAAAAAAATATTTATGGTGTTTGAGTTTGTATGTGAAATATATCATACCTTTTCCACAACTAGCACATTTGGGTGCAAACATGCGATGATAGTCATTGACGCAATAAATCTTATTGTCAACATCTACTGTGAAGGGCACTCCATCCAAACATTCATTACATACGCAACAACGAAAGCAACCTGGATGATAAGACTTGCCCATAGCTTGCAATATCTGTGGAAAACAAATTAATTTACAGATAATAATTAATGATATAAATAAAAAAATATTAATTTAACACAAATTTAATGATTAATAAATCTAATAAACAATATAACCAATAACAATTAAATTTTTCTCACTGATATTGTTACCATTTGTAACAGTTTCCCAAAATATAATTTAAGTGGTATATTATAATTTATACTAATTCATACGGGTCTAGATGACTTCTACTTTAGTAATATATCTATTTTTAAGTAGTACTGTCGCCTTAGTCACTATGTCTCTTTATTGAATGTACTATTGTGAAGAAGTATTAACATCAAAGTTTATTTGAGTTGACATTTCATTGCATAATTTTGAAGGAGAAATCTGCTAACATTTCAAATCTAGCCAACACTCTTTTGTTTACAGATATGCTAAAAGATATCAGATGTTGCTCAGCTGATCAGTGTTATGTCATTGTTTCTAAATTTTGCTTATTTATTTATTTAATTTTCTAATAGGATAGGAGGGCAAACGAGCAGGCGTGTCACCTGATGGTAAGCAACCAACGCCGCCCATGGACACCAGCAACACAAATAGTGTTACTGTTGCGTTGCCGACCTTTAAGGGATAGGGAAGAGGAAAGGGGGGGGGGGGGGGGGGGGGGCTCCGGGTACCTCTCTCACCGAACGAAACGCGGCATGAGCCACTTTACGTCGACCTTCTGAGAGGTCGTGGTATTTCACCGGTCGAGCCGGCCCATTCATGCAGCGAACTGCTTGGCTCTACCACTGGCGATATTAATGGCTTTTAAATGATGTTACAAGTGATGTTACAATAATAATTTGGGTGAAGTTTATAGAAAAAATATATGCATGCATTAATAATTGTGTTCAGATATATATATAGATAGTTATTGCTTTACCATTTCCATTATGAGGTGTCCACATATTGCACATTTCTCAGCTGTTTGTTGGAAACCAGAATACTGTAAAATTATACAATTTTTGTTATTAACAGAGTTATTTAACAATTTCTCAATGTTATTCAATAATATTAAAAAAAAACTATACTGACCAGATAATCTTCTTCACAATAAACTTTACCATGAACATTATAGAAAGCTTTGCCTCTTAGTGCACGACCACAGGAACAACAGATAAAGCAATTGGTATGATACAGGTTACCCATTGCTTGACAAGCCTGCCCTGCCCCAGTTACTCCTGCACCACATGTGTGACAAATTCCTAACAGTAAAAAAAACTTGTTAGTTTTCAATATTAATAAGATAGTCTTTCACAAACAGCCAATAAGAATTGATAACTTGCAACTTTATTTTTTATTTGTGATAATTATTATTTGTTAATATTGTTTATGTAACACTAATTAAATTCACACTAGTGTGAATTTAATTTGAAAATATAATTATGTGAACAAAAATCTTGATTTAAAACTATTATTAAAAATATATACTCTTACCAAAGTATTCACCCTCTTCATCCTGCCTTTCCATTTCTTCCTCAAGTTGTCTAGTAAGTTCTTCTATTTTACGCTGAGCCTCACTAGGACCTGGTGGACGTGGTGGAGTTATGCTATATGGAAGCAAGCTTTTGCTTCTTCCACCAGAACCTCGTGAACCTCCTGATACTTGAGATACAGAACTAGGTGTAGGGCTGGGAGCTGGAGATTGTGCAGGGGAACACAAAGAAGTTAATCCTGACACTAAGTTTCTAGAAGCAATTGAATCAGAAGCAATAGATAAATTATCTCTGTTAGCCACTGCAGCTGGAGAGCCCCCGGTCATACAAACATAATCAGAACCATTAGTATCTTCTATTATCTGCATTCTATTTACAGTTACAGGTTTTGCACTATATCCTCCGTTGATTACAGGAGGCTTGTCTTTCCCAATACTGTTGGCAATATGTGGCTTTGGATGAAAGAACTTAGGACTTGCCGTAGCAGTTTGAACTTCAGTGGCATGGTTTACTTTTGGTCTTTGAGCACTTGGAGCAATAGAGGCATATATAGCAGTTGATGGTATAGTAACAATTTTATCATCAAAACTAATTGAATTATCATTTCTTAGTAGAGTACTAACATCTGTGTACTTCGGGGGAGCAGATTTCATTACTGTATAATCACCCGAAGAGCTATCCTGTGATGCATTGTATGGTGGTGGGGGTGGTACTTTTTCCATTTTATTCTTCTCATTTGTTAATATTTGTGATATATTCCTTGTGATACTTGTGTTTGGAACTTGGGGACCTGGAATCGACCCTTGCTGAATGTAACGCTGGTCGTGACTTTGTTGCGGTTTAAATTCAGTTTTCTTGTCATTCTCTGGACACAACATGTTTTCATACACTAATGGATTAAGTTTGGTCTTTGAATTCACTGGCACTTGAGGTTGCGCCTTGCTGTAACGAGTGTCGTAATAACCGTCTGAAGGTGGTGGCGGAGCTTGCTGATATATCTGATGATAATAAGGAGGCTGCGGAGAGCGCTGTTCTCCGTAATAATCTACATTTTCATAAACAGGCGGCGGATACTGAGCATTCGGAATAGCTGGAATCTCATATAGGTCGTCCGTTTGATAACCAAGTGACCTTTGTGAAATAGAATCGATAGAGCGCGTAGGGCTTGAAGATAGAGCTGCAGTATTTAAGTCGCGCTTGTTGACCGACGCAATAGTTTCTACTCGTTTAGGAGTTGCAAATTTTGAGGCTGCAATAACGTTTGATCGCTCGTAAAAACTGTAATCCTGACGATTGTTTTGACTGTTATCCAATACAAAGCTTTCTATTGCGCCTACTGGTCGATTTTTAGCGAGTGAACTTGTGTTTGATGTTACAGCACCGTGCGCCTGCTCAGTAACATCTTCAACTTTGTTGGAAATTTTCAAATCTTGAAGACCAGTCAAACATCTTTCTTCTGTGTTATTTCTTCTGGATGGATCCATAATAAAAAATAAATTCGAGAAATTAATTTCATAACAGTTCAACGCACTTCAATTCGTATGAATCATATAAAAATTTTAATACGGTAGGATTACGGCTCACTATTCTCGCTCGACGCCGATTTACATCCTCTTTGCTCGACGCAACTCAAACAAAACATCCAATAAGGATGCAACATCAACATCTACAAATAAATAGATTCTAATCGATTTAATGTCATTGATCCATCTATAGTATTGTATGTTAATATATTATTTATTTATCTTTAACTATGCAATTGGTGAAATTATACAATAAATTTAAGGGATCGCATCAAACCTTGGAATACAGAAAAAGATAAATTATGTGTTTTATTTATAAATACATAACTTTACTCCAAATCCCTTGCGGGGTGGGCAGAGGGACATAAGGCACGGTTTTATACACGAACGTTGATTTTTAAGGCTTCTAACATCACTTTACTCCAGAGCTCGTTCTATTTGGGCATGGAAGGTGTGTGGCCGTCCTCGACTCCTGCATCCATCCGCTTAGACATGTAAATATGTACCTGAATAACTGAACGAGCAACTCTGGTACTTACTCTAAAAAATAAAGGTATCTATCTATTTGTAAACTACCTATTTTTATTCAAATTCAGGGCCATATTTGAAATCGATTCCTTAATCAGGACTATAGTTAAATATGCAGTGATGACTCCCTTTCTATGATGATGTGTCCAGTTTAACTAAGGCCTAATTAACACACTATGAGGTTAAGCCACGCAGTCCGCTGAATGAATTTGTCAACCCAGTGGGTGAAATACCACGACCAGCGACCTCTCAAAATAAAGACCATATCCGGACTAATCTGGAGGGTCACCCGTCCTGCCATCCCATTCAGATGCATTGCAGATGTTCATGGGCAGCGTTTAACGCTGCCCATGAACATCTGCAACTTAGTCACTTACCATCCAGTGCTCTCGCAATCACTTGCTCGTTTGCTCCCATAATGCATCTAAAACGACTAATTTACGTCGTACATTTAATCACAACCATTAGGTAATAGATACCGGTCACGGCTATATAATGATGTGTGATTGCGCCCCTAATTATGTGTGAAATTAAGAGGGACCAATAAAATATAATAAACTAGCTGACCCGGCGAACTTTGTTCCGCATCAAAAGAAATAAATGAGTAAATTTTGGATATCATGAGGTTCAATTTGTGCTATTACGCTTTAACTGCTGTCCTGCTATGTTAATGCTGCAATATCTGCGAAAATATTCGTTTAAATTGCATGCTGTAAAGGGCCAGGAACATTTATATTACATGCACAATCTATTTATGACACTTAATTGGATGAAAATTAGTGCTGTAATGTTTAAAATCGCTTCGTAAATAAGCCATTATTTCTCGTAAAAAGTAAAAAAATAAAAATGGTCATTGTGGGTTATCCCTAAGAGATAGACATATGCCCTCGCGGACTTTTTTGTAGACCTTTTGAAGGTGTTTATTAATGTAGAACATTGTTTTGATCTATCACTTAGGCTTAAGCCAGCGTTTGCAATTAAAGTGCTAAATCTTGAAAATTATTATTTTTCTTTACTAGGTACATCATGTATAGAATAATATCTAATAATATCTTGGACACTTAAATGAATTAAAGATCAAAACTACCCCGTTGACACTCTCTAACTATTAAAAAACCGCATCAAAATCCGTTGCGTAGTTTTAAAGATATACGCATATAAGGGGACAGACAGGGGAAAGTGACCTTGTTTTATACCAATGTTTAAACTTTACTATCACTGAACCTTCATACATTAGCTATCTTCAAATCCTTATTTTAGAAGAACTTGGTGTATGGAAAATATTTAAATAGTCATGTATTTGAACGTTCTTCATCTTCTTATTTAAGACCATGCTCCTTTCCTTACATATAATTCTAAGGATACCTATAACTATAAACTTGACGAGAATTTTATGTATCTAGTGGCATACATAAGTTTAAGTATTGGTACCTAACATAACACAAGGAATAAAAATTTATGGTAGCACTGTTTTTACTATTTTTTTTTTAAATTTGTCCATTATTGGACAGGCTAAAGCTTTTAAGCCATACTGCCATGTCTCACGTTATTTTTTATTACGAAGTAATGATGATGAAGATGATGATGAAACTTAAAACCAACCTAAACTAACTTATCCTAACCTAACCTAATCATACATAAAGTGGTGGCACTTTATGCATGATGTTGCGAGGGAGTCCTGACGGCACTGTAGGAGAGCACATTAAACACGATATTTACACCATTCCCCACATTTGCAATCATATACGGACACTTATTAAACAAAATACCACGAATTTTATCCAATAATATCCATTGAAACACAAATCTGAGAAAATAATGCAAAAACGGATAATGACTCTTCCACAGTCCCGCCAAAACTCCTTATTTTTACTAAATTCTTAATTCTCATCTACGAAGTATGACAGTTATAAAGTTTATGATGATCTGTGGAAGAAGAATTAGTCCATATTTATATGCTCTGTGAATTAGTCTATGATCTATGCAATACTATGCATAGTGGTGCGATGCGACTTTTTGGCGGGAAGTCTAAAAGGGCGGTCTTTTAAAATTTAAATATTTTTTCAATTTCAGTTTTTCTTTGTAAATATTCTTTTACTAACTGTAAATATATATTTTTTAAGTTGTTACTGGTGTAAATAAAACTATGAGTGTTAGTAGCGACGGGGAGAACCCCGTCGAACACGGAAAAAAAAGAAAAGTGGTTCGCCACATTTCAACAAATTTAAATAATTATAAAACTTTTGTGAAACCGTTATATAAAAGACTATTTCCAGAAAACCATAGTGGTGACTGTGTGGTATACGTACAATCAATTGATCAAGAAAAAGTTGGTAACAAAAATCCGATTTCCCTAACGACACTTTTCACAGAGAATGTCAAAGGAATAGTTAGCGTACATAGGGTAAATGCCTATAAAATAGGAGTTTCCTTCAAGAAACCCGCTCCAGCTAATAACTTTCTCAGCATGGATACATTTTTAACAAAGCACAATCTAAAAGCATTTATTCCTGCTCACATGACGGAAGTTATTGGGATAATCAGACATGTTCCCACATCCATGTCAAATGAAGATATTTACAAGAATATTACATGTGATTCGGAGATTATATCCATTAGGCGTTTTATGCGCAAAATTGACGGGAGACTGGTTCCACTGACCACTATTAGTGTAACATTTGCAGCTACAGTACTGCCCCGATTTGTATATTTACAATTATTCCGATATCCGGTTCATATCTACATACCACCACTGACACAATGTTATAAATGTTTAAGATTTAACCATTCCGCAAAAGTATGCAGAAGTAAACAAATGTGTTCTTCATGTGCAGGACAGCACTCCTATAAGGAATGCAATGTTGCAGAAATTGTGTGCATCAACTGCAGTGGAAATCATTTGGCAATTTCTAGAGATTGCCCAATCAAAATGAAAAAAATAGAGGAGAAAAAGAATAAGTTCACGAATAGAAATCAGTCTTATGCCACTGTTGTGAGTATACCACCCACAATATCTGACCCGAAATCTTTTCCAGTTCTCAGATCACACCTACAGTCACAATCTCAGCCAGACAAAATAGTAAGCACAAATGAGACACTTAATACAGATAAAATCCTTGATAATGAAATTATTATCAATGCAATAGTAAAGTCTATAATAGAATTAGGAAATAATAAAGAAAGCACACCGATTACTAATAAAAGAATTAAAGAAATATTACTATCTAACCTAATTTAAATTTATGGACACATTTTTACGCATAGCACAGTTCAACATACAAAGCTTACAGAGTAAAAAAGCCTTACTTTACAAATTTCTATGTGAACAAAACGTTGATGTATGCTTATTAAATGAAACTTGGCTTAAAAGTAGCAGTAAAATACCCAAATTTATGTCTTATAACTTTATTTATAAAAATTCAAAGAATGAACATAATGGAGTTGGTTTATTAATTAAAGATGGTCTTAAATACAATATTATAAATACACACTTTTATGAATCTATTCAGAACTGTTGTATTTCAATTGAAACTTCTACAGGTAAATTTAATATATTATGTGTATATTGTCCACCTAATAGCACCAGATTTAGTATAAATAAGTTAAAAAAGATATTGCTTGAAGTCCCTAGACCATGTCTTATCATGGGGGACTTTAATGCTCATCATATTTTGTTTGGCTGTCATAAAAATAATAGCAGAGGAAATAGTTTATATAGGCTAATTGATGAACTTGATTTATGTATTTTGAATGATGGTAGTTTAACCACTATTCAATATCCAAATAGGAAAGCATCTGCAATAGATTTGGCCTTAGTTAGTCCCACCATAGCTCCTCATTGTGAATGGCATGTCCATGATGATCCTCTTGGCAGCTATCATTATCCAACACTGGTAGACATAAATGTAAAGCCATCCATGTATGAAGTGGGTCCTGGAAATGATAAATACATTTATAATAAAACAGATTGGGCAAAATTTTACACTTTATCAGAAAACAGTTTCTCTCATTTAGATTCAGGAAATATAGATCTTCTTGAATTATATAGCAGTTTTGTAAAAACCCTGGAATACCTTAGAAATCAGACAACTCCAATACATAAATCACATCACACTTTGGTAGATAGAGTATTAAGAAAACCAGCACCTTGGTGGAACAAAACATGTGATGATGCAGTTCAAAAGTCAAAAGAGGCTCTAAGAGCCTATAAGAACTCACCAACTATAGATAACTTTATAAATTATAAAAAAGTTGATGCCAAAAAGAAACTTATACTGAAAGAACAAAGGACTAATTCTTGGCATGATTTATGCTCTAGTTTTAATAGAATGACACCAGTAACACGAATATGGAATTATATTAAAAGATTTAAAAGAATAGGCAGCTGTCAAAACCAACACTTTAATGATGAATGGGTACCAAGTTTTATAGACAATTTAGCTGATTCATGCCAAATAGATGAAGATAGAGTAAATAGTTTAATAGCAAGATCAAATTTAGATTTAGACTTTCTTGATAGTTCCTTTACATTTAATGAACTCCAGATTGCATTAAAGAGTAGGAAAGATACAACACCAGGAATGGATAATATACCGTATAAATTAATTAAGAATTTACATCCAAATGCCCAGAGAATACTGTTAAATATTTATAATCAGCTTTGGAATAGTTCTTTAATACCACAATCATGGAAAACTCAATGTGTAGTTCCAATTTTAAAACCAAATAAGCCCATCCATGTTGCAGGATCTTATAGACCTATCTCTTTGTCCTCATGTGTAGGAAAACTCTTTGAAAACATGCTAAAATTACGATTAGATTACTTTGCTGAAACACAAAATAAGTTACCAGACATACAATTTGGTTTTAGAAAGGGCAGAAGTAGCTCTGAAAGTTTTGTATCTCTCATATCAGATTTACAAAAGACAAAACTAAGTCACTCAAATACTATTTGTGTATTTCTAGATGTTAAAGGTGCCTTTGATAATGTGAATATTGAGTGTCTCATTCATGTTTTACATGAATTAGGGTTATCAAAGAAAACATTAAAATGGATATTAAACTTTCTGTATAATAGAACAATTTATGTTAAATATAACAACAAACTTCATGGCCCTAGAATAGCTAATAAAGGAACAATGCAGGGAGCTACATTATCCCCTTTATTATATAATTTATATACATCTCAAATTCTTAATTATGTAGATACTTCAAACATCAAAATATTACAATTTGCTGATGACTTGCTTTTATACAGTGAAAGCCAAAATATAGAAGTAGCTGTTAATAACATTAACACTGCACTGTCACAATTGCATAATTACTACAGTAATAAATTAAAGTTAGAAATAAGTTCAGAAAAAAGTTCTGTATTAGTGATCAGTAAGGATCCATCTGCTCGATCAACTGTTAATATAACTTATAATAATGAAATAATTCCTGTGGTTCAGGAACATAAATTTTTGGGTATTACAATAGATGATAAATTAAAATTTGATAAACATGTAAATAATATATGTAACAAAGCAATGAAGAGTATTAATATCTTAAGATGTTTAGCAGGGACTTTTTGGGGATCAGATCCCTTGACATTAAATATGTTATATAAGAATATAGTGAGAAGTCATTTTGACTATAGTAGTTTAGCATATATGAATGCTAGAATAACAATGTTAAGGAAATTAGATGTAATACAAAATATGGGGTTAAGAGTAATTAGTGGAGCTATGCGCTCTACTCCTATTATTGCTATGGAAATAGAGAATTGCATACCTCCTCTAACATTAAGGCGCTTGCAGCTAGCAGAAAGATTCTGTATAAAGGAACTTTCTTCTGGTTGCTCTGCAGTTCTGAACAATATCTCGTACACTGTTGACATTTCACACTTGATTGGAGCACCCAACATCACAGTAGACAGACTTGTCTCTAGAGTTTTACCTGAAATTTCAGTCATAATGGATTGTGTTAAGGATAATGCAAAAGATGTATATAAAAGTAATAAGTGGCCTATGTACAAGTGCTCATATAATACACTGATTAATTGTTTAGATATTAAGTGCAACTTGAACTCAATTAATAACAAATTTGATCTCTTAAATTTTTTAAGTTCTAAATCTAACTTTTATGTTATTTATACAGATGGATCTAAGAATTTGTCCAGTGTTACAGCAGCATACTATGACCCACAATTAAAAATAACCAAATGCATAAAGCTAAATAATAATTGCAGTATTTTTACTGCCGAGAGCTATGCCATATTATCTGCTTTAACATTTGTAAATAATAATGTTAACAGTGTAAATATACTTATAGTTAGTGATTCTAAAAGTGCATTAACAAGTTTATGTAATGCTAACTTTACACATAAACAAAACTATATAATCTATAAAATCAAAGAAATTCTGCAGAACTTAGGGAAAACTAAAAATGTAGAGTTTTTATGGGTTCCCTCGCACAGTGGCATATATGGCAACGAGATTGTAGATACAGCGACTAGACTGGGCTATGACGAAGACCACTCTGATATTATAAAAGTACCATTCACAGATTACTACCACCAGATTAAGAATACGTCACGAGAATTGTGGAAAGAATATTGG
Organism: Euproctis similis; assembly: GCA_905147225.2. NCBI lineage: Eukaryota > Metazoa > Arthropoda > Insecta > Lepidoptera > Erebidae > Euproctis > Euproctis similis. The sequence goes on along the minus strand of LR990112.1, from coordinate 16,023,537 downwards.
AAAATAGCAAGTGAGACGAAAGGAAAATGGTACGCAGAGATACAGAAAGACTTACCAGCAAAACCGTGGTATGCCAAATTCCAATATTACGACAGAAAGTTTATCACAACAATAAATCGCCTGCGGTATGGTCATTGCCTGGTTCCTAACCATCTCCATAAATTAAAAATCTGTAGGGACAATAAGTGTAAACACTGTAAGAAACCGAACGCTGACATCAATCATATAATATTTCAATGTGACTCGTTCAAAATACAACGGTTATTATTCGCCAGTGACATCAATGACATAGCTCAACAACATTCACTTAGTGTTCCCCGCCACATCGGAGATTTATTAGCCAATACGAACTATTATAAAGCACTTCATAATTTTATTTCAATAAGTGTAGGAAAAATATGATGTTAATGTAGGAATTTATTACTTTTTATTTATACTAATTACTTTTATTGTAAAATGTACTAGCAAATTTATTATTTCGACTGAAGGACTTTGCATCCATGGTCAAGAAATAAATTAAAAAAAAAAAAAAAAAAGTGGTGCGATGCGTGCTGTGTCGTTGCTTTTGCTGAAGAAATAAATAACTTTATCATAGAAAAACTGATTTAATCTCATTTCATATCATGTATGACACGGAAGACGACCAATATGAAGAAATTGATGTGGAGGAAATTTCATCCGAGCTTTGGCAAGAAGCTTGCTGGATTGTTATAAACGCGTATTTTGATGAAAAAGGTTTAGTACGGCAACAGCTAGACAGCTTTGATGAATTCATTCAAATGTCAGTACAACGTATTGTAGAAGATTCCCCTCCGATTGAATTGCAAGCGGAAGCTCAACATTCATCTGGTGAAATTGAAACTCCACCTAGATATCTTCTAAAGTTTGACCAAATTTATCTGTCGAAACCAACTCATTGGGAAAAAGATGGCGCACCATCACCTATGATGCCTAACGAAGCCCGACTCCGTAATTTAACATATTCTGCACCTTTGTATGTAGATATCACTAAAACAATAGTTAAAGAACATGAGGATCCAATTGAAACTCAACACCAAAAGACTTTCATCGGAAAAATTCCAATAATGTTGAGATCTACTTATTGTCTTTTAAATAATTTGACTGATAGAGATCTTTCTGAATTAAATGAGTGCCCTCTTGATCCCGGTGGTTATTTTATTATCAATGGTTCTGAGAAAGTGTTGATTGCTCAGGAAAAAATGGCCACAAACACTGTCTATGTATTCAGTATGAAAGATGGCAAATTTGCTTACAAAACTGAGATTCGGTCTTGTCTTGAACATAGCTCCAGGCCTACATCTACTTTATGGGTCAATATGATGGCACGTGGTGGACAGAACATAAAAAAATCAGCTATTGGACAAAGGATTATTGCAATTGTACCATATATCAAACAAGAAATCCCAATAATGATTGTGTTTAGAGCACTTGGATTTGTGGCAGATAGAGATATTTTGGAGCATATTATATATGATTTTGATGATCCTGAAATGATGGAAATGGTTAAACCCTCACTTGATGAAGCATTTGTAATTCAAGAACAAAATGTGGCACTTAATTTTATAGGTGCTCGTGGTGCACGGCCTGGAGTAACAAAAGAGAAGCGTATTAAATATGCTAGAGAAATTCTTCAAAAGGAGATGTTACCACATGTTGGTGTATCCGACTTTTGTGAAACTAAAAAAGCTTACTTTCTGGGCTATATGGTACATAGGCTTTTATTGGCTGCCTTAGGCCGTCGTGAGTTGGATGATCGTGATCATTATGGGAATAAACGTTTAGATTTGGCAGGCCCATTGCTAGCTTTCCTATTTAGAGGTTTATTTAAAAACCTCCTAAAAGAAGTCAGAATGTATGCACAAAAATTCATAGACAGGGGAAAAGACTTTAATTTGGAATTGGCAATCAAAACCAAAATAATAACTGATGGGCTGAGATACTCCCTTGCCACTGGAAATTGGGGTGACCAGAAGAAAGCCCATCAAGCTAGAGCGGGTGTGTCACAGGTGTTGAACAGATTAACATTTGCTTCTACTTTATCACATTTAAGGAGGGTCAACTCTCCTATAGGACGTGATGGAAAATTAGCCAAACCTCGTCAATTGCATAACACTTTATGGGGTATGATCTGTCCTGCTGAAACACCCGAGGGTGCTGCTGTAGGTTTGGTGAAGAACTTAGCTTTGATGGCCTATATTTCTGTTGGAAGTCAACCTTCCCCAATTCTTGAGTTTTTGGAAGAGTGGTCTATGGAAAACTTAGAGGAAATTGCACCATCGGCTATTGCAGATGCCACAAAAATATTTGTGAATGGTTGTTGGGTTGGTATTCACAGAGATCCTGAGCAGTTGATGGCCACATTGAGAAAGCTTAGGCGTCAAATGGATATTATAGTATCTGAAGTTAGTATGATCCGTGATATAAGAGATCGAGAAATTAGAATTTATACTGATGCTGGAAGGATCTGCCGTCCACTATTGATTGTTGAGAATGGATCTTTGTTGCTTAAGAAGAAACATATTGATGACTTGAAAGAGAGAGATTTTAATAACTATGGTTGGCAAAATTTGGTGGCTAGTGGTGTTGTTGAATACATTGACACTCTAGAGGAGGAAACAGTAATGATTGCAATGAGCCCAGATGATTTAACTCAAATTAAAGAATATGCTTATTGTAATACTTATACTCATTGTGAAATTCATCCTGCTATGATTTTAGGAGTATGTGCTTCTATTATCCCATTCCCTGATCACAATCAGAGTCCTAGGAACACTTATCAAAGTGCTATGGGTAAACAAGCTATGGGTGTATATATCACAAACTTCCATGTAAGAATGGACACTCTTGCTCATGTCCTCTACTATCCTCACAAACCACTGGTTACTACTCGATCTATGGAATATTTACGATTCAGAGAATTGCCTGCAGGTATTAATTCCATAGTTGCTATCCTTTGTTATACAGGATACAACCAAGAGGATAGTGTTATCTTAAATGCCTCTGCTGTAGAAAGAGGATTCTTTAGGTCTGTGTTTTATCGATCCTACAAAGACTCAGAATCTAAAAGGATTGGAGATCAAGAAGAACAATTTGAAAAACCAACTAGACAAACATGTCAAGGCATGCGAAATGCATTGTATGACAAGTTAGATGATGATGGTATTATTGCTCCTGGTATAAGAGTGTCAGGAGATGATGTAGTTATTGGGAAAACAATAACACTACCAGAAAATGATGATGAATTGGAAGGTACCACAAAACGATACAGTAAACGTGATGCATCTACATTTTTAAGAAACAGCGAGACTGGTATAGTTGACCAAGTAATGTTGACCTTGAACAGTGAAGGGTACAAGTTCTGTAAAATTCGCGTACGCTCTGTGCGTATTCCTCAAATTGGAGACAAATTCGCGTCACGTCACGGGCAAAAAGGAACATGTGGAATACAATATCGTCAAGAGGATATGCCATTTACATGTGAAGGACTTACTCCTGATATTATTATTAATCCCCACGCCATTCCGTCACGTATGACAATTGGTCACTTGATCGAATGCATTCAAGGCAAGGTATCGTCTAATAAAGGAGAGATCGGTGATGCTACTCCGTTTAACGATACTGTCAATGTACAAAAAATTTCTTCACTGTTGCAAGAATATGGCTATCATCTTCGTGGTAATGAAGTCATGTATAATGGACATACAGGACGAAAGATCAACGCTCAAGTATTTCTGGGCCCAACCTATTATCAACGTTTAAAACATATGGTGGACGACAAGATTCATTCAAGAGCTAGAGGACCAGTGCAAATTTTAGTAAGACAACCTATGGAGGGTAGGGCTAGAGATGGAGGGCTACGTTTTGGTGAAATGGAACGTGATTGTCAAATAGCCCACGGCGCTGCACAATTCTTACGTGAAAGATTATTCGAAGTATCTGATCCTTATCGTATACACGTCTGTAATTTCTGCGGTTTGATTGCAATTGCAAATTTGCGTAATAACACATTTGAATGCAAAGGATGTAAAAATAAAACGCAAATCTCACAAGTACGATTGCCGTATGCCGCTAAATTGTTATTCCAGGAACTTATGTCAATGAACATAGCGCCAAGATTGATGGTTGTTAGTTAAGAATTGCAACATTTTCAGTTTCTAGATTTATTTGAATAATAAGTTTAAAATGGGATGCATATGTGTTGCCGTGCCATACATCAGCTCGAAATGAGGCAACATGATTAAATTCTCTTGTTTGCTTGAATTTAATAAGGTAGGTAAAAAGGTATCGTAAGACTTGTCAACTTATAATAGTCTATTCGAATCGTTTATAAAAAGTATTTAACTTTTGCAGAATTTGTACAATCGTGAATGGAAAACATATTATGCCGAACCAAAAAGTCTCCAGTGCAATTGTAAGAGTTCAGTATCCAAGTTGTATCATGAATTTATATCTGTCCGGCAACACCATTGTGTCTACCTTAGTTATTATGTTCTATAATTTTTATATTGTAAGAGAATTAATAAAAATGCAATTAAACATTACATATGATTTTTATTATCACAAATCGACAACATTAAATGCAGCTTAAAGAACAACCGTAATACAAAAGTGTGTGATAAATTAAAAATAATAATTTCATTAAAATCGAATGCAGCATTTATACATTGAGGTAAAAAAATCTTTATTATATTTGGAAATATTCCGAGGTAACAATATTAGCACTTTGTCCCAATAGATAAAATATTCAATAGACGAACTAAACCCCAAATGGTTGAGACAGATAAACATCAAATGCTTCGTAAATGAACCAAGGTTAAGTTATTTTATAAGTTTATCTTTGATTTAAATATGTTGAGTGACAGTCGCATGTTTCTAAATAAACAACTTCATAACTTAAACAAAATATCGTTACTATGTACTGGCCAAAATAAATTAAAAAGAAGAACAAATTTACAAATATAGGTACACATTTTATAACTTGATTTAAACTGATAAATATATATAGTAACCTTTTTAAAGATTCATAAAAATAACGATATAAACATCTGATTTATCAAAACTAAAACTCAAAGCATATATGGTCAACATATAGATTACAATAGGAATCGACTTCATTGGGAATCGATTGACAAAATTATATATAAGAGCCATAAATAATCTATGAATTTAATTAAAGAGAGCTATTACCTTTATGTAGGTAAAAAAAAGAAAGTAAATGTTTAAGTACATAATTCTATTACGTAATTTGTGCGCATTATAAATTTAGTGCGAAAGATGATTAGAGGATCATCCATATATTACGTATAAACATTAAACAGTTATTGTATGCTGTGTAAACATGTCAAATTTAAAACAAAACGACACATACCTGTTTCAAAGTACAAAGATCTATAAATTTATGCTGACTTAAAACATATTCGTATTTTCAATGATTCTTCAACCGTGCAAAAAAAAATAAACTGGTGAAGGATTATGATGATACAAGATAACATGGTTTCGTGTCCAATTGCGGTGGTGTATCCGCTCGAAATTCTCACGCCATGATTATTCTTAAATTTAAAACTTATTTACTGTACAACTTACGTATCTTATCATACAAGTGTTGCTTACCATCAGATCATAATCATTCAATATGGACGTTTATTACACGCCCGTGTGAAGGCTGAATAAAAATCAGTCTGAAACTCAATAGTTGTTTAAAGAAAATTCGTTGTATTTTCTTCAGTACCATATTAGGTATGCGCTACTTGATTTTTTCCGTATCCATTATTTAGGTATATATGTGACGTAAAAATATATATCTAATTGGATTATACGTGTATCTTTTTAACAAATGTATATGAAATTAATTTACTTACACAAGGTCGGTAATTAAAACAATATTCTGACCAAACTTGTAGCAGTTGAAATTTTTAGATAGATACTCTCGTACTGTATATATTCTGATACTATACATTAGTTGAGTAGTGTAAAAAGCACGTAAAATGCTGTAAAAATATACAAAAAATGTCATCAGTATTCTTAAAAAGCACTGTATTTATATGGGATGAAGTATTCAGCGCGAGGGTGGCAAAGCACGTCGTTGATCTTCATTGTCCTCATCTTTGGGGCGACTCCATTTTATCATAGTTTCAGGAGACCGGTAGAGGAACACTAGTTTGGCGAACAAGTCTTCTTCCAAGGAAAGCTCCAGCGCCTCACGCACCTTCAATTAATGCAAAATTACATGAAGTGACACATAACAATGAATAAGACCTTGAAATTAAAGACTATTTAACCATAACCGAAAAATATACATATAATATAGCAAAAAACTTGTAATTTTAATTTTACAAGAGAATTTTAATACATAACGTCAGAACCATCATTCAGATTTTTGGGAAATCGTCAGTTCAAATACATGGTTGTAGCCGGTCTGGCAACTATGTGATTCCACTCACCAGATAAATATCGAGACAGAGCTGCAGCACCCTGTCCACGTTGGGCAGGTCGTCGAACATGATCTTGGTGTAGATGCCGGAGAAGAAGCCGCGCAGTACCCGGGACGCGAGGAACACAAACGTTGTGTACAATCCGATAATCCTGTCCGAGCAGTTAGCTACTTAGTGTTACCAGTCATAAATACTAAAGTATTACTATTTTAGTAAAATATTATATGCGGGTCACCGGGGTAAGAGCAACTAGCGCCACCCATGGACCCATGGACAACTGCAAGACAGATTGTGTTACAGTTGCATTACCGGTTTTTAATGGAGAGAAATAGGAAGGAATGAGGTGAGGATTTCATTAAATGAAATGCGCCATGAGCCACTTCACGTCTTCATCGATCTGAGAGGTCTTGGTATTTCACCGGTCGAGCCGGACTGCATGGCTCTACCATTGTTGTAGTACACATTCTACTAAAGCAGCTAAATTTATTGATCAATACAACTTTGAGGATTATATCGCGTTTATTTATTACTTATTTATATTTATTTCCCGACGTTTCGAACTCTTTACAGAGATCATTTTCACGAGTGATGAACAAAAAGATGGTTGTTGTTCAAAAGCTATTTTCATTGATACAGAGAGCTCCCACTTTTTGGAAATAAAAATCAAAAAGTTGATGTTAAAAATATGATTTTTACTATTGGTAACCCACATCAGACCATGAAAACAAAAGTTAAATACTTATTTATAAGATGTATTCATATTTTTTGTTTGTAAAGATCCTTTGTTGTATGATTTAATAAGTAAAAGTTGTTATTATTAAGTTGGTTGAGATCAAAGTATACTACTACTATTATTAAATATTGATTGATTTTAAATTAAAAGGTAAAGTATTTGTTAAAAAATCTACCACTGGGTCAAAAACGCGGCCAGTCCTGAGAAAGACCCAGCAAGAAAACTCAGAGGCTGTTCTTCAAAACTGATTATTATTTCATTTTGAACGGGCTATTGATATTGCTATTAATTATAAAATTTTTGAGAAAAAAGAAAGGAACTTGGTTTCCAGGTTAATAAAAATAAAAATTATTTGATTGTATACTGCACTACTCAAAATTCTACATTATTTTGGTTCCTGATGTGGGTCTGACCTGCAAACTATACTAATAGTATCTCGCTGTCTTGAGCTGTTTGATTGTGGGCTAGGTTTGATGAGACTTATGACTGGGTTCCAGCTAGGTGATAAAAATCCTAAAAGTTGTTTTGATCAATGAGTGAGATTCGCGAAAGTCTTAGAAATAAATATGTAAACCAATACAGCTAAATTTAATTGTTTTTCAATATAAAATAAGGCACAAATTTGATTGGTGCTTAATTTACCATCAGTAAGTTACATACCTACAGGCTTTGAACACTTACCCACTGCCGGAGATGAAGTTCAATGTTTCAGGGAACAACTTGTCGTTGAACGTGTACATGACGAGCATCTTGCAGTCATTGTGTGGAATCGAAGACAACAGTTGCTGTACCGATCAAAAAAATATAGCAGGTATTACCAGAAAGTGTTAGAAGCCGCAATATGCCTTGGAGTGTAGATTTTTTTTGTTCCAAATGCAGTATCTGTATCGGCAATATCTGTTACTATATTTGCCGACACCAATTGTCATAAATCGATTTTGAAATCGAACCTAAACTTCTGATAGAAGATTTCTACAACGTGCTGAATCGTCAGGTCATTGAGAAGAAGTAGTATATCGACGCCGAAAAGCGATCTTGACGTATCTAGAAAAATGCGAAACCGTTTTCGTTTGTACATCATTCGATTCAGAAAATCTCACTTTAATTTTTCTTCGACTGTTTTTGTTTAGATACGAAGTTGATTTTTACATAAATACTAGCTGACCCAGCAAACGTTGTCTTGCCGAAAAATAAAATTTAAAAAATAGGGGTTGATCGTAGGGGGTTGAAAATTTAGGGTTGCATGTATTTTTGTATCCCGTTTTATAAAAAAAATAAGAAACAGAAATACATATGTCGAAAAATTAAAAAAAAAAATTGAGGGGTGGGCTACCCTTGTGATTTAGGGGGATGAAAAATAGATGTTGTCCTATTCTCAGACCTACCCGACACACACATAAAATTTCATGAGAATCGGTCAAGCCGTTTCGGAGGAGTTCAATTACGCACATCTAGACTCGAGAATTTTATATATTAGATTTCAAAATCAAGACGTTGAAGAGATGTTGTAAACACTGTTTGTTTTAGCCCTGGTGTAAAGTTGCATTATTTGAGTTACTACAAGATTGATTTCCGCTGTCGAAATATAAAATATACATACACTATCCGTGCATGGCTCCCTCACGCGCCAGTACATGCTGCCGTTGGCCCTCTCCAAGCGCATCTGTACGTTGCGGTACAGTCTGCCGTCCTCATCTGAAATTGTACACGCTAGTTATAATTTAATACCTAACACTTCACTTATGACCGCGTACCAACTATGTACTAGACATGTTAATTGTCTTCATTCGGTCCTGATAGGTGGCGGTGACTATTGCCGTCTAATTGAAACCATCGGTAGTCAACAGTATCTACAACACACACAACTTCTGAAAGATTCTAGAAAAATCATTGGGATCTGCCCGGATTCGGACTAGGAATTTCTCGATGAACAAAACGAATGCTAAATTACGAGTACGATAGACAATCGATATGACGAGATAAAAAATAAAAATGTCGTTATTACTACCCAATGAAAGTTAAATTGTCTTTGCAAGCCCATTAATTAGCACCTAAACACAAACATAAATATAACTTCACGCCTTTTTCTACCCGAAGGTGTAGAGACAGCTGCTGTTAAGCCTCGACCCAATGTTATGTTTACGTCCCAAGTGGAATAGGTAGTGAACCTATTGTCACACACCGGGCACGAAGTTTTTAGCGCCTAATTTGTTCATTAATCATTATTGAACTCACAACACAGTTACTAAATTGTCACTTCGAACCCGGGTTTTTCTAATCAGAACCAAGAGTCTAATGAAAATATATATAATAAGACATTATTGATGACACACCTCTGAAACAAACGTTCACAATCAGAATAGAATTAGAAATTATGAAACAATAAATACTCACACTCTTTATAATTACCAGCAGGCATCAGCTGGAAGGCCGGTTTCGATGTGCCCTTGTTGAAAACTTTCACGAACTTCGGGAACAACAAGTTCACATTGAGCCTGACAATAACAATAAAAGAACAAATTGAAAAGTCGATCGATTTTTATTCCACTAATCCCGCGAGGCGGCGTTAAACGCTTTTGCAAGATACATTAGAAGTTCCACTTCAATAATATATATCTCGTCGAAATACATCGAACCGTTTGATCTGAAAATTAAATATTCGTTCAATAACTGTGGGGTTCCGTACCAGGTGTCGGGCGAGTCGGTCCCCTCCAGCATGCTGAGCAGCGCGTCCCGCTCGGGGTTGCGGACGCCCCCGCTGTAGGCGTCCAGCGGCACCTCGCGGAACGCCTCGATGGTGGGCGGGTTGGGCACCGCGTTGGTGGGGTGGGTGATCACGTATGTGAACTTTATCTGGATCGTTTGGTCTGTGCGTGCGGACAACACAATTTCTTGTTATTTGCCGATTATAATGTATATTCCGTGAACAGTGTTAAATTTATCTTTTTCGTACATGTAGGTAGTTAAACAGCCTCAAAGAGTTTTGGATGTGAAACATCTATTGGCAAGGGTAAACCTGATGGTTGGCGTGGCGATACAAACCGTGGCAACGCATCGCCACGCTATCCCTACTATATGATGATATATTATATATATACTCTACGTAGTCTATAGATAGTAAGCTAATAAGTTGTTCAATAAGAATATTATCAAGGTATGTAAACGCCATCTAGCGGCGTAACCAAAAACCACATACGTCAATATTGGAACTATTGATAAAACATTAATTTGCAAGCGAGCTAGGCTCCCGAAGTTCCTAGTACTTCACGACACCAACAGAGGACGTTAAACCTAAACATGGTTGATATGCTAATATTTTCATCTTGGTCTTTGAGACATATCGAGAGTATACATTTCGTGAAATGGATGAGAAGTTACTTACTGGACCTGGCTTCAGCTTCAAACCGTTCCAGCTCCGGCGGCGATATGACCCACTTCATGGTGGAGATGGAATTGATGCTGACGACGGCCAGGTCGTTGTACATGTAGTTGGAGAGGAAGGTCTGTGCGGTGCGGTCGCGGTCGTACAAGTTACTCAGTTGATTGTAATCTTGTTCCGTGAAACTGAAATTCATCATTCAATACCTTCTCCAATACTGCGGTACGGCAAAATCATATACGGATATATATTTTAACAACGTAAACCACACGCAAACGACATCAAGTTTATTGAAAAGGTCCAAATTGTATTCAAGGATACCTTATGAGGAGGAACTATTAAATATCACAAAAAGGCAGTATGACACCTGAACTTTAATCTGCAAGTAATGGGCAAATGAAAAATAAAAACTATGCGATTCAGTTTTAAGAATAAATAAACACAAACTTACACGTCTATGTTGTGTGACTGCGCTGACATTTGGTACACCGGCAGGAACGGCCCGATACGAATCTTGACAGTCACGTCTGTCGGAGGGTTTGGTTGACCCACCTGGAAATTGAACAATATTATGTTACATTAAAGAAACCTTCATCCCTTATAAGGTTGGACAGTCATCCTATAGATGTCAGAGATTTGAGAAAATGTCTCGTAAACATATATCTTAAAGGCCGGCAATGCGGATATAACCAATAACGCTATTGCAGATGTCCATGGGCGGTCGTAGATACGTACTTACCATCTTCTTCTTGCAATAAAAAAAAAACCAAGACATTTGAGTGGACATTTGGTGATACGTAGATGCAATTTTGAAACCTTACCGAGTTGCCGAAAGCGAAGAAGACCAATGGGAACCATATGATGGCGATGACGAAGGCGAGCACCCCCCCGCCCAGCATGTACTTGGACACGCTGGACTTCTTCACGCCGCGCGGCTGCGGGAACTCGTCCTCCATTTGTCGCGAGCACTGACAACACACACATGATTTCCGATTAAATTTGGTCATTTTTTTGTTGTGAACTGTCACTTGTTTTCAAATTTGTCATTACTGTAATAACTGCAAATATGATGAAAAATCTTTTTTTACAGTCATTTTAAATTGTACATTACGTTCGCAGAAATAGTACTATAGGAGAAATTACTAGGCGAAATAGGATTTAAATAAAAATAAAAATTAAATAAAAATAAAAATTAAATAAAAATACAAATTACCTTTAGTAAAAATACACTAGCAAATATATCTTCCATTTTGAGCCAGTCCATGAGTGTCATTGACGTGTCTGTCCATATCCAGTCCATAAGCGTTCGTAATTCGAACAGGAACGGCAACGCCATAAATCTGTTGACATAAATACAACATTTAACATTCATATTTTAAAAAAACCATTGTGTATAGAAAAAAAGGTTAGTGGTAGAGCCACGCAGTTAGCTGTTTGAATGGGCCGGCTCGACCCGTGAAATACCAAGACCTCTAAGAATAACGACATAAACTGGCTCATGTCCCGTTTTGCTCAGAGAAAGAGACGTCCGGTAGCTCAACCCTTTCCCATCCCACTTCCGACCCCTTCCATATCCCATTGTAAGGTGTCCATGGGCAGCGTTTGCCATCGGGTCACACGCTTTCTGGTCCCCTATCCTATACAAAAAAATATGTTTAAAAACAAAAGTATCGGTATTATTGTTAAACTTACCCTCTAAAGCACAACATATTGAGGAAGTTATAGCATTTGCAAAGGAAGTTGCCGATGATTCGTCTCGGATACCCGCAGCGTATCTGGTATGCTGACAGGAGCAAGTATATACACTTGACCATGTACCACATTTGAGGGGGCACGAGGACGTTGAATGCTCTGGTGACAATTGTTAAAATTTAATAGCTGACCCGGTGAACATTGTTCCACATTAAAAGTATTTTTTACAGCGTTTACAGTTACATACATGGATAACTTGACGCCATATCCCTTGCGGGGTAGACAGAGAGAACAGAGCGTCATAGGACACGATTCTTACACACCTCACTCGTTTCGTTTGACTCTTCACAGGCACGCGCGTCGATTTTTGAGTCTCCCAACATCACCTTCCTCCAGAACATGTTCTATTTGGTCATGGAATATGTGTCCTCGACTCCTACATCAATCAGCTTTTGCATTGTATATCTGCTTAGTCAACCTTGCATCATCCGTTCTCTTTCTACATGTCGGAACCATCGGAGCGTTCTTACTTTTAGACTAACACTCTCTTTCACTCCAACATCCTTCCTTACAACCTTGTTTTCGATAAGGCCAGCATATGTTTAAAAATATATACATAAAAATACAGGAATTTTGTTATAAATTCTTATAGGAATACTTATAGGTACGTTGTCTAGTTAATTATAGAAATATTTTTAGTATATTACCTCTCGGTGATGAAGGGCAGCACGAAGAACATCCAGATGTGAACACCGATGATGAGCGCGTACTGGAACAGTATCTTGCCGAGCATGTACTTGCGCAAGTAGAGCGCGCGGTCGATGATGATCAGAGCAAATTGTAATATCAGCATTACCAAAAACGGAATCGGTACTTTGTTCTCTTCTAAATAAGCTTGAACACCGCCGTCGCCTTGATGAGTCTATGCAATACAAAATATACGCCGAAGTTGTTACTTCAATGGTCCTAAAGCCAGTGACCGCCAGACCTTCATCATTTTATAAAGGCTGAAAGTTTAGCAGGTCACGTGTACAACAAAGATAAAAACTATGGAGTTACCAATTATGAAGTTTAGATCATGGTTACTTTGGCTGGTGGTAAAAAATCTACTTTCGTCATTTTATAAAGGTTGAACATAACACAAGTTCACGCCTTTTACAGGTGTAGGCAGCGGCTGATAAGCGTCTACTCGCTGTTATATTTACGTCCCAAATGGAATAAGTGGTGAACCTATTGCTACACACCGTAACTATACTCTTGTGGTGGCTTACCCCAAAAGCAGCAAATCCAAATATGACCACTAGAAAGTTGAAGAAGTCACAAAGGAACATGTAGGCGTATATATCAGCGCTGACGCGAGCTCCAGGCGCCAGCATACGTCTGAAGAACCGCTGTACAGGACTCAGGTAACGTTTGGCGCTGAAACATTTAAAAATAGCTAAATATTATCAGATTTATTAATTATTACTCTTTGAGCTTTGTTTGATATCATCAACAGTGGTAGAGCCAGGCAGTTTGCTGCCTCAATGGGCCGTATCGATCGGTGAAAAATTGGACCACGACCTCTCACAATATCGACGTAAAGTGGCTTATGCCGCGTTTCGCTAGGTGAGAAAGATATCCGGAGGCCCAACCGGTTTCTCTCTCCCTACCCCACCCCACTTCCGTATCACATTTTAAAGAGCGGCAACGCAACTGTAAACACTATCTATGTTCCAGGTGTTCATGGGCGGCGTTAGTTGTTTACCATCAGGTGACACGCCTGATCGTCTGTCTCCCTATCCCATAAGAACAATAACTAACAGGTTGCACAAATATTGATATAAGCAACAAACAAATTAATTAAAGTTATCGTCATTATACAATTACAGTAGAAACTCGATTAACCGGACTAATTGGTGTCGGTAGGCATTCGGATAATCGAATGCACGGAGTAGTGCATTCGATTATCCGGATTAAGTGCTTATTAAAGATCAACAAAAATCAATGTTTATAAAGAAATTCACACTTATTTCTGTATGTACTCAGTTATTTTTTTAAATTACCTACATACACACCTAATATGTACTGAACTACTGCCTTATTAATCATGAAATAAAATATTTTCGTATGTACGTACGAATAATTTGTTTACAATTTTGAATTTGGTAATCATGAAACACATACGTACATACAGTGCGTAATAAGTTTAATTTGGTTTAAAATATTTGGTAATTGTCATTTGACGTAAGAAATCTTTTCTCTTCGTTGCAGCTATATCACGAACAAAGGTGTAGTAAACCCACACTACCACTCTGTTTGTTTATCAAACCACCAGAGAGCAACAGCAGGAAACATCCAGAGCATGAAATGCTACATCATGAGATGCTCCTGTATCAGTTTCCACGTCAATATGCACGTTCAGATGGGTTTATAACATAACATAACTTCACGCCTTTTACCGAAGGTGTAGGCAGCGGTTGTTAAGCCTCGTCTCGCCGTTATGTTTACGTCCCAAATGGAATAGGTGGCGAACCCATTGCCATACCGGGCACAAAGTTTTTCAGTCATCGATATCTATCACACATAACTTCCGAAAACAATTTCGAAAAGTCATTGGTGTGAGCCAGTGTCTGGAATCGAACCCGGACTTCTGGATCAGAAGCCGTGTGCTCAACCACTGCGCCACCGAGACTTAATGGGTTTATACTTGCATAAATTCGACTTGTATGTCCATCGACATATAAATTGGTCGCGGTTGGTAGTCCGGATAATCGCGAATCCGTATAACTGAGGTCCGAATAAAAGAGTTTCTACTGTAGTAACAATTGTCAATTCATATAGATATGATGCTCTATACTCACGACAGTAGCATGACCTGTGGATAGTGTTTATACGTTTCCTCCAATGTAGTGGCCACTGCTACTATAGGCTCCTGATCATCGTTCACTCTGAAAAAAAAAAACATCTTAACTAAAAAAAAGGCGTCATCTTGTCTCTAGATTTAACTTTTTTTCGGTAGATAGCAATCTATTTACATAAAACTGATCAAATTTGCAATAGAGACAGGGATTCCGACCCCTTCCACATCCCATAATGAGGGCTGTCATCGCAACTGTAACACTATTTGCGTTCAGGTGTCCATGGGTGGCGTTTGTGCTCACCATCTGGTGACACGCCTGCTCGTTTGCCTCCCAATACCATAAAAAAACAGTTATTTCAATATTACAAACAGACGCTTCATTTTGTTTACATGTGTAGATAAATAGAATACGTATATACGCACTTGTAATGGTCGTCATCCGTCGGTTTCGAGGGTCCCGCTTCCTCGTTGTAGTCAAATTCGTCTCTCTTGAATAACCCTGCCACAGTACCCTGGTTATTCTCATTCACATTTGTCGAGTCGGCATTCTCTTCTGCAGCTTCATTACTGCAATTGATTATTTGATTACTTCCATATATGGCCTATATATGGAAGTAACTTCCATATATCATACACGAGTGTATGATAGCGGTTACCCATGACAAAATAACGTTTGAAAATTTGCTAATAGCATACATATCATGTATTGATCTTTATGGGTTCTATTACTAAGTAATAAATATTACTGTGTTGATAAATATATCAAGTATATACATATTTTCAAACCCCCAATACTCATAGGTGTAGAAAACAGTAGTTAAATTGGTTGTATATTGCCTAACATTGGGTACAATTTTATCATTATTCATCATCATCATCATCAGCCTATTGCAGTCCACTGCTGGACACAGGGCTCTCCCAATGTGCGCCCATAGGGAGGTTTATGCCCATAGTCCCCACGCTGGGCAAGCGGGTTGGATACCGCAGGGGTAAACCTCTTGTAGATAGGGACGCTGCTGCCCGCCCCTACCAAGAACATTTAGGTTGACCCATATTTTAGAATTAGAGGTGAGTAACTCAGGAGAGATAGATAAAAATGATATGTATCTGTCTCTTTCTATCCATCACTCTATCTATCACTTACTTTATGAATCTATCAGTGTATCTTTTCAATCTTTTGAATCGCGATCATTTCGATCATAGCGATCACTGACTAGGAGTGATCGCAACGGATGTATATCGGCGATGAGTGATTACATTAACCTAAGTTCGTTTCGTAGAACGAACCACGCGTTTTGTTTGAATTATGGTATGCCATGGTTCTGATATATGATGCGTTATTATGTTATTACAAAATTACAATATTTAGTTTAGTGTGAGTAATTTAATTCTATCAATATAATATTATTAAACAATCAATAATTTTATTTGGTTGCTAAGGCTTAATTTTATTTAAATAATAATATGCACAAAAAGTTGTAGAGGCAAGCAGTTCGCTGCATGAATGGGCTGGCTCGACCAGTGAAAACCACGACCTCTCAGTATTTAACCGGTCGAGCCAGCCCATTCATGCAGCGAACTGCAAGACGCTACCACTTCATATTTATAGTATAGTTATTATTATTAATAATACTCCATTTTTTTTACTATAAATTTATAATATAGTTAGTATTAATAATAATATGTAAAAAATATATTATAATAATATAGTTATTAATATTATTAAATACTAATACAATAGTATTAATAATAAAATTCAAATTCATTGTAAGGCTCGGTATCTTTTCTAAAATAACAAACGAACCATGTTGAACATGGGCAGCCATGGATTATGCACGGAACGCTTGTTGATACGAAAATATATAATGATTTAAAAGAGTGAATATATTCACTTTTGAATTTGATCACTCAGTGATCAAATGTATCACGCTGAGTAGAATGAGTGGTGAGTTGTCGCGCGGAGCGCGATACAAAGTGATATAGTGATAGAAAAGAGTGATACATATCGCAGTGATCAAAAGATTCATATGCATCTTTTCTTTTCACTGATACATTAATCCCATGTCTATTTAGAATGGCTATCCCGCCATTTTTCGGTGTTGTACTGTGTAAGCTTGTCAGCCATATGTTTTTCTTTCGCTCCCGGCTGACTGACAGCATCATCATTATTATTATTATATATTTAAAATCTATAACTAGTATAACTACCCAAAAACAAAATAATCAATACGACACAACATCTTTTACGCTATTTTAAAAGACTGAATTAAAAATATTGGAACTTCCTACATTACCATTACAATTTAATAAACAATACCACAGTATAACTATAATTATAATAATATCTTGGACACAATCTACACAGCGCCCTCAAGTTCCAAACTAAGCAACTAAATGCTTGTGTTATGAATACTAGATAACGGATATTAATACATACATATATATTGTAAAATACATACTTATAATACATAGAAAAGCACATATAAACATTCATGCTTGTCATAAATATTTGTACTCGGGTGGGATTCGAACCCACCTATCTCGATTCTGCAGTCGGTAGTTTTACCAATGCACCAAAAGGCTCGTTTAATTAAGTAATACAAAAATATATTTCGCTAACACTTTTACTTTAATTCTACTAACTATATTTTTAACTAGTTAATTTATTATACAATGTGAGAATTACAGCTATTTTAAATAGGTTCAAGATATCTTCATATTAAAAACAACTGTACAAGATATTGAGAATACATAACTAATTACATATTTAATTTAGTGTTTACAGTATATCATTTTGTTTAAATATTTAAGTTATTTATTATATTAAGCCAATACTTTACTTTTATTTTTATTTTTAAATTTTCAAACCCAAAGTACCAAAAATGGGTGCGTGTACTTATGTACGCGCGTGAGAAGTTATACTTCTTTGGCATCATTAAAATATATATTTATATACCTATATAATCATTAAAAACAAAATTTAGAGAATAATAAATATATAAGACATTATTTTGTAAATATTAAATAACCAATAATAAGTATTTAACATTAATAATTTAATAATATTTAGTGTTAATTATATTAAATAAAATTATTTTAATTTATATCAATAAATAATACATACGGATAGTTAACCTCAATTATATTGGAGCACTTGAAAAAGTATATAAGCACAATTTTTTTCACTAATATTCACAAATAGTAAGTAATATCAATCAAAATATTCAATTTAAATCACTACTGAATATAATTTATTAGCACATATATAATTCGCACTTGTATGAAACTAAAACACGTGTTGTGAATGTATAAACTAGAAACATGTTGATAAATATTATAAATATGAAAACAGTGATCAGAGGTGACGAGCGTACCAACATGCGCGACTAATATCGAGGTTCAATTTCTATTTTGTTGGTAGCTTTTTTTTCGAGAATTAATGAGCGGTTAAGCAGACAACTTCATACTGTTAATTTTGTGTCACAGATGCGCGCGCATCTTAAAATTTCACTCTCATCATTTTTTCATAACGCGCCTAAAGAAGTATAACTTCAAAAAACATGCTACTATACAAATAAATTGGTCTGTGTTTACATTACACTAATATTATATTTTTTGATTAAGTATTATTTAGTATACAGCACTTATTAATTTAATCTATACATACTCCAGTTAATACTACAGTAGATAGTAATGCCATTACAGCTACACAGTTATACTGACTTTGCATATAAATTAAAACACAACATATTTATCATGACAATGATAATTAATAATTTATCGGCGCGAACTACGAAATATTTGACACCCAAATATTGTTTAAAAATTTGTAAAATATTGTTTTATTTAATATGAATTAAAATAAATTATGATAAATTACATTTTGAATAAATTTACCATAAAATATAGATACACAGTAGTCCGAACATAATTTGAACTAATGGTCCTTTTAGGGGAAAGGCATTTTCGCCGGTAGAGGGCATTATTTTTCAATAAGTACTCGTTCAAATCGTTTACGCGGGAAGTTTTGTTGCTGTTGACAACTGTTTAATAATAAACGCGAGTTCATGTGATTTAGAATATTTTCGAGATTTTTTAGATCTAGCTTTTCAACTGCGTGTAATAATGATAATCGTAAGTAGCGCAGCCAGTGGCAGAAAAGAGAACTAAGATCAATGTTTATCACGTTCAGACTTCTGTGTATTTATAGTTCGCAGAATTAACGTGAATATCAACATGTCGGAGTACCCATGATGTGGGCGGTGTTGGTGCCGCCGGCGCCGGCGCTGCTGCGGCAGGCGCGCCCACACGAAGTGCAGCACGCGAGGGTCGGAGCGGGACGCTCGCAACTCGCGCATGGCCTGCGCGATGGTGCTGTGCACGTAGTACAGGCGGTCCACCAGCCGGTGGACACTGTCTGATGCGCACAACCACCACTGAACCACCATCCACACCACCGATAACGCTAACTACACGCTTTGTTACCGACTACAATTTGCTCATCAAGACATCGAGTTTTTCTCATATCCTAGGTAATTATTGTGTTTCAATACTTCCTAAGTACATATTATTATAACAAGCCCCAAACTAGCATTTACACATTATTTGTAAACATTTGTGTCCAGACAGTCAAGAAATAGAAAAAAAAAATGTGTTGGCGTTAGCATAAATATGACAATTTGGACGACATTCACCTTGGAAATAATTTATATTGGGTTAATATCAATTTCAACTAAGATATAGATAGCTACTCACGGGCCCGTTTGTTCATGTAACTGTATGTACTTCTGTCCCACTTCCGCAAAACGACCTTCTATCACCAACTGTGTGTCCTCGGGACTCAATGGGAACTCCATGTCTTCCCGTAAATCCACGTCTGGTACGGATTCTTTCCATAGACCTAACGATTTTAACATAAACCTGAAAAAATAAGAGTAGAGATATAGTACCAAATTATAGTTTATGAACTATGGTATTGATGTAAACGCGTATTGGTATGTAAGACCCTTCTAGTTTGAAATCATTACGCCAATTACGAATGATCAATTCTTTGCCCTCCTATCCCATAAAAAAGAAAAGAAAAATTATAGATTAGATATTTTTGCACGATTTATAATTAAGTTTATTTTCATAAAACTAATGAAAATTTATGAAAATAAACTTAATTATAAATCGTGCAAAAATATCTAATCTATAATTTTTCTTTTCTTTTTTATGGGATAGGAGGGCAAACGAGCAAGTGGGTCACCTGATGGTAAGCAACTACTCACCGCCCATGAATTGAAGTTCCCTAACAAGGTTCTTACCTGTGCAAGAATATGATCAGAAGCAGCAGCAAGTCGTACAAAGCGTAATTGCCTTTTCTTTCTATACCAATAATACGTGGAGCTGTGAATGGTGAAAAGTCGGGCTTCTCTTTCTGATTCCACGGCAGTATTTCGAATTGGAACATACTTTTAATGAGAACGATTACCTGTAAATGATAAATGTTTTATTTTGAAATATGTAATAGAGAACATATTAATGTACTTACACTACTTACAGTATTGTGAATCTTACCTCCGTATAGGCGATGAGGGTCACCCAAAAAGTCTTGGTCGGTCGCGGTATTGTGAGTGTACCCCACAGGAATACCATGAGAGGCAGGGGTATGGAGAGCACGGTGGCTGATTGCATCTGCATCAGATAATAGTAAATCAATAATATCTACAAACATGAACAAAATTGGGGTGTCTGTTTGTAATATTGAAATAAATGCTTTCTACTACATTCATGTTTTTTTTTCGGAAATGGCTGGACCGATTTTGACGGGACTTTTATTGGCAGGTAGCTGGTTTAATACGGAGTAACTTAGGCTACTTTTTAGAGATATTTTTTTTATTCATTGCTTCCGGGGCGAAACATAACTTCAGAAAATATGGAGTAATTTAAAAAAAGTCAATTACAAATTAAAGACAAATGAACCTGATATTGGCCGGATTGGTGGTGGTACCGTCTTGTAAGTCTTGTGAACTAGTGGATAATAAATATACACACATACATAACTTCACGCCAAATCCCTTGCGGGGTAGACAGAGAGAACGGAGCACCATAAGGCACGATTCTTACACGCCTCACTCGCTTCGTTGACTTTCATAACTCTTTTCAAGCACGCGCGTCGATTTTAAATTTTACTACCGGCTGCAGCAACGAGGTCGGGGGTTCGATTCCCACCCGAGCACAAATATTTGTGACAAACATGAATATTTGTGTGGCGTCTGGGTGTTTTTCTATGTATTATAAGTATGTATTTATAAAAGAAAAGTATATATGTATTATTATCCGTTGTCTAGTATCCATAACACAAGCATTTAGTTGCTTAGCTTGGAACTAGAGGGCGCTTTAAAAAAAAATGAACATACCCAATTTAATTGTATGTGAGTTCTTACCTGATTGACAAAGACCATAATGTAGCATACAATATCAGTGTGAGCCATTATGACATACCACAACGCGTAGCCCAGATGTACAAATGGGCTACGATCTTGTTTGAACATCGAGTCGTCTTGCTCTTCCAATGTGGGCACGTCCTTGCTGAAAATTTTAACAATTCCACATTTGACATATTAATATATGAAATATTATAATAATGAAGTGAGTTAATATTCGGAAAGAGTTTTATTTACATTATATACAAATATGTTATACCTATACGTATTTTGGAGTTGCGTCGTGCAAATTATTAAACAGAGTAGAATAAGTCGTAACAGTTTATATTTACAATTTGTTAATTAACTTTAAGCTATCCAAGTATTTACATACTTTTTACTTTTATAAAATATTAAATAATAACTTTGTAAGATTAACTTTTTTGTTAATTATTATAATCGGCTCCGTTTATATAGTTCGAAATGAGCCTAGTCAATTCTGATTAGCTGAATCGATACTAAACGAAAGCAAATATTTTAGAAATAAAGAAATGAAAAAAAAATGGCTTGAAG
This sequence comes from Euproctis similis, assembly GCA_905147225.2. Lineage (NCBI taxonomy): Eukaryota > Metazoa > Arthropoda > Insecta > Lepidoptera > Erebidae > Euproctis > Euproctis similis. The sequence continues at coordinate 16,001,459 of LR990112.1, read as the reverse complement.
AAATATAGTAATCGAATTGACACTATAGAGCCATGGAATAAGCTATTTGATTAAAATTGACATAATCTCTTTTTCTCCGCTCTCTTTCTCTCTCCATCTCTATCTCCTCTCTTATAGGAAAAGACTATGTGTGAATATTATTATTTACTGCTCATGTAAATAATTGTTATAAATATTTCAATAATTGTTCCTCTTGTAGTAATCAGTAGTCATACATTATTTAAAGCTTATATGAAAAGCCTTACGTATTATCTGTTTAAGTATATAACTGATCTAGAACTTACAAAATATAAGGTGAGATACAAAGACAATAAAAGAGAAATACAACAAAAGCTGTAACGCATCACGAAAGTGTTATCATCATTCTTATTAAGTACACGATTAAAGATATTTTAAAAAAAGAAGACAATTGCCTGGAGAGATGTTTTAAAAGCTCGCGGCAAGCGACGATATACAAAATAACGCATCTTGTACTGTAAGATATTTCATTTATAACTTCTAATCTGAACATTTTGATTAATGTACTATAATACTCGAGACCCATCTAATAAAATAGGTGGAGGTAGTTTAACAATATTTACAAAAGCTATTATAGAATATCCAAACAGTACAAGTGTACGTTAAAATCCACCTTCCGGTACTCTGCAAACTAAAAGCGCTCTCATGTTCGGACGTGTCGTCCTCGTCGGGTTGCAGTATAGCGCCGTGTGTGGGAGGGGCGGGGGAGGGGACCCTGGGCGGCGTCCGGTCCAGGCCCCGCTCCATGCTGGGCGCCAGGATCCGTATCTCCGGGACGCTTATATCGCTTAACTTACGGCTGGAAACACCCGCGATATTCATGTGTAACTCGGATACAGAAATGATTGTCCAATTTAAGAGCAACTATATAAAAAGATGTTTATGTAAACAAGTTAAATGAAGGAAAGTCAATATATATTGGCGTGGATATTGTACTGAAAGCTAACCAAGAATTAGTTAGATCTATAAGTATCAGTCACTAAATCACTCCTTTTGTATAAATAATAATCTGTGGTATTAATAAGACTAAACAAGGAAAAATTGTAAGCAAAGACTTCTACATAACTTATTTGGAGTTTTAATGTTATAAGCGCTTCACTGCGAGGACTCCCCTAATTATATCAACAACTTAACACCACGCCAGTCTCACTGGGTAAAGAAAGGTAAGAATAGCTCAAGACGTCATGAAATTTCACATTAATAATGTCGATTTTTTTTAATAAGCAGGTGTGTCTATATTCTCGATTAATATTATTATAAGATGCCCGTATTCAAATAAGCGTCGCTACTTATATATAGAGTAAGATATTGCAATAAGAATATAATACAAACCCCATTTCTACTGTTGGCGCGAGTAGATTTTTGTCAATAGTATCCATTTCGCAAGTACTACGCAGCATGCAACCAAAATACTACTTACTAATCAAATACATAGCATCTATAATCGCTAAGATTTTGCGCTCACCAATCATTGAGGGAAATTCCCAGTTAATTAATAAATTATCATTAAAAAATTTTTTTAATTAGTAATTCCTTAAAACAGTGGCTTATTTATCTGACTCAGACACGATTAGGGAACGCAAATAATACTATAATTATAAACTACAAATTACAGCTAATAAATATATGATTTTTTCTATTATCAAATTAACAATTGTCCTGTACATTTTATAAGACATTGGTGATAATATAACACATCTATTGTTAAACTAATCAACTACATATCCTATGTTCTAATGAATATTTTTGAGATGGAAAATATACGTACATGCGTAATAGTAGATATACACTTGGATGTAAATTTATTAATAATTTAATACCGTCCTGTCACTATATTAATATTATATCAAAAGTTCACGAAGTTTTTCAAATTAATAATCCGTGGTGATGTCTTATATCAAGTTCTATCCTTCGAGGAGTATCTAACTGGCAAACCCTATACTTAGGGTGTCAAGGTGGTAATAGCAGATTTAGTTCAAATGAACTCTGCATCTAAATAGATGCTACTAAATTTATAATTGGGTGATCTGGACAGCTTGCGTTTACCCCTCAACGGAGGTGTTAAATTTAAGACCCATTTGGAGTAATATAAATTTTAATCTCCATATTTGTTTGACTATCTGATACTCTTGTTTTTCACATCGAATAGTTGGTAATTATGCAATGGTAAGGGTTTATAATAACTCACCGATGAACAAGTGCCTCTGGCAATGGTTCCCATATTGAATTGTGAGATAATTCTCGAATACCGATGCCGAAGCCTTCCTTTTCCTATAAAATATATAAAAATTATAATATGTAAAAAGATAGGTGGGATTTAAATCAAAATCAGTTCAATGCTATCCCTAATATCTATGATTTTAAATGATTCAAATGATAATTATATAAAAGGTATCAAAACGGTTATTTGCTTTTATTAAAGTCACACTCAATTACACAATCTTTAAGTATTTAAGTATTTTCTCGGCCCATAATCTGTAGAAAAGTAAGTATCACGTACTTACGCCTTTTAGAAGGTAAGCATATCTCCTTAAATGAAAGTAAGTAAGACTGAATGTATGAAATATTTAAACTGTACCTTCAAAACTTTCTTCTCAATGGACAGCGTACGTGAAACATACCGGTAGTCTCGTGAGTATTTCATGACGTATCGCGTCAGTGAGACCAGAATACTAGATATAAACGCCCACGCGGTGTCACAGAAACGTTTTATTTTATCCACCAACGTCTCTTCCATTTCTGAAATGAAAAACGCCACCGACTTGTAGAGTGGTAGAGCCACGCAATTCGCTATACGGATGTGCTCGCTCGACCGGCGAACCTATTGCCTTACCGGGCACAAAGTTGTCAGTCATCGATGTATATCACACATAACTTCCGAAAATTTTGAAAAGTCATTGGTGTGTGCCAGGATTTGAACCCACTACTTCTTGAATCAGAAGCGGAGTGCTAGCCACTGCGCCACCGAGACTGTTCCTTGATATACTTCCTTGAATACTTGTTTAAAATATTATCAGATACTGACCAGCAGGTGGAAAATCGTCGAGCGCCGAACCCAGATCATCCCGATCGCGTTCCGACATCTGCGCATCGGTCTCGTGCACTTCACTACCCTTCGATTTGCTCTTAGCCTGGTAATATCAACAATACCATTTTAATCTTTGCTTATTTATAGGAAATTTATCAAATGACTTCTAATTAAAAGAAAACAATTTAAAATTACAATGAAATGTAACTTCGATGCCTGAAATTAGCTAAATAGGACACATGCATGTAACATATAAAACAAATAAACAAGCAAGACATCCAATGTACCAAAAGCGAAAGTTAAAACTGTTTACCTTGCAATTATAATAATCATAGGTCTGAGTAGTTAGACTGAATTGAGGTCGTTGACGTCAAACCTGGAGAATAATATGGATATGCCTCCAAAATACCGGAATTTTTGTTAATGACATTAAAACAAACTTCAGGATTATATCGCGTTTATTTATCAATTTCCCGACGTTTCGAACTCTTTACAGAGATCATTTTCACGAGTGATGAACAAAAAGATGATATCTGTTGGGAAATTGATAAATAAACGCGATATAATCCTGAAGTTTGTTTTAATGTCATGAATGTGATTCGCGAAAATCTTAGAGATAAATATTTTTGTTAAGTTAAAAATAAGGATAAAATAGCAAGTATTAATGCAAGTACTTATAATCAGTCTACCTACTCCGATCTATAATAATAATCTTACAACCGTAATACGTATTAGTATAGCTAATAGCTATAAAGGGGTCATATCATGGGTGTGCATAGAATGGATGAGTCTTGTGGGACCGCTCCCAGTGTCATGCTAGTGTTGTTACAAGATCGATAATACTTTTACCTGACTGCGCAAGAAGCAGGGTTATTACCAACAAAACTGGGAAGGCTGAAGCGATGTGCATGTAATTTACATATAAAAATGCAAACCATAATGCACACTTTGGAATAAGCAAATAAGACGTTGATTTAATATAAAAATTATTCGCAGTGGATTCATAAGAAGAAAAATTTCACCAGTAAAAAAAAAAATGATTTCCTTGACCATAATGATATGATTAACAGCGAGTAGATACTATTTTATCCAGCTGATAACTTGTATGTGAACAGAAGTTTTGTTTATTTGTTTTCATCATCTAGAAGCTAAGTGATTTTCTAGTCCCTAAGCATAGAAGCTGACAATAGGGTTGCCAGCTGACCGGGATTGTACTAAAACTTATCTCTATACGACGTAATTTGACACGTATTTTAAAAATCCTTTTTATTTTTTCTTATTTTTTCACTTTATCTTAGAACTGTCCCGGACATGATATGTTAAAATCTGGCAACGCTAGATGGCAGTGTATCAATCCGTACGCGTATGGTTACCTCACAATCGCTGACGGAGTGATGTCTCGGATACCGTACGCTGGGCGCTGAGGCACGGCGAGTCGACATCGCGCGACGCAAGTCCGTCTTGAACGTCTCCGACATCAGCTGAGCGTGCGCGACACATACGGTATACGTAAGCACGCACGCAACTCCTCGATACAAGGCACACGTCGTTCATACATATTGATGAGTCGACTGCCTACACTTTCTGATATTGATAGCGTGATGGTAAATACGCATAAATAAAAATAGACTAACAACGTGTGCCGTGTCCGAGTGATGCGGTGTTAGTGCATAGACTATAAAGAGCATTAGTCACTTTAAAGCTTAGTGTACCCGTAACCTTATTTGACGCAGTAGCTGAATAGAAGTAAGCATACATGCGGGAACACCCAAAACCTATTTTAGACACAATACGCACCAATTCACCAATTCTAATGTTTAATTATATCTTCATGCTCAATATACCAAAAAATCTACCACAGATAAACATTGCGTTTCAGTATTTAGTTTTTTTTTATAAATATTCCTGGCTGGTGTTCCCTATAATTTTGCTGTTAGCGCGTGGTATTATCAACGCTACATAAATAGTAGTCACATATTCATCATTTTTACTATAAGCACATAATCGTGGGTCGTGATTTTATATAAACAAGCTCAAATACTGATGACAATGTTTTTTTTAAAAACACATCACCAACAGACAAAAAATACGCAAGTTACTTGTACTTAATTCCCGAAATGCATTATAGATAGACACTCGGCAAGATTATGTAAAAATGAGGGATTTAAGGCATCGTTCCGAATTTTGAAGTATTTGTCACTTTCCTTGTGACAAATACAGAGGTTCAGTAGTCATGTCGCACTCTACTATCATTTTTCTAATGGCCAAAAATTTCTATACTCAGTCCATTATATTAATGTGTTTTACACAGATAGTGATAGTGATTGCAAGGGAATTCAAAATATCTATAACTTATTTAAAAAGTCATAAGTCGATGAAACAAAATATAGGTATCATGATTGTACATCGTGATCGAGTTTTAGGTTATGGCGCTAGAACAAAGTTATAACAAGGAATATTCGTGAGCTATCTAAAATACAATGATATAATGAACGGAGTATAATTAACATTTATTAAATAAAATTTAGATATAAATAACGGAATATTTCCATTAAATTCTCACTCAATCGTGTCGATATGTCACTGGTAATATTTTTTTCAAGTTTACCTTGCCGAAGCCCATCTCCTTTGCGGGCGCTTCATCGTCGGAACTTGAATCGTCGTCATCCCCCTTTATTTGTACCTCAGTGTCGTCGAATTCTTCAAACATATAATAGTCTCCGGAACGAACAGCTGTAATTATACCAATGAACGATTAATAAATTTAATTTACATTCATTTGCACAACAGGTGTGACTGAAAAGAGTGTTTAATGTGAAAGTTTGAGTCGTAATTGAGATTTAAATAATCATAGACAAATATATATTTAAATTGACTGAATAACTAATATATAAATAACAGATATTTGATGAAAAAAGCGGGAAAACTAGTAAGATTTTTAGTAAGAATTATCTTTAAAAAATCTTGATTATGAAAATTACTCAATAGTTTTTAGCAAAAAAAAAACAGACTTTAGAAAGATTCATTAGGTTATCACGAGCGTACAATATGAATGTATGTATGGACTATTTACTTGGAAAACTTTTCAGTTACACCTGCTGGAAAAGATTTTGCAATGAGCTGCAAGCTTGTACAGAAGCTTGACAAGCCGAGAATAGTGAGTTCATGCTCAAAACAGTGAAATTCTACCTCTAAAAATTGCAGACGACAATTAAAATAACTATTAAAAAAATCGATTAAAAAAAAACATGAAACTCGGTGCAATAAAAATAACATTTTTACAACTGGTAAGAATATATTGAATAGCAATTGAACTTATTGAAATTGAAAAATAAAACTTAATAACATCACAAAGATGCGATATAGCACCTGAATATGAATTATATTAAAGATATTGGATCATTCGTTTCCTGTTTCCGGTTTAAAAACCATGGACATATTACAAAATGGAAAGTTTATTGAGAATTTACTTTTATATGTAATTGCGAATGAATTGTTAATAATAAGCGTAACAATGAATATGCAGACATTTGACAATGGCATAACCTGGCACATACATAAAGCGAATGGTATCAGCGCATTCTGTCTCATTTATTTACATTTATTTTTACAAAAAAAAAAACACATTACTTGTTAGACACAATTATTAAGACAGACCCCGCCAACAGCGAATGCAAAACTTGCCTAAATACCACAACCAACCAGCCAAATAAGGGTTAGTAAGGCGATAACGAATTTACACAATTTGGCCTTATTGCCGTTAACATTACCCTGCTGATGCGTCTTCGGCTGCCTATAATACGTCGGTCTGCCCCACACTACAAGAGAAAAGCATTAACTGAGGTACAGCTCGCACACACCCAAAGGAACATTTATTTTATATTAATCGCGGTATTAAAAAGTTATTTGAAAAAAGAAACACATGTATTTAATACCACCCAAAAGTCACGACGCATATATTAATAAAGCGAGCCTTTTTATAGTTACATTGACTGCTCCACACCTGGTTAAAAGGACATTATAATATTAAATTGATCAGCGAAGTAGTTTTATTACAGACACACAAGTTTTATTTAGACAATTATAGTTCAACTTTGAATTATCAAGTACATAGTCAAAACGTAGACAACAATAGTTAAATGATTATAAAATAGTAATTTTTAAACGTGTGTGTGTTTATATAGAAAGAGAATTGTTTTTTTCTCGATGGTAAGACCAAGATGATAGTAGGAGGACAAGTGATAGATACATCCCACACCGGACATAAGGGTCCACGTTCCTTTACCTTCGTGTCGCTTAGTGAATTCACGGCGTCTATCTTCCGCACTTAACCCCGTTCCTATGTGAAAGGGAACAAGTTATAAAAAACTTTTTTATTACTATATGTATATCTGTAATAATAATATGCTGTACATTATATACACTGTGGGCACACATAGTGTATGTTCAATTGCGCCGTAATGAAGGGATTTGGTAGACAACACAATCTGGCAAGATTGGCAAGATAATTAATTAAATTTTATTTAATATTAATCCATAAATTACGTGAGTTTTTTTTTTAAATCTGTCCGTCGTAAATCTTAGTATTTCGTCAACAAACATAACCTTGTTTTGGATTTGAATATTAATATGATTAACGTCATTCTATCCAATTGCCTGATATAAATAGCGCAAAAAGGCAGATTTTGGTGCAAAAATCACGCTTGTTGGCACAATCGTTAACTCAATCGTATAATTGAAAATATGATTTAGTACGAGCTTTCTGTAAGATACTCATGAGCTGCTAAATTCACAAACATTTTTTACCAGATTGTGTTGCCTATTGGAAGAAATAAAACATCCGGCTTTACACGGATATATTTAAATACGAGCGCTGTAGGTGAACAAGAAACACACAGATATCCGTCTGAGAGAGTTACACGTGTGGTGTGAATGTGGATCTGCTCGGCTGGAATACGAAATGATGGAAGTCCGCTGCAGCAGGCTGGGGCTGGCCACTGTGTGACGACGACGTATGGGCGGCGGTGAAAATACAGGATACGATTCTTCTGGGCTGGTAGCGCGCTGAATCAACTCCGACGATGGAGGGGACTCGAAGGATATGCGTCGAGGTTCGAGGTACGCGTCAAGAGACACCGTCATCAGTGCTGACGATGGTGACGGGGGACCGCCTGCCGATAATGGACCTGGAGGAGCAGGAAGAGCCGGAACAACCGGAAGAGGTGGAGTTCTAGCCGGTGATGGCGGGGCTGATGCTTCGCTTAGGGGTGTGTGAAAGCCTCGAGGCGACGCGGGACTGTCAGGCGTGTGGTAGCCTCGGGAAGCGTCAGAGTCCCCTCGCACCAAGGGAACCTGTTCTGATTCGCCAGCCATCGTTTCTTCCTCCTCTATTCCAGGGTGCATTAGAGTAAAATAATCACAACATATATTTTTTGTTAGAAAAATAAACTTTTCTGTCACTGCAAACATATTAGAACATCTTTTTCTCTCCATTTAAATTTAGCTACGGTAAAAATATTTATTCAAGAATCGTATATAAATATACACTTAAAAAAAACCAATAACATTTCGCATATTAAAACATCTCTCATAAAAAAGTAAAAGTCTAAAAATATAACATCAAGACCTGTATAGTTGTAAACAAAATAAGTTACCAGCGTCATGATGTACTGGCTCGCTTTCCGCCTTCAGAGCGCCTTGTATTTTCTTCTGGTTAGCTTTTATTCTTTCCATCTTTATTTTGATCTTCTCCAGAATCTTCACCTCTTGGTCTTCTTGCAGGTTCATCTGTTTCTGCCGGAGTTCCTCAATAAGCTCTGCGCCTCTGTAAACATTTTATTGTGACAACTGATTATCAAAAACCAAATAAATTTTAATATACATATTAAAATTTATTTGGACACAAATCCAGGCCGAGTCCCTTGCGGGGTAGGCAGAGAAAACAGATTGTTTAATTTTAATATGACATTCAAAAATATGAATATGTTGATTTTACCTGGAAGCGAGCACTGTTGTGGCTTTACTTTCATCGATCACTCTATAGAAATAATAACTATGGAACAGTCGTTTCTGCAATATGAGGAACGCGAAACATACTCCATCCCACGCCAGCCCTATATCCTCCTGCGGTACATCGCACGCCGACGTCTGTAAAAGAATACATATTTTTATTTTCATTAAATAAGTACGATGAAAAATACTGCATCTTTTTAAATAAGATATACGTTTTATAAAGCATAACAATATATTTATGAATATGTGAATTCCAATATCCTGAATGTTTTAAACAGATTTATGATAAACAACTCATAACACCGACTCCGTGTCACACGTAAAGTCTATACACATAATAAAATCGTAGGAAAGTTGAAACTGTACATTGAATTTGTTTTTTAGAACACCTAGGATATGATCAACAATCGATAACGAACCCAAAAATATGGTTTTTAGAATTTTTATGTGTTTGTCTGTATCAAGTTTGGATCAACACATAGGATAAATATTATATTAACAGTGGTAGAGCCACGCAGCTTGCTGCTTGAATGGGCCGGCTCGACCGGTGAAATACCACGGCCTCTCAGAATATCGTCGTGAAGTGGCTTTTAGCCGCGTTTCGGTCGGTGAGAGAGGTATCCGGAGGCCCACCCCCTTCCCCCTCCCCAAATGACAGCGGACTTAAAAATACAATTACCCCAGGGGGGTACCAGTCGTCGCTCTGCCGCTGGAGAATCCCCCCCTGAGCGTCCACGGTCTGGCGTTTACCAGAGCATGGACGCTCAGGCTGCCCCGCGTATTCTGGGGAGGGCAAATTTCCGCTCTAACACTAAAACTGTCCGGGGCAAACGAGAGGGCATCGTCGCACCCCCTGCCACGCTAAACGTGGACTTCTCTAACATCAGGGGCATACGCACTAATTTGCTTGCCGTCCATCACCATCTCGAGACGACAAAGCCGGCCTTGCTCTTTCTTACGGAGACGCAGATATCTTCTCCGGCAGACACCACGGATCTCTCATACCCTGGGTACAAATTGGAGCATTCCTTTGTACCGCGGGCTGGGGTGTGTGTGTATGTCCGAGAGGATATCTGTGCTCGACGCCTCGGCAGTCTTGAAGGAAGGGACCTATCGACCTTATGGCTGCGTATAGATTGCGATGACCATCCCCGCATCTACGCATGTCTTTATAGGTCCCATAGTGGTAATAGCGAAACGGACCGACTCATGGACCACATACAAACGGCTGCAGATTCCGTACTTCAACAGGTCCCATCTGCGGAGATCGTGATCCTAGGCGATTTCAATGCCCATCACGCCGATTGGCTGGGATCACGCACAACCGATCACGCAGGTAGATCTGTCCATGACTTTGCTCTAGCATATGAACTGACACAACTGGTTACAGCGCCCACGCGCATTCCAGATGTCGACGATCATTTACCTTCCCTGTTGGATCTTCTGCTGACCTCCCATCCCGACGGATATGTGGTCTCCGTAGACGCCCCTTTGGGCTCTTCGGACCACTGTCTGATAAGGAGTACAGCGCCACTCACGTGCCCACTTCGACCGCGTACTGCGAGTCGCCGCCGTGTGTGGCACTATAGGTCAGCGGACTGGGATGGGATGCGAAGTTTCTTCGCCTCCTACCCATGGGGGCAGGTTTGCTTCTCGTCGGGCGATCCTGACGTTGTTGCCGACTCTGTCACTGATGTGGTGCTCCAGGGAATGGAGCTTTTCGTTCCATCCTCAGTGGTGCCAATCGGTGGCAGATCCCAGCCCTGGTTTGATCGCACATGCAAAATGGCATCCAGCTTTAAGCAGGAATGTTATCAAACCTGGGCAAATGCAGCAGCGTCCGGGGACCTAAATACCGGCATTTACAAGAAGAAGTACAATTATGTCTCCAGATCCTTCAAAAGAGTGTTAGCCGTAGCAAAGTCTAAGTACATAGGCAAAATTGGGGAGAAACTAATTCGCCTTCCCTCGGGAACTCGTGCGTTCTGGTCTCTCGCCAAGGCTGTCCTTGGAAACTTCTGCAAACCGTCTCTTCCGCCATTGCACAGGGAGGACCAGTCATTGGCCCATGACGCTAAAGAGAAAGCCAACCTTTTTGGCACTCTTTTTGCGGCTAATTCGACTCTGGACGATAAGGGGAAAATTCCACCGACCATCCCACGTTGTGACCACGCCATGCCGGAGATCTGTTTCCGGCAAAGTACTGTACGGCGCATACTTTTCTCCCTAGACGTCCACAAGTCGAGTGGGCCTGACGGAATCCCAGCAATCGTGTTGAAGATGTGTGCTCCGGAGTTGGCACCGGTTCTAACGCGTCTCTTTCGGTACTCTTACTCTCTCGGCGCTGTACCAGCATCGTGGAAGGTAGCTTTGGTCCACCCGATCCCTAAAAAAGGTGATCGCTCAGATCCGTCTAACTACAGACCAATCGCCATCACCTCCCTGTTCTCCAAGACTATGGAAACACTGATCAACCGCCAGCTCCTTAGCTATCTAGAAGAGCACCAGTTGATTAGCGACCGTCAGTACGGATTCCGTCAAGGTCGCTCAGCTGGTGATCTTTTAGCCTACTTAACCCATCGGTGGGCGGAAGCGGTTGAGAGTAAAGGAGAGGCGCTGGCCGTTAGTTTGGATGTGGCGAAGGCCTTCGATCGGGTTTGGCACAGAGCACTTCTCTCGAAGCTTCCATGTTATGGGCTTCCCGAGAAATTATGCGATTGGGTCTCCAGTTTTCTCATGGATCGGAGCATTCAGGTCGTTGTCGACGGGTCATGCTCCGACTTAAAACCTGTGAATGCTGGAGTCCCCCAGGGCTGTGTGCTATCCCCTACGCTGTTTCTTCTGCATGTCAATGACATGCTGCAGTACAGCAGTCTTCATTGTTATGCGGATGACAGTACGGGGGATGCCCTATATACCGGCCACCCGCGGATTTCTCGGGAAAACGTCGATGAGTGCCGGAACAAACTTGTGTCTGAAATCGAAACTCTGCTTAGTCAGGTTTCGGACTGGGGCCGACTAAACTTAGTCCAATTCAACCCTAAGAAGACACAGGTTTGCGCGTTTACCGCTAAAAAGACACCATTTGTCGTAGCTCCCTGCTTTGAGAGCACTCCCTTAGCCGTCTCAGCCAATATCGGAATTCTTGGTATCGACTTGACGAGTGACGTCCAATTTCGCGGTCATCTGGAGAGCAAGGCCAAATTGGCCTCAAAAAAGCTTGGTGTGCTCAATAGAGCGGGACGGTATTTCACGTCAGGTCATCGCTTGCAACTGTATAAAGCGCAGGTCCGGCCTCACGTGGAATACTGTTCTCATCTCTGGGCGGGGGCACCCCACTACCAGCTTTCTCCATTTGACCGCATTCAACGACGCGCGGTTCGGCTTGTCGACAACCAAGCTCTTTCCGATCGGCTTGATCCGTTGGCGTTGCGGAGAGATGTTGCATCTCTATGCATCATGTACCGCTTATACCACGGGGAGTGCTCTGAGGAATTGTTCGGACTTATACCGCCTGCTGACTTTCGCAATCGCCCGACTCGCCAGTGTTTCCATCCACATCGGCTTAATAGTTGGCGATCTACGACAGTGCGATTCAGCCGTCACTTCCTGCCACGCACTGCTCCTATATGGAACCAGCTGCCGGCAACGGTATTCCCGGACCGCTACGACCTTGAAACCTTCAAGAAACGAGCATATTCCTATCTCAAAGGCCGGCAACGCTGATGCGACGCCCCTGGTGTTGCGGATGTCCATGGGCGGCGGTGATTGCTTTCCATCAGGTGACCCGCTAGCTCGTTTGCCCCCTTTTCCCATAAAAAAAAAAAAAAAAAAAAAAAAAAAAATATTATCACGCCATCACTAATTGGGGTGAGCAATGAACACTTGTAATGGCACAGGCATAGTATTTTTGCTGCTTTATGGAGTCCGCTCAGACGAAGTACCGGGCAACAGCTAGTTATTAAATGAATAAAATCTGTTCAAATATTAGCTAATGAATTTCTATTATTTCTATATAACAATGTATAGAAGCCTCAAAGTAGCAGCGTCTTTTTTTACTCAATTCGTTGAGATAAATCCCCCTTTATCTCACTCAAAATGATCGATCTATCTCTTTGTCCCGGTAGTTACCGTAGCCATACAGAAAAACTACGCTCAAAGCTCTCTCTTTTGAGAACTTGATTATTATTTTGTGCCCAGTAAGGGCTAGCTTTGTTAACAAAGGTCCCAGAGTCAAATTTTCAAAACGATCGATAACGCACCTCTTACCCACTAACTTTACTCGTGTCTACATAGTTTAAAAGTATCTGTAAATGCTATATAGTAAGTCGAACTAAGTACGTGCATAAATTCTTTATACCAACCAAGAAAATTATTCACTTTTAATAACTTAAAGTTCAACCCAAATATTTTCACTAATTATTATATTTATATAACTATTTATATATTGCTGATAATTCACATTTCACTTTACTTAATTGGTATTATAAGTTCCAAGTATATAAATCCAAGTCATCATTCTGCATTCAAAGTATACTGTGTTACCATATCACAAAAGAATCAGATGTGTACAAATGTCCAGCAAGCTCTAAGTATTCTGTATTATGTAGATATTTAAATTCAAAGTTGATATGCAATCTAAGCTAAAAATAAAATAGAATATTTAATTGATGGTAATAAGTTTCTACAAAAAAGCATAACATGTTACAAAACAAACAAAATTTATGAGCATTCCTAAAACTATTTTCCTTTTACAAACAAAATACAAGGTTTTCAAGCTTCAAAGGGCACAATATATTTCTTTTTATAACTGGTTTAAATTTCGATTTTACAATAATTGAACTACGAATACTAATCCTTTCGAGCATGGCGCAGGAAATTTTCTTATTTATATATTTTTATTGTGCCATAAGATATTGCTCTTCAAAACAAACACTACGTTTAAGCTGATACGCACAAATCAACTACAAAATAACATAAGTAGTATTTGTTTAAATTAAAAAGAACATAATTTACATAGTTAGCTCCCCAGCCATGAAGACCGACCATCTGAAAACATTCGCTGCGATGGAAATTATTCCTGTACAGATAAAGAGCCGAATGCCGGCAATGATACATTTTTGTTGCTATGTATTGTATTTTTGCGAAAATTATATAAGAGTTTCTCGACTATAATATGCAAATATTATACATACAAACCACCCTGTTCTAACCTACCATCGATCAAAAAGTGTCAAATTCCGTTACTTAGTTAAAAACATCTAAGCATATAGAGGGACAGACAGCAGAAAGCGACTCTATTTTATACTCTGTAAAGATTTTCAGTACGATATTCAATTTACGCGATATGCAGGAAGAAAAATCAAAAGAACCCTAAATTGCATTGTATGTTTAGAAAAAAATGATATGATGATGAAATGGTGTTCTGTGATTGCATATGGATAAGTCAGAAATAAAAATCACATTTGAGATCATATTTGGCACTCGTGAACGACGACTACAAATATGGTCAAACAAACTATTATTAATTCATAAGTCGGAGTGTGTGGACTGATTTACGGTCGTTGATGTTAAACGTAGAGGAGAATATGGATATGCTTCCAAAATACTGGAACTTCATATTTATGGTGATATTTGAAATGATAATTTAAGGTGACAAACATATTAATAATATGAATCTACACTACCAGTGCTAGCTCATGGAGAAATAAATCAGTAGTTTATTTTATGCCATAGTTCAAATACTGGAACTTTTTTGGTAAAATGGCATGTCCATATTATAATATCTTGACACAAGTACATAAAATCATTCTACCAACTCCGACCTATAATTATTATATATCATTTTATACATCGGCTAATCAGCATACCTTGATATAGTTCATCCTGACGAAGGTTTTAATATTACCGCCGGCGAACTTGTCGACGCACCCTATGCCGAGCAGCTGGACGAGCCAGCAGGCGTGCGTCTGCATCGTAGAGGCGAATATACAGCCGGGGATCTGCAGCAGTGTTTTCACCACCACCACGCACACGTTGTAGCGTAACAGCCACGACCACCTGGACACAGAACAAATATTGAATCCTATCTTGAAAGTAAGTAACGCAGAAGTGACCAATTTGCTAGGGACTAACTTGAACATTTCGCAAAAAAGTAAATTAAATTGACATGTCAATCGACAGCCAATATTACCAGTACCAACACTTTAGTGTGATAACAGCCATTAGTTGTAATTGTAAACTAAGATGTATAAAAAAATCCATTAAAAAAAGTATAAAAAAACGAAAAAAAAATCTGTCGACTCACCATAACAAAATAGCTTCTTTGGGTCGTAAATAGAAGTCGGTACCTTGCCACAAAAATATAAATGAACCGATGAGATATCCCATAGAGAACAGATTCACTCGGTTGGTGCCAGTCAAGAACATGATGGCGAGTGTCACCCACAACATGCCCAGGAACACTACGCGCTTCACGACATCCAACCATGAGCTGGAAATAAATTTAATTAATTACCATATTTTTTATTATCACGGTGACCATTTGCCAAACTCTATAAGCTTTTAATGTTTTAGACTATTTTAGAATGCAAATAAATTTGAGTTCCGTGATTATAAAACCTTTCCAAATATTTTGGGGTATCACCAACGGATTAGGAAGTTCAGAGTTTGGACTGCAATAGCCATTGAGTGGAATAAGTTATTAATCTTAGCATCTGTCCTGGAACGAGTTAGAAAGTGTACGATTACAGATAACAGAGACGAGGCGAAAAGAATAGTGGGACTATACTGTGGTTAATTACTAATTACCCAATATAACCAAGAAAATCTGGCACAGGATTGACAAAGTGCGGTGTTTCCCAATCTTTGCCGATGTCCTCGCTGTTGCTGCCGCCGACGTAGTTTTCACCCGCGGCCGCCTCTATTCTGAACACTCGCAGCTGTCTGGTGGCGAATAGCAGCAGGAAGCAATCGAACACCAGTTTGGTCGCGTGAGGAGGCTGATCAGCGTACGGCAGGAACAACCACGTGCGTACGTGCTTCATTTGCTGGAGTTAAATATTAAACACGTTTTAATTGCTAATTAAAACACGTTAATTTGGAAAAATATGCCACATTGTATCACTTAGTTTTAGCAAACTGTGTCTGTGTATAAGGCCCGCGCGTTGATATTGCGATGGAATCTTGTCATCATTACAGCTGCGTGACGTCATTCACCTCAAAAAATACAGATAGCAGAAACATTCATGGAATTCGGTTATTGAATTACTCAATATTGAAGTTTTTTTTGCGATAAGTAATAAATAATAGGTAGTGTTTATAAAGTACGTATATGTTTATAATAAAATATACACATATAATTTAGTCATTCTCGCTCGATTATTCGTTCCTAATATTATAATCTGGACCAGAACTAGTTTCAGTTGTAAGTTGTTGTGCCGAGTATGATACTTTACAATAAAATATCAAAGCAAAATTATAAAATTTTGAACAATAACAATTATAACTCGATCGTAAGATGTATATGCATGTCAATGTTGCGAACGGTACTTACTGTTTACCTACGTCATCATCGCCAAGATGGCGGTGAAACCGATCGCAATATATATATAATTATTAGTATGAACATAACATAACATAACTTCACGTCTTTTGTTACCCGAAGGTGTAGGCAGTGGCTGTTAAGCCTCGTCTCGCCGTTATGTTTACG
The DNA here is from genome assembly GCA_905147225.2 of Euproctis similis. NCBI lineage: Eukaryota > Metazoa > Arthropoda > Insecta > Lepidoptera > Erebidae > Euproctis > Euproctis similis. Next base: position 15,984,690 of record LR990112.1, on the reverse strand, counting down.
TCCCAAATGGAATAGGTGGCGAACCTATTGTCATACCGGGCACAAAGTTTTCAGTCATCGATATTTATCACACATAACTTCCGAAAATAATTCGAAAAGTCATTGGTGTGAGCCAGTGTCTGGAATCGAACCCGGACCTCTGGATCAGAAGCCGTGTGCTCGACCACTGCGCCACCGAGACTACGAGACGTATGAATGCAGCTTAAAAGGTTTTTTATGGTATACGGGTAAGCCGGTCGTCTGCACCTACAGCACAGTGTTACAGTTGCGTTACCTATCTTTAAGGGAATCGGATGGGAAAGGAAAGAGAGGGGGGAACCAGCATGCAAAAGCGGCATGGACTGTATGAAGCGATCAAGTTTATATAACCAACCTCTGTGTTTCCCTCCCAGGGGTACCGGATGCAGAAGTGCGGCAGGAAGCCCACGGCCAGCATGTACTGCAGCGGCAGCAGCGCCGTGACGCAGGCCGTGAAGGCGGGCCACAGCGCCGCCTGGCGCGCGCGCCGCGCCACCACCAGCGCCAGCAGCCAGCCCGCGTACAGCGCCGCGTACACGTCCATGCGCGACCCGATCACGCCCGTCAGGCACATCAACGTGATCTGAGAACGTAGGGTGCCACTGTCAACTGGACTGGCCCGCTCGATAAGAGAGGGGTCCGGAGTCCCAATCTCTTCCCTTCTCCCCTTCCCATCCCATTGAGGTTGAAGGTGTCTATCGACGTTAGTTGCTTGCTAAATGAAACGCCTGCTCGTTTACCCCCCTTTCTATATAAAAAAAAACTCACCTCCACACCGAATTTATAAAAGCCGTAATTGATTAAATATTTCATGCAATGATTTAAATCGATATCGGCTTCTTTTCGAGTAATTTCTGGAAACATGACGTTTTCTTGTCCCAATTCGCTTCCACTGTAAGTCCTGAAAATACACACAAAAAACATTCACAAAATCTTATTAGCTTTAATTAGTAATACTGATTATCAACTTCCACATTGGACATCATAAATGGAAGCAATTGAAATTAATGATTCGGTAATGAGTGCGGGCAACGTTGGATAATGTTACATAGATTACCACTCCACACTAGTCGTAAACTTCGCCTTATTTCGCGAATAGTGTGGAATCTGCATAATGTATTACGTTTATAACAAAAAATACATACCTCCTTGCTTCCTGTCTGTACATGACCAATGAATAAAATGTGAACAGAGCAATAAGACCTATATATCCCTTGAGCACTACCACCAGAGGTCTTTCACTGTTAGCTTTGACAAATCCCACCCACTCTGCATTGTTATATGTCTTCTCTATGTACTCTGGTGCTGTACTGTTGTCGTTTGTAATCTGTAGAAGAATTCAATTATATACTATAAAAGAAGAATTAAGAAGTGGGATAAATTCCGAGCCCATAATCCAATAAGTTCACAAGGAATTCTTTTCGAAAGTTATGTGAGATAAATACCGATGGCTCAGTCAATAGGTTCCGGCACCTATTCCATTTGTATCTGGACACCAGTACACCTTCCGGTAGATAAAGCCGTGAAGTTATAAAAACAAAGAAAACTCTCAACGCATAGACAACACTTTCTTTATATAAAAAAGGAACTTACGCTCGTTGTACAGTTAACGTCAAAATCGGAATGTTTGATGTAATCTATTTGGTAGACCATTTTAGCCATAAAGTAAATGCTTATGAGTATCGATATCAAAAGTATTAGTATTCGTTGTTTTTTAGAGTGAAGCCATAGTGCTGGCGCTATTATTATAATAATTGGGACGTGCATTGCTGATACCTGAAACATTATAAAAAAAAATATAATTGTAAAGGAGACTTATTGCATACTAGAGTCTCCAAACCTGTTGGCTGTATACATCGGTAAAATAGTTTAATATGACACTTATTTTTTTTGACAAATATAAATGTCTACATTTAAACGGTCCATGGACCCCGCACTTGTAGCTTTTATGTATAGCTATTGGAGTAAAAATACCAATCGAAAACTTTACGGAGTTAGGAAAAATATAACGAGTGATGGGTGAGACGAGGAACGTGATCATAAAGAATTCAATATATGACTAGAGATGCGACACAAAAAATAATCAACAACGATTTTGTCGATAAAACAGATCATCGATTTTTCTCAAACAGGGAGTTAACATAAAATTAAAAATAATAATGATGTTACTAACATTTAAAGCACACAGGAGCATACAGGATATAAACACAAGTTTGATGAGATGTATGTCCAAATACACAAATATTCTATCGACCCATTCCGATATCTTTTGCCTCAGTGCGCGGAATGCCCGTGCGGCCACGCTGCGCAGTGCGGTCGAAGGGCGTTCGGTCGTGGAGCGTTGGTACGAACGGGAACGTGATGATTTCCTGAAACACACAATGATAGAGTAACTAAGCAGATATACAGCAAGATATAGAAAAAAATCTATATATTCTTTATTTTGTGTAAGTCTTTGAGGACAATTAAAATAGTCAAATTATAACATATACATTAAATTTAATCGTTTAAAATGAAAATACAGATATATTGACTACAAGCGGAGCGATTTCGTGTCGAGAAGGTACCTAATATAAAGAAAAACTGGGCTAGAAACTGGGTCATCTTTTCAGGTAATATTATTAAAATACTAAATACTAAGGTGACTACAGAAAAGTAAAGGAGTATACAGCAATACACAAGAAGAAATATTGATCAAGTAGCCATTAGACGTGCATATAATAATTATAAACATTTTCGACCAACAATTGTAATTCATTCATTCACGGGTCATTCCACCGATGTCAGCTCTTTTTTCTATCTCTCTCTTCTTTCTTTCACTCTCCCTTCTCCCCTCTCTTTCACTATACCCTCTCTTTCTCCACTCTCTCTTTCACTCTCCTCTTTCTCCTCTCTCTCTTCCTGTCGGAATTTAATTAAATCTGTAATGAAATACCTTCGCATCGATTGTCTATTTACAGCTGTGTTCATGGAAGACATCATGTCGTTGTCGGTATCATTACCGTCGGTGATGCTACCGTCTTCTGCCTCCGAATTAAGTGGTGGTATCTGGAAAGACGCCATCAGTCAAAATTAATTCCACACCAACTCATTAGTTTGACGAAATAACAAAAAAATAAGCATTAGTAGGCAATAACTAACGTCATCCCTCATCGTTGAAGCTCCGGCCTGACTTGCTCGCTTGCTGGTTTCCTCCTCTTGATTGTTGATCGGATTAGAAACACTGCCCGTTCTGAAATCAAAATTTTTGTATAATATATACCTACACGCTTTTTCCCACCCGTAGGTGCTGGTAGCGGCTGTTAAGCCTTGACTCGGCATATTTTTCAGTCCGAAACTCGACGATCAGACCAACAAGACGACAATATAGTGTGAATCTTATACATACATTATGTGAATTACAAAGATCTAGGCACTGATCTTTGTAATATATTTAAGATGGTCATCGTTCATTTCAAGCTACGTATACGCGTTCCAAACAAATTGAAAATTTCTGATCGATTTTCGCAAGCGGAACGAATAATTAGCTTATAAAGTAAATACAATACTGAACACTTACCTCGTCTTAGGATCTGATAATGCCATAAAATCTTTGTGGAAGTAATGGACCTGCATTATTGTTATTATCAAAAACAACGTAGGCGTTAGGAGCTTCACGAACAGATCCGCCGGATGGTAGAACTCTAGGCCCAAGTCGTGCTGTCTGAAAATAACTCATAATTTTAGTATTGATAGAGCCACGCAGTTACTGCATGAATGGGCCGACTTGATCGATAAAATACCACGGCCTCTCAGAATGTCGACGTAAAGTGGCTCATTCCGCATTTCATTCTTCCCTCTGCATTCCTATCGTACTCCCTTAAAGGCCGGCAACTCAACTATAACACTATAGTCGTATTTTTAATTAGACAAAGCTAGCTGACAGTAGTTAGTGTCACTTTGTAAAATAATGTTGCCAAATTTAAAGTAATAGTGATGCATTTAATTCTTATTCGATCAGATGAATGAACAATGAGTGAAATAGTTAATCATCTCAAATTATACTAAACACTCCAAAACTTTATACTACTCAATTTAATAAATAATTTTATATCATTAAAACAACTTTTAGGGTTAAATCGCGTTTATTCATTACCCATTTTTATTTATTTCCCGACGTTGTTTTAATCTATGAGTGAGATTCGCGAAAGTCTGAGAAATAAATATGTTATAAACGATGTTTTTTTTTTTATTTTTATTACCTATAATTGTTATATTTTATCTATTAAATAAAATTCTCGAGTCTAGATGTGCGTAATTGAACTCCTCCGAAACAGCTAGACCGATTCTCATGAAATTTTATGTGCGTGTCGGGTAGGTCTAAGAATAGGACAAAATCTATTTTTCATCCCCCTAAATCAAAAGGGTAGCCCACCCCTCATTTTTTTTTTAATTTTTCGACATATTTCTGTTTCTTATTTTTTTTATAAAACGGGATACAAAAATACATGCAACCCTAAATTTTCAACCCCCTACGATCAACCCCTATTTTTTAAATTTTATTTTTCGGCAAGACAACGTTTGCCGGGTCAGCTAGTACATGCATAGTTTCAATTACGTGATATATTCAAAATGGGACAATCTTACAAGTTTCCGAACTGCGATAGACTAACTATACCCAAGCTAAACAATCGTGGTAATTTTATTTATTCAAGAGTTTTTTAATTCATTCGCTTTGCTACAACACTATTTTTTTTTCATCAAAAACTGACAACACCGTAAACGTCAGTGGTTGTTGTTTAATTAAAAATCCGACTACATATGTGTTGCAAGTGTCCATCGGTGGTAGTTACTTATCACAAGGTACCAGCTTGGTCGTTTGCCCTCCGATCCCATAAAAAAATATTACTACGAATTTATTTCATAATGTTATTTGTAGGGTATAACGATATTTGTCTCGTTTGAAGGGAAAAAGCTCGTTTGGGTTCAGCTTATTCTTAAACCTTTTCCAAATTAAGAGAGAAGACGTATTCACACGCAGTGTAGACGGAACGCCTGGAAATCAACAATACTTACAATCTTTCATTTATAAGTAGATATTTCTCTATCATCTTGGAAAAGTTATCGAACTGATATATGTAAATCAGTATTAGATTTATCATGGCGTAAATGATCACCACTATCCAGAAAGTGTACATTAGACGTCGCCACCAATACCAACTTATCTGCAACCAAACAAGATAGTTTTGTTTTCAATTGTTGAAATAATAAGAACTAAATAATAATAAAAAAGAAGAGAAGTGCATTTAAAATAAGAACTTTACAAGTCACTTGTGTACTAAATTATTATTATCAAGTGAACTTTAATTATCATAGAAGATATTTGTTGATAATGACGGTACTTGAAGTATTACGCCCTCTACGAGTTTAAATACCTATTAATACAGAATCGTAAAAGTAGTTCAAAATTAAATACCTGGAACATCAACACGAATCCAAGAAACAGGAACATGTATATGATACGGAAGATGGTCATCCGTTCACCGGTAATACCGATAATGAACAGCATGATGGCAACGATGTAGATCCAGTAGCGGGCAGCGGCCGCACGCAGGAAATCACCCAAGGCGGCGAGGAACCGAGATTTAGATTCCTCCTGGCGTTGAGTTTCCAGCACTGAATCCAAAACCCAAATATTTTCATATTGGATCGAAGGCATTTTTTTTAAAACAAGCATGTCACTTTTGTAATAATTGTTTTATATCAAGTAAATAGGAAGATACATAAGCATGACGTAAAAAATAGTAGTACTAGGCAATCGCAAGTCTACTTACTAAGTCGTGAAGATAGATAGAAAAAGATATTTAGGAAAGATCAAACAATTTTGAATTAGGAATAAATGTATAGTTAACTAGTACAGGTGCCGGCACGAAAGTGTGGAGATGACCGTTAATAACCGTTTTGAGCAAATTTTGAAAGTAAGGTGTCACGAGAACTTTCCTAAGTGCTTGATTTGTTCTAGTTAGTAAGGTACCTTAGAAAAAACTGTAAGGGATAACAAATATGTCAGCAATACGTGCCAGCAACCATGCGGTATGCGACAGTGGTCTTTGTGCAGTGTCAGACATTTGTTGCTGACACTAATAAAAGTTAACAAGATCATAGTTACGTCTATTGATCGGCCGCTCATCCACCATCGCCAACCACCTTACGATAACATCATCCATAAGAATAGTCTCCAGTAACACAACACGTTACAAACCTATTAATGACTGTTAATTTGTGTCAAATTTATGAATAATACCATTAATTAAGTTTTAAATTCGTCGACGTACCAATTGTGTGCGAAACAGTATCTATGGACATGGACAGGTCCATGTTATGCCTTTCGGTACCAAACTTACGTGCCGGCTAAAATATTAGTTGAAAAGAAAAAGAAGGTATGTGAGTTTTACGAATGATGAAGCAATAAGAAAATTAGATATTATGCCTAATAATACAGGTTAAATTAAAACCACAAGCTATAATAGTCTGATTTGAAATAAGAGGAATAGTAAAATAGTAAGTTAAAGGCATAAACTACTATTACCGTTCACTAATCCTGTTCCGTGTATGTGATAATTTGTAATAATAACACAATAACAATCGTTAAATATAACATTAAAAAATTACAATAGAGTATAGAGTCTAAAATTTTGGACATATTTAAAATAAATATTATATATCATCACCATGTAAAGGGCGTTCAAGTATAGATTTTCTATAAAACGTTTCATACCCAAATGTAAATAATGTTGATCAATGTAAGCAAAAACCAATAACAAGTTTGCTTTATTTTCAATAACCTTTACAGAATTGATATATGAAAAATTCAAATTATTAATATCACTTTCCATTTAATGTATTGAATACTTGAAAACCTCCCTAGCAATATATTTCCAATATTACAAAATACGAGAGAACTTGAAAGTTACGAAGGGGTCAGATTCTGTTAATGTTGTGTATTGTTAAAATATAGCTTTATAGTATTTCCACTGACCGCTGGCCGCAGTGGAGACAGTCAGTTGCAAGGGCGCTGCCATATCGCTGATGACAGCGGACTGTCGCCTCTGACGAATGTCCTGTATACGTTGCCTGAGCGTCACCCAGAACATGCACGTGAACAGGGACTTGATCAGCAGCGGGACACACGGCTCACCGTCCACACGACCCAGGCCGATCTGATGTAGGTTTACTTCCTGATTGCACCAAAAACACAATAATGCTCAATTTTTATAGAGTTAATTTCACTGTGTAGCTGTCGAAAATGTACCCAATAATCATAACACATAAATTAAAATAAAATAAAAATGTGAAATCAACTCTTTTATATTTCAAGTAGAATAAAACTTTACACGGTGAGCAAAGTTATAATCATCGCTTCATCAGTTCAGGAGTCTATAGCCCGAATACTGAACCGCCACCCAAATATATAAGCGCTACTTAAGCGTCTAAGTAGCTGTAACATTAGACAGAATACGTGACATTTGAGCAGTAAGTAGCACTTAATTTATTGTCAGATTTGAGTGGTGGTTCAGTATTCGGGCGTATAACGAACAAACCTCGTGATACGTATGATAACGCCAAAAAACTGGTCTCTAGTATTATTTAACACACAATACAGAAGAACGTGAGTAGTTTATCTAAAATTCATTGGAAAATCTCTCATTAATGTAACATAACATAACTTTACGCCTTTTGTTACCCGAAGGTGTAGGCAGCGGCTGTTAAGCCTCGTCTTGCCGTTATGTTTACGCCCCAAAATGGAATAGGTGCCGAACCTATTGCCATACCGCGCACAAAGTTTTCAGTCATCGATATTTATCACACATAACTACCGAAAACAATTTCGAAAAGTCATTGGTGTGAGCCAGTGTCAGGAATCGAACCCGAACCTCTGGATGTGCTCGACCATTCATATAAAATGTGTCATTAATATAAAATAATACAAATTTTAGCTTTTTAGCTACTGATGAGCGATGGTACGAACCGTTATGTTTGACGGAAGCTCATATTCATAAAGATTCATGCCGTAAATGTACTGAGCGAGAAGCAGTAGCATTGCATAGATGACCAGCACGGGACTGGTCTTCAACATGAAGGAGCGCTGGTCCTGACAGAGCCACACCAGGTTGGCCCACATGAGGAACACGAACGTCAGCCAAGAATGGAACATTATACTCCACGCCATCATTGTGATAGTTGTCGCTATGTAGGATGACCTGGAAATATTCGGACCTTTGTACACTGTGGTAAAGTCACACCTACGGTGAAAAATAAAAAGATTGAAATACAAGGATTTTCATATTCCAGCTTTAAAACTAGAGGGCAAAGTGTGTATTCTGTCTGAAAATATTATCTATTCATACATACATTTACATAATCAAGTAATAGAACAAATTGCCACTGTGACAGCCATTACAGTGACTATAAATTGAATTTGAATTAATACTTCTTATATAAGGTCTAGTTGATGTTTAATATAAAATATCTCTCTTACCTCACAAGAATCTGGAAGAAGTCAATAACGGCTGCAACGACTTCGTCCATCCAATTCGATTCCTCTTCCTCCGGAACAGGTTCTAAACAGGAAAAAAACATGACATTTTTAATCCCACATGTCCTCATAAATACTCAAAGGCGAAATGCAATACAACAGACAGACGATTATTGAAAAGTTATTTGTTGGATCCGTTCGCTTGAAGTAATTGGTGCACTGCCGAATACATGGGGCTTGATATTAAATACAGCGACACTATTTTATTTTAGTATAACAACTGATACTTCTTTATGTATTTTTATTTTGGGCAGTTATTATGAAATGAGGGTGGAGAATCCCAGTTGCAGTTGACACGGCAGTAGGTACCTGGCAGTAACTGCCTATAGACTGATCATCATTAAGAATTAGACACGGAGTAAGTGAGTATTATTACCATCACCAGGTACGACGACGGAGCCCGTGGAGTCCTGGTGCAGACCTCTGTTAGCAGACGACGAACGTATGCTTGACCAACGCTTGCTCGGACTCATGCTGCGTATCAGCTGTACATTTTTTAAACAAACATTATACAAAAACCGATCAGCATGTATAATCTAGAATTGCAAATTGGTGCTACTATTTCAAAACTATGTTTAAAGAAAGATTCTAGATTTTTCAATTATCTTTTTTCATTTATGCAAAATTACTTTAGTTTTTCATTTGATTTGTGTAAGGATTTTCTCACACGTTCATATAACTCGATGATAAGTGTCAAGTTTGGCAATATGCTTAATAGCAATAAGCATTTTGGAAGTAAGCACGTTTGAATTTCGAATCACAATGCGTGCGTAAATAAAGATCTTTTTTTTATGTAAAATAGCAATCAACTTCGATAGTAATAATTGAAATCTTATCATACTAAAAGAATAATACATTTAATAAATATTTAATTTGAAGTTTATTTCACTGTAAAAAAAAATCCTTTAAAAACAACACAAAACATCCACACGATGCGCTTACAAATAACAGTTGCTATGACATAATACAACAAATATAAGCAATAGTTGAAGTGCTCATACATTAACAACAATCAACTAAGCAATGGAAATATAATGGTGTGTGCTTTAAATTAATTTAAATGTTCCAGTTAAAAAATGGTCATAATTATGAAAATTCTAAACAAAAAATATATGGCTGTTACTATTACTTTTTTTGTGAGCATCGAAGAAAAATGCAAGCACGTAATCAAATGGGAAAATTCAAAATGAAGATTAAGCTGCCTTCAAGTGCTAAGGGTGTGAAGTTACGGCCATATATTTTTTGTTTGCAGCACATGAACACAAAACATAAATAATAAAAAGGAGGGTACCCACAGGAGTCGTCTCACCCGATTCGCCACGAAGTGCATTGGAATTTATGTATGTATATGCAACCTATAAAAGAACGAAAGCGTGTTGCAAAAACAAAATGGTAGGTACAAATTTTGTTATGAAAAAAAGTTATAGAATGTATTCCAAAATTTAAATTTCGAACGGCCCAAGCTCCCGTGCTATAATCCCAACGACTGTTTATACAAACAGCCTGTATTTGATTCTAAATTTTAAAAAAAACATGCAAATGAGGAATCTCAATAAACTACGTGCTGTAATTATTGTTATTTACATATCTATCTACAGCTATCCACTAGCGTATAGAAATATGAAATTATAAATACAAGTGATATTAGCGTACATATTACCATGCAATTAGTGACATAGTCAAATAATCTTAAAAAATCAATCTTAAAAACAAAACAAATATTCTGTTAACATTTTGTGCGGGGTTAAATTTTTCAATTCATTAGAAATATAAAATTGGTTTTCCCATTGACAATGGGGCAAAAACAATCGTAGAATCATGATAGAATAATAATCGATGAGAGAATCGATTTTATTTGGTATCATCACCCAAATATAATCACGGCAAGTTTTTAAAGCCCATCACTATCAATTCACGATTGGCGGTAAAAAGGTTTCTTGAATCGATAAAAAAAAAGTTACATGATTTGAATTTAGAACAAACGCCTATTGGCCTGTAAATGACTGCTAACTACAAAGGGTGGCTATGTACTAAGTTTGAACAGTGCGAATAGGTACAGTGCTGTGGTATTATTGGCACGCGAAGCTTACTCGAACTTTTTGTGTGGCACTCTTCCACTTATCCATTGCAGCTCGTCGACCGCCACGTTGGAAGGATACGCCTCTCATCAACGAGCCGTTCGTCTTGCCGGCCTCAATACCAGTTAAGGCGCTCTTAGTTTTTGCCTAATATCCCAGCCAGTTAGCGAAATATATATATACAATATTATCTAATTATAAGACTAAGCGGTTGGCAAGGGTTTCCTATTATTATTAGTAAAAACATACTTAAAAAATCAACAATAAACATTATTTTTATGTTCGCGCGAAAATAGCTAAGGGAATACGACAAAGGAATTTTATTTTGAGGTTATATCACGGTTATTTCATAGAAAACCTCAAGCTTGGAAGCTGTAAAGCGTCCAAAATAAAATTGGAAAAAAAACTATTTCAAAAAAAGATCTCTTGTTTTTACTAATAATATTACAGTTTTACTGAATCAATACAAATTAATATTAGCCGCATTGTCAGCATACCTCATGTAATGCTCTTAATCTATCAAAGTATTAGCAAAATCCTGTTATTTATTAATTCATGAAGCTTCCAGTTGGATAAGTGTTGTTAATGTTAGTCAAGATTCCTTAATTAATACTCAGTAAGAGAAAAGAGAAGTTGTCATGCACACATACCTTCGGTTTGAACAGTTCCCTACTCTCTATGGCGAGTACCAAATATGTGAGCAGTATAACAAGAGGACTCGCCAAGGTAGCCCACATGTGATCATCAGTCACCTCATATGAGAAACTATTTGGGTTTTTTTCTGGGTCGATTATCACCAACTTCGTGAGGCCGAAGTATCTAAAATTATACATATATGTTTTTGTATAGTTACATACCCCAAAGTAAATAAAGGTAAGGCAAGGATATCTGCAATACCAAGAAGGTCATGGTAGGTTGTCTGCCTTTAAGATGATCATGGATTGAGCAGGGAGAGGAGTAGTAAGGGAACCCTTCCGAATACCTATCTACCGTGACTGTATCAGTGTCTATTACGACATATCCAAATGACTAACTGCTTCTATTTCCATTTTATAAAATTTAAATTACTACAAGTCGAGGTAAAGTTTTACATGATATTATTCTTTTTAAGTTACGAATTCTTTGACTAATAAATATAGTACCGATTTTAATGTTAATTTTAATTTTTACTTACCTAGCGAAATCTTCATCTGGCGGGTAGAGCTCCATCAGCCAGGAACATTGGTAGACGATAAGTACCATGACGTGCACCGCCATGATTGCCATGAGACATCGGCTGATGACGGCGAACCCCTTCTCTAGAGGACGACCTAAAGCCCACGCTGTCGCTGCTCCCAAGAACACCAGGAAATATATACCCGAAGTGACGCTGGGCCGCATTATGCCAGAGAACATTATCAGAAATAGACATATGTATTTTCCTGAAACATAAATTGAGAACTAGTGTGATAGTGTCTTAATATTCATAAAAGAAATAAGACAGTCTTGACATCTATCCAATTAATGATAGAAAGTGTAAAATAACTGGAGTAAAATCATTTCACCTTAGAAAGAATAGAGTGTAATAGATTTCAACAAGAGGGAATTTACTGCTTATTTAGCTTTTTTCAATTTTAATCACTCAGTGTTGTTGTAAAAACTATTATACTGCTCATTTCTTTCATAGAAGCGTGAAAATCCAAAACACAATCACGAGTAACGTGTTTTACACTTTTTCAAAATCATGAAACTCTAATAATAAACGAAATAAAAGTTAATTAAAAACTGAGTCTTCCACTAGCTCTATAAGCCTGGAGAGTAGTGAGACTATATAAAAATCAGCGGAGTTGTCTCAGGATCAGGATATAGACGTAGCACAAGATTCTGGTGATAATTTTTGGAACGGAAACCTGCAATATGTATGTTTTCAATATCAATAGTTATGGGAAACGATGTCATCAATTTTACTTCTTAGCGTCTTTGCTCGCGTAATTACTCACCTGTCGAAGTCAGTAGTGGAAATTTTTGATGTTTGGTGTCTTTTTTGTCTATTTCTGGTGACGTGGACATCACCAATCTTTTGACTAGGATGTAAACCAATAGTGACGATGCGCTCATTATTAGCTGAAAGTAGATATCAATATCTTCAATTTACTGAAATATTAGAATTTTTTACTTAGCAGCATCACTTATCAGCATAACTCTTTACTACTGTTAGGGGTTTTTATCTTTCAAAATTCAGTTGAATTCAACAAAGCAAACCGAAAAAAAAATATTGGTCTGTTTATCAACCATGCCGTTTTATGCGATCTTTTCGAATCAACAGCTAGATTGCAGAAATGCTAGAAGATAATTGATAGTAACCTGTTATTTATTGAAAAAAAAAACAATCACTTGCTATCAAGCAAGATTCACGGTGGATACACAGACGGTTGGTTCAATTACCTCCGGTGCTAAGTAATGCACGGCCATTTGCGGATCGATTCCATCGTATGAAACTAATCCTAAGTTTTGTCCAACCAACTGTATGATAGGATAGTCTTTTAGTAGAGATCCGTAAGGAGCGAATGAGGCCAGAACGATGTGCCACACCGCATGACATAGTAGTAACAGGATCGAAACTGCCGTGGTCAAACATAGAAATCTACCTCGCCAGCCTAGAAAAAAAAACAAAATAAAACCGGAAATAAATAAGTTTGCTCGTCTAATTGTTGGATAGTTGTCGAAAAGTAGCGGTTTAGTGTATCAATATTACGCAAAAATAAAATTATAGAATAAAACAGGACTTTTAAACTGTACTTTTAAAGTTCAAGCACGTTCAAAAAAGTACACGCTTCTTTACAATACTGTGGTCTTATACAGTATGTTAGTTTAAACGAGGGACATATTCAAACCCACAATAGTGTATGCTTATATGAACCTAACAAACATATGAACGAAACAAATACACTGATAAATAACAGACAAAACAATAAACAAAAATTCGCAAAAGTCTCAAAAAGTATATGCACCCTAGCGCCAACGCAACGATTTAATATTATCGCAGATATTAATGTGCGCGGGGCGCGGGGCGCGGGTCAACCGGGTGACGTTAGGTAGAATACATTTTTCCTTCATACTTTAAACCTGGCTTAGGACAGGCAAAAATGTCTAGGTAGGTACTAAACGAAACATAAAAAAATCTACAATGCAAATGTGAATTGTTTTCCGCAATAATGTTATTAGGCTTACTTAGTATTTTTGGCGTATTTAAAAAATGGAATCACACCCATTTACAATGATTAACTTGATTGATTATTTACAATAATTAATTTGATTATTTACACAATAATTTGAAACTAATCTTAAAAACTGTTCAAAATGCGCACCTCCTCGTGATATGCAGAGTTCAGCACGTTTTCGCATATTGTCTTTAACTTAAACAGTCTTGGTGGCGCAGTGGGCGAGCGCACGGCCTCTGATCCAGAGGTCCGGGGTTCGATTCAGACACTGGCTCACACCAATGACTTATCAAAATTGTTTTCGGAAGTTATGTGTGATAAATATCGATGACTGACAAACTTTGTGCCCGGTATGGCAATAGGTTCGCCACCTATTCCATTTGGGACGTAAACATAACGGCGAGACGAGGCTTAACAGCCGCTGCCTACACCTTCGGGTAACAAAAGGCGTGAAGTTAAGTTATGTTATGTTATGTCTTTAACGCGATTAAGAATAAACGGATCACTTCTTACACTATTAAAAGCGTTCGTGATACGTACCTTTAACTCTTCCCGGTTTGAGTACTCCGTAGCGTACACAATTCTTTTCACTTCACCCCATAAATAAAAGTCTAATGGAGTGAGATCCGGGGAGCGAGCAGGCCATGGCACTGGCCCACCACGACCTATCCATCTGTCACCAAAATTATTGTGTAAAAACTCACGTACGCGCACCTGATAGTGCGCGGGCGCTCCGTCGTGTTGATAAAAAAGGTTTCGGTAAACACTAAGAGGCACATCGTCCAACATTTCATCCACCACACTATTTAAACTGGTATTTGAGGTATGAAACACTGTCAAGTCTTCCGTCAATAAAGTACGGGCCTATTAAGCAATTATTTAAAATACCCGCCCACACATTCACACTAAATCGGTGTTGATAAGCGTCCTGTCGCGTAACATGGGATTTTGATCACTCCACCAATGTTCGTTGTGCACATTAAATATCCCCATACGTGTAAATGTGGCTTCATCGGTAAATAAAATGTTTTTGTCTAAATTAGACGAAAACCAGCGGCAAAAGTTCACCCGTGGCTCGCGGTCGTTGACCCCAAGTTCTTGAACGGATCTAAAATGATATGGGTGCATCCCTTCTTCATGCATCAGCTTCCACACAGTCCAGTGTGATACACCGAATCGTCTTGCAGCGTTTCGAGTGCTTTCTTGTGGGTGATGCTCGAAGTATTCCAAGATGGCTTCTTGGAGGTGTACTGGGTATGGCTCCCTTCCTCGTCCTTGGGCATGTGTCGGTACGGTGAACTGACCAAACGTTCGCAACCGTTGGTTGATACCAAGCTTAAGGTTGTACGACGGAATCTGGCGGTCGGGAAACATCTCTCGGTTCAAATTAATAGCGCCTCGTACACTATCGTGCGACAACGCGTAGGCACGAACCATATCCCAATATTCTTCATTGGAATATTAATAAGACGGCATTTTTGACACGTTACGGAACACACTAATCGCGAAGCGGGGTTGTTTTGAGATACGCGGAAGCGCAATTTACATACGGAAATAGCGGCGCACTCGCAAAGACTGCGGTCGCGACTCGCGGTCGCCGGTCAGCGCGGGCGCGTGTCCTGTCGGCGCATCGGGACAACACAAAGAAAAGGGGTGGGGGGGGTTACGCGCGCTCTATCCTTTTCGGCAAGATCGGCGCGTGCTTTGCAACATGACTTACTTTATGTAGGTACTGTTTCTAAGTTCGCTTGTTGCGCGCTCAGTGTCCATGATGATTTATTTTATTGGACAATTACCTCAAAAATTTAGGTTGTAGGTTTTTCACATATTTAGGACGAGAATCGAATACTGAACACCCTCCTTCAATATGTCCCTCGTTTAACCTAACACACTGTATACATAAATATACTACTACATACATAATATATACTACTATATATATACTATATACATAAAATAAAAAGGCACAATTACGCTATTAGTTCAGCATAACAAAGCTGAACTAAAGTTCTCCCAGCCAAAACGTAACACATGTTACGCTAGTACAAAAATGTAAGATAATTTCTTTTTTATTGAAACATTACGTGAATAACTTTATATATGATATATTTATTCAGTACTTTTGCAATATCAGCACGTACATATACAACTATCCACTAGCCATTACCGCACTCTTGATTAGATTTAAGGTTAGATTAGGTAAAGCCATCACCACCATGACCTGACTGATGCAGTTGATTTTAGCCAAAAAGGCAGAAAACATACACGTTGCTTGGCTGATGGCAAGCGATTATCGTAGTTATCTGGCGAAACACCAGAGGGCCTTGCAAAACCTATTTACAAAAAGAGTATTCAAGGACGATTTAAATACGGGGCATAGGTTTTTCGAGGATTCACTATTAATACAGTGAGTTTCATTTAAAAAACACTGGTCCTGAATTATGAATATCAACATAGTGCATCCTCGTGGAGCCCAGAAACTGTCTGTGATAATTTGCAAGCCAGGGGTCACTATTAAATACCAACATGTTTCAGTTCTCACCGTTGAAAGTTTGTCTGTCTGGTACTTGTGCTGTCGGCGATAACAAAAACAATAGTAGGTAGACCAGTGATAGACCGAACGGGCGAAGTGCGATGCCTGAAATTAAGACAAGATATTATTTCACAAATTGTATTTACAACATCAGAAACGCTGTAATTGAAACAATTTTATGATTCTTGATGAACCTATTACTACACATCCAGTACTCCTAAAACCATGTTTATCGATTGTACAAATATTTGAACTCGGAAAGGGATTGAACCCGCTGTGAAATAGTTTGAACAGTGCTAGGAGCCACTTAGTTCGCGACATGCATTGTCCGGCACAACCGGTGAAACTGACTTCTCAGAATTGACGATTTTCAAATTGATCAAAGAAATAAAAGGTTATTTATTTCATAGCGTAGTTTTAAATATAATTAAAGCATATAAATAATTTGCTTTGGTCTTTGGTAAGTTACATTTCAAAAACGTACATTTATTACATTCACAGATGCATTCCATCAATCAATCAATCAATCGTTTATTATTCACATAATCCTGGGTATTTACAATATGGTGACAGTATGTTCAAAGTATGTATCTCCAAAGTTTGCCAAGTAAGGCGTGTGAATATTTACGTGATTACCTATATCTATACAATTAATAATGAAATGATTACACATAATAATAACAATAATAATGAAATAATGTCATAGCTATTAGAAAATTGTCTGCAAATAAAAGTATCTACATAAGTCAATAAATGATCTTAAGATTTCAACCTGCT
This sequence comes from Euproctis similis, assembly GCA_905147225.2. Classification (NCBI taxonomy): domain Eukaryota; kingdom Metazoa; phylum Arthropoda; class Insecta; order Lepidoptera; family Erebidae; genus Euproctis; species Euproctis similis. Next base: position 15,967,509 of record LR990112.1, on the reverse strand, counting down.
TTTAAAGTCAACGAGCCGCATTCTAAGCACGATAAAAATTATACGTTTAAAATAATACACAGTATATAAAATGACTAATGGTCTAACACCAAAACAAGTTACATGTCTATTCTATAGCAATTCCATTTTAGATAGGAAACCTTTTTTGTCTTTCCTTTTTTGTACTTCGATAATCAATCAACGGGGAAAGAAATAAATAAAACGGCAACATTCTTTAAAACAATGAAAGAAAGCATGAAGTGGCATCACGAAAGGTTCCAATAAAGGGGAGGGAAGTAGGAGACACTATAAATCACAGACAGCCCGACCCAACCACCGGCGGAATGGCTCACAAAATTCGCAAGACCCGGACCCTATTACGTGTTATAGACGAGTTTATGTCTCAATACACGATTGAGTACAAAAAGCAAAGTGAAATATACAAATATAACAGCTTTAGGAAACATGTACCTTACATTTTTCCTAAAGCTGTTATATTTGTATAAATTCACTTTGCTTCGTGTAAGGCTAAGGCTGTTGGGATGGTTGGTAACTTTTTTGCCGGTATTCCAAATCTATTCATATTTTAATCTTCATGTTGATAATTCATCTATGTTAGTCATGAATTATCAAAAAGAAAACATGCGTAGACATAGAATAGATGACAAAGGAAGAACTTAACTGGAATGAACTCTGGTTTCAATTTTGGTAATAGTTTGAACATTATGGTTACAAATGCGTCCTTGTTTTTTATTTTTGTCAATAGCGTGCGCGTTTTAAGTCCTCGGGGTGGGTGTTGAAGTTGACCTTGCCATTGTTTGTCATATTATTTACTCCTCGTACCAAAACCAATATGAAACATCTAAACAAACAAATAATAGTTTGTAACAGTAGTTCAGCCAGGCAGTCACTGGTTGAAGGCGCGGCATCGAACGGTGAAACAAAAGGAACTCGAACTCTCAGAAAAACTACATAAACTGACTCAGATTTGAGATTTATCCGGAGGGCCAAACTCCTCCCTGTTCTCCTAAATATCCCCCTACTTATTCCATCTTAAAGGTTGGCATCGCAACTGTAAGACAGAGGTGGTTTTTACCTATAATTCATGTATAATGTACTAAAGAAAATATGATAATTTTTGAGATTTGGCACTTTAATTGCAAACGCTGGCTGATCCCTAAGTGATAGATCAAAAAAAGAAGGTCACAAGGTCTACAAAAAAGACCGCGAGGGCATATGTCTATCTCTTAGCGCTAACCCACAATGACCATTTTTATTTTTTACTTTTTACGAGAAATAATGGCTCATTTACGAAGCGATTTTAAACATTACAATATTAATTTCAGCATAGCGGGACAGTAGTTACGTCGCACGCAGTGGTACCGGCTAAGACGCGGGCTGATAAATAGCACAAATTAATCTCACGATATGCAAAATTTACTCATTTATTACTTTTGATGCGGAACAAAGTTCGCCGGGTGAGCTAGCGTACTATAAATACTGTAATCGGCTCAAATTTAAGACACAATATTATGCTTCAGCAGTATTTAAAAAGTTATCTGTAACCGCAACACAAACTTTCGCACAATATGTTGACATTGAACTGATTTCCAGTTTGGAAAAACTAATAACTTTTTATTCGCAATACCGACATGTGCTGTCGTAAAAAATAACACATTTCGTAATATAGGAGAGACAACAAGGCTGTCCCTTATACGGGCTAAATAAATTTACATTTGTCAAGTTCTGTGCGTGATTACAATATATAATTATGATCATGTGTAATTAATTTTCCAAGCAATAAGGAATATTTATATTGGGCAGGTCATTTAAATACAAACACGAATGATACTTCTTCTAAACACTATCTAAAACAGGTCTAATTTTTGATAGTTGGATCATTAAAATTAGTTCGTTAATAGTTCAATGTCACGGCCTTACGGCTCAAGGCTCACAAGGTTTTAGTTGAGACTAAACTTAACAAAGCTGAGGCAAATAATGGCTGTGGGAAAGGACCAAAGAACGATTTTTGTTTACTAAAGAAAACATAATATTTATAGCTGTCCGTATTTTTTTATCTACGACCCTCCTCCATATTACGTTGTTGCCAGGTTTTTGTTTTTTAAAAAAAAAATAATGGGCAGGCTACTCTCTTTTCTATCCATGAAATTATCATTTAATTAAGACACCAACTCTGTCTGTTTGTTACCTTTCTTCGTTATAATGGCTGAACTAAAAAAAATTATGAATTCTCCGGGACACAAATATTTTCTTACAGCCGTTATATTTTCTTATTGCCGTACACAGGGCACATGGTTGTCAGTAGTGTCCGACCGAAGCTTCGGCTTCGGCTTCGGCCACCTTCGGCCAAAAATCCATCTTCGGTAAGATCTTCGGCTTCGGCCCAGAATCAAGCGAAGCCCCCGGTCGAAGCCAAAGGTCCCGCCGAAGGTCCGAGAACAGTCAGAATTAAACAAACTGTTACGAAAGAGTGACGGACCGGACTGCACTTAATTCAGTGCGGATACCTCTACCTCACAGAGAGAAAAGCGGCATTAGCCACTCTACGCCGATTGTCTTCTTTAGCCGTGGATAATATTGAAGAAAATTATTAAATAACTAATAGTTTATAACCTTCGGCTTCGGCTTCGGCCGAAGGTTGTGGAGATTGCCGATTAATCGGCTTCAGCTTCGGCCAAAAATAGACCTTCGGTCGGACTCTAGTTGTCAGTCATCGATATCCATTTCTTACACATATCTTCCAAAAAGAATTTCAGAAAAGTCATTGGCATTAGCCCGGAATCGAACCCACGACTTCCTAATTCAGAAGCGGGGTGCTCGACCACTGGACCACTTAGACATTTTGAGGTTTCTATTTGGTTAAAAAAAAAACGTGAATGCGGCATAATACCAAACAAACGTATAACGCGAGCTGAATGCAGGCTCACCAAATGCCAGACTAACATTTACAACACGTTCCACTTCGTTTTATACCGCGCCCTATTTCTCACTCGTCTCCCATCACCGCCATTTCCAACCACGACGACCGCTGCTGCCATTTTTTATACTATTTCACAAATAGTTTTGTTTTTATAAAAGAAAAAGTGAAACAAACAAACATGTATTTTCCTCTTTTCTCTTGTCTGTTACACCCGAAGTTGATATGCAGCGGCATATTTGCCTAGAGTCGCCGGATGTTTTTTTGAATTGATAACGGAACCTATTGCAATAATAATAATAATAAATACTCTTTATTGTACACCGAATTAAAGAATTTACAGAAATATAAAAGCATGATTACATAAAATTTGTACAATTGGCGGTCCTATCGCTATATATCGCAATACCACTGTCAATCTTAATTGCTAAAAAAGAATTGGGGTGCCAGCCAATTCAAACCAAAGACTTTTGATTCCGAAGCGGGATGAACTGAACCTTCAGGTCACCCCGATTACAGCAAAAATGTTTTCACCTTGAAACGCAGCCTGCGACTGAGGAAATAATAAGTGTCACAAATATTACAATAGTAACATTTATTTAATAAACAATAACAAAACAGAGTTCCAGAAATCCAGAGTTTTCCTTGTGTCTCCAAATAAAATGTCGGTAATAAAAAATAGTCTATAACCCATTATTAAATAAATGGCAACAACTTCCTCGATATTTAAACGCAACGTAAAGAAAAAAAACTGACCCAAATACCAATAACACATGTTATCACAATTTAAAAAGCTAATATTGATATTACTTGTAACTCAATTTTAGCAAATAACTATGTATTAATTGATAACGCAAACATATTACACGCAACTGCTACTAGTAAAAAATACTAACTACACAGTATTTATTACAAGTACGAAACTACGGACGTATTTACAAATATACGATGTTGTGCAAATAATATCTCTCATAGCTACTCATGCATAATAATATCATTTTGACCGGTATTTTTTAAAACTTTGTCGGCTTTTTCTACTCGAAGGTGTAGAAAATGAGTGGCTTTTAAGCCTCAACTAGCCGGATTTTTATGTCGCAAATATAAGTAATAGGTTGCGGAACCTATTACCATACGCCCGGCACAATTTTGACAGTCAGTCTTCGTTATTTAACACATATACATATAACTTTCGAAAATAATTCCGAGAAATCATTGATGTGAGGGCAGCATTCGATCCCATGATTCCTTGATTCAGAAGCGTGGTGATTAGAGACCACCAAGACAAGTGCGGTATTTAGTAGATATTTATTGAATTCAACGTCTATCTTAAATAGCGTTTGATGTCAATGTTGTCAGCAAGTAGGTTCTTACACAAGTATGAACTGGAAATAGTCATAATTCGTCTATATTTATACCTATTTATAAATGCTTACACACACATTAGTTCATTCCTAAAGTAGATCATTGAAGGTCTATGCATATGGCTACGGCATAATGAAGCTATCGGCAGGTCATTAGTTTAGAACATCTGTGTGGTACTTGAGTATCTTGGTGCAAAAGATTAAAAAGAATAGTTTGGGTTAGTAGGGTAATGTGTCCAGGACAGGCTGTTGCTTAGAAACATCTTGGTTTGGCCACGTATTTTTTCAGTGGTAGAGCCAGTTCGTTGCATGAATGGGTCGGCTGCGCCGGTGATATACCACAATCTCTCATAATATCGACGTAAAACGGTTCCTGCCGCTTTCGCTCGGTGAGAGAAGTATCCGGAAGCCCAACCCCTTCCCCTCTCTCCTCCCAATGCCACTTCCAAGCCCTTCCATATCCCACCAACCTGCCTGACGTCAACATTTCCAAGGAAGGTTGACGTCAGGCAGGCGACCGGACACAGCCAAATCTTTTTTTAGTTAGTATTTAGATTTGAAAAAAGTTAAGTTTTTACACTATTTCGCAAAGGATCGGTGTCTCTAATTCAATATTACACAGCTAGCTCTAAATATCTAATTATAGATTTATTGGGATATTACATCTTACTAAATTTTATTACATGTAACCGTCTTTAGTTGTTACATTTTTGCAATAAATGTTATTTCAAAAGGCTAATTTCTCATACCGTATTTATTCATATATACTGGTAATTGTGACCCTATAGGTGTTGCAGGTGCCCATGGACGGCGCTAGTTCCTTACCATCAGGTGACATGCTTGCTCGTTTGCTCTTGTTGTCCAAGAATAAAATAATACTATCTACACTACATGAAGTTGTATTTATTAATTTTGTATGGTTTAATTTAAAAGCTACGAATGCGGGTTATCCAAGGCCGTGGGTTGTTATACTATACTTGTTGGAGGGTTGGTCTCGTAGTAATACTTTCCTAAAATATGCATTTACGGTCTTTGGCGAAAGCTAAAGTACGGTAAACCTAATAAAGATAACAAGTTGCGCCTTGATTAAAATCTAAACCTTTACTCATCAAAATAAGAAAGCTAGTTTCGACCTTACTATATCTTCGCTACGTGAAGGGAATTCATTTGATTTATTCGATGATAACAGCGAAAAAAGTTAAACCAAATATTCTAGAAACAACACAAGACTTGAGAACTAAATTTCACAGATATCCCCGTGGCGAAATCCTTTAAAATTTCGTGACTCAGAGTAATAATTAATTAAATGTTTCTACTGTCAAATAACACGCAACGCAACACATACCTAAATAGATAAAAGGAACGTGTATATCCCTTGAAAATATACACCAAGGACAAAATTTGAATAAGAATATTATTATAATACACTGTACGCAATTTTGTCCAGAATACAGAACAGATTATGAAAATTTATGCGAAGACGTAATGTTTTAGACATAGGTTCCTTCTTTATTGTGTATTAGTAATTCTGAATTTAAAGATTGTTTACAATGAGACTAGATGAGTTACAGTTCGGGCCGGCTCGTCCGGTGAAATACCACGACCTCTCAGAATATCGACGTAAAGTGGCGGAGGCAGGCAAAAAAGGATTTTTTTGAACATAACATAATAACATAACTTCACGCCTTTTGTTATCCGAAGGTGTAGGCAGTGGCTGTCTCGCCGTTATGTTTACGTCCCAAATGGAATAGGTGGCGAACCTATTGCCATACCGGACACAAAGTTATCTGTCATCGATGTTTATCACACTTAAGTTATTGTAGTGAGCCAGTGTCAGGAATCGAACCCGGGCCTCTGGATCAGAAGCCATGTGCTCGACCACTAGGCCACCGAGACTTTTTTGAAAGATTTTTATGAAAACATGTAATTTTTCCAATGGACATATATAATAAACTGTTCGTACATTTATAGGCTCAAGTGTTAAGGTAGACGTTTTTACTAATAATGTTATTATATTTACATGCTTATATTATCTAATCTCGGGCAGCGATAGTTTAGGGCTGCGCAGCAGATAAAAATACGATGCATCGCTGTTTTTGCGAGTGTCGTATACCTTGTTCAGTTACTTTACTCGAATCACACTAAATTATTACTCAATTATTCATACTAAAGCTGCAGAAATACAATTAGATAACTAAACAAAAAGAGACCGTTTTTTGTTCTATTAATGTCTAATAACCTAAGCATTATTTTTCGATTTCTGTGTCATCAATTTTACTATTTATTTATTCAGATTCTTCTGCATGAGTTCCTCCATCATCACAAATACAGCAATGGATACAGCGACCCGCAGAGTACGGAATAACTTTCCTGGACATATTTAGTTTTATGCACTAAATTACATCTATCAATTAATAGAGTCACATGATTGAATTATTTGGCACTTGAGTTTTTTGCCCGGTTCCTCTCATGATAGCATAGCGTGTTATCTTGTTTAACGGATGTACGTGCCCCATGCGCGCATGTAGATGTTAAACTTAATAAAGTCACGTATTTGTTTATGATTTTAAATGTCAAATGTCAAACACCAATTTTGTCGTATTTTAAAACAATATGTCTGCAACTAACATTATTTGTGTAATGAGAGTTTATGAGAGTAATGACATGACTCATTTCACTCGGCGCACTCAAGATACATACACAGACATAACTTCATACCAAATCCCTTGCGGGGTTGGCAGAGAGAACATAACGCCATAAGGCACGATTCTTACACGCTTCACTCGCTACGTTGACTTAACTCTTTTCATGCTCCTAACATCACCTTCCCCCATAATACGCACTCAAGATAGTATGAACATAATTATAAATTTAATACTTTTAATTCATAACATACATAAAACTTAGTTATTCTATCCTTCTACATTTCGAAAGGCTTATGACCAAAGTTCCCGAAACTATACTAAACACTTAGCAACTAATAAAACATTATAACAGTCCCAGCGGTGGGCAAATTAATGGTTGCAATATTATGAGATCACTGTTTCGATGTTTCATGGAAATGGTCTATAATGATATCAGCTCAAAATGAATCATCAACATGTATAGGTATAACTTAACTTGACGCCTTTTGTTACCAGAAGGTGTAGGCAGCGGCTGTTAAGCCTCGTCTCGCCGTTAAGTTTACGTCCCAAATGGAATAGGTGGCGAACCTATTGCCATACCGGGCACAAAGTTTTCTGTCATCGATATTTATCACACTTAACTTCCGAAAACAATTTCGAAAAGTCGTTGGTGTGAGCCAGTGTCATGATTCGAACCCGGACCTCTGGATCAGAAGCCGTGTCCTCCACCACTGGACCACCAAGACTATGTATATATGGTGTATATATCTTAAAAGATACAGAAGTGTTATTACAGCGATAGGTAAGATACCTAAAAACACTTCTGCTGACACAAATGCCGAGCTATTAAGTTAAAAATAAATATTCGAAATTTCAAGACGTGGATTGTGACGAGAGCGCCAATAATTATGAGTTGCATACATTTTTTCAAACAACTTTTTCGATAACAATATTAGGAATGAGCCGGCTCGACCAGTGAAATACCACGCCATCTCAAAATATCGACGTAAAGTGGCTCATGCCCTATTTCGGTCGGTATACGGAGGTACAGTTATGACTAATGTATCATCATTACATAGTATAAAACAAAGTCGCTTTCCACTGTCTGTCCCTTATATGCTTAGATTTTTGAAACTACACAACGGATTTTGATGCGGTTTTCTTTTATAGATAGATGGTGACAACGAGGTGGTTTGTATGTATAATTCATGTATAATGTAGTAAGCAAAGTGATGAATTTTCGAGATTAAACTAAACGCTGTAAAAAATACTTTTGCGGAACAAAATACGCCAGGTCAGCTAGTCATCATCATTACATAGTATAAAACAAAGTCACTTTTCGCTGTCTGTCCCCTTATATGCTTGTATCTTTAAAACTACGCAACGGATTTTGATGCGGTTTTTTTTAATAGAGGGTGTCAACGGGGTGGTATTGATTTTTAATTCATATATGATGTTATAAAGAAGAAATGATAATTTTCGAGATTTAGCACTTTAATTGCAAACGCTGGTTGAACCCTAAGTGACAGATTAAAATAATGTTCTACATTATTAAACACCTTCAGAAGGCACTTGTCTATCTCTTAGGGATAACCCACAATGACCATTTTTATTGTTTTAGTTTTTACGAGAAATAATGGCTTATTTACGAAGCGATTTTAAACATTACAGCGTTAATTTTCATCCAATTAAGTGTCTTAAATAGATTGTGCTTTTAATATAGATAAATATGGCCCTTTACAGCATGTAATTTATGCGAATAATTACGAAGATATTACAGTATTAACATAGCGGGACATAGCAGTTGTGACGCGTGCCGATAAATATTCCAAATAGAACTTTTTAATATCCAAATTTTACTCATTACTTTTGATGCGGAACAAAGTTCGCCGGGTCAGCTAGTATTTTATAAATGTAAGTTACAATGACTGATAGAAAGATATTTTAACATTTATTACAATTAAAGAGAATGCGTTATGAGTTGTGACGATTGCAACTTTAACAACTTTTTAAATAGCTAAATCACAAAAATGATAGGTGATAGAAAAATTGTATTCAGACATTCGGGTATTTTTCTGATAAAACTTACCGTTTCATCATGAGAAAGTTACAAATTTTATTTTTAAAGATATTTTAATCAATCATTCTCTTTTAGCTTGCTTGATATTTATGTAAAATTACCTTAGTAGCTTGGTTTTATTTGACCTGGCTAGAGTGTCCTTAAATAGTAGATAAAAGAATAAACGTTGTTTTATTTTACACATCAGTGACAATATAACGACGACACGACGTAGACTAATAAATTTACTTTTCCATATAAATTATTACAATTTAACAAGAAAAAAACTTAATCACCCGCATCCAATTAAATTTATGCAATTTATGAAAAACTTTTACCTTCTGATTAACATAAAAACTTCAAGCCTCTGTTAACCGAAGGTGTAGGCAGCGGCTGCTAAGCCTCGTCTCGCCGTTATCTTTACGTCCCAAATGGAATAGGTAGCGAACCTATTGTCATACCGGGCACAAAGTTTTCAGTCATCGATATTTATCAGACATAACTTCTAAAAACATTTTCGAAAAGTTATTGGTGTAAGCCAGTGTCAGGATTTGAACGTGCGACTTCCGAATTCAGAAGCAGGGTGCTCGACCACTGGACCACCGAGACATTTTTATGATATTTTCTCTTGATTAGTTTTATTCATATCCTGGACCACAAATTAAATGGTGTAGGTAGAATTAATGCTACTGCGTCGCCCCGTTAAGTGCGAGTTAAGGCTGACCAATTGTCATAATTATATCAATCAGAGACATTAGACATAGATATTCTGATGATGATGATCCCACTCTAAGTAGGGTCGGCACAACATGTCATCCTTTTGAACTATTCATGTTGTCAAAAGTTTTGGCTGTGGTTTTATGTCCGGCCGCCTGGTAATATATATATATTGATATTGGCACAATATATTAAATAATCAATAAACTTACTGATTATATAGAATTTAATTGACTTTATCTCCATGCTACGGACGTTTATCAGGTTGCATGATCGCAGGATTCATATTGCTATTAATTTGCAAGTTGGTAAGCAGACTTTGTCAAATTTATATTATACTAGCTGACCCGGCGAACGTTGTTCCGCATCAAACGTATTTCTGCTGTCCCGCTATGTTACTACTGCAATATGTTTGAAAATATTTGTTTAAATTGCATGCTGTAAAGGGTCATGATCATCTATATTACATGCACAATCTATTTAAGGTTATCCACTTAACTGGATGAAAATTAATACTGTAATGTTTAAAATCACTTCGTAAATAGGCCATTATTTCTCGTAAAAAGTAAAAAAAAGGTCATTCATTGTAGGTTATCCCTAAGAGATAGACATATGCCCTCGCGGACTTTTTTGTAGACCTTTTAAAGGTGTATAATAATGTAGTACGTTGTTTTGATTTATCACTTAGGGTTCAGGCAGCGTTTGCGATTAAATTTCTAAATCTTGAAAATTATCACTTTTTTTGCTCTAACTATTCAAAAAAACCGCATCAAAATTCGTTGCGTAGTTTTCAAGATATGCGCATTTAAGTGGACAGACATCGGAAAGTGACTTTGTTTTATACCATGTAATGATAGATATAGTCTTGGTGGTCCAGTGGACGAGCAGACGGCTTCTGAATCAGAGGTCGCGGGTTCGAATCTTGGCACACACTAATGAACTTAATTTCGAAAGTTATGTGTGATAAATATCGATGATTAAAAACTTTATGACGTGCCCGGTATGGCAATAGGTTCGCCACCTATTCTATTTGGGACGTAAACATAACGGCGAGTTGAGGCTTAACAGCCAGTGCCTACACCTTAGGGTAGAAACAGGCGTGAAGTTATGTATGTTATGTTATATTATTGTCAATATTTGTTAAAGCAATAATTTAGAATATATTACATAGGTAAGTGTGAACTGAGTACGGTCTTCTACTTCTTTCCATCAGCTAAGATATAGTTTTTAACTATAATTGGTTAATTGGATGATTATTTTTTTCTAAAATTAACTTTACTGGCACTTTTTTACTATAATATCAGAATTTGTAGAACGTGTTTCCTATTTGCTTACTGAAGTATTGTTATAGCTCAGGTCACAATCTCTTTAGATGTCGATAAATAATTCGAGTCTCTTTGATGTTCCATAACAGACCAGATCACATGAACCTCTTACGAAACCCACTGGAGGAGACGGTGTGGAATTGTTCCGTTTTGTTCTATTTTTAAAGGTAATAATTAACCTAATTGGAAATATTTCTTAACGGAAATACAGGCAAACCAGCTGGTGATCAGTGACTAGCACCGTCTGGTGGTAAGTTGGTGATAAGTAAACATATCCAAAACCGAGACAGGGCACAGTTGAGTGATGTACGTTAAATTTGTAGGAAGTACAAGAACTAATACTATATATATCGATGACTGAATACTTTGTGCCCGGTATGGCAATAGGTTCGCCACCTATTCCATATGAGACGTAAAGATAACGACGAGTCGAGGCTTAGCAGCCACTGCCTACACCTTCGGGTAGAAAAAGGCGTGATGTAATGTTATGTTACAAGAATTAAATTATACTAACGTTGTATTTGTTTTGACAGCAAAATAAATAAATTTAGAGTGATCCACTTGCACCTAATGTTTGGTTGGTGCAAGGTTGATTACTAGCTCGTTCTCGTTCCAACAGAACTTTTAGTTGGGCAAGACGTGTCTTACTTTCCAGGTGTGATCAGATCACATAACATTAAAGTATTGATAATTCACAATTAACTCTGTGTTTTGTCCATAATCCCCAACAACTAGATCATAGGGAGTTTTTTTTATAAAATTAGGGCCAAACGAGCGACCGGTTCATCTGAAAGGCAACACTGAATGTTACAGTTGCGTTGCCGACCTTTCTCTTTTTCTCTTTTTGACCTTTTTCTCCAGTGAACTCTCTCACCAAACGAAACGCGACATGTGCCACTTTACGTCGATATTCTGAGATGTCGTGATCATTCATCGGTCGAGCCGGCCCATTCATGCAGGGAGCATTTAATTATAAAAGACTACCAATTTTCCATGTAATGTTTGAGACAAAAAAACATCTCTACTAGACAGATAAACAAACACGTGAATCAACCACACAATTAGTCATACGGCACATGCCGAGACATGCGGCATATATAGATAGATGTCAAGCATGGCGGGTCATTGGTATTTGACCGGTGACCCGGTACCGACTTCTAAATTGATAAATTCATTAAACACAACGAGATTTCTTAAACTCTGTCATTTTTTTTTTATGGGATAGGGGACCAACTTACAAGCGGGTCAGCTAGGTTAGTGGTAAGTGACTATCGCCGCCCATGGATACCTGCTACACAGATTGCGTTGCCCTCGTTAAAAATAGCATAAGGACATACATATACCTCTCTCACCAAACGAAATTCGGTTTGAGCCATTTGACGTCAATTTGCTGAGAGGTCGTGGTATTTCACCGGTCGAGCCGGCCCATTCATACCACTGCTACACATATAAAACACGCGGCCGACATTCGGTGTAATTATCGGAGTGTTGTTAAAAGTTATATGCGTGCGTATTGTGTTTGATGAGATCACTGTTAATGTAGGACGTCGGTTGCGCCTAACGTTAACCTGTTGAACTGAGCCGCGAGACGTGACCTTGTGATACAGTCAGACGCGCACCTATTATACCACTTTATACCACGCACCGCGCTACATTATAGACAACCGAATATGTGAACGTTTTGCCTGATCAATTTGAACGTCGTACATAAATTATTACATAACCAAATCGAATCAAAATAGCTTTATTTTCCTCTACAGGTCTTCACAGTCCCTCAAAAATAGTCAATACATACATGAAATCCAACTAAATTGATGTTAAATATTATCACATGCGATTGAGGAAAGTACCTCCGTGGAATAACGCTATCGCCTCGAGCGACCTGATTCCAAATATAGGGGCTATCATGAGAAGAACCAGACAAGAAACGTATGAGGCAAAACGATCTATCATCTTCGAAAGTTATGTGTGATTGATAAATATCGATAACTGAAAACTTTGTTTCCGAATAAGTTCGCCAACTATTCAAATTGGGACGTAAAAATAACGGCCAGTCGAGGCTTAACAACCACTGCTTTCACCTTTGGGTAGAAAAAGGCGTCAAGTTATTTTATGTAATCATTGAATAGATTACTCATGAGATAATAAGATTTAGATAAGGGACTGGAGGTTAGACCAAAGACCATACAGCCGGATATAGTAACCGGTTACGTCAAACTACTAAATATATATTAAAATACATAATATATGAAAACCAGATATGGCGTCATGTTAGGTACCTATTTATTAACCTTTGTTTTGGAGCATTGAGGATATTTATGTATAACATTCGTTAATAGATATTTAATGCTATATTTAATGATCTTAAAACAATCTTGGGCATATGTATTATATACTTTCACGCCTTCATTGAATGTGTAGCAAAGTCCCATGTGTTGCAAATAAAACAGTCTCGGTGGTCCAGTGATCGAGCACCCCACTTCTGAATCAAGAAGTTGCGGGTTCGAATGACTCTCACACCAATGACTGTTCGATATTATTTTCGAAAGTTATGCGTGATAAATATCGATGACTGAAAACTATGAGCCCCCGGTATGGCAATAGGTTCGCCACCTAGATTCCATTTGGGACGTAAACATAACGGCGAGTCGAGGCTTAACAGCTACTTACGCCTACACCTTTGGGTAGAAAAAGGCGTGATGTTATGTTATAACATAGGTCTAATGGTGTGCTTGTTATTATTATTATATAGGGTGTAATTTATTCAATAATTTAGAATTCAAGACTTTAAGAAAAGTCATTGGTGTATCTATGAAAGAATAACATAAGTGTATGTGTAGTATTTTCAGAGGTCCTCCTTTTGACGGACCTTGGCGGACGCCCGATTACAAATATTTGTGGTTTAACACTTGCGGTAGTTGCTAATATTGGAACTTTACTATTCTTGATTTGAGGCGTAATCAATTTGAAATTTTGCTGGAGTAAACTGGAGCTTATGATTTAAACCAGCTGTCTGGCGAAATTTACACCCAAAGTAGATGCAGAACTTTTAATGTAAAGCGAGTGCAAATGTACAGAACAGTACAGACAGAATTTAAAAAAAATGTGTCGGTGGCGCAGTGGTCGAGCACACGGCTTCTGATCCAGAGGTCCGGGTTCGATTCCAGACACTGGCTCACACCAATGACTTTTCGAAATTATTTTCGGAAGTTATGTGTGATAAATATCGATGACTGAAAACTTTGTGTCCGGTATGGCAACAGGTTCGCCACCTATTCCATTTGGGACGTAAACAAAACGGCGAGACGAGGCTTAAGAGCCGGTGCCTACACCTTCGGGTAACAAAAGGCGTGAAGTTATGTCATGTGTCCTGTGCTTTAAACTTTCCGAGAATTAACATAGTAAATCTGTTTAATAGTCTGGTATTTACTTGCCAACGAAATCGCGAATCACGAATTCATTGGATCAGATTTGAATATGGAATAGTGTTTTTTTTTGTTTTAATTAATTAACAAAAGAGCCACCTCACATTCCGCCAATGTCATAATACTTCGTGAACAGCTTTCGTAGTTTCATGGAATTATACTGTGTTTTAATATTTGTAAGTGGCGTGTGTGGTGTATTTAATATGATGTGTAGAAATCGCGTGGTATGGTGTTTTTATAATAAAAGTATAGACTAGCTATTATTTCATGATTAACTATTGTTATCTGAAAAGTTAAATAAACTATATTAATTGGTATAAAAATGTTAATAAAGTATAATAATATATCTACCTATTGTATTTAGTGTTCTGCAAATTTAATACTGAATGCACTGGTCTCGTGAACAGAATGTATAGAAGTTCTGTCTCCTTTTCTTATAGTGGATGTATGGCATGTATGTATACATATTTTTGCGCTTAACTCGTATACGGATTAGCATTGGAAAATGTTTTGGTTCGGAAAATTTGAATTTCATAAAGGCCTGACGCATATCTTACGACTGTCTCCTAAGATATTTGCCAGACTTACAAGAAATGTAAAATTTAATGAAATTAACCCTAGATTTCTGTGCAAATTCGGCGTAGCAGGTAATATTGAACTAAGTATCGTGCACATTAACGCAAAAGCTGAAATAACAGCAATAGTTAAGAAGCTCTCAACTTTGCTGCTAGTTATTCTGCTGTCAATTATCAATTAAAGTTTCCCATTTGTACTATAGCCATAATTGGAAAATAAGTTACTATCATTATATTCCAACGATAATCACGCCTCATTTATCGCTATACAGGCATCAATAACAATTCACTAAAAAGAAAGAGTTTTAATTAATGACACTTCGTAAAGGCGGGTGTGGTCTATTAGCTGTGCAAACATTATTTACTCGCGACATTATTTATTGTGCACGGTGTACATTACTGGCTGGCAATGTACAAAGTTGACCCTTTATTTTGTGAGCTGTTCATTGGTTATGAATTATGCCACGTTAGTAAGGTTGTGATTAATGTGATTATTTAAATTTAAAAACATATCCTTTATCTTATCTATGTCTTTAAAAAAAGTAACTGTATTAATTTCGAAAATGGGATAAGTCCGATGATCAGAAAATATTTCTTGTTGTTTAATTCTTATACACAGTAACGTCAGTAGCAACATGGAACACCGGTTTTCGTTAAGGACGTGAGAAAAACATAGTAATTATTTCGCAATAGTCGGAATGCAAGGGCCTTTTGTATGTATACATTACTACATATTTAATTTAAAAAACTGCATTTCGAACCCATACTCATATTATGAAAAAAAACAATAGTAAAGAAACGGATCTGAAATTATGTTAGACGAGCAATTAATTTTTGATAGGTAGGTATAGGAAGCTATGGACTTTTTTTTCGATTCAAATAGCTAAAAATTCCTTGGTAGCGTACGGTCAACAGTATCGCTGGGACTTGGAGGTATTTTTTCGCGTTAAGCAGCCCTAATCTGCTTTTCAGACTAGGTTATATACCTACAGGTAATGTTTTCTACTTGAGGTGATGTTCCCTAATGTTGCGTGTTATAAATCTCATGTAAATTTTGAAAGGGCCCCTATTTATGGGGACCATTGGCAAGGCCACGACAAATCGGTCAACGGGTCAACGTATGAATCGTGAGAACACACCCAAATCCAGACGGGTGCGCCCAGCGTGAGCGAAATAATATAAGCTTTTCCTTCCCGCATTGCGACTATGCGTGATAATAGAAAACAAGGATTTCGAAATTCGAAGACGTCATTCATTAATAGAAGAAGTCCATACGATTGGAAATATGTAGTAATAAATGTTAATAAAATCCATCCACACATCTGACAGGCTAATCGATATACAAATACACCAGTTTTCAGTTAACGCTGCAGTTCATCCACCATGTGTTTCATCGCTTTTATTAACAGAAATATTTACAGCTCATGGAATGTTACACTCGATCCCAATTATGGCACATTCGTTTATTATTTAAAACTGGTAGCATTGATGTGATGATAATAATAATGTGATGATTAAACGAAGAAGCGGTTAATATGCAACATGGTATTTAAATTTCGAACAGCGCTTATTCGCGCACAACGATGACGTAATATTTATTTCGGCAGAAAGCAATAGAAGCGCGCACGGTCAGTCGCCAACATTTGAACCATTTAATTCAAAACATAATCTTAATATTATTATGGTTATCATTTTGCACGCAGCTAAATACCTCTTCTACCTCTCTGTATATTCTTCTACGCTTCTTATATTTTTCTCGACTTTTGTTTGTAATATGTCTACATATTAAAACGTAAATATTAATATAAAGTCAACGGATTCCTATTCGAATGGCTAAATGTGGCGCCGGCCGGTGTCATCGTACGAATGTAGCTTCGGTACGTTTGTTACACACGACTTAATACATGTATGCTTGATTTAATCAAACATAAATATAATAATTTTGAAGATTCATGCCGTGTTTCGCTCGGTAAGAGGCTCAACCTCTTTCCCTCTCCCTTTCGCATCCCAGTTCCAACTTCTTCCCTCCTCCATTTTAAACGCCACTGTAACACTATCTCTATTGCAGGTGTCAATGGGCGGCGTTAGTTGTTTACCATCAAGTGACATGCCTGCTATTTTGCCCCCTTATACCATAAAAACAATATGTCCATCCAGAAGAGAGTCTGTTCCAAGGTTTTACCTTTGACCCGAAAATGTGAATGACTGGAATTTCATTAAAATATACTTACGTAAAAGTTATATGTTTACAATAGGGGTAAATAGAAGTGTATTTTTTATATAGCCTATTTTTTGCTTTTATTAGATATTCAAAATATTTACCAACTTAGACATTTCTGTCTTATCTACATGCTATAAACATTAAAAACTTTGAAGGAAAACTGTTATCTGTCAGAAAACTGTGATCGATTTAGGCGGGCTGTGAAGGGTCGTCTCATTGGTGGTGCATACTACACCATCAACGACTTCATGACTGACAAGTCGGAGTGGGACCGTCAAATTGCTTGCTCAACGCGGATTTTGTAGTTTGTGTATTGGAATTTGTTCACTTTTTCGGAGTGGAGGCGTTCTGTAATAATTTCTGATAGCTTTTTAATTGTAAATTTGCCTTGATATGGTGTTCACATATATAATAGAAACTTAATTTTTTTATTATTCGCCACAATTTTTGCACAACGTTACCACTCTAATTAAAAGGTGTCGCGTCAGTTGTGCTCGACTACTGTGATCGCATAGAATTTCTTAGTTAACTTGTAGGACGTTGATTTTAATTTGGTTGG
The DNA here is from genome assembly GCA_905147225.2 of Euproctis similis. Classification (NCBI taxonomy): domain Eukaryota; kingdom Metazoa; phylum Arthropoda; class Insecta; order Lepidoptera; family Erebidae; genus Euproctis; species Euproctis similis. The sequence continues at coordinate 15,949,726 of LR990112.1, read as the reverse complement.
ATCTTAATTGTGATTGTCGAGTATTCTGTTTGCTACACCTTTTATTCACCAACCTGCTTTTTTTTTTTTTAGTAGTGATAATAATATTGTTATTTATTTCAAACGGTTTGAAAAGACTATTTGGCACATGAGTTTCTTGCCCGATTCTTCTCATGATAGCCCCTACACTCGGAATCGGGCCGCTCGTGGCGATTGCGTCAGTGTCTTTTTTTGTTCCACGGAGGCACTTTCCACAAGGGCTCGTGTTTATTTTTTTTTATTTAATTTTAAATCATAATGTTATCTGTACTTGTTGACTATTTTTAAGTGTCTGTGAAGACCTATAAAAATAAAGTTATTTTGACTTTGACTATAAAACTCAGATATTATCAGGTAATTATACCGTAATTTGTTTGTATCCATAAAGCTTTTATATTAGGAACTAAAAATATATATAATATATTTAACATATAAACATAACATAACTTCACGCCTTTTGTTACCCGAAGGTGTAGGCAGCGGCTGTTAAGCCTCGTCTCGCCGTTATGTTTACGTCCCAAATGGAATAGGTGGCGAACCTATTGCCCTACCGGGCACAAAGTTTGTCAGTCATCGATATTTATCACACATAACTTCCGAAAACAATTTCGAAAAGTCATTGGTGTGAGCCAGTGTCTGGAATCGAACCCCGGACCTCTGGATCAGAGGCCGTGCGCTCGCCCACTGCGCCACTGAGACTGTTAATAATATATTTGTCTGTAATTATATCTGCAATCAGTGACAAACTATGGGCAAATGTGTTGGGTGTATTGAGCATATCTCCCAGGTTATAAATAAATATATTTGTCAAAAAATACAAAAAAGTTTTATAGACATGTATCTGCATAGGCAAAAATTTAAGCAGTCATATTATCAACAATAGCACAAGGGTAAGCAATAAGAAAAGATAATATGTATAACTGTTGGAATGAAGTTCCTTATCGTGCGTTGTGAAAGGGGGCTAGACGGAAAAAATTGTCAAGACACTTTTTCCATGCCAAACTGCACTTTCAAGTATCGGCTTATTTAGAAAAATGTATAACTGCCCAATTGCTCTAGTAGCTGGGATACCTTGCTCTCATACAGGGGTCTCGGGTTCGAATCCCGGTATCGGAACTCTTTTTGAAGTTTTATTTTCCATGTTTTCATATTTTATATATGTTTTTTTTTTAGTTCTAAAATTTTATTACAATTCCTTCACTAATTAATCGAAAGGAACTTCGTTCCATCTGAGTGTCCCTTGAAACTTCTCAAGTTTTTTTTTCTTATTACAAAAACAATAGGAGATGTTTACTTACTTAAAAGAAGTGTAGTCGGCAGGACCAATCTTGTAAGCAACAATGTAATGTAGTGTTTGCCCATTTTGAACACTACAACCAAATTGCTGCAACAAAATTAATCTAATAAGTAAATAATAATACAGTAGTTATTGGTGAAAAATAATCTGGTTTTTATTTACAGACTCCATAATTATCAATCAATTATTAATAAAATGTTGCACATTATATGACAATATGTTCCACCATTTAGTTCCATGAGAAGCCCAATAAAATACATCTGGGATGCTGAGTTAATTATTGCTTTTAACAACATCTTAAAATATTGTTTTTTATAGGACCTCTATTGAATTTTCAAAATAAAAAATTATAACAGTTAATTACATGAATTTAGTTTTGGTTAAATTTAATGTATTAAATTTTTTCAGATTTTAGAAAAAATATGAAAATTTATTACTACCTACATCAAAAATCATATAAACAAATAAGTAATTTTGTACTTGTTATAAATAGTATACGAGATAAAATTGCATTTTTAGCTCATTATCGGTATTGTTTGTAGCCGGTTATTTATCGAAATCACAAAAATTTGTAAACGTACCTTTAGAAATATTGTAACAGTATCATGACGTTTCACATTTCACAGACACTTTAAACATATATAAAATATCTTAATTTGATCGTAGAAATATCATTTCACAATGAAACATTTTACGACTTTTACATTATAATCGAAAATACGAACACGACCACACAAATCCCGTACATCAAGTGACATGACATGTGAATGTGACATCCAAAGTGACATCACTGACAAAACTCTCACTGACATACGCTTATGTCAATTAAACAGTCCGGATAGCAGGTGGCAAGTTGTATCAGCCAACAGTCTGGATACCTTCATAGTCGCCAATAACGAAAGAAGAAGAAGTCTGGATACCACGCAATCAGCGATTACCAAATAGATTGCTGACCGGATTAGTGTCAATTCCAATCGCGGAGCTTAAGTATAAGTTATATTAATTAATTGGAGACTAACCTAAATTCCATTAAGACTACGTATGAAACATCAGTTTTATACACTATACACGCTGCCTAGCAGCCCTTCGGTTCACTTACCCCAATATGAATCCAGCGTTACTTTTTCCAACTAGAATTGACCAGAAAGCACAATTCAAATATTTACTTGTACACGATTACAAAACTGATAGTTACGAAGGCAAAATATTAACTTTTTTTTAATCAAGCTTAGTTTTTTGTATATGTATTTAATTAGTAATATTGCTTAGTACGTTTGAAAATTGAACAGAAATCTAATTGGAACGAAGATCCCAGCTAATTGTGTCGGCATCCACCTTTTTACTTCAACGGCTAAACTTCCTCTTCGATTAATTCAAGTAATCACATCAGTCGGACGTCTTGAAAAATAGGAATTTTACATTTAATGTGTGATTAGTATTATTTTAAAAATATTTTCGCAGGAAAATTCTAATGAGCAATTCAACAACAAGAATCGAATACAAATAGGTTTAGATATGATAAAAACTTGAACTCAATAACTAATCCTTTGTTGCGCGTAGTATTCGTTTTTAATTTAAGTAATAATTATAGCTGCAAAATTAAAAGGTATTAAAAGTATTAATGAATTCTAACATTTTGTATTAAGGATTAAATTGCAAATATTCAGCAGGTTCGATGAAATAATTACAAAAAGTACATCGACTAAAAGTCTCGATTTCCATTCGTCGGATTTCACTTCACTATACTAAATTTATTTTTATTGCGAATTAATGGCGTAGCCAGGTGAGTTTTCTTGTTTATTTCCTATTTCGTAGTGTTCCATGGTTTTCAATTGTTTTGTCTAAATGTTTTTCATCGTGCAAAATATTTTATCATCTATATAGTCAAAATTTTTTCCACCTATCCCGTTTTATTACATGAAAAACCAATATTACGAGTAATGAACACGTATTGGATTTGTTCTGAATTTATTCGCTAGAATTATTCATTGTCATCACTTTCACTTTTCATACGATTTACTTTAAGAGTGGCAGTAGTGTGTATCGAAGCGCTGTCGCTATGGATGAGTGAGTTTTCGGATATTCTCTATTTATTATCAAAGTTGTTTTACTGTGCATCATCATACACAATTTAACAAGGTTACTCATCCTCTTCATAAAAAAAAATGACAATCATTGTTCATGTTTGCTCGTAGTTATATTGTGAATAAGTAATATGTTATTTTATTAGCACCATGTCGACTCTAACGAAAATGACCCGCACGGTAAAGAAACTGGAGGTGCCCAGACCCCTGAAATCGACGACCAGTTCTGCACACAATCGCAACTCTGTATTGGATGTCAAAATAAACTCTGGTAAGTCTAATTTCATTCAAACCAATCCAATTCAAAGTAAAAGGGTTTCTAAATAAATAAATAAGCCTGATTTGTAAACCAATAAGAATAGTGATTTAATCTAAACCAATAAGATTCCTTTTACAGGTGCTTGTCTAACTTAATGACAAAATTTAGTTAGCTAATAACTGTTAAAAATTAGTTAGTGTATATATAATGAAAAGTATGATATTGCAATCTTCAACTGCCTTTAACTTATTTGATGACTTTTTATTTTGTCTCTTATTAGCAAATAATATCTAATTTTCAGTTGATGACCTAATAGTGTTGACAGAAGCTGTGGCTTATCAAATGATGCAGGGCAATTATGACCGTGCGCTTCAAAGCAATGTTGCCACAATGTATTCTAATCTAAAGCTTTATGGCGCTCAGCTCGAAGCACTTTATAAAGACTTTCTTGATCGGTTTGTATAAATTTTTCTTGTCATCTTTTATTCTTTTTTATGTAATATTTAAGAAAGCTTGAAGCTGAATATTCTTAAATAATTGCAATATTTCATTTAAAAAATACCTTAATGTTAGTTAATAGATTTGTAATATTTTAGTAGTATTTTTAATTAGTGCATGTTTATTATGTCATAAATACCATAGTGCCCTATCAGACTTACTCTTAATTTTTTTTTAAACTGCTATGATGGTAAATAGCAACACACTGCATCTGATGATAACTGTGTAAGATTGTCAGCATGAGTGACACTAACTCCCCCCTCATCCCTTCTCCTTTTACTAAGTTTTACAAAAATATTGTGGTTAAGTTTATTTTATATTTTTCCAGGTATTTTGTAGTGTTCCGTAATGGTTCACAAGATGAAAGACTTGACAAGAAAACTAGACTCCATCTTCTTGAGCTTATTGAGTTGCGCGCCAAACTTTGGCAGGGCTCTGACTATATGAGTCAATATTATAGACACCGGGGCACACATGCTGAGGTAAAAAATATGCTATTTTAAACTTTTTACTAGTCTCTTGATTGTGAAAGATTGACTGAGCAGATGTACAATCTGCTAAGTCAATCTCAGGAATAAAAACTAGATGAAAGTATCAAGGATGGCTAAATTGAATGTGTCCAAGTGGAAGGTGATGTCAGGAGCCTTCACAACTGATGTGTGTATGAGAAAATCGAAAAAGCGAATGAGTAGTGTGTGTGGCGCTCTATTATATCTGCCTACCCCTTAAAGGACATGGCGTAAAAAAGTTATGTTCTACAGGCCTCTTAACATATAGAATATTAATTTCATACGTAAATTTAACTTCCGTTGAAATAGCAGTTAACCTAGTTAGTTACTGATGCATATCTGCACAAGTGTGTGGCTGCCATATATTTTTAATGTGAATTGTGCGCGGCAGCCATTGCTGGTGCCGACGATGGAGGGGTCGGGCTCTGGCGGTTCGGTGTCCCCTACGCTGGCTGCGCCCGCCGATCCGCCCTCTCTGCTCGGCCCCGGTGAAATCATTAAGCCCTCTGGCAAGTTTCCAAAGCCTACAAAAATCCCTGGCAAAAACTATTCCAAGGATGAGGTTGTCATCAGAAATGCCGACTCTGGAAAAGGTGATCACATTTTTATTATTCTTACAATCTGAATGGGGCTCAAACTTGCATTTTGAAATTTCAAGGAAATTGAGGAGGAAGGAATGCATGAATAAGGTATATGTAATGTAATATTTTCTTACTATTAGGCAATGTTATTTCAACAATGCATGCCACTAAGAGACGAGCTACATTGTACCTTATGAAATTGGAAGGATACATTTTCTTTAGTCTATTTAAGTTATATTTCTTACTGTCCATATCAAAGAGTAGCTTAACCTTATGGAATTATTGACAGTCCTATTTAGCCCAATAAAGTCGACAGCTATATGGTCAGCAAAAGATCAGCATCCTGGCAGCTATCTGAAGTTTTTTATGGTGTTACAGTGATGGGTATCAAAGGCAGGAGGGTGCACATGATCGAGGAACTAAGTGACACGATTATATCGTTTCAGCGAGGTATGAAAGCACGGTGCGGTCTGAGTGATGCTTGAGCATGGTGTTGCGGGTTCTTACATTTCAGCTCTCTACTATATAACTTACACCCTTCATCATTCTTAACACATACCTAACAAAATTTGTTTATGTATTCAGAAATCAAAATAATATACCATTGTTTATTGCTTTGTAATATTTCCAATAATTACTTAATGTAAGAATATAATAGATCAAGTTGGGAATGGATGGTTCTGAAGTCAAAAATAATAACTTATAAATAAACTATCATCTCACTGCCTATTAATTGCATTTAGCTGTGGATTTTCATTAAAAGAGGATATGTGCACCATTAAAAGATTTGTCTTATTGGTATTTGCATTAAAATTGAAATTGCTGATTGCAGTGAGTCCTGGAGCTAAGGAGCGTCTAGTACAGATTACTGGACCGAATGAGGAAAACGTGAAGTAAGTAAAAGTCAAATAGGTTATTTTTTTATAACTTCACGCTTTTTTTAGTCCTCAAAGTTGTCAGCAGTGGCTGTTGTTAAGCCTCGACTTTTGTTGGAAATAGAACAGAAAGAGAATGAAACAGTCCAGACATTTTCTGAATGCCCAAATACTGTCAGGTCATCAATATTTATCACACATAACTTCCATATAGAATTTCGAGAACTTAACTGGATTTGATTCCAAGACTTTTTAATTCAGAAGCAAAGTGCTCAACTGTAGGTTAACCATAACAACTAAGCACGCTATGCAAGTCATACCAATAATAATTGTATTAAGTGTCTTTCAATTTTTCATTATCTCTCCTCTTATATAAAGAACCTTAGCTTATGCTAATGCCTCTAAGGCATTCAGTTATGGATCAGATGTATATGACGGTTTGCCTCTAAACTCTTGATTCTTGCACCAGCCTAAATCTGACCACAACCCAACCTGGGTGCTGGCCATGTCATGTGAGGTATATGGTGTGTTGTGCAGCCACGCCAAGCACCTGATCGGCGACACCATCCGGCGCAACGCGTCCCCCGTGCGCCTCGAGCCGCTAGAGGCTCGGCCCGGCTCAAGGGCCTCGCTGGATTCCGCTGGCTCGGACGACGCTCCACGCGCCAGAGAGGTACAACAACCAACTAATTCACATTATCTCAGCTAATGTTACTGCATATTTTAGGCAGTTTATCGTAGTTAGTTAAAGAATAGAATAGATTTTATTGTACCCCATATTATGAATACATAACAGTGACCACTATGGTCATGTCATGCTTCGATCTTTGCCAGACAACCTTTACTATATATATACTGGTTACTATGCAACAATAAACAGATAAACATTGTTGAGCATACATGTCTGTGTAATTCGTTTGGATTGGCCTTGGCCTTGACATAACTTCTCGCCTTTTTCTACCCGAAGGTGTAGGCAGTGCCTGTTAAGCCTCGACTGGCCGTTATGTTTACGTCCCAAATGGTATTCCATTTGGTGCCCGGTATACCGATATCGGTATACCCGGCCATACCGGGCACCAAGTTTTCAATCATCAATATGTATCACACATAATTTTCGAAATCAATTTTAAAAAATCATTGGTGTGAGCTATTGAGATTTGAACCCGCGACCTCTAGATTCACAAGCGGGGTGCTCGACCACTGGACCACCAAGACTTGTTTAATGTCCTATTTGTTTTTGTAAATATTCAGAAATCACCTCACAACTCCCGGGCTTTGCTACACAGTTTCTCTACAAATGATGCTGCTCTAGGAGAATACAAGTACACTGTGACTTTTGGACAACATTCCATTAAGATCACTGGCAACAATTTAGATCTTGTTAAGGTAAATAATTTTTGCTATTAAAACATCTAATTTTTAATTAAAACTGTGTGCATAAGGTGGTTGAAAATGGAAGGAAAATAATCCAGGTAGTGTTGTACTTCCATAGAAAAAGTATTTTCGTATTTTTGTATGAAAAGTCAAGACATTTTTTTCAAAGTTTATTTACATTTATTTACAATATATATGTACCGTTTTGTTGAATAACTTTCTGCCATTTTGTGAGCAGAGACATTATCCCGTTACTGTAGAAACTTTGGGACTTCTGATCAAAAAAACGGGACAAATAGTTTTGGCAGTCCTCTCTTGAGGTCAACCTTACAGAATCTAAAGAATTCTGAAGAGACCGAAACAGGTGAAAATCTGAAGGCGCAAGGTCAGGGCTATATGGTGGATGCACTAGGACCTCCCAGTCGAACTCTCTTAATTTTTGCTGAGTGGCTAAAGATGTGTGTGGTCTAGCGTTATCGTGATGAAAGACCACACCCTTCCTGTTGATTAATTCCGGCCGTTTTCTCTCGACTGCTTCCTTTAATCTCATCAGTTGCTGGCAGTAAAGATCAGAATCGATGGTTTTGCCGGACGGTAAAAGCTCATAATGAACAATGCCCTTCCAATCCCACCATACACACAGCATCACCTTATTTCGTGTTAGGCCAGGTTTGGCCACAGTCTGTGAAGCCTGGCCAACTTTCGACCACGACCTTTTTCGCACGTTCTTGTCGTACGTGATCCACTTTTCATCGCCAGTTATCAATCTCTTCAAAAACGGCTCGGTTTCATTACGTCTCAATAATGAATCGCAAATGAGTACACGGTTCATTAAGTTTCTTTGAGTGAGCTCGTGTGGCACCCAAATATCGAGCTTTTTTGTATAACCAGCTTTCTTCAAATGGGTCAAAACTGTTTTGTGGTCAATTCCCAGTTCTTCAGCTACATCGTAACTACTAATATGCCGATCTTGCTCCACTCTTTCAAAAATGGCGTCCATTTTATTCGTAACAGGGCGACCAGAGCGAGGTGCATCTTTAACATCAAAATTTCCGGACTGAAAACGTTTGAACCAAATTTGTGCTACTCTTACTGACACTGCATCAGGTCCATAAACATCACAAATTTTTTTCACTGCTTGAGTTGCATTTTTGCCTTTTTTATAATAAAATTTTAAAATGTATCGAATTTCTTCATTAGATTCACTCATTTTTACGGAGAGAAAAACAAATGAAAAATAGCGGGAAACAACTTTTTTTTTATTTATTTTTTTTCTTTATAATGTAACCTTTTTAATGTTACCAAAACCAGCCAGACACAAATAGTACAGTCAAAGAAATTTTATAATAAGTTTATACCTACGTTATGCGAAAAGACTTTTTCCCCGACCTATTATAATTCCTAGGCTCTAGGAATTAGATTCTTGGTACAAACCAGGAAGCGGTTAGAAATCTTCATTACATTACATAGAATAAAACAAAGTCGCTTTCCGCTGTCAGTCCCCCTATATGCTTATCTTTAAAACTACGCAACGGATTTTGATGCGGGTTTTTTTAATGGATAGAGGGTGTCAACGGGGTGGTACTTAGAAAAAATGATACTTTTCGAGATTTAGCACTTTATTGCAAAAGATGGCTGCACCCTTAGTGATAGATCGAAACAATGTACTACATTATCATACATCTTCAAAAGGTCTACAAAAAAGTCTGCGATGTTTTATGCCTATCTCTTAAGGATAACCCATAATTATAATTCTTATTTCTTACCTTTATACGTAAAATAATGGCTTATTTACAAAGCGATTTAATTATTACAGCATTAATTTTCATCCATTTAAGTATAGATAGATAGATTGTGCTTATATAGATCAATATGACCCTTTACAGCATGTAATTTAAACGAATATTTACGAAGATATAACACTATTAACATAGCGGGACATAGCAGTTGCGACGCGCAGTAGTACCGGCTAAGATGCGTGCCGATAAATATCACAAATCGAACTTTTTAATATCAAAATTTTGACTAATTTATTTATTTTGATGCGTAACAAGTTCGCCGGGTCAGCTAGTTATAAATAATACCATAGTGATGCTATCCCACTTGCATAATTATGGAATCTTACGAGCCAAATATGATTTGTATAAAATACCTCTAATCTAAATCTAGCCCAAATTGCACCAAAAATTAAATTCTATATATATATATTTAATATATAATTTTTTACTTAGCTTCTAGGCTCTTTGTTAATTAAAAGATTGCTTGTATGTGGTATGGGTTAAAATAGACAATGCAATTTCTGCTATTATTTCTAATATTCATTTTCAGTGATTAGGGTGTATCATCAGAAATAAATAAACCTAAATCCATTTAGTTAATAATATTTAGTTATGAATCTATTTGCTAATAGGATAATATCATCAAAAATAAAAAAATCTAAATTCATTTATCATAATGAGAGATTACATAACAATTTGATTGGCTTTCTCTTTCTTTTTATTAAGTAATGAGTAAAGTGTAATTTGGTAATTAAAAGTAAATGTCGTAGTTTATATTTTTATTTGTATTAATGAATTTAAGTGTTCATTCACGACCACTGAGGTAATGCCAATTAACTTGATTATAAGTGACTGCACACGTCGTATTTAGAGACACTGTTTACTGACCAAAGTTAAATAAGAAATAATTGTAAGTTTTTTGTGTAAATAACAATTTGAGGCAACTGAAAAAAAAAACGGGAAAAACACCCACACGTTAAAAGTAGGCTTACGTTAATAATGCTCACTCTTAAAAGTTAGTCCCACAGGAGTGACAATCACCTCTTTAAGTCTTCGATATTGGCACTCGAAGTAGTTAAATATAAGTAGCGTACTGTCAATACATTGCAGACTGCCAAGTTGGTGCTGGACGAGTACTTCGAGAGCGCCGGCGCGCTGGAGGCCATGGGCGCGGGCTCGGGCGACTTCTTCACGCTGTCGCAGCGCCCCGCCGCCGCGCTGCTGCTGCGGGACGACGCCGCGCTCAACGGCGCCGACGACGACGTGTTCGTGGCGCCCGCCGGTAACCATTCGCCACTCCCACACAACTGTGACACTAAGGCTTGAAACAGTGCTCGACCGACGCTGACCTATGCAAGTCTATGAACGCGCACACAGCTACGCGGACGGTACGCGCGTGATTTGGAACGCGCGTATTGTCGGTTGAGTCGTCGGTCCCACTCAGTTGCGCATACGTCGGTCGGCCGACGAGTTATGAGATTGTAAGAGCACGGTTAGGAATGATGGTCAGCGCTGACTGTCGGTCGAGCACTGTTTCAGGCCTAAATGTGTTGCAAGTGTCCATGGGCAGCCGTTGTTTGCCCTCCCATTCCACAAAAAAAATATTGTAATCAAATATAAAATTAAGCTACCAATTCAGAAACTTTTGTCACATAAGTATGGTACAACTCTAAATGGTAGATTTGTAACTTGCTCTAATTAAAAGGGCACGTCCCGAAAACTATTTCCATCCTAACAGAAAAACGGAATCCCTATAAATAATGAATCCTACTGTTATGTACAAAAAAACCTTTTCCAATAAAGAATGAAAGAGCAACTAATTACATTGAGGCCAACCTTGCCCAACTTCACAATCGTCTTAATTTAAAAAATCTATATATTTTTTAGCCCCTAGTGATTTAGCAATAAAGTCAGGTTTTTTGATGCCTAATATGCCATAGCTATCAGTTAAAAGTTGATTTCTCTGCAAAGATAATGTAGTTTAAAAATGCATGTACTTAGCGATAATGCAAGCATGAAATATACCGCATATTAAACTGCGTTTTTTTTTATTGAAAAAGATAGGTTATATTGTAGTGAGATGGGACTGACTGAAGCATGTATTTTTGATATACTCAAAAATAAAATTTTAAACGTTCATATGCATTACATTTAAATCCATATTATGTATTGGATTAAGTGTGTGTTTAGATTCATTTTTCAAATAATCAACTATATAATATATATTTACGATAAACAATGAATATGTATCTGTATTTATTATCATTATTATCTTCTATTATGTATTTATTTTTATTTATAAATAAAAATCCACCCCAATCCACGGTCGCGGCAGTGTATTTTCCAAATTTTTTCATAACATGATTTTGTTAACATATACTATCACTAATAAATCATTAACGTCTGCCATAATCATTGAGAACCATTACCGTCCGCTGAAGCAACTGCACAATACAATTATTGTAATTGTATACAATACATTTGTGTACAAGTGAATGAATGAAACTAGCAACGCTTTCATAGTTTGTTGAGTGATTCGCAAATAAATATTTATTTTCTAATTTTAATAATTCCAGATAGAAGCCATTCTATAGAGAGTGTTCTGGTGAAGTTATTACCAAAAAATATAAATCTTTTACACTCCTTCTCAGTTTTCCAATTACAGAGCATTATGCGACTCAGTGCCGGACAATGCCGAATTGTGCTGAAGCTTAATTGGAACGCGAATTGGTGATAAAATGCGCCGCTAAGTTCACTGTTCACATTAAATGTGGAATAAAAAGAGTCAATGCTTGTACCTTCATCCATATTTATATTACTTTTTTTACACATGTTGAATTAACTTTGATTATTTCCAAAAAACTACAACGAAACGAAAGCCATAAATATTTTTTAACAAATTATATTATTATAATTAGATAAAATTTATCTAAAATATTGTGATCAATGCCAACATACAGAAAAAACACCTAATAATTTTCTTTCAATGAGTTGGTAAAGTTGGTATCTATGGCACGCATCATGCAAAAGCACTACTCTTTCGAGTGCCCGAGTGTGCGTAGCGATGCTGTAGTTGGAACATCAACGTTGAGCATTATGTCGCATAATGTGCTATAATGCTGTAATTGGAAAACTAGAATATCAAGAGTGATTTTTTTTATACTTACTTTTTTAGCAGCCGGTCAATTAACTCCATAAGCTCATTTGTTCCGTTTAAGAATATAGAATCAGAGTCCAATTTATACTCTCTTGATTTCGTTTGATTCCACTAAACTACTGTGCGCGTTACTTGTTAATGTGGGGCACATTCCCCACGAGAGGCTCGTTCCGGTGGCGGCTGTATTGTGCAGTTGGCGAGGTAGCGGCGGTGTCGCTGTGTGAGTCGGCCGTGGTGGGTGTGCGTGTGTGCGTGTACGTGTGCGCGTGTGTGCGTGTGTGTGACGTGCGCATGTGTGTGTTTGTGCAGCGGCGGGCGAGGCGGACTCCACCCCGCGCCGTCCCAGGTTCTCGCGCGCCACCAGCATGGACAAGAACCAAGGTAAATATATGTATATATACACACACAGACACGCACTCATTACGCATTATTGTATCACCATCGAACTTATTTAGCATATATTGTGATGCATTGCATTGCAATGTACAGTAATTCAGTAGACTGGATACACTGACTTGGAAGTGTGATGACTGACAACATTGTGCCTGATGAATGTCAATCAATAAAACAAAACTGCGAGGTTACACAAAAAATAATAAAATCCGTAACTACGTGCGCTGAAAAAATGATTGTTTTCTATATTTAGTCTAGAATAGTCCATTCTAGACATGAACACTCATTCAGAATGAAAGTGGCCGGGTCATGCTGTGAGCAAATGTACAAGGCAGACCAAATTTTTAAAGTAATGTTTGAGCATGATGAACCACTAACAATCTGACTCTATTTATTTGCCCCACCACCTGAAATGTATCCTATGGAGCACAATGTTGTAATAAAATTATAATCCAATATCTTTATTTCATCAGCTTCAATAATACGCTTGCACACTTCTTGGTCAAATAATTTTCCTAACTCGTCTAAATGTCAGTGTTGTGTCTAAACTTACAGGGGTTATCAGGCCACAACTAGTAACTAGTCCATGGTGTTTTTATGTTCTACTATCGCTTTTTGTATTAATAATACTTTATACAGCAAACACATTAATTCACGTTAAGGGGCGACCATAAATTACGTGAAGTGTTTTTTAAAATGTCCTGTCTCTCGGGTTTCTATTTAACACCGTTTTCGTGATTTTATTCAACAACACTTGAGATTTTTCGTTTCTTAACAATCAAACGTTTCTTGCGTTTACAACGCGTTTACGCAAGAAACATTTGATTGTTATTGTAAACAGGGCAAAAATGCTTCGTGCTTTTGTTTGCGACTGTTTATTACTACAATATTAATTAAGTATACAATATTGCTGAGAGTTTAATTAAAAGTGCAATAAGAATTTAACAATAGAATACTTGACTACCGGGATTAAAAGAATCTATCTAATGTATGTGGTAGAGCCAAGCAGGTCTGGGAATGAATGGGCCGGCTCGACCGGTGAAATACCACCACCTCTCAGAAGATCGACGTAAAGTGGCTCATGCCGCGTTTCGTTCGGTAAGAGAGGTACCCGGAGGTAACACTATGTGTTGCAGGTGTCCATGGGCGGCGCTGGTCACTTCACATCAGGTGATACGCCTGCTCGTTTGCCCTCCTATCCCATAAAAAAAGAGAAAAGTCATGCGCGGTCTCAAGAGAGTCTATTGGAACCAATATGTCCATAAGATTTTCAGTAAAATCATCTGCTCCTTCAACTTCGTTCTGATCTAGCCACTTTAAGATGGCGCTTGCGCACGGTAACTCCAAATCGTATATTTTTTGTTTCAATCAGAAAAAAATTGCGTGATATTACCGATACCGCGACACGATCTCACCAACATTTGACTCGACTCCCTTCCCTTCTTAAACATCTTGCGTAATTTTAGGACGCCCCCTTAATTGTAATTCATATAATTCGATATACCACATTATAACACACGTTATATTACTTTATATATTTTTACAAGAACGATTGTTTTTTTGGCGACGACAAGAAAAATGCGAGAGAGCTTTTATATTGTTAGAAAGTAATTACAAATCATAAAGTTTTCATCTCTACTGATCATTATTGTTTCGCTTAATTTGTACCATTTTCATTCAGGAACAAACAATGCAACAGTCAGTCAAATACAGAATAGCTATTTAACATGCTTATTAAAGCATTTAAAATACTAACATTATTAATGCACGCGTTTGAGCATATTGTGTGGCACACGGAACACGTGTTTACAGCTTTTTGATTATTGATACGAAGAATGTCGGATAATGTGGCGTGAGCTTTTGCCTTACATGATTGCACGGGAGAAATGTAAGGAGGTAGTGTTATATATCTGAACTATTGTTGTTGAAAATTGTTGTGTTGTGGCATATTGCAGCGGGCGGTCACGGCTCTCGCCAGATATACACGTACGAGACGCTGGTGCAGTACGCGGACTCGCCGCTGAGCAAGTTGCCGCCCAGCGGACTGGCCGCCTTCCCGCCGGAGCTGGCGCGCAAGGTAACGCTGGGAGCGCGCAGGGCGGAGGGCGCGGGGGGCGCACGCGGGAGCATGGGGGTCGCGCGCGGGGGTCCGGGGGGCGCGCTCGTAGCCCCCGGGGGGCGCGCGCTGGCCCCCATGCGCGTGTGGGCCCCGCTGCACCACCCCAACTACCTGGCGGGGCTGCTGTGCCACGACTTCTACTAACCCTACACCCTCACCTCTCTCGCACTACTCACAAGCATCTCTCGATCCTCGCATTGCGCACGCCTCTAACATGTATGCATGACGCTTCCTGGATGCCCTTTTCAAATATTTTAAAATTCTAGTCGTATTGAATCTCGGGACCGTAGCCGGTTAAGCATAATGCAATGTAATGTAAATTGTAAGCGATTATTGTATAGGATATCAAATGATCTCAGTAAGTTGTAGTTAATTGATAAGACTGACGTCTAGTATTATGTATGTGACGAGCTCTGAGGGGGAAACGACGCGGATGGAGCTAGTACGTCTGTGTCGTCACATCGCTCTTAAAGTGATTTACGAGAAGGATAAATATAACTTAGGATTAAATATAGCTGCCAAAGTGGAAATTGATTAGCCTTTTAGAAAACGAATATTTTTCATTGCTGCGATTGATGAAAGAGTTTTTTAGTATTAGTATATGAAGTTGTTTATTTACAGATAAATATTAATAAATCTTTTACGCAATGTTATTTTACATGATGAATAGTTTTGAAAGCTTTACTGCGTGTTGTTATTAGTACTAATGTAAATTTGTAATGTCTGTTTGTTCACGCCGCTCGGACAGAACGGATACTCGAGAGGGGTTCGCTGCAGGTAGACTCTGTACCGCACTGTAGGCACACTGTTCACGTTGAGTGAAGTTTGAATTTTTATCGTTGATAATATGTTATATTTTTATTGGTCATTGTTGATTTTTATGAATGAAAAAAGAAATTACCAGTGTTGTTGTCTCGATATGTTATTGATATTTTAAATATAAAAATTTGAAAACACTTGACGTCTTTGCTTGCTCCCTCTGTCGCCTCTAACGAACACATGTAACTGTGGTGGTCGGTTTCCCTGGTTAACTAACGCTAACAAGACTAACACGAGCTGCTGTGAGGGTGTCACTGCCGACAAGGTCGGGGCCGCTGCATAATGAGTGTCGTGTCGACAGAGCTGCCTGGACTTCGACAGCGCCAGCTACCTGCTGAAGGTGAGGGCCGCCGGGGGCACCACGGTGGCCTCGGTGGACGCTCCCGACTCGCCCGAGCCCGAGTAGGGCTCCGCCCCACCAGCCCCGAGCCGCCGCGATACCACACCATACCTACTTAGCGAGAGCTTCACACGCATACGCACCACATTTAGCGGACTATTTTAAAAGTATTAGCGCACCAATATATTTATTTATCTACTTAGCATAACGAACACGCTCTTGTGATTATTATCTAATTGTAAATTCGCTGTGGATTTTGTTTTTTTTTTTCTGATTATTATTATTGAAACGTGTCCACAGACTCGCGTTGATCTCTCCCGCCAATGGATTTTGATTTGCATCAATAATTTTATTTTTTACAATAAATCTTTTTTTTTTTAATATGACGTCCGTTACGATCGACATTTACAGAGAGAACATTGTGTTGTATATATTATTTGATATATTTAGTTGCGGATATCGTAGTGATTCCATTTATTATTATAAGGTGGATGCATGCATTTCTTTTGTGTGTTTGTGTATGTACTCAACTTTTTCACGACTTCCTAGTCCTGGCGAGTAAATGTCGATTCTTACTAAATCGTAAGCTTTATACATAAATCTATATCTTTATTTATCGGGGAAAGCCTGTCGGTCGATATTTTTTTGTGAGATTATTATTGTCAGATATTATATATATATATATATATATATAAATATCGTTATTATATTATCTATTGTTGTTGTAAATTATAGCTTTTAAACTTGCTGTGCACTAAACCAAATAATAATGACTATTTCTATATACTAGTGAGTCTTTAAAAAAAATATATTTACACTAACGTCAACGTTTCGGCGTGACGTGATTGTCAGGCTTTCTTTTATTTTAAATCACGTAGGCCGCTACGCATTAACTTTAAAAAATATATACAAAAAAAAATATTTTTAAATTTGTATGTCGACCAAGTTGACCAATGCACAGTTGCCGGTAAATAAGGCCCGTTTTGTAGTAATGCTTTTTGGTTATTTGCTAGTCTAGATTTGACTTGATATACAACTTGTTTAGTTTATATTCGCGACTGACTTATAACGCCCGTCCTCCAGTGCAGCTGACTATTATTTTTAGTTGATAATAACCTAAAGACAGATATATTTTTAAAAATTATATATTTTATATATATATGTATTTTTAAAAATTAGTCAAAATCAATTTTTGCTAGTTTACACAAAAAGAAAATCTATCGCTATAAAATACCTATAAATATTTTATCCCTTTGCACTATTTGGCAACTATATTTTTTAAAACTAGCTTTGTTACTGTTTAGCAAATTTATTTTGTGTAAGAAATAATAACAAAACGGGTCTACTAATTGTTCAACTGTATGTACCTACTTAACTAAGTCATTCACTCACTTTTATTATTAACTAAATTATTAATACAGTGATACGTAAATATATTTAATTATATTAAAAAATCTATTTACACGTGGGACACCACACCACAACCCTTGTTTGGTTGTTAACCAATTCAAAAAATTTCGGTGCTTATTTGGGTAAAAAGTATTAATTATCGTTGAATTTATAATTAAATATTTATGTTTACACATTTGTTTTTATATCATAGACTATGGCTATAATTGTGAAAATTGATATACTAAATTTTCTAATAGGCGAGCGTTTTATTTTAACATTACCCCACGATACATAGTTACTGACCCACCCCTGTATTGTACTTGTGATGTCCTTTAAGAATAACCTTATTCATGACTGAATGAATCGTCTACTGGTTCAGCACTCCTGACTTCAATTTGAGGGAATAAATAGGCCTGATGAAAGTCGTCCCGCCTATTACATGGCCTGCCATCACCATGTATGTTTTGGTAGAGGAAGGATCCGTCACCATGAGACTAAAATAAATATTTGTTTCTGTTAAAACGTGGTCTTCAAATAGATTTTTCAAAGGTTTAGGTTATATTATATTATTAGATTTTACCCGCGGCTTCGCTCGCATTGATAATATATGCAAATTAAAGGAATAAGAAAAAAAGTATCCTATGTTACTTCTAATACCTCCAAGAACATCTGTACAAAGTTTCACGATGATCGGTTGAGTAGTTATTGCGTGAAAGCGTAACAAACTTACATTCACGTACTCATTAGTAGGGATGCTTTATTTAGGTTAGAGATATTGCTTTGCTTTACTCCTTAGTAAAGGCGAGGACTTCAAAATGTGCAATTTTTATTGAACATACTAAGACTAAGGGTCGTGTTCGCGAAGATATGATTAACTCTTATTCAGGCGATTACGTCGTAAAGGGGTCTTTAACAATATTTTGCTGTTCACCAAGCACTTAACATTGATTAAGTGCTGTATTCGACCGATTATCTTAATGTACCTCAAAGACCTCGTTTATCCGGCGGTTATTGTAAACAAATGTGACATTTCATAAATAAAGTAAGGTGAAGGATCTAATAATGGACACTTGTACTACAGTGTTCATCAAATGTAAAAGCAATACAAGCAATTAGTACAAAACACAGACCAAGAGTCATTAGTAAAATATCATATCAATATTTTCAAGAATGCGTAGTAGAATTTATTACAGACACTTCAAGTTATGTATGTAATTATTTTGTATATTGTTATGAATACCTGAATAATTTTCTGGGAAATTAATTGTATATTGAAGGGGGTAAACTCGCAAGAGGGTAACCTGCCGGTAAGTGACAAACGCGGCCCATATACACATAGATTGTATTATAGTCGTGTTACAAGCCTTTCAGTTAGGATAGTGAGTGGAATGGTATGGGAGAGCGAAAGGGTGTGGGTATACCTCTCTTACCAAACGAAATGCGGCATGAGTCACATTACTTCGATATTATGAGAAGCCGTGGTATCGAGAAGGCGTAGTAGAAGTATCTGTAGTAAATTCTTAGAAATTTGAGAATAGGAAAGGAGTATAGGAAAATCTAAAATCACCATTGAGAGACATTTAGGATCCAGTTGTCTATTCCCAGCTATGACACAGACACTACCCAGCATTAGATATCCAGTCGTTGACATTGTTTTTTGTCGTGTCATATACATAATTATGGCAAATTTAAACAGTATTTAGGAGACGAATAAATGAAACCCGTTTAATTAAATTAATTTAAAACTTAACTAGTTTCAAAAAATAACCATTCCTTATTCAGTTTATAACTTTAAAACCATAGAAAAACTATGTTTTCTTTGAATAAATAAAAAAAATATCCATCGCTGGTTTATAGTCCGTTATTGGAACCTCTACCCTAAACAAAATATAATGGAAGTCGCTATAAATTAAATTTTAGATGAAAATAATGTTTTAGACTTTTTTAAATACTCGTAAGCGAATTATACGGGCACCCCATTTATTCCAAATATGACGAAATTATTTCGAAAATATGACGAAAAAGCAAAATAATAAAAAGTATTCAACATGTTGTCATGGCAACGTCTGAGTTGCCATGACAACAGAGATCAACAGAATAAAACATAATGCTAATAAATAACAAAGGCATTTATGGTAACTGATCGCATTGCCATAACACGGTTCACATTTTGCAGTATATATTATTATCCTAACACTTTTGGATGTCGCTCGGATGTAAGTAAATGTATACAGTTAGCACACATTTTACTTTATTTTAATAAGTAGCATTATACTACTCATTCTTTTACTATTCATTCGTTCTAATTACAACTGATTACGTAGCAGTCCCCATTTTATTTTTGGTGAACAGCATTAACTTTAAAGGTCCGATTATATTTAGAGCTCTATTTAGCTAACACATCGTTATGTCATAGTTCATGAACTCCAACCTAAATATATAGACCTAGAAATGAAATAAACAATTATTAATAAATCACTATAATTATTTACAACGTAATATTTTATCGGCTATACACTTGAACACTTGATTATAACTCAACTTATAACTAACAGCAAACTAATTTTATTGTAGAAATGCAAAATAATTTTTAAATTGTAACATCATACAACGTGCTACAATAATCATTATTTTATTAGTTCATACATATGAAAGCATTTGTAAGATCTAGTAAATGGAATTGTAAAAATGTATATGTAATTATATTTAACATTACAATTAGTACCTGTAACCACCAAAATGGAATGCAAGATTTATACAACCCATCTATGGCTGTTCATACTATTCTTGGGGGGTCATCCACAAATCACGCTAGTTCCGTAAGGAGGTATCTTTAGGTAGCTAATATTAATTATTATAACAAGGACAAACTGACACCGTTACCTTAACATCTAATTGAGACGAGTTCTAGAGTAATATAAATACACGGAACGGAGGGGGGACAGGGGCGGTTTCAAAGAACAGAGTCTTAAAAGTTACGTGTCCACATAAATCTCTTTACTAAACATAAAACCGAGTATCCATTAGGTGTTATTTGCGATATTTTTTTTAATAATAGGCATAGATAGGTACTAAGCACTTTTGATAAATAGGTATATGCATGGAAACCTTTCTCAAATAAATTTATAATTATATTTTTTAATATTCATAGTATAGATATGCATAACTATGCGTCTCTAGCTGCTGCTGCAGACAGCAGTTTCCAATTGGAACAATTTATTAAGCTGTTAAATAAAAATATAAAATTAGTTTGACTGGGTTTAAATTCCCAAGATTGAAGGGGTACTATCATGGTAGGAGAGCTGACAAGCTAGCTTCTTGTTCACGTGGACTTAAGAAGTAGAAGGACTTCGCTCGTCAGCATACAAATGTGTGGACTGAAGTTACGACACTTTCATTTAGTTCATTCAAAAATTTCATCAAAGCCATAACAGTGGTAGAGCCAAGCAGTTCGCTGTATGAATGGGTCGGCTCAACCGGTGAAATACCACGACCTCTCAGAAGATCGTCGTAAAGTGACTCATGCCGCGTTTCGTTCCATTAAAGATCGGCAACGCAACAGTAACACTATATGTGTTGCTGGTGTCCATGGGCGGGGTCGGTTGCTTACCATCAGATGACACGCATGCTCGTTTGCCCTCCTATCCTATATAAAAAAAAATGTTACACTAACAAATGGCGTAGACATTTTTAGCCTTGATGTGAATTTGTGCGTGAAATAAGTTTTTACAGGGTTTTGACGCCCAATTCTTTTTTTATTTTTTATTTATGGGATAGGAGGGCAAACGAGCAGGCGTGTCACCTGATGGTAAGCAATCAACGCCGCCCATGGGCACCAGCAACACATATAGTGTTACTGTTGCGTTGCCGACCTTTAAGGGATAGGGGATAGGGAAGGGGGGTGGGCCTCCGGGTACATCTCTCACCGAACGAAACGCGGCGTGAGCCACTTTACGTCGGTCTTCTGAGAGGTCGTGGTATTTCACCGATCGAGCCGGCCCATTCATGCAGCGAACTGCTTGGCTCTACCACTGTCAAATTCGATTACTTTACAGGGTTTTGACTCCCAGTTCGATTACTTTTATTATTACGATTATTTTTAGTACTTAGCGCCAGGCACTTATACTTCTTAGGTACACGGTTTTACACTATTTGAAGTTGTTTTAGTACTAAATTTGTATACACGCATAGGTAAAATTTTAAGCAACATTTGGGAATATTATCACGATTTAGTCACATAAAATAATTACTCTTACGAATTATATCATCAATTCCTTATTTTGTATCTTTTAAATATATAATAGTTCCTTCAGTGCAACTCGGTATCATAGCGATCAAAAAACTTTGCAAACGTTGACAAGCAAAATAATTTTAGAAAGATTCGAATTCGTGAAAGTTATTAGTTCAGACTCAATTCCTTTCGGCCAACTTATCAGTTATATTCGAAGATCTTAATCTAGCGTGTTGCATTATGTCAACTGATAGATCATCTACATTAGTGTATCGACACTTCTGGAAGCTGAATATGTCCGTGATGAAGCCGACTATCTCGGACTGGAAGGCTTCGCACACGTCGTGGAGCCGCTCGTGAGGGCCCAAGAAACCCCACACCAGCACGGGCAGCAGGTGTTCCGATATTGAGTAGAAATGCGCCATGAACCCGTCCGGGTACTGGAGGTAGCGTCGTTTGGCCTTGATCACAGACCACACAGCTGTTGTCAGCGCCTGCAAACATTTTTATATTTCAAAATAACTAACATAAATAATACATACTGTCAATTTCATATAGCGCCATTTTGTATCATTGGGGCAAATGGTATGATCCATTGCGATACTTATACGATACAATCTGAGTGATGTGCAGTAAAGTGTAAGGAAACGTATGGCCTAGTGCACAATTATGTTCAGTCATAGACTACAGAGAGGTCTACTCACGCTCTCCTTGAACCCGTCGGAGAGCCAGCGGTTGCGCACGACGGCCAGGACTGAGGACGGCGGCGCGGCCAGGTCCTCGAAGGCGTCCAGCAGGATGTAGTCCAGCACCACGTCGTAGAACGTTAGCGCCTGGACGAGGAACACACATTAGTATCCGCCTTAAGTGAGCTGTGGCGAGAAGAATGTTAAACTATGCCATCATTATTGGTTTTATTATCGTTGGACATTTAATTGACATATAAAACTTACTATAAACCTATTTATAACTGCTTAACAAGCATAATTAATACAAAGTAAATTATGCTAATTAACTAATTAAAAGTTAAACAATATTTTATATGCGACATTTAAACGACACATGAATATTTAAATTCAGCAATTAAGGTAGTTTGGATTGGTAAGATTAATAAAAACTACAAAAACTTCCACTCATATCAATAAATCACAAGCGAAAAAATATACGTATGTCACAGTATTTATCTCAAAAACACTGAAGTTACCTTGACGCCTTTAGCGGTGAGTTCCGTTTGTATTGTGGTCCAATTAGCAGCGTCTGTTGCCCATGAGACCATCTCCTCGTACGCCACCAGAAATTCCTTCGGTTCCTGCACCAATATTATTCATCCTATATCAACGTATAGATACGTAGGTAAATATATTTAATGTAGGTACATATTACTGTAGGTGTCAACAATACAGTAGTAGAGCCCTGCAGTTCGCTGCACGAATGGGCCGGCGACAGCCGACGATTTACTTTCAGAAAATCAACTCATGCCGCGGTTTGTTCGGTAAAACAAGTATCTCGAGGCCTAATTACCTTTCTTTTCCGGCTGCCTTCCTTCCCTATCCCATTCTAAAAGATGGCAACGTAATTGTGACCTACTCGGTGTTTGGTGTCCAGTTGTCCATTGGTGGCGTTAGTTGCTTACCATCAAGTGACACGCGTGCTCGTTAGCCCTCTTCTCCTCTTAAAAAAATCAATCAAAATCCTAGCTAGATGATACCTTGTCAGCGAACAGCAGCAGATCCGTCAGCACTTGCCTGCCGGCGTCCACGAACCAGGCCCAGACAGCCGCGTCCCTGAACAGGGCGGTGAAGGCTTGTCGCAGACAGTGCAGCTTGCACAGAAACTCGCTGTCCGACGTGCACTGCACCACTTCGGTCCTCAGCGTCCTGCATCATGACAATCACTATTAACTTGATCCGGGATTAGCTTGATATAAATTGGAACATAAATCTAGAAAAATACCTGTAAGGTATCCCACTTTCTAATTGTTTTATAGCTGCCTGATAAAGTTCTAAATTTTCTAGTTCTGGTAATGCTTCAGTGAGATCATCAAAATCTCGTAAATCAGCTACCTGTAAAATATTAATTGATCAATTTTTATTCATCTGCAGAAAATCTCATCACACCAATCAATTTCAATGCTAGTAAACTATTTCTACTAGTTTCTAGAAGGTTCTCGGTTTCAAACTAATCTTCTATCCTACTTATCTGATCGTGATACCGTAAAGTGAGAAATTTAAAAGCCTCTGAAGCAGTTTTACTCACTTGATCCTCAGCGGATGCGAACGATTCGGCGCTAGAGTGATGTTCACGTTTCGTATGCGAGGAAGCAGTGTGTGTGGATAACAGACGAGTACGTCGTCCTTCAACACCTTCCGCTCCAGGACCGCCGCTCTCCGACCTGAACAATACCGACCGCTGGTCCAGGAATAACAACTCACAACGCTCCTGTTGAGAATAGGGACTGTAGTAAATTAATAATTATTTCCTATTTATAAAAACAATTGGTATATAGTCTATCATTACCTGCAATAAATAGGCATTCTGCAATAAGTCTTGTATCTCTCTACAAAATTCCGCTTCCTCTGGCGATGTAAGAGCGAGGGTCCCAGACACTCCTCCCCGTGCACCCAATGAAAACGCGGCCAGCGCATCCTCCCAATAATTTATACTTGTCTCTAACGCTTCCATGCCTGTAACGAATAGATATAAAAATATATAATAGATATAATAATATTTGAAAACAGTCAGGTAAATACGATAAAAACACAATTGAGGGCCACGTGGTCGATTGGTATAACAACCGACTGCCCAGTAGAAGTCGGCGAGGTGCCACCCGGGGTGTTTGTATGGCGTCTGGATGTTCTTTCAAAATTCAAATTCATTTAGTTCCTTAATTCGGAAATAGAGGGCGCTGCATGTATTGTGTCCAAAAAATCTTATAAGACGTAGTTATGTTGGCGAATCTGGTTTGATTTCGAGGGGATTTTCACTGGCATATCGTCGGCACAGCCAATAATAATAATAGTGCGTAGTCACAATATACGAGTATGTGGGTACAAAAAATTCAAGGCCTGATAAAAAAACATGTGGTAGGTGGTTTTTTTTTTATGGAATAGGGGGGGCAAACGTGCAGGTTTGTCACCTGATGGTAAGCAACTATCGCCGCCCATGGACACTAGCAACACTAAGTGTAGTTGTTGTAGAGTTGCGATGCCGCCCGTTCAAATAGAATAAGGAATGGGGAGTGGGAAAGGTTGGGCCTCCGGGTGGCTCCCTCACTCAGCGAAATGCGATATGAGTCACATTCCAAAGGTATTCTCAGAGGTCGTGGTGTTTCACCAGTCTAGCCGACTCAATCATCTAGCGAATTGCGTGGCTCTACTCAGCTTTAGAAACATTCACACATCTATAATTGCTTAATGTGGTTTAGAGTTTTTCAATAATTGAAAGTACCTAGAAAGTGATGAGTTTAGTAACAGGTGAGAGTGTGATACTTAGCAATTACAAAAATCCACCAGCATTGATATTTAACTTAGTGGAAAGTATGATTGAACACAATGAAAACCAATTATAATTGAATGTTTGTTTGTATTTTTTTATTATCAAAACTAAATACAACAACCACTGTAGATAAATTCTTCTCATTATTTCTTCATGAAAAAAAAATTACTAATGATTACTTTAATGGATTTCCCAAGTGCCTTATAACTATGTACTCTTAAATTAATTTTATTTACAATCTCTTAAAATAGTAATGGGTTTTAAGCAAAGAACAGACATGTTTATTTTGTAAAAAATTGCAGATCATGAACTGTCCCTGCCATAGTGCACAAGGCATTAGCTATTCTTTCCTCAATTAAGGTTCGACGTTCTTCTTGTGTCCTCATTATTTCTGCCATAGATTCTAATGCATCGGCTATCCTTTCTTCTGCTGCTATTCTACGTTCTTCGAATTCTATAGCCCATTTCGGTGGTGGGGATGCAGTGCGTAAATTATCATCTGAAATTAAAAAGATAAGTTTCAATTTCCGTAGTCGAGTAACTATTCTAATAGTTCTAAAATAAAATGACAGAGGAAATAATAAGGGTAATATTTAATTTCATGAGTTTGAATACAATAATTTTTTTCTAGAGCTCTACTTAAAAACATGTACAAAATCAAAGGAGTATGATATTTTGCCTATATTAAATTAAGAAAATTTCAAATTATTTGATTCGAAAACATAATAAAATTCTCTTTTGTATGAGGAAGTATTTTCTTTAGTCAAGTAAGGAAATAATAATTGAAGGAAATATGTTTTTAATTTTACCTATATGTAGTGTGGCGCTAGTACTAGGTTTCAATGCAGGAACTTCTATAATTTTCATTTTCTCAACTGGCTCTGAATCAGAATCTTCAGCATCAGACTCGAGTTGATTAGAAGACTGATCTGCAGATGCTATGCCATCCTTTTCACTTAATTCTAGAACCCTCAATTCTAAGTCATTCAAAGGCACAAACCTATGAGAATCAGTTCCAAATCTTCTCACATTAGCTGCTTTTTTTCTACATTTGTGTCTCCATTCGAACCAGTACTAAAGGTACAAACAACTCAACTGTCATATCTGAACATAAATTTTACATTAAGTTCTGGTAACTGAACAGTCAGTGATACTTGACCAAATAAATAAGAATTCCAATTCTTGAGTCATTAAAAATTTTAATTAATCAATTGTAACAATTTTACCTTTTTCCAGCCATGAGGAGTTTTGAGAGCACCTCCATGAACTGCATTTAATTGTTTAGCTAGTGAAGTCCACTTTTGCTTTTGCTGTTTTTGATTGGCGAGTGTGGTACCGGGAAGCAAACCTTTGCTAATATCTCCGTTTTGTTCTAAGAAATCCATTAAAATTTCCAATTGCTCTCGCAAAATACGACGAGGCGGAGCCATCTGAAAATATTATTTTGGTGCAAGTGTTCATGTTCATAAAAGTTACAATATTTTTTGTTTGTTTTTTTTTTACATATCATGAAAGCAACTAGAGCAATGGATATAAATCAATGGTTTGTAAAAGTGAAACCATGGTTCGAATCTAAAAAAAAACTATAATCCTACCTTATTTATCGATCCACCTAGATCAATTTTAAAAACAACTGTCTAAGTAATTAAAATAAATTTGCAATTAATAAGTCAATTAAAACGCGCGCTATTTATACATTATTAGAAAATAGTTGACATTAGCAATCGCTTTCGCCTTCGCCATCAATACCATGTACAAGCAATGTCAATGCAGTGACATGAATATTGTGACACGTAATGGCGGCTCCGTAAAAAAAAATCTAGAAGGCGACTGCGCGATATGACATCGTTTCATTTGCCTATGCCGGCCGGTCTAGAGGTAATAAATGATTCAATTGAAGAATGATATAATATAATATAAATATGTTAATATTTACGGTGAAAGTAAGATGACAAAGGCGTAGTATTAGACTTATTTACAATTACTTAGTCTTAATTAGTTTTTAAATCAGTTCACCTGCTGGTTAGCAACAGCAATGTGATCTTTGGCAGCAAGCAGAGTAATCTAGAGAATCACACTGAACTGCTAAAATCATATTCTTTCTTCATACAAAACTCAAACTTACGAAAAATTGTAATTCTTGCTGGTAGCGAGGTAAATTATAGTTTCGAAACTCGTCAAGATGGCGCTCGAGTAGAATCTGTGTTTGTTACGAATGTAGGTGTTGTGTATACAAAATTAAAAAACAAATTTATTTTTTTTTAAATAAATAAATCTATATATATGTTCAATACATTTTGCAACTGTTTTATAAATTCGCATTTACACTTACACTATAGTGGCGCCCCCTTCTAATTTAACGCTTAACCACAGACATTTGATAAACACTGTTTCATTCATAGTTAAGATAGATCGGCAATAGTCATTAATCACCCAAACAACGAGACCAAACATGGGTTGTTGATGTGTTAGTAGTGTCCGACCGAAGGTGTATTTTTGGCCGAAGCCGAAGCCCGTTAATCGGCAATCTCCACAACCATCGGCCGAAGCCGAAGGTTATAAACTATTAGTAATTTAATAATTTTCACAGCTAAAGAAGAATATCAGCGTAAAGTGGCTCGTGCCGCTTTTTTCTCGGTCATAGAGGTATCCGCACTGAACTAAGTGCAGTCCGGTCCGTGAGTCACTCACTCTTTCGTAACAGTTCGTTTAATTCCGACTGTTTTCAGACTTTCGGCGTGACCTTCGGCTTCGGCCCATAATTTGGCCGTAGCCGAAGTTCTCGCCAAAGATGGATTTTTGGTCGAAGGTGGCCGAAGCCGAAGCTTCGGTCGGACACTATCGTGTTAGTGACTTTTTATTTTATTTTTTTATGGAAAAAAGGGGCAAACGAGCGAGCGGGTCACCTGATGGAAAGCGACCACCGCCACCCATGGACCTCCGCAACACCAGGGGCGTTGCATCAGCGTTGCCGGGCTTTAAGATAGGAATACGCTCGTTTCTTGAAGGTTTACGTTCATGTTAACAATGTATACGTAAAAAGCGC
Organism: Euproctis similis; assembly: GCA_905147225.2. NCBI lineage: Eukaryota > Metazoa > Arthropoda > Insecta > Lepidoptera > Erebidae > Euproctis > Euproctis similis. Next base: position 15,921,461 of record LR990112.1, on the reverse strand, counting down.
ATCAAAGTGTCAACTTTTACTTATTCAATGTTCATGTTTTGAAGTGTAAATATCCAGAAAATCTAATATACGCGGTTGCGCTGTTTGTGATGAATAATAGAGCATTGTTACACGTGCTCATTATTAGCATGAGAGCATGCTAGTACCGAGCATGCTCTTCATACTAGCATGTGTGTACATACCTTGAGCATGCTAGTTTCGAGCATGCTCAAAAAGCGACAGCCATGCTAATATCGACCATATATATTCAGAAGCATGGTTGAAAATAGAATGCTTATTGACAGCAAATGACATAAGAAGCATGCTCATAACGAGCATGCTCTTTATTTAGCATGTGTAACAGTACCCTTATTACATTCTTGCTGACATGTGCCATCTATTATAGTCTATGCTAAATCTATGGTTTCATTAAAATCTCTGCAAAATTAGTGTTAAATTGTCTAGAAAAAAATCATCTGTAACATGACACATTTTCAGGTATTATACCTATTTTAACATCTTTTTTTTGTTACACCAGAAAATGCTTTATGCACACCGGGCCGGCTCGACCGGTGAAATACCACGACCTCTCAGAAGACCGACGTAAAGTGGCTCACGCCGCGTTTCGTTCGGTGAGAGAGGTACCCGGAGGCCCACCCCCCTTCCCCATCCTTTCCTATCCCCTATCCCTTAAAGGTCGGCAACGCAACAGTAACACTAAATGTGTTGCTGGTGTCCATGGGCGGCGTTGGTTGCTTACCATCAGGTGACACGCCAGCTCGTTTGCCCTCCTGTTCCATAAAAAAAAAAAAAAAAAAAAAAAAAAAAACCACCGCCTGGGAACAGCAGGGGGTGGGTAGTGTGGGACTTCCAAAACAGTAAACTGCAATCCGATCCTAGGGTTACCCACTAAAACCTCGCGGCGGCGATCCTCCGGCGTTGGGGTGGTCCAGGATACGGTTAACCCCTCTGGACCACCCCGCCGTTGCCCCTCCCTGTCACGAGGGGGGCTCATCCTCGGCGTGAGACTCCCCAGGGCGAGGTGGCTCTGGCCGCGCGCTGTAAAGAGGCGCGCGGCCGGCGGTGCCCCCGGCAGCGCCCCCGACGACCCTCCCCGGCCGCACCGGGGGGTTATCCTTCCCGGGCCGCGACCCGGGCGCACCCGCGGGGTGTGCGCTTTCGCGGCCCGTCGACGGCGGCGATCACTGAGCTCGCCGCCGCCGCCTTCGTGCGGGATTGGCTCTCTCCCGACCCCGCTCGGCGGCCTCCTTCTGACCCATTTTAACTTCTAGAATTTAATACAAAGTAAGTCGTGATATTAAAACTATTCCACGAAGTATAGATGCAAGGAGTCCGACCGTAAAATGTTGAAAAAATGGTCTCCATTTAGGGGACAGAATTTTCCTTCTTTCCGAGGGAAGTTTTGTTGCTGTTAACGTTTTTTTTATTATACACGTAACTTTAAAATTTTCTAGATTTTTAGATATAACTTTTGAACCCGTGTTTACATATAATCTTATAACTCTTAAGCCCGAATACTGAACCGCCACTCAAATATAGGGGCGTTACTTAAGGGTTTAAGTAGCTGTCACATTAGACACAATACGTGAAATTTGAGCAGTAAGTAGCACTTTATTGATTGTCAGATTTGAGTGTTGGTTCAGTATTCGGGCGTTATACTTATACTACTTATAATCGCTAAGTCTTAAATTCTACCGCAGCCAGTTGCAGAAAAGAGAACTAAGATCTGGGGTGTGCATTAAGAAATCATTAACAAAAGCAATTCATTCATTCAATTCATTTTTTTAATAATCGTATATACAATTTAAATTATAATATTATTTGTTATTGTCATTAGAAAATAAAGAGTGAAAGGAATAAACTCATACGTTCTCGCACTGACGCCCGCTTGTTCGCGTTGTTCTGTGCAATCAATGATAGATGGCGCTGATTTGTGCAGAACAATGTCTACCAAGTCAGTACCCATATTTATGTATATTTTAAAATAATGATTAGATTGCTACATCTATTGTCTGCGGTAATTATATATTTGAATGACTCTTTTACGTAATTACTTTAATATTGAAGCGCACCATTATAAATCGTAGTATTGCGTAAAGTAAAAATACACATTAATATAATAAATAATGTCTTAGGAGAGTTATCTTTCCATAAAATGTTTGCAGAAGTTTTATTTGCTTGTCAAAATCTGGACACATGCATTCATTCATTTGACAAATTAAACAGAAGAGAAAGATAGATAATAAGCAGTAGAGATACATTGCAAATAATATGCACTGTTTCTGAAATAAAATTAGAAACTATATCGTGGGGGTACCTAGGCAGGCGCATAACGTCTTTTAAACGATGAATATTGGTGCTTATCATTTCCATTCATTTGGTGCTTATCATTTCCATTCATTCTGTGAAAATTATTATTATTATTGCAGGTTGGGCGGATTTGTAACAGGGGTCACAATCCAATTAAAACCATAAATCTGTTTGTGTGTCCCAAATTGTCCCTGACAAATCAAATGTCGGCTTAACAGCTTATGACCGGCAAAGTAAATAATTTTAACTTGGTATTTCATTTATATTCGTGAGTTGTATTTGCGAATAATATTAGATTAATTCAGCTTTTATAAATATCATATTCCAGCATTGACCATATCCGACCCCTCTTATAACTTGCAAATAGTTGGTGGTGGTTAAATGGACTACTGAAGACTACTAAAGACTACGTGAAGCAATGCAGCTGCACACCTTCTATTCTTTTGGTATTATAGTATATCATCATAATCTATCGCGTACAATTTGTTAAGTCATCGATACTAATCACATAAAAATAATTATTTTCCGAGTCCGCACAAACATCATAAAACTGTTTGCTTATAATATAAAATTCGTCTCTTATAAGTTAAAGGGGTTCAACATAGCGCTGCGCGGTGCTGTGAGTACGATGCGGCGCGACAGGTGGCGTGGCTGTCGTGAGGCATAGCAGCGCCATTCAAGCATGGTCTCTGGCCGGTCTCCATCCGGGCTCTCGCAGCGGACTTGCCGCGCGCCGGCAGTCTAACGGAGGCTCCGCACTGCGACGGTTACGTTTATGAATAACCTCTGTACTACACTGTTCTACCCGAAGCGTTATTATTTGTAACTGTCGTCCATAAAATAGATTTGGATCTACATCTGAATAAATAGGAAAAAGTGATCAATAACAAGTTAACTGTGCTGTGTGTAATAATTTTACATTTTTGTGGGTTTTCTTTAAAGGTTTCACTGCTTATCCTGAAACGAATCTTTTACTGATCCTGAGACGTTTCTTTTTCCTAAAGGTAAGACAAAAAAAAATATATTCGAACGTCCGTTAATTACACCTACGTATCTATCGCACGAGAGCAATCTAATTATGTTAATTTTATTTTGTGTAGATATTATAATTTAATAATTAACATATGCAAATATATAACTACTACGACGAATGAAGGATAAATCAAATAAGACAGTTCGTATTTATTTTTGAATTTGGAATTATCGACACTTAATAAGGCCTATTTTTATCAATTGCTAACGTTGAACAAAATTCACTTCCTTGGGATGTGATACACTTTTTATTGTTTTTTTTTTAGTGGCCAGAAACTATTTAATGCGAGTCCAGTCAAAACCGTTAATTACAAAATAATCGGCGGCATGTGTGTTAGTGTGTATACTATATTCTCAATAGAATTATGAGTCTCATGCTTCGAGGTACGTGAGCTGAGAGAAGAGATCTCTTGATACGTTTCTTATAAACCGGTTCATTCGGATACAATGTTATGCAATACAAAACCTAATCGCCAGAACAATATACACGATACTTTCGAAAATATCTAAGGAATGCAATGCCTGTACAGCTAGATGTAACATTTTTTTTATTATTATTTATGCATGCTTTTCGTTAGACATGGCTAAAAATTACGCCTATTAATGTCGTTTGAAAGCTTCGCGCCGATTGACACGATATATATTAACAAAATACCTATTAAATATTTAGCCACATACTATAAAACCACATATTGAAGCTTTTTATAGACAAAGCCTATGTACCAAATGTTTAGATAAAAAAGACCATGGACGCCAATTAATAAGGCCGTAGCTTATAAAGCATATTGTCAAATATAATTAAACTGTTTTTAAATAAGTTAACGGTCGGTATATGGAATATATACTGGATTTAAAATTATTATTTTTTTATCTAATAAGATTATCATACTCTGCCGAAACGGGTTGACCCATTTTTATAATTTCTTACGTATACCTATTTATTCATTAGATCTGATAATAAGGTCAAAGGCTTTTCATAATAGCGATAACTTGTACAATAACAATAATATTTTTTTGCGTGTAGGTGTACTGTAAAGTGTTAGATTTGGCATACTTAACTTTTACATAACCAACCATAGACAAAAATGCAAAAGTAAGTGTAGTTTAAAAAAACACATTCGAATTTCAAATTGTGTTCGTAATATATGTTAAAATCGATTCCGTATACCTCTTGGAAACCATAGACAAATGCATAACGAGTCTGGTAAGACAATTACTGTTAGCAGAAACCACTCGCTGATCTTTTCCTCATTTTACCGGTTATATTTGCTTGTAGTGCCTAATTATCCTTAGGTTTGTCTTAACTGCTAGAATCATATAAATTCCAGGTTAATTTGTAGTGGCGTTTTTTTAAATAGTAGTTGCTGATGTACATAATTTATTAATAACCCATCATAACTTTTTTTGCACAATACATCAGACGATTCATAAATTTATTTTAATAAAAAAACAAAACTCAGTCTTCCAAATTCCTTTCAATGATTGATTACAGTTTAATTCATTTCTTTAATTAAACATTTCTACTATATAACGGGTAAAGGTAAGTGAGTAACAGAGTTTATGCTTAGACCTCAATATCTTTTCACCGAGATAACAAGAACACCTATTCCATTTGGGACGTAAACATAACGGCGAGGCTTAACGGCCACTGCCTACACCTTCAGGTAGACAAAGGCGTGAAGTTATGTTTTGTTAACAGGAACACTTTTGAATACCATCATTGCAACATGTATGAAATTCCAAGATGCGCTTTTGTCATCGTTGCAAATTTGTAAGCAGATGCTTGTTGGTTAAAGGTGTACAGCATATATAGATCGTTAGATAAGTACCTCGTAAACTGCAGCTGTGGTTTACACGTATACATATATATTTATTGTATGGACACAAAATGCCGGTACCACAGCACAATTGCCCGAACTTACATTGTGTCGAAATCCGGCAAACATATTTCGGAGAATAACATAATGGCATTTGAAACTTTTTTTTTGTCACCGGTTTTCATCGGTGGCTTTATAAAATAGGTTTTATTGCTGTAGACATTGCAAAAAAATAAAACGTTTATCTTAGAGACAAACGTGACTGACGTAACAGATCGGCAACAAGTATGTTCAAGCCTATAAATAGTTCTTTGGTGACTGTTGAACTCGCTTTTGCCAGTGTACCGACCAATTGGCGTCATTGTATCGATCAGAAGTTCACGTCATCGGGAATATCGGAACATCTTCCGTATACAATAAGATATACTTATTTAATAAGTACATTTAATATAATGAAATTTACTATCTAATTTAGTACACAAACCGCACCAGTGTTAGTCTTTCGAGATTCTTTCTACGTAAATGATACCTTAAAAGACGAATAGTCGTGGTCATTTATAAACTGTACTGTTTATGCCAACCCCGATCGGGATTTGGCGTGAAGTTATCCTATTGTTGGACTAAAAAAAACAGTGCTGTATTGATATATGAGGCGTACGAATAAAGTTAACGTCATTACAAGAAATGCGTGGCCATGCGTGGGCAGCTGCGGCCAAAAGTAGTGATGTATATGATTATTTGATTAAGCAATTATGTATCGATAAAACGGAAGCCGTATCTTAATAAGACGCTCGCCGCTGGCCCGGGGGGTGGACACTTGCCATTTGAGTTCATCGAGTCTCCTCCTCTGCTAGTTGTTTATTTCCGTTTGCTTGATCAACTTGATGCCCGCTGCCCGCCATGCATATACTTGTGCACTTTATTAATCACCATCAACTAGTTCAATGAACCTATCAGCGCAAGTTACATTTGATTGGCCAGTGTTTTAATGTAGTATCTGACAGTTAACTTAAAAGATGGCCCAAAATAACTTTTTCCAAAAAAAAAGAATAGTAAATAAATTTGTAGATCAGATCTACTAACATGAAAGTTACGAAAGAAAGGATATAGGGAAACATCTTAATATACATTCACATACATGCATAACTTCACGCCAAATCCCTTTAGGGGTAGACAGCGAGAACAGATCGCCATAAAGCACAATTAGGCTTACACACCTCACTCGCTTCGTTGACTTTCATAACTCTTTGTAGATACGACACTTTGTAGATTTTGTTGTATTTTATTATCCAAATAAAACATAGTCAGGTATTACATACCCCACAAGGGATTTGGCGTGAAGTTATGTATGTACAAAATCAAAATCGGGCTTGTAACTGACAGTTTCCTAATGGCATGCTTCAACAATATGTCATAATCGATTCATATATATTTAATACCCATTCGGAATACAAACATATACATATAGTTATCAAGTTTACAAAGCTATAAATTTGGTAGGGTCTAATGAGTTCCCCTGCCCCACTTTGTCTGGTTGCAGGGGCGTTACAGAGACATTTCGCGACGCAATAACTAGGAGAGTTGTCGGCTGGAAAATTACTTCAATTTTTGGGGTGGTATCGTTAAATGGCCCCGTCAAGACGTTTTCACATCGAGCGAGTACGCCTTGACTGGGCCAACTCAATGCAAAATATTAACACAATATAGGGTTATCATTGTTTAATTCAAAATATTGCGTTTATTAATTTCACGACTTTATTTTATTAGTTTCATTGGTAATGGTTTATTGTCTTAGCAACAAGTTAATATATAGGTATTTAGGTATAAATTGACACTGGAAAACATGCGAAACCTTGAGATTGAAATTGAATAAAAATGCAAATTTTATTCAATTTATTTTAATGCAAATCAAAGGTAACCGTGCTAATGTTAACATAACATTCAATGAAGTTTGACCATTGAAATATATTAACTTCTAGTCCCTTGCGGGGAAGGCAGAGAGAACAGAGCGCACTAAAGCACGATTCTTTCGCACCTCACCTGGTCATGGAAAGTGTATCGTGGCCGTCCTCGATTCCTATATCCTTCCGGTTTTGCACTTTATATCTGCTTAGTCAATTTTTCATCAACCACTCTTTCTACAAGTCCGAACCACTGGAGCATGACCTTCCTTACTTTTACACCGACACTCTCTTTCAATGTAACTTCCTCCATTACAACCTTGTTTTCGACGCGGTCAACGAGCAACTCTCCACAAATTTTGCGCAGTGCCTTCATTTATAATAACATAGCATAACATCAATAACTAATAAATATTGTAATGTCACGAGTTATAATAGACTAACACATATTTTTTCATTTTCAATGCTAAGGTCACAATAATAGTCTAATAATATTTTGTAACTAGCACAATTAATATACAGAGACAAGATGACCTCACGAATGGTGATGAAGTCTAGGTAAATTTTGTCGTCCAATTTGTGCAAAACAAGGTCATGTCTCTCGTGCCAAGGGTAAACAGGGAAAGGTTTCTATGTTATTCTACGCCACACCTGAATTTAAATATGTGTCATAATAACCCGTTACGGCATGTAAATGACATAATTGTTTTTTTATGTCATAATTGTTGTTTTTTTTTATTTACACATGGCTAAGGGAGATAGTACGTCGTGCCATATTTAATACATATAATAAAAATACATGACGTATGTTCTACATATGAAGATAAATTATAATGCTATTATATGCATCGTGGTGTAGTGTAAGTTCACAGTAGCGAGTTCGATTCCCAACAAGACAAACATATCTGTGGATTTCCTGTGTAAATAAAATAATCAATAAATAAACAAATTATGCCCGTGTATGGTAACTCTTTAATTATTGCACGGAAAAAATCATTGTTTGAGACAAGAAGTAACGCTGCTTACTCCATCGGATATTAAGGGTGTGGTGGTGCATTACATAAATTATACATAAATGTATGTCATATCCTTCGTCTAGTTCCTGGCGGCCAAGTGTTTCCGCTATAAACATTAACGACTCCAATTAACGCCTTTCTGAAGAACTTATTTTGATAATTAGTGGAAGTTTTTGAAGATTAGTTCGGTTAATTTGAAGTTGACATATAAAATGAAGCGGGGTCACGAAAGTAACGAAGGGCTCGGTGCCAGTGGTTGTTAAGGGGCTGAACAGAGGGCGATTCTCGTATTCGTATGCAGTCCGCGCGAATGGCAACCGAGCGATCGATACGCGCCCGCGCGTCGCCCTCCTCGCAACTAACTACGACTTACCAGTCTGCTACAACAAACATACATACACTTTACTTATTTATACACATAACTATATTACGAAGAAAGAATTAACCCAAAAAAAGATGTCATGGGAAAATAATGCAGAAATAGCATAGCAACTTGCAAGCTATATCTTTGTCTTTGACCTTTATAAATTTATTTATAGCCCTAAATATATGGGTGAATTTTTATTAAATCCCAATGGCTTAATACAGTACTTCTAATTACAAAGTCCCAATTTCTAATGCTAAGCCTTAATGACTTTAGGTAAGTCATAAAAGATAATGAACTGAAAACAATGTACTATGGACTAAACATTTGAATAGATGAATTTGGGAAAACTTAAAACCTTGTTTGTGATTACGGGGCATTGGCCAGTGCCATCAAATAGTTTGAATATCGAATATCAACCGAAGAATAAAAATGAGCTGCCAGCATTATATATTCACATGTAGCCGACTGTTATTAGGTAACATAGAATTTGCAATTGTAATCGCCGAACATCGAACATCACATTCTCAGCGAGTCGAATCATTGAACCGAATAAATACCTTTTTAAAGATAAAAAGATGACATCATCGTTCGGGAACCACCCAGGGACACGATAAAAAAAACAGTCTTGATCAAGCTAATCAACGGAGTGTGGAACAATTCAGCTTGTAAACACGCGGTCCCGAACTTTACAATATGATTCCCTATTTTTCTTTGCGGCATAAACCTTTTTCGATTCTCCATGACAGGAAAAAAAATGTATATGTTAATTTTCTGTGCCATATTGAACCCACCTCCAAAACGGCTGGGCTGATCAAAATGATATTTTGTGTGTATATTTTGTTAGGATCTGAGGTCAGAGCAGCCCGTGCTTAATCAAAGTATGTACCTATTATGAATAATATGGTATTTATACCAATCAAAGACAATTAATTAAACCTTCTAAATTTGTGTTAGCATTACGATGAGATAACATTATGACATTGAGAGAGACCTTTATGACAATGAACACTAATAAGGAATATATTTATGACAATATAACAAGTTACAAGCGTACGTAATAAATATTTTATAACGCCTGGAAATACAAAGTTGAGAATCATAAATAAATAAATAATTCTCATCGCAGAGTAGTGTGGGCGTGCAATATTACGAAATAGTTGTGATATTAGCTCATACTTATTACTTGTATGTATTTTCCATATAAGGCTGTACTACCGTAAGTAAATATTGACATAGGAAGTAAACAAAAGTCTTAATGTGAGTGAATTTGAGACGTGTTCACCCCTCTACTACTAGTCTCCCCCATCGAATGCCCTAACTACTTACTAATATGGCTGTCTATACTTCTAACGGTAGCCAGACATGTACTACGGGGAGAAATTATTGATAGAATCGAGTCGGATGTATGTTTTGATTCATTTTTGATGTTCACAGAATCATCGAAATCGGTTCATATTTCTGACTCTACTATTGGTTCTAGTATTGGTTCCTGTGAATTATAAACTTGAACTTTCTTAAATATATCCGATATATTTTAAAGTACATAAATAATTTATGAAAAATTTACTTGAAAATTGTTTCAAACTAATTATTTGTTAACAAATACATTACCTAGAAACTAGAACTAGAATTAACTAAATAGAATTTAAACGTAACGTAACTAGAATTTAAACACATATTACACTTATTACACACATAACTTTCGTATACATTTTTAATTTTGATTTTAATGAAAATGTGAGTATTTTTATGATTATTAAGATTTATTATATAGATAATATTAATAGCAAAAAATATATAATTAATATGTTACGGAAACATAACAACTCCTCTTATTTTGAAGTCGTTTAATAAGTTATTGTCATAATCTAATTTTCTAAGTATAATACCCGTTGTATACACTTTCGGATATTAAAAGCGTTAATTTACCTCATTATTTTCTAATAAATCTCTAGCACACAAGTAGCAGATAGTTTTGCATAGCAAATTGACAGTTATGACTAGTGATTATTTGCCCTCATGCCTAACTTTCGCTACAATCAGGAAATACCTACGTATATAAATTGTAATAAATTGCATAGTCGTATCTGTTCCTGTTATGTAATTATTGTCTATGATTAGATATCCCTTAATAAGGCTAATTCTACTTCGATCACATTTTGTACGTAAAGCACGAAAATAGATTTAAATAATATACAATATTTTTCAAGTAGCGGAATATTAAACTGATGTGAATTAGATTAAATTTATTTACTAGTTACTAGTAGTAACTAACTAATCACGAACCAACATGTCGTGATTACCTAGACAGTTCCTTTTATGTTCCTTTTTTTTTGAAGTCGACGCTCCCTAATCGAATGGATTCTTTCGATGAACAACGGGCACCGTTAGGAGGGCGAGAATGCAGCTGCTCTTTTTCTTTTTAAACACATTCTTTATAAACGGCCTAAGGAAGTAACTGGGTCAGAAATACGATCGATTTATATTTTTACGATAACGAGTATGAAACAATAGGTCGTAGATATCACATATATTATTATGCTGTTTGATTTGCAAAAAGCATTTCGATACTTTAATTCGCAAACCTACTAACTCCACTTTTTTCGTAACTGAAAATTTTACTAACTGAAACTAGATAATGTCTAGTTTCTGCCGGTATCAAAATGCCATTTTCGAAAAAAAGTGCAGTTATTAAGTTTGCGAATTAGGGTATCGATTTGTAATATTAACTAGCTGACGCGGCGAACTAAACACCGTTTTTTTTTTAATTTCACGCCCCTGCGATCATCGAGTTTCCAGTAAAATCCAGTTGCAACTGGCTTCTACACCGCGTAAGGAATACTCCTACCAAATTCCAAGTCAATCGGCCATTTTGACAAGTGAGAGAAAAAGTTCTTGTGATTTCATGATGATTGTGTTCACAAACGGGATCAAATCAATGGGATATAAATAGATATCGTCTCTCCTTATCGAGAAAACTACTAAGAAACAGTCCGTCTGTAGTCAATACGCTTTTACACGTAATTGGGCGTTTATCAAAAAAGATGTACGTATGCAAATTTGTAGCGTCCAAGAATTTAATTGCTCATAAAAAAATAAAATAAAGTAATTTCGATAAATAGTTTATTTACGTGTATAGATATGATACTTTAGTTTATAAATGTAGTTATATAAACAACCTAACTGTCATAAATACGACATTACGATAAAAACAAACAGCAATACTGTGTAAAATTTACATGTCCCACGCACATTTTGTAACTTTCAAGCCGCCATCATAATATCTACAAATTATTGAGCGTGCTATTTTAAGCTTTGATCGATGTATAATGGAACCATTAGTACAATTAAATGCTCTATACCGTCGAAGTTACCAACAAAATAGCTCAAAATAATGTTTAATTCTTGTCCCAGTAATATTGCTAACCCGGAATTCCGGTTATAGTCACGGTCATTTTTAGACACTTATGAATTTTTTTGCACTAAATCATTGTTATTTTTTTCATTCTGGCAACTTTGGTAAGCATAACGTCATAGCCGCCATTTTGTTTCAAACTCCAGTGTCAAAAATCTGTGTTTATAAGTGGTCGCGTCACGGTGGATCCAATTCGAAGTTCCAGATAGCAACACGATTTTATGAGGTAATGTGCAAGTTATTGTATTATTAACTGTAACACAATCACATTTTATTCTATGAAGTATTGTAAAATAAAACCAAATTAGTAATAAAACGAACAAAACAGTTTTAATTATTGTTTGAAGCTAACAAGTAGTGGATTCGTCACATCAAGATAGTCACGTGATGTATGTCCGGAATCATTTTGTGACGCACTGTTAAGCTGGGCATACATTGATCGTGAATAATGCAAAAAAAATCGTATTCGTAATTAATTGATGCTAAAATTAGCCATATAATGGTGTGTATTGTCAATACTTGATTTACTGTTCTTAGATTATTAACTTCTACGGAACGAAATAAATATAAAGAATTTAGGGTGATATGTTGTTTGTTTCATGATTTAGAGTTTTATTTTATAGTTTTAAAACTAGGGTTTGTGAGCATATCAGGCGGTTCAATACCTGACAAAGGTATAGTATGGTACCAGACAGCCCCTGCATAAGCGGTCTACCTGTACTTTTTTACATGTCTATGGGTTTGCAATATGTAGGATTTGTAGGTATATTATATTTTCAATAATAACTTTATTTTGTTAATATAATATTTCTAACTATTTCAGCTAACATGGCCCTTACAGCTGCAGAAAGGGCTAAAAGATATCGAGAGAAACTAAAACAAAACCCCGAAAAGTTTGAAGAGCAGAGAAAAAAGCAACTAAAACGACTTCAAAATAATAGGAAAAAAATTAATGAAGATGACAGAAGAAGATAAAGAACGTAGGAGGAAAACATGGAGAGAAGAAAAGAAAAAACAAAAACGGAAAAAGAAAAAAGAAGATACAGCTAGCCCAAGTTCACCAAAATCTGAACCCAGCAAATATATAGGTTTAAAAATTCGTTACAAAAAAATATGCAGGAATTATCAAGCAGCTCTAGCAAATATTCGTAAACAGAAATAAAAAAATGAAGCAATAAGAACTGCTCACTAATGAAAAATATTATGTTATTAAAATTATAATTTATTACATTAAAAACTTACAATATTAACAATATTTCAATAACTGTGTGTATTAAGCTTAGTTTATTCCAGTTAGTCACTCGAGATTCCAGATAGTCACTGTCCCTTGTTTTTACTAGACGAAAAATTAATCTAATGTAAGAAATCTTTACGAATATTTCTTGAATTCTTGTTATGTTGATCTTGCTGTTGTAGATTTATATTTTTGTAACATTCAATGTAACATTATCACAATCATAGAGTATTAGATACAATATTTTTAGACTCAAAAGATCCTACTGTGACGATCTCGATAGAAAAGTTACTCACAAGTGATGATTGTAGGCATTTTCTTTATGTAAAGACTTAGTTTTTCAAAGATTTGATGCTTACCTAATAAATAATGAAAACAGATGAACAAAACATTTAGTATTTTGTTTTTTTATTCATATTTTTCTTCCGTGACGAACCGGAAACGATTTCTGTGAACCCTGACATTTAAATTAAGATTCTGATATTTTTTTCAGTTATATCGTTATATATTTTTGATATTTACGCACTTTGGAATGTATATTACCCGATTAGACAGTTAAATATATGAATTGGTATATAATTCCAAATTCAGTTCCGGAGCGTCACATGTACATCTTTTTTGAAAAACACCCAATTCTCATTCTGTCTATCATGATATTAGTAGATTGAGACCGTTTCACAGTTGAACAAAAACTGGTCGAGATGCGTTTAACACCACCTATGTGCAAACGTATATATTATTTACGAAGCGTAGTGAAACGCAATGTGGTCTTCTAGTTATAATTTAACCGCTTTTTTCATCATCGGGCGCCAGACATCAGTCATTTACTAGTTGTCAACGCATGACCAATCTTGGTGAGATACGTTTTACATGAATAGTTTGGATGAGAACTCTCCATTCGATATGTTCCAATATAATTTATAATATTGTAGTCACACCAATGACTTATTTTCGAAAGTTATGTGTGATAAATATCGATGACTGACAACATTGTCTTCGGCAATAAGTTCCGCCACCTATTCCGTTTGGGACGTAAAAATTTGCGAGTCGAGGCTAGCAGTGGCAGCTTACACATTCGGATAGAAAAAGATGTAAAGTTATTTATCATCATTACATAGTATAAAACAAAGTCACTTTCCGCTGTCTGTCCCCTTTTAAGCTTATATCTTTAAAACTGCGCAACGGATTTTGATGCAGGTTTTTTTAATGGATAGAGGGTTTTAACGGGGTGGTTTTTATCTATAATTCATGAATAATGTAGCAAAGATGTAATTGTAAACGCTGTAAAAATTACTTTTGATGCGGAACAAAGTTCGCCGAGTCAGCTAGTAAAATATATCAAACAAATATTAGTTAGTATAACTTGACGTTAAAAGTGTGTCCGTGTTATTTTCGAATCAAATGTTACATTTTCCAAGACTGAGTAGTAGGGACGTGGTTGGAGGTGCCGAGTTCACGGCCACTGGAACAATCGATTGACGAGATTGCTAGCGAGCTGAGTGCGTGTGTACCAAACACCAGCCTCCGTTAGTTAGTTGGAAATCTTATGGAGCGTCCAAATTATAGCGGAGTGCTCGGAAAAAGTTCCTCGTGCGACTTCGAGAAAGTTCGAAGTGGCTCTCCACATTCTCGTACAACTTCCAAAAGTTCTCAGTCGCTCTACGGTGCCCATCGCTTGCGCACGCATGTTATGGATGCTCAAGTAGCAGCTGCCGTAGTTCGCGTATTTTAATTACGTGAATATTAATCTTCTTATTAAAATTTTTATAGTAACTGATGGTTTCTTTAGTAATCATAAGATAAATATTTAAATTATTTGAATAAATATTTGTCCTACAAATTAAATGGTCTGATCAGAGTCCCCTTTTTCCAACATTTATCGAATTAATAAATTTAAATTAATCTTTATTTAATAGATTAGTATTTATATAGTCTTCTGATACAGAAGCCGTGGGTTCGATTCCAGACTCATACCAATCATTTTTCGGACTTTTTTGGAAAATTATTAATATCGAGGACTGACAACTTTGTGTCCGGCGAGTCGAGGCTTTAACAGCCACTGCCTACACCTTCTGGTAGAAAAAGGCGTGAATTTATGTTTTTTTAGTATTATTATAACTTAACTTTCATATTATCAAATCAAGCGGTGCATTTGTGCATTCTTGTACAACTTCCGAAAGTTCTCAGTCGCTCTACGGTGCCCATCGCTTGCGCACGTATGTTATGGACGCTCAAGTAGCAGCTGCCGTTGTTCGCGTATTTTAATTACGTGAATATATATCACACTAAGATGTGATTAATTTGATCTTTTTACAAAAAAAAATTATAGTAACTGATAGTTCTCTAGTAATCTTAAGATAAATATTTAAATTATTTGAATAAATATTTGTCCTAAAAATTTAAATGGTCTGATCAAAGAGTCCCCTTTTTCCAACATGTATCGAATTAATTTTGCTCTTTTTTAATTGATTTATATAGTCTTTTGATACAGAAGCCGTGGGTTCGATTCCAGACGTATACCAATTATTTTTGTGTCCGGCGAGTCAAGGCTTTAACAGCCACTGCCTACACCTTTTCTGGTAGAAAAAGGCGTGAAGTTATGTTTTTAGTATTATTATAACCTAACTTTCATATTATCAAACCAAGCGGTGCATTATGCTCGACAGAAGTAGTACCTAAAGATATAAAATTAATAAACTGAATTTTCATGATTAGCTTCTTTCGATGAGACGCTCAAAAATTTCCTTTGCGAAAACTATCTTTATTCGTAGGTAATATGGGTAGCCGGAATAAAATATTGATTGATTAATTAAATTGATAATTCTCAAAAAACCATTACTATTTTTACCAGGTACTAGCTGACCCGGAGAAATAGTAATAATAATAATTCGCCTAAGTTACTCGTTGTTACACCAGCAAATAAAAGTTTCGTCAAGATAGGTCCACCCATTTCAGAGATTACCCGGAACAAACAGGCGGACGGACAAAATTGAAAAAGACTATTCATATGAAAACATATATTTATTATGATTCATTATACATTATGATACATAGGAATGTAGTAGAATGCAGTTATTTCAATATTACAAACACGCATTTCAATGTTATATAAATGTTTAGATTTGTGATGATATTAACTTGATAGTAATCAAGTGCAAAAATTGCCTTATATATACTTACTAGTAAGTACCTACAAATAGAAGACATTAACGTCAACTGATACAAATATCTGTCAAATTTCTTTTAATGATTAATCGATTGATGAAATTTTACAGATCTGCTTAACACAACGTGCCCAGACGACGTCTGATTTACTACTGAATTGTAGTCATTTTAGTTCGTGAACGCACTATGTGCAATAACTATAAATAAATAATAATAAATATACAAAAAACTATGTAGGTAAATTATGAATGAGACGACCAAAAGTTCCTTTACGAAAACTATCTCTAGTGGTAGGTAATATAGTAGCAGGAATAAAATATGTTGATTTGATAATTCTTTAAAAATAATTGCTGTAACTTTATTATGTACTGCCTGAACCGGCTGAACTTTGTTTCGGCTCGGGAACAATAAATATTATTTTTTTCTCTAAAATAAGTCGCAAATAAAAGTTCCGTCAAAATAGCCATTTCAGAGATTACCCGAAACATCCAGACGGATACGTAAAAATTAAAAAAAAAAATTAGTCTTTTTATGTTCATATGAATGTAGTAGAATGCAGTTATTTCAATATTACAAACACACACTTTAATTTTATTTATATGTTTATATTTACATTGTGACGATAATAACTTGATAGTAATCAAGTGCAAAAATTGTCTTATATACACCTACTATTTTGTACCTACAATTAGAAGACATTAACTATACATTCATACCACACGTCGACTTATACAAATATCTGTCAAATTTCGTCAAATGATTTATTCGATTGAAGAAATTTTACAGATCTGCATAACACAACGTGCTCAGACGACGTCTGATTTACTACTGAATTGTAGTCATTTATTTCGTGAACGCACTATGTAAATAAATATGTAAATAAATATACAAAAAACTATGTAGGTAAATTATGAATGAGACGACCAAAAGTTCCTTTACAAAAACTATCTCTAGTGGTAGGTAATATAGTAGCAGGAATAAAATATGTTGATTTGATAATTCTTTAAAAAATAATTGCTGTAACTTTATTAGGTAAAGGCTGAACCGGCTGAACTTTGTTTCGCCTCGGAAGTAATATATAAATATTTTTTCTCTAAAATAACTCGCAAATAAATGTTCCGTCAAAATAGGTCCAGCCATTTCAGAGATTACCCGAAACAATCAGACGGATACGTAAAAATTGAAAAAAAAAATTCATGTTTATATGTATTACAATCACACACTTTAATAGTAATCAAGTGCAAAAATTGCGTTATAATATATACTTACTAATATGTACCTACAATTAGAAGACAATAACTATACATTCATACCACACATCGACTTATACAAATATCTGTCAAATTTCTTCAAATGGTTTATTCGTTTAAAGAAATTTTACAGATCTGCATAACACAACGTGCTCAGACGACGTCTGATTTACTACTGAAGTGTAGTCATTCATATCGTGTAGTGTGTACGCACATGTGCAATAACTATATATAAATATACAAAAAACTATGTAGGTAATAGGTATCTATGCTCGGGCCCTTTGACTCGGGCTAAAAAACCGACAACAAATGGAAGTCGAGCGAGGCGAGGCAAAGTTGGACGAGGTAGGGCGAAGTGCGTTCCCACACGACAAGCACTTCCACTCCGTACAACTTTTCCTAGCCGTGTGGACGGTCGGATCAACTTCCGAAAGTAGTCCGAGGCGAGGCAAAGTTGCACGAAGTTGGGCGAAGTGCCTTCCCACATGCTCGTGTTCGCCCAACTCCGTACAACTTTCCTAGTCGTTTGGAGGCCCGGTTATAATAAACAACTAACCTTGAATTGAGTCACTGGTTTCTTATTAAAATAGGTGAGTATATTAATGCTTAAATTAAGTATTTTAAGTATAGTAAAAAAATATTTTGATTAGTCATTCGATGCTTCCTATTTATATCTGTGTGTGTATGAGCGTGTGTTTTTTCCCTCTGTTAAAAAAAATAAGGCATCGGAAAACCATATGCCTGGAATGCCATAGATTGGAGTTATAAATTTCGCATTACCATTTTTTTTTAATGAGATTAAGGTGAAGCAGAGACAAAAGAGAGAGTGATTTCATTTACAAAAGTAACTCTCTTATTTTTATCTTATTAAGAAAGAGATAAAAATATTATTACATAGTATAAAACAAAGTCGTTTTCCGCTGTCGGGTCAACGGGTTTCTGATGTGTTTTTTTTTTAACAAATAGACGGTGTCAACGGGGTAATAATTCAAATAATTTCGAAAAGTCATTGGTGTGTGCCAGGATTCGAACCCGCGACCTCTGGATTCAGAAGCCGTGTGCTTGACCACTGGACCACCGAGACTACTACTGCTACTACTAATTTTAGAGATTTAGCATTTTAATTGCAAGTGCTGGCTGAAATGTACGTGATAGATAAGTGATTAATTAATATATACCTTCAACAGGTTTCCAAAAAAGTCCACGATGACGTATATATATGTCTATCTAAACATAATACATATAACTTCACGCCTTTTTCTACCCGAAGGTGTAGGCAGCGGCTGTTAAGCCTCGTCTCGCCGTTATGTTTACGTCCCAAATGGAATGGGTGGCGAACCTATTGCCATATCGGGCACAAAGTTGTCAGTCATCGATATTTATCACACGTAACTTCCGAAAATTTCGAAAAGTCATTGGTGTGTGCCAGGATTTGAACCCACTACTTCTTGAATCAGAAGCGGGGTGCTAGCCACTGCGCCACCGAGACTGTTTCTATCCTCTATCTCTTAGGGGATAATCCATAATGACCATTTTTTTTCTTTTCTCAGCCGAAACAAAGTTCGCTGGGTGAACTAGTATGATATAAACTGCAGTTTATTCGGTATATCGCTATATCCCAGGACCATAAGTCTCAGAACATTTCAAGCTGTGCTGTTTATTGTAAATATTTGAATGGCGTGTCTGTGCAAGTGCAAATTGATCAAGCTGGTCTAAGTGTAGTTATATATAACCTCAGTAAAATTAATTGCTTTCATTGTACTGACACGCGGTTGTCGCCGGCGCAGCTAGGAAATTAAGTGAACGACCGCAGATGCCGTCTTGCAGGGTTTTTAACTTGTAAATAGTGTAGTTTTAAATTATTGAGAAAGATTATTAGTCATCTTCTGAATCAATATGTTCCGACCAATGACTTCTCGGAATCCTTTTCGGAAGTTATTCGTGAGAAATATCGATGATTGAAAACTTTGTGCCCGGTGTGCTTGCAATAGGTTTCGAAACCTATAGCATACCGTCGGGTAGAAATAGGCGTGATAACAGATTATATAAATAAAATGCATATATTGTAATGTAATGTTATCAACTGTGGTTCAAATTATCAATAAATATTTATTCAAATTGACTTGTACCACGCTATTTTTATTCATACAATATATCATCGAGCCACCCCAGAAATTTTGGATGGAACCATTTTTAGAGAACATTGATTTTTTTTTTAAAACCAGCTTCAGATTATGTTGAATCTAATTGTAATCAAACTTTCATGACTATTTCAATTTAAACAAAGTTTTATGTCAAATTGTCTCAATATTACGCAAAAAATGATAATATCTTTTGTCTTTTTTTTCATCTTCAAATGACAAACAAGAGTTATGAAAGTTAAAGAAGCCAGTGAGGTGCGTAAGAATCGAGCCTTAAGGCACTATGTTCTCTCTGCCTACAACGCATGGGACTTGGCGTGAGGTTATGTATATATGCATATACTCAGATTATAATCTCGAAAACATATCTAAAAAACAACGTATATAGTATGTATTTACTTTTGATTTTTGATCTAAACGTTCCGGTCTAGATATTTTTTACATTTATTTATAGACCTTGCCTCTGCTACTGTGAAAAGCGACCTTGACACCTCCTTTCTACCAGAAAATTGGGTGTTTCATACTGTACGTACTTTGAATTCCACGCACGGCTTAACGCGGCAGGTGTAGTAGGTAGATAGATACAATGTCACGCGAGCATCGGGGTATCGACATCCGGCGCGTGCGCAACCACGTGGTCTACCCACATACATATAACTCACGCAGCTCACTTTGCACTTGATAAATCTATAGGAGTTTATTTATAACATAACATAACTTCACGCCTTTGCTACCCGAAGGTGTAGACAGCGGCTGTTAAGCCTCGACTCGCCGTTATGTTTACGTCTCAAATGGAATAGGTAGCGAAGCTATTGCCATACCGGGTATAAAGTTTTCAGTCATCGATATTTATCACACATAGCTTCCGAAAACAATTTCGAAAAGTCATTGGTGTGAGCCAGTGTCAGGATTCGAACACGCGACTTCCGGATTCAGAAGCGGGGTGCTCGACCACTGGACCACCGAGACAGTTACACTATTACACACTAAAACAATCTTTTTCGTAGGGTTCCACATATCATCATTATTTAATCCTCCTGCCCTGGTTCCATTCCATTATTTTGGGGTCGGCACCGGGGCCGGGTACTTCATCGTCATATCATCCATTTTTCATCCTTCCACACTAGCATCCTTCTTAAACATGTCGTCTTTCACACAATCCATACATATTTTCTTAGGTCTGCCTCTTCTATTATTTACTTCCACATTCTGGTTTATCATCCACGGTTCTATTTATAAAAATAAACTAATGAATAATTCGTACATCCTAGAAGATACATACATACATTACTTCACGCCAAATCCCTTGCGGGGTAGGCAGAGAGAACAGAGCGCATGCACAAAAGGCACGATTTTGACACACCTCACTCGCTTCGTTGACTTTCATAACTCTTTTCATGTACGCGCGTCGATTTTTGAGACTCCTAACATCACTAGAAGATATATTTATTCAAATCTATGCTTGACATAGACACGACTGATAGCAGCCAATTAGGAATTAATTGGTAATTAACCAAACTATAAAAATAGCATGGAATATATTTATCACGCATAAATTTTTTATAGATATATAAACTGGCAAAATCTAAACACTTAATTAGGTAAGTCAAGTAGGTACATATGTACTTAGTTTAGTAATATTTAATTTCAGATATTCAAATTGATGATTTTAATTAGTCTCTCAATATGATATACGTGTATAGGTAAAAAAAATCAATACGATATACGTAACATCATATTGAAAATTTGGAGCAATAATGCGTTAGTATTGGATAGCGCTGATAGATGTTAACTCGTATTATAGCGGGCTCATAGTTACCAGACAATAATTCTTCTTTCCGATTGATAATTGTGATCTGAATGTTCTGATGTCTGGACTACAATGGCGCCCGCACCGTTTAATCCGGCTCACACCGGTTATAATTTAATATCCGCCCCAAAAACCCATTTCCTCAGTACACCACTAATACTTGACTAATGCCTCTTGACTATCATGACACGTTATATTTTATATGACTTCCTTTAAATCATCGCACACTGTATTAAATATCTAATAAAAATCATTTTACTATCATGAGTCAAGATGAAAAGTAGCTTGTGTCTTCGGTCCTTAGCTCACAGTAACAAAACATAACACAATTTCACGCTAAGTTCCTTGCGGAGTAGGCAGAGAGGACAGAGGCCATAAGCCACGATTCTTAGACATCTCATTCTCCCGGTTTTTGAACTTTCGTAACTCTTGCCCTACACTCTCGTCGGATTCCTAGAAATAAACTTTAATTATCATGTTTTCATGATTGTAATATTGTTTTGTCCAGTGGTCGAGCTCCCTGCTTTTGATTCAAAAGTTGTGGTTTCAATTCCGACACAAATTATTTCACGGAATTATTTTTGGAAATTATGTCTGATAAATTATTGTAAAGGGCCCTACTTTCTAGCGGTTCCCTTGCGTCACTTTATTTAACATCTATGATAGTTAAATTTCAACAATATCAAACAATATTCAATGACGAATCGTTTCAAGTATCAATTCCTGTATGTTATAAGCGCAAACAATAGGTAATTTTCAGAGTAAAACGCTAAAAGCAAAACAATCTGAGAACATGCTATTAAGAGAACACAAAGGAATATACAGAAGGCAGTTTCAGGTCGGACAATGAGTCGCTAACGGTACCAAGCCACTAATTACATTGGGAATCTGAACTCTTTCTCGCTTCCTTAATATAACACACTCTCTCCAAACCAATAATAATGAGCACTTGACACTCCTTCCAAGTCGCGTTAACAATGGTTTTATCAAACTTAAAAGTTTATTCATAAATGTCTTTCAAGTCTCGTTAGTGCAGTGGTCGAGCACACGGTCTCTGAATCCAGGGGTCGCGGATTCGAATCCTGGCACACACCAATGATTGTTCGATGTTCATTAATTTCAAAAGTTATGTGTGATAAATATCGATGCCTAAAAATCTTTGTACCCGGTATGGCTACTAGGTTCGCCACATTTGGGACCCAAACATAACGGCGAGTCGAGGCTTAACAGCCACAACCTACACCTTCGGGTAGAAAAAAGGGTAAAGTTATGTGTATTCAAAAATGGGATGTCTGTAAGTAAAAGTTCGATAGCGCCTTATCCTTTGCATAACGACTGCCATTCGTTTAGCAATGGATATTTCGGATTAGTTTAGGAATTAGAAGTTATAGATGACTGTTTATATGACGAAATGTAACATTTCGTTGATCTGTTCCTTCAGCTAATTCCATCGGGGTGGCTTTCAAGTATTACGTAAGCACTATAATAGAGTGGAGGGGTCTTTGCTTTGCTTATTTTGGATGACAAGGGGGTCTAAAGCTCGAATACTGAACCGTTACTCACATATATAAGCGCTACTTAAAAGTTTAAGTAGCTGTCACATTAGACAGAATACGTGAAATTTAAGCAGTAAGTAGGACTTTATTGATTGTCAGATTTGAGTGGCGGTTCAGTATTCGGGCGTAAGGATTCTAGATGATGGTTACGTCATCGGTAGTTGTTTACTTTTTACACATATGGCTACCCTCACATAGTATTTGCTTGAAAACTTAGCATCATGGATTCGGGTATTATGGACTGAAGGCTGATAATTCGATTTAAGAATTATATCACAAATTTAAAATAAGTTTTTATGTTCTTTTTGTGGTGTTAGATTACAAAATGCCACATCCATGTTCTGAGAGTATTAGTAAAATCCAATCGCTATCCTCAATGTGTTCATGAATCATTCAAAATACATATTAATTGAAAAAATTTTACTACTAATTTTACTAATAAGGGGTATATGGGGTAAATAATCGTAATAAATCTTCTTACGTAATACTTGAATGGCCCCTCGTCAGAGAACACAGCCTGCGCAATCTCAAAACTATATGTATGACAAGTTCACAAGGGTTTAGGGGTGTCCCCAAGCAATAATTTTTTTAGTACACTTTAACAATGGTAGAGCCACACAGCTCGCTGCATGATGCTGGCTTGATAAATGTGATATCACAACCTCTAAGAAAATCGACGAAAAGTGGCTTACCTAAGAGAGAGAGGTATCCGGATAGTCAACCCTTTCCTTCGTACTCCATGTCACTTCCGACCCCATTTCTATCCCAGCTTAAAGGCCGGCAACGCAACTGTAAAACTTTATGTGTTGCAGATGTCCATGGGTAGCGCTAGTCGCTCACCGTCACCCGCTTGTCCGTTCTTTTCTATTTTTTTTTCAAAGTGCTAATTGGATGTGTCCTTATAGGAACAAGTAAGCCATCATGATTCCGAGAAGAATCGGTTTAATATAGTTCAGTCAGAACGTGCCTCGTATATAAAGCTGATTGTAAATGGTACCCTGGTCACGATCAACTAGTCCACGCACGTATTTAGTTTCATAGCGTTTTACAATGTCACAACCTATTTTTAACCGACTGAGCTAGAAGAAGGGTTAAATTCTTTAATAATTGTGGTATATGACTAAATGACTGAATGTTAAATGGTTACATATTTCCCAAATATTCCCAAGGAATATTTCGCATCCACATTCAGGGCACATTTAATTTTATGTTCGTCAACAAAGTTCCTGTAAGGCCATCAGGAAGAACCTATAAATAATTAAAATTACAAAAGGAAACACATTCAAACAATTACTTTAGTGAAAAATAAAACCTATACACACATTTACATTTCTACGGATGAGTATGCTTATTCTTCTCAGGTTCGTCCTGTTTAATTACCAGTGGTAGACATGTTCCGACATCTTCACAGGAGACGTGCTGAACGAGCACTTCACGTCTTCTGCATGTTACCACAATGGTTAACTTCAGTAGAGTGTTCTTCAACTTGCAGTAAACTTTGTCCTTTGTATTAAAAAAGAGAGAATGTTTGCTAACAATCTTTTTTATAACTTCACTACCAGAAGATGTCGGGAGCTTTAACTTTCACACACTTACAGTTCAGATAATAATTCGTATAAACTTCGGTCGACCAAACCATCATAATGTACGACTCTAACCAAGGTGGAAAGTAATATGTTAAAATGGTTTGGTCATGGTTCAAGAGTGTATGAAAGCCGACTGACTAAAAGAATATACGAAGCGAATATGAGTGGCAAGGTCGGGATCGGAAGACCAAGGCGGAGCAATGATGTGACGTATGACTGTGGATGAGGCGAAAGAAGTGTGTCAGAATCGTAGATTGTGGAAAGTCAGTCTCTGCTTACCCCTACGAGATACAGGCGTTTGTTTATGTATGTAAACTTATGAGCTCTTAATTTCAGCCAGTTTACCCGCTGTCTTGCAAGTACATATTTCCAAAGACTAATTCCAACGTGATGAGTAGTCACTGTCAAATTCTCTACAAATTCAATTTATCAACTACTAATTCCAGCTAGTCAGTGATAATTTGTCAAGTAAAGGAATCTTGAAATAGAAGTCTAAAGTCAAGTTCCTATTATCAAAGTTTGTTAAAAACACATATTTGATAACAGCTGTCAGAGACGTTGAAATGATTTGCCTATTTATAAATAATAACTTGGAACGTAAAATTGGTCCACTTGGGGAGCGACGGTTCCTTCGCAGGCCACGTCTAGAGCGATAAACCTTGCAGTTTTATTGTTATGGCAAGTAATAACAAAGCCCCTTAGTATTACATCACATTCTCTATTCGTATATACTTCCCCTTTTGGATTTTGAGTAGTTGTATTATTTAGGCAAAGTTGAAATTGATTTTAACAAATTTCTAGTTAATTTAGAATTTAATACTGAGAGATCGATATATCGTTTCAGTGTATCGTATGACCGTTGCACCTGAAGTGTGACTCCCGTTACTGGCCGGTCCACTGGTCACAACATCTCTCATTACAATATCCGCTAATATTACACGAGATTTGTTTTATTTAAACGAATGTAGAAGATAATTAAAAGAAAATCATACATTTTCTTTTAATTATCTTCGAGGCACTTAAACCATGGCCCAACTGGAGACTATAGGCTCCCGGGGCCTATTTACCACCCGGGACGCAGTAGATTGACTCTTTCAAAATTTGGCAGGATTTGGCGATTAATGGCTAAGTTGATTGGCAAAAGTACACAGGTAATCCATTGGGCTGGCGGGAAGTTTTAAGTCGGGTTGCTCTCGTAACCTATATCGTATCTGCAGCCGCTATACCTCGGTACAAAGTCGGAGCCAACCAAACAGAAATCGAAGGAACTAGACCGTCAAAACTTTTAAAGAGAGAATTTTTGATGGAAAATATGGATATAGTACGGTAAACGGAAGCGGAAGACGTCAATTTTTGGACAAACAAACAAATAATGTAGAAGGACGAATCTCTCTACCAATAACGAACATGTGCGATGTTTGTGACAACATTCCTAGCCTTTTTTGTATTTAATGAGCACGCAATTTAATTGGTGACACGGCCTTGACGCACAATCATAATCACGTCATAGTGAGAATGATCAGCCTCGACGAAAATATCCATCCACGCCACGGGCATCTCCAGAATATTTGCGTTAATACTATAAAAAAACACCGCGTAACCTTTTTTTAAACTAAATTCTCCAAGTTTTTATTATTATTTTGATTATTAAGCTAGTAAAGAATAGTTTTAACGAGTACAGCGCTAACTTTAGATTACTGTTTACGTTTAACATTTACGATAATAATTAATAATGTTGATAGCACCGATGAATCTAATAAAAGTAAGAGTTAGTGTCTTTAAAAAGTCTACGTGGGGTCGGAATTGCGTGAAACATCTATTTAATAAGAGTGCTTTGCATCCACATTCGTCATCTCATCATTTTCGACGGACAGAGAAGATAGACTTAGATGACCAAATGTTGCGCTGGCTCGGAACAACACACAGTTATTTGTCTCTATGGCATGTCACGACGAATATATAGCCAAATTGGTAACAGGATGAAGGCCACGTTCCACTAGTTTACGTACAGGAAGTAAACTGGATCAAGATTACATAAATAGCCAACTGGCAAGTTCAAACAAATAAAAACAATGTTGCCTTGGTATTATGTAAAACTAGTCAGATCTTAGTTTTCATTTATCATTCAATAAATATCCTATTTGCCGTCTTATCAACTGTCTTATTTTAAGGTTTTTTCAGTGTCCTGAATAGTATACTTTTTAGCAGCAGTCAGCACCCATGTCTTATATGCATTTCTTACTAACGTTTTTATCAAGAAGATGAAAAGAAACAGAGGGCCAGTAATGAACTGTGAGTACAGTAATCCATGAACAATGTACTTCAATGCAACTCTTTTATTTAGTCTTATTTTTAAACTGCATTCTCCTGACCCGATGATTTTTTGAGGTTAACAATGCTATTTTATATTCTTCGGCTGGCAGTACTGATATTATCTTCTCGTGGTATGCAGAGCAGCGTGAGCCTACGAATACTTATGCTGATTATAATGACGTTTACTATTGAATATTCAATATGCATTGTCCGTAGCCATCAATTACAGAGTAATATAATCATGCGCCTACCTCAATTAAGAGCGGTTAACCGCTATCTATTGTAAGTCAAGAGGGTTACTCTGTGGAATGTAATGAGGCGCCATGCGAAAGAGTGCAAAGTATTGTTTATTAACACCATGCGCACATTAAACAATGTTTATTTTACATACGTCTCGGTTTAGGGATTATATGAGTCTTGAATATGATCAAAGTGGAGATTCCGGATGCAACTTAAACACGGCGCCATCTTGTTCCAAAGTTAGCAAAGAATGTTTGCGTTAAAGGAAAACATTTATTCTCATCCCGCAAATATTTATACTCGCGTGGCGGATCGAACCGGCTGACCTCAATTAAGCAGTCGCCACTACTACCAATACACTACGAAGCCCGTCAAAGTGAATTGAAATGTTGTGATGAGGGTTGATTCGAAGTTTCACATTAAGTTCATCGACCTCTATAAATAATATACAAATCGGCGCAACATTTGTGATCTGCTGATAAAACGCATTTTATCAGAACGCGTGTTGTATTTATAGCAGTCATTTGTTCTCAAGTTTATAGTAACGTTCGCTCTTTACGTATGCAAAAAAAATGCTAGTAACATAGTCATTCATCTGGGTGAAATGATTCTTCAATGAATCAATCAGTGTATCATTCAAGTGACTCATTCATCTCGTAGTAAAACAGTAGTATTCATTCGAAGGAACTTTATAATGGCCGAGATGACTCAGTTCCCTATATTTATGGTCGTAAATATACATAATCTACATATTGTGAATATAAGGATATATATGTACATTGTATAAATTATACTCTCGGCGTGCACCGAAACTAAAATTTCACATGCAAACGGCAAATTCGTAGCGGACTGTATGTTTGCGAATAACAAAACTTAACCACTAGGGGACTGGAAACATGGCCCATTGGCAACAACAGTGGCTGATTTATTTGTCTCGGTTTTTATTTACTATAGATTAATAATATTTTTTTCATCTTTTTAATGGGAAAGGACGCAAACGGGCTTGTCATCGGGTCATCTGGTGGTAAGCGCTGTCCGAGCAGCTGATGACCTATAAGACAGGTTTTGGAGTGGGATAAGGAAAAAGGGTGGATATCATTCTTATGGACCGAAACGCGGCATGAACCACTTTACGTCGATTTTCGGAGAAGTCGTGGTTTTTCACCAGTCGAGAAAGTTTATTCATGAAGAGAACTATGTTGCTATAACACTGTAGAAACATCCCTAATAAACTGTAGATAAATTCGTGGACGGCGAACGAGAAATTTGTACTTGAAGCTTATATAGCTGTCGTTAACAATGTGTTACTATGAAGTTAAAACAATTGACTGAATAGTGGGATATGGCGCAATGTTTGTACGGCGTCTATGAGTTACTCCAACTGCTGTAATTAATTAGTGAAATGTTCCAAAATTCTACTACTCATAATATACGCAATACCTTCACGCTTTAAACTCCAAAGTTTTTATAGAGGAATTATACTTTAACACGCCAATTGAAATATTTGATCGCAATCAACGACTTTGAGGTTATGTTTCGTTTTCTTTGATCGTATACAAACATGCACCTTATACTACTTATAATAATAAAATTGAAGGAAGGGAGCACCAGCCTTCTAAGTTCACGCCATGTTAAGGTCAAAGAGAAATTATCTGGTTTGAGTCTAGCAATGGTTCAATACATGAACTATAGTTTAAGTATATACAGCGTTCAAACTATTGAAAAAATAAAATTCTCGTCTGTTTTTAACAGGACTTGAAATGAATGAACGTAATGTACTCGGCAATCATAAAAACCAACGATTAATCTAACGAATGAATGAATGATACTTGTTGCAGCTGCTTGTGGAATGTACCATAGATATTTTTTTTCAACTATTCCGGGACCGTTGTTTTTTTTTATTGCAAACAGAATAAAATCATACAGCCAACGGGATATCGATTGCAAAACTAAGAGGGGAGTTTTATTACGGATACCATGACATCAGCAATTTGTGTTTACAAATGTTTTTGAAAGTTATTTTAGCCATGAATTAGAACATAATATCGCTATTACAAATATTTAAATACTAAATAACTTTTTAAATAATAAAAATGTAGCGATATTTGACATTGTCCTGTATATTTTATATGCAATTTTTTTTTTTGCATTTTGTGAGTAGTATTATCACTGAATATTCCTATAATATCTCAGGCAAGCACTAAAACTATACTTTTTAAAGAGTTACAAAACGATTTTAATTTTCGTAAGTACTTTATTAAATTTAATTCTAAGATTCAATGTGCAGAATAAAATATAAATAAATATACATTTAATGCAGCGGCCCTCAGTAATATTTCCCTGACGAGGGGGCTCCTTGGGCCTTGAATAAATAAAATGCAATTAGAATAGGGTGCCATACTGTAGAGAAATGCTTTTGAAACCATTTAGTACAAATATTTCACAAGAGGTGCTATAATTTATTTAAATGTATCACAAAGGTACAGTCTATTTTCATCATTTTATTTGTAACATTCAGGCATAAATATATAGGCAAAAAGGTTTCCAATCCTCATTCCTGTTATGTTAGTTCCATTACACGGAAGATTAAATTTGATAGCTTTTGTTAGATTCGAACGTGGAGTACCTGTTACAGGACGAGCCTGCGGGTTGATGGTTCGTATTTCAGTCTGCTAATTCGGAAAAAGGTTGTGAATAGACGGTCACGTGGGGCGTTGTCATGGCAACCCAGGAAACTGCGCAATTTCACATCCCCTCCCCTTGCATACCGTCGGGAACGACCTACAGACAGATCGACAGTTTCCGATGCAAACTTTTCGCTGAATCAGCAGTGGCATCTATACTCTTGTATATTGTTTATAGTTTTTCAAAATCAGATCTTTGAACGAATGTAATAAATTTATTTTGATATAAACATGAACGAATATTATAAAAACAAGATAGGAAATATATAATATAGTAATTTCCAAGGAAATATAGTAACTTCCACACATCTCACATAAAAATTCATACTGCATAGTGATTGCAATTTTTTTTACCCAATTTGGGAGTCAATTGAATGACAGTCGGGGACTATAAATTAACTTATTATCAACAAACAAATATTGCCAGATTTAATAACAGTTTGTAAGTTTAATAAAGATATTGCAAAATTTTAATATAAATAACTAATATCTTGACGACAATACTGACGAATTTCGTAGCCAATCAGAAATAAACTCGTGAACTCCAGACCACTCAAATATACATAAATTTCAGAACGCTGACAATATAATAATATACATATAACAAAGGTTAATCGTGTTTTCCGATTGCTTCCCCCTCGCTGGTTATTCCAGTGCTGTCAAGACAATTGCTGCCGCAATGACCACCCCTCACTTTATTGGAAATCCCTGGTCCTTGTGCGCTCTTGTGGTTAAATGAGCAATTTCGCAAAATGGAAATACACACAGAGACACACAATTCATACATCGTTGGTGATACTCTTGGTCAGAAACAAATGGACTTCTAAACCTGGTGGTTTTTTGTTTGATGAATATGGTCGTTAACTTGTGACGACGCTGCAGGATCAAAATTTTAAATATACTTTAACGTCATCCTTTTCACATGGTGGCAGGATTTGGCAATTAACTCTTTCTCTCCATTAATTGGGCTTAGATATTATTTCATTCTAGCCTATACAGTCATCCATTTTCTCAGTGAGAATAGAAATTGATATTTGAACCAAATTGAACCACCCAAAAATAAACTTCACAGTATTTTTTTTCTTTTTACTGCACCACATCTGTAACGCTATTAGCACAATCAAAAGTAGTTTTTTAGTATGTCATGGCCGGTATACGTACCATCGTTATGACATATCCTAATTTATTTTATTGGATGTTAAGTATGCCTTGAGGGATTTCCAACCAATTCAATCTTATATTGGGTGATTATATTCTATCAGGGTCTTGTCGAGTTGTTTGGATGACTAACAAATATTTTCTTTTACTTTTTATATTTTCCTTTTACTTCTAATCATCTCTAGTATAGTATAAGCAACTGCTTTAGTATATAATTTTCTAGTCAATCGGTATGTCAGCTATATTGACGTGAGGAGCTACACTCGTGGCGTTGCCATCAAGCACAATTAAGACTATAATTTTCTTCTTAAGTTCTCATGTTAAGAAGCTCGAATTCACAGCAAAACAATAGAAGGTATATCTTTTATTGATCCGATAACCTGACGTCACGATTGACCCACATCTAGACAGACAATAATTAGTGCTAACGGGTGCTTAGGTTCGCTTGTATAGCTTAAATTACGAGTCCATTATAAACAAGTTAATAAAGCTTAATGAAAAGAGATTAATAGTAGATGAGTAGATTAACAAAGATAATGGACCGGACTAATGAACTGGCTGGATGTTTGCCGGATATTGGCAAACACGTAACTCAACGCCGTCAACTATAACGTATTACGGTGTTATCGATTGAATCGATAAAATACGATACGGAAATTATGATACGTTTTTGTCGTTTATTCAAGTATCAAAACATTGCTTTTACTAAATACGTTGTTAAATATCAAACATAATATCTGTGATATAAGACGTTGATATCTGGTTTCCGTATGTTTCCATTGTAATAAATGACTTGAGTGTTGACACAATGGAACCGTTGCCGTGGCGAAGGACGACTCACAGTCGCATAACCACTGCATTATCATTTTGCAGTCGCATTTAATAGAATTTAACACGCATTTGCTTTAATAAACGTAGTTTCTTTTTTAATAAAAACTCCTATCTTATCATCTATAGTCTATACATATAAAATTGTAAGTTTATTGAGTTGCTACTTGCAAGAGATTATTATCAAATCAATAAAGATTATGTAACATCAATTCAAATCATTATTGCTCAAAGAACCGGCCTCTTGTAAAGATCACAAATACAACCTATAACTATAATATTATAATTTTAAAAAACATACTTACAATTTGCTAGATAAACGCGCTGATACAAAAAAAAGATTATGTTATGAATAAAATTTATAACAAGCCAACAATATTGTTGCTTAAAAATGATAAGATTGTAAAATAAATTATTAAAAATTTAATTTGGATTGTCTCGCAATGATCCATTTGCTATCAGATTTTTGCTCCAGTGTAAGTGGAAAAAATATTAATGAAAAAAATTGGGACCATTTTTACCGGGAAATGTGAGGAGCAACGGCTAGCTGATTTTTACCTAGCAAATGAAATATCTATGAACTTAACTTCCGAAAAGAATTCCCGGAAGTTGATTCCGAATTGTTGATTCAGTATATTTCAGCGACCTTCACACCATTGACACGACTAGTGGCGCCATAATTATATTAATAACAAACATTTATTAGTATACAAAATGGACGTGTCATTGTTTATTGTAAACCGCAAGATTAATATCAGATTCATAGTTTGCGGTTTATATAATTACCGCAACGTTTTATCATTTAATTATCCGTCTCGTTTTTATAATTATATTTCATTAAACAAATTGAATGGACAAAGACAACATTGCTATGAGTTTGTACACTCGTTTCATGTATGTAGTGTCATATGACACATCAAGATGTAATTCACTCCATATAGAGCGGTCCGTTACGGTAATTACCCCACAATTATATAAAATTGCAGCTAAATAACATTACATTCATCATCATTTTAACAGTGGTAGAGCCAAGCAGTTTACTGCACAAATGGGCCGGCTCGACCGGTGAAATACCACGACCTCTCAGAAGACCGACGTAAAGTGGCCCATGCCACGTTTCGTTCGGTGAGAGAGGTACCCGGAGGCCCACCCCCTTCCCCATCCTTTCCTATCCCCTTCCCTTAAAGGTCGGCAACGCAACAGTAACACTATATGTGCTGCTGGTGTCCATGGGCGGCGTTAGTTGCTTACCATCAGGTGACACGCCTGCTCGTTTGCCCTCCTATCCCATAAAAAAAAACATTCTGGTAATAAATACTCTTGAGTTTTTGCGAGTAATTTTTCAAGTCTTGCTGTTAATATTCGGAGTCCTAACATCCTATTGAATGGGTACAGGACTTCCCTGATTCTGATTAAGCGGTTCATAACTACCCGAGCCCGAACTTGTATTTTAGTTCAGTTCGCTTTTAGTAATTGTAACGATCAAAATTATTATCCAGTCTCTTATCTCTCTCTCATCTCTATCTTCAGTCAGAGTTTAAGCTTGTAATTAATTTGAAACAATCCTATTAGAATTATTATCCAGAGAGTGCATTTAATTTTAAGACAATTAGACATAAGGATTAGATGTATTGATAGGAATTAAATGCAAGTGTTTTTAGGGTCTTTCTTATTTTGATATTTCTATTTTATGCAGACATAATAAAATTGTAAGTTAAATACTACAGCTACACCAAGCAGCTGCTTGAAACCGAACATTATCATACACACAATACATTGACAGCTGCATCGTGCCGACACTCCATTGCAAATGGCAAAATTTATTGTAAAGATTATTTAGAGAAATCCATTACTGAATATCCAAAATAGACTTAATTTATTTAAATTATTTTCACCTTTAACTTAATACCCGAAGATATAGGAGGAGTTTTTAAGCGTCATTATTGATATAAGTAAATATATATAGGTAACGAATGTCCATAGACTAATATCAAAGACATCTTGTTAGTCATTTACTCCACACGTAAATATATTAATCTATGGTGTTAATTAAGAAATTATCAATCTCTAAGACAACCGAGTTGATATTTAACTAAATGTTTTTTGTTTCAGATTCGCTGCCATAGTTAAACTGGACAGTACATAGCATTTATAAAAAAGGTAGTTTGAAATAATATTATTATAAATTCCTTGCAATTTTGCATTGAAATAGGAAATATTAATTTTGATCTAATTTACTATGCTCTTAACGCAGCAACAATCAATCGAGTTTGTAGTAGTAGGTAATTTTAAATGCAGAAGGTTCATAAAGATTTTTCGATGATCTGGAAGTTGAGTCTCCCGTTACTGAATCAAATGTCTACAGTTCGAATGCTGGCTCACACAAAAGAGTTTTTAAAATCCTTTTCAGATGTTATATGATTAATATCGATGTGACTGACAATAGACGTGCCCCAAGTAAGCCTATTTATTTATAATGAAGACAGAAAAAAATATCTGTTTAAGTTAGAGTATACGTGCTACTACCTACAACTGCAAGTACAAAGACGTGATATTTCAAAAATATAAATAATGTCTGTATACCAACAAAAAGCAAAGCAAAACGCCCTTGACGCAAAAAAAAGGCTAATCCATGGAATGTTTTGGTGATGCAAGTTCTGTTCTAAAAATAGAAAAATAGTACACAATTGTCACAGAGCGCTGGACACTGTCATATCTACCGGGATGGACAGTAAATTGGCCTCTTTGGATAGAACAAGCACCGGATCTGCAACGTTAGTTTGTTACGCAAATTACTGTTTTCCTTGCATGGACTTCATGGAAAAATTCAGTTGTACTACCTGGATGGAAATCAACAACAATCACTACTTATACATAAGTGTTGTGCCAAATGTCTCACAGGTTCAACTCAATCATAAACAGGCTCAATCATAAACAACCAAACTTTAATCATAGAGCTGTTTAGTCAACCATTACACTCAATATTTTGGTCGAAGATGTCAACCTTTTTGAACTGAACATTTCTATGCATAGTTGATCTATTGAGTCTCCCTTTTGCTTAAACCTACACAGTGTGAAGCTTCTCCACACAATAAAACTCATATTCCTTATTTATTTCTCAAATTTTCGCGAATCAAATTCATAACATTAAAACAACTTTTTAGGATTTTATCGCGTTTATTTATTACTTATTTTTATTTATATCCCGACGTTTCGAACTCCTTACAGAGATCATTTTCACGAGTGATGAACAAAGAGTAAAGAGTTCGAAACGTCGGGAAATAAATAAAAATAAGTAACAAATAAACGCGATAAAATCCTAAAAATTTGTTTTAATGTTACTCATATTCCTTGTTCCTAAATGGGTACTAAATCCAGAAATCACACAAAACATCATCAGATAGATCTTTAAAACTGACGAAAAACTTGATGAAATGAATACAAGAGAATATATATGATGTGGAAGACCAGTTAGTTGACTTAATATTTCTTCATCGATTTTTCTACATTTTTTAAAAATTTCTGCACATCTAATCCGACACCTGGAATGACAGAATGCACCTGCAAATAGGCCAGTGTGTCGTTCATACGTGTTTATTTCATAAGTACCACTATTACCGACAATCAGACGGCGACCTTGCTGCTAGTTGGTGTCGCTCAAGTCGTGGGGAGGTACAATTCCTTCATCCGCTTTTATCACATGTTATTCTCAATAATCTATCTGTAACTTTGACAGATACATATGAGATCTGAGGCTTTCATCCTCTAGACTAATTAATTCAGGGTTATTATCAGACTAGCTAGCTAGTAGATATACCGAGCCTGGATTTTTATTTTATAGTTTAATTGTAAATAGTTCATACTAGAATATGATGAAATTTTTACAAAGTATTTAAGTCTTCTTGACAAATTTATTATATAGTCTCGGTGGTCCAGTGGTCGAGCACCCGCTTCTGAATCCAGAGGTCGCGGGCTCACACTAATGACTTTTCGAACTTAATTTCGTAAGTTATGTGTGGTAAATATCAATGACTAAAACCTTTGTGCCCGGTATGGCAATAGGTTCGTCATCTATTCCATTTGGGACGTAAACTTAACGGCGAGACGAGGCTTAACAGACGCTGTCTACACCTTGGGGTAGAATAAGGCGTAACGTTATGTTATGTTAAGAAATATGCACACGGATGCGTCTTTTGTTCTGGTACCTACACGGCGTGAATGTGATGTTTTAAATTGCAAAGTATAGGCAGTAATTAATTACAGTTCATACTAAAATAGGATGAGATTTGTACAAAATAAATCATATTATTATTATTATGTAAGTTTTCTTGTCCATAATTATCCTCTCAGGCTGTCACATGAGGTCTTGGATGGGTGGATATGGCCATGGATTCATATAACATATTCGTTTAGGTAATAACTTAGCTGTGAAAAAAAACATTAGATAAATAAAAAAAACTAAAAAATATCCAAATATGGCTTTGAGCTTCGAAACTTCGAGCTGTTTGTTGAACGGAGGTTTGGTAACACTCTTCTTTATTATGATCCTACTTTACTTAAATAAACATCTTACCCCCTTAACACATACATAACTTCACGCTATTTTTCTATCCGGTGTAGGCAGTGGCTGTTGGGCCTCGACTCGGATAATCAGTATGTGACGTCCCAAATAGAATAGGTGGCGAAACCTATTGCCGGGCACAATGTTCTCAGTCATCGATATTTATCGCACATATATATTTAAACAGTGGTAGAGTCACGCAGTTCACTGCACGAATGGGCCGGCTCGACCGGCGAAATACCACGACCTTTCAGAATATCGACGTAAAGTGGCTTTTGCCGCGTTTCTTTCGGTGAGAGAGGTATCCGGAGGCCCGGCGGGAGGCGTGAAGTTATGTTTATGTATAAATTAAACGTTGCTGTAATAAATAAATTTTACTTTTGTAACGATTGGAAGTGCATTATGAAAGTAGTACGGTTCTCAAAGCAAACACTCGTCTAAGACGCAGAGGCAACATGTCTAGCTTTAACAAATTGCAGTAATCAATATGTCTTATATTCTGTAATTGGCGTCGGTTTTCACAACGTACCTAACTAACAAATTGTTACTTTCTAATATCTCGTGGAAAGTACTGAATTTTAGAGAACCGTTTTTTAACCCAGTGCCCTCTATCGGGAGAACATCCCGAATTTGTAAGTTTATAAAGTAATATAAAAAGTAGATTTTATATAGAACTAGCTGATCCGGCGAACTTTGTTCCGCGTCATAAGTAATAAAGAAGTAAATTTTTATTTATCACTAATTTTTTAAATTAAACAACCGCTTTCAATGCAGTTTTCACTGACAGATAGATTTTTAAGTTAGAACAGTCGAAAAATCCAAATATTCAACTATAAGAGTCAAGCT
The DNA here is from genome assembly GCA_905147225.2 of Euproctis similis. Classification (NCBI taxonomy): domain Eukaryota; kingdom Metazoa; phylum Arthropoda; class Insecta; order Lepidoptera; family Erebidae; genus Euproctis; species Euproctis similis. The sequence goes on along the minus strand of LR990112.1, from coordinate 15,884,231 downwards.
TGAGAGTTCATAACATCAAAATCATATAATAACTTAAAGTGTGATATGGTTTGGTGACAACGAATATTAGAACATATTTTATAGACAATAAGGTACAAATTGGTGACTTTTAGATCACACACATGCAGGACAAAAGTTCTACAAATATTTATCCTATGGGAACATTGTACCCTCGAATTCTGCACATAAGGCGCCACAAGAAATCAGTACACAACTGTCGCAACACATTTAGATGAAACGGTTATAAATTATGGACTTATTGTTTTTAGTTGTTGCCCGCTCCTTCACCCGCTTTGCTCTTATGAGGATAACTTTTGTCATGCAAACTAAAGTTTAATGGATATGTATGTATTATATAATTAAACTTGTCTCGGTGGTCCAGTGGTCGAGCACGCGGCTTCTGATCCAGAGGTCCGGGTTCGATCCTGACACTCGCACCAATGACTTTTCAAAATTGTTATCGGAAGTTAAGTGTGATAAATATCGATGAAAGAAAACCTTGTGCCCGGTATGGCAATTCACCACCTATTACATTTGGGACGTAAACATAACGGCGAGACGAGGCTTAACAGCCGCTGCCTACACCTTCGGATAACAAAAGGCGTGAAGTTATGTGGTATGTATGTTATGTTATTTTCAACGAACAGATATCTACAACTTTTTTACTTGGTGATTATTTGTATTTGGATATCAAAGCGTTCAAACCACAAATATATTACCTATTTAGGTAGTTTTTTTTTACATCAATTCTCCTTTAAGCGTCAAGACGTAGATAACTAAAATTACAGAAACTTATCAATAAATTACAATCAGAGATATCATCATCATTAGCCTTTTTTGAGGTCCACTGCTGGACACAGGCCTCCCCCATAGAGCGCCACAACTGCCGGTCCGCTCAATCATGGGGGGTTTTAGCCATAATCGCCACGCTTGGCAGACGGGTTGGCGATCGCAGTAGGCTGTATTTTGATGAGAGAGAATGCTGCTGCCCATTCTTCTAGCTTTTCCCTTAGTCGCTTTTTACGACACCGACGGGAAGAGATGGGGTGGCGGTATTCTAAGCCGGCGCCACACATCAGAGATATAAGAACATTAAATTAATATATTTATTCAACTGTGTCGCGAAGATACACCAGAATTAACCAAATTCAGTCGTTCAAAAATCCGCTTAAAAATTTAAATAAAGAACGTTTGTAAAAGTAGAGAATTCTATTTAAAACGTTTAGAAAAAGTTGACTTAAAATCGAACATTTAATTTAAAAAATAAAAAAGTTTAAATAACCTTTTTTTAATGTATTTAAGCTGCAGTCGTATGTCGTACCTCACACAATCGTTAAAAAGTTGACAGTCAACATAGAATTGACATTGACGCGATTACAAGTTTTTCTCTAAATTGTTATTTCGTATATAATATGGTTCCATAGCAACCAGCTTGAATATAGATCTATCGTGGAGGTCGTTATTTGAAGAAGCTTGAAATTGCATACATAATACATACATTACATATTTTATACATAACGTGATCGTAACATGTTTAAATTTAATTTTATCATTTATAAACAACTTAAAAGAGGATTTCTCAATTGGTTTTTTTTTTACATTTGGCAGAACTTGGATGAAATAATTTTGATGATATTTTTTTATATTTAAACGGTCATATCATTAGTAGCTAATGCTGATAAGACCTTTTTAATTTAACAAGTTCTGTCTCGTCTTCGTTCTGAATCGTTGCATGGTCTTTTATCTACTGTACTATTCATAAAGAAATACGCCTTGAATCAGTGAATATATTTTTTTACTGCATTGAAATCCGTTGCGTAATTTGTTTTATGCTATGTAATAAAGACTTTTTGCTAAAAATAATAATAGTTCACCTGTCTCTTTGTTACACGCGTGTCTTAAGGTGAGAAAATACTACATAGATACATTGAGTTATATTACTAAAGTACTTTAGTACGTACTTTAGTAATATAACTCAATGCATAGATATTCCCAGTATTTCTAGCTGTACCAGTACCGGTCGCAGTCATGTATAAGAACTCCGATAGAGCCATCAGAGTTCATATTAATTAGCTCCTTGTAATTTGATTTATAACGTAATTTTATCTCGACGATAAATTCATTCAATCATTCATTCGTTGTACTTATCACTTAGCTGTGTCATTATAATTTATTTATATCTTACGTTGAATTTTTCGTTAGACTATACATAACAAAACATAAACATAACACTTCGCGGCTTTTTTACCCGAAGGTACAGGCAGAGACTCTTAAGCCTCGACTCGCTGAATCGTAATGTTACTTTCCAAATGCAATGGGTGGCAAAACTTTTCCCAGAATTCCCACAAACCGGACACAAAGTTGTCAAGCATCAATATCTATGACACATAACTTCCGAACAGAATTCCGAGAAATCATTGCTGAGCCCGTAATCGATCTCACTACTTCTGAATCTGAAGCGGGGAGCTCGACCACTGGACCACTGTGATTATTCGTTAGGCTCTTACTTGTAAAATACTAATACGTTATTTACAATGCAAGCGCAGAGTGTGATAATATATTATGAGAAATATTATGTTAAGGTTGAAGAGAATAAACAAATACATAATGAATTCATAATCAAAATTTTAGGAGCTATTGTTAAACTACACTTTAGATCTCCCAAGACTGCAGTTGATAGTTGAAAAAAGTATGGATATTAAACTAATAGTAGAAGCACTGGTCGAAAAGAATGCAATATTACATATTTTATAAAAAAAAATATTCTTTTTTTAAATGCGGTGCAACGAACTACAAACGGATACGAATGCAGGGACTCGCAACTGTAATTTTGTTGAAAGCGTTCGTATCTATATGCCGGTGTGCATTATCACGGGACATCTCCCAACACCGTTACGCTTCGCGACTACTGTCAGCACTGCGAATTGAAAACGAACAAATTGTGACCGACCAGACGGAACTATCTCATTCATAACTACCTATTGCGGAAGCTAACAGTATTTATGTACCATTTACAATCAGTTAATTTTGTTACGGAGTATATATTTCGGATGACCTCCATTAAAATACACGGTAGCTTGTAATTTGTACATCAAGTAATCATGTTAGCTTGTATAATAAAAGTAAATTATGTCTCAAAATTCGGAATTCTAAAGTATTAGTTTCGTTAACTGATCTAGCATCACGCTTTCCATACTTGGATATCATTTGTCAATAGATTTTGAAACAGATAATTTTGTTTAAGTAAATAATAAATATTAAAAAGGGACAAGCCCTTCCTGTAAAAGGTGAGAGATAAGACATATAGTGACATTATAATTTACGGGTCGTATAGCTGTCTGTCTGTCCGTACTTCAATCAACAATGTAATTTTATTTCATTGGACGCTTATTGAACAACAGTCAACTATGTTGTACGTATTATGAACAAGTTATAAGAGTAAACCCGCATTCTATTGTTTCAAAAAGTTATGGAGAGATTACAAACATGTCTTATAACGACGACGTCATGAATCAGCGGTAAGACATTCACAGCTCGGTCAACGCCATTCGGTACTTACATCAATAAATTATACAAACAATACATTTCAACATAAGACACTGTATTATTTGACGATATTATCTTTGTATTCACTTGTGAACGAGTGAAATGTTTTTATCATCTTATTTCTAAGCAATATCGTCGACAAAAAATCCATCACACATCCATAGTGTTACCTACAATTTGTGTAACAATATTTGCCTCAATTTATAGTTCCCACGGCATCAGCTGGTTTTACGCGCCAGCGCGCAAGTCTACGCCACGGCGTTCTAAATTATTTGAATTTCGAATTTCCACTGACGACGACGATAAAATTAATGGCATTTACATTGAGAAAAATTAAAAAAAAACTTCGCTCGTTCTGTTTTTAAAATAAAAAGAGTCCGTTCTGCCAGTAGCCAACATTAATAATATAGAGTTAAATTTATTGACAGTTACCAAGCGACGTAGGAAAGTTGATTGTAGCTTGCAGAATTTTCTTCACCACAAAAACCTATATTACCGGTAACCGTACTGCACGTACATGTGATGTTACATTGTTTGCGAATGTACCGTTACTTCACATAAATATTATTACAGGCAAAATGAATTGGTATACAAGTATATATAATATTATTAACTTTTTCTCGATATCAAGTGAGTGCATTGTTTCCAGAAACAAAAAAAAACAACATCAAGTGATAACGGTATAAGAACATTCCAAGTCGTGAGTACTCCGTCGGGCCGTTACAAATCTCTCAACATTAATCAAGTGGCAGCGACTTTGGTAAACGTTCATAGTGGCAGACATTTTATTTCGAAGTGGTAACCGCGACAATAACTAAACATTTAAACAAACCTGAACCATAAACTAAACATAAATCCAACCTTGTTTGAGAATACAAACAATACTTAGCACAATAAACAAGCGCATACATAATGCACAATGAAAATCTATGTCGTTTGTATAAGACCATAGATATCCGACCATAGCCATCCGTACATTCTGAAATCTTTAATAACCATAATCTGCCAAAATGTAATAGAAATTGATAGCAAGATCTTACATTCGATAGCTACAGTAGTATTTAGAACTGGTAATTTACGCTTAAATTATTAGGCACATTATGAAAAGGAATTATATTAAATTATATACAAAGGAGATTTTATCTGCAAATATTGCTTCTTTCTTTGATCAGCATTAAACATGTAAATATAAGCCTGCTAACTGTATTCGTAAACGTAACTTCACGCGTATTTCTACCCGGAGGTGTAGACAGCGGCTGTTAAGGCTACGTCTCGCCAAAGCGTTAAATTACGTCCTAAGTAGAAATAGGCGGCGAACCGATTCCGAGAAATCATTGGTGTGAGCCCGGAATCGATCCCACGACTTCCCATGATTTATCCGACTGGAAAGGGACAATGTTCAAAGGCATGTACGTTAGATCATTGCCATCGCTCTACAGTGTAAACGGTTTGATAAATAATAACAGGGTGGCCAAAAGGACGAAGTTTTTAAACAGAATTGGGATATGAATGTAGCTTAGAAACTTGCCGGGTTAATGAAAATTGATTATAAACAAATATTTAGGCCACGACAAATCGGGACAAAAATGCATTATACAATTTAACCCAATCATCGCTAGACACGTCGCGGTCGGTCACGCTGTAACATAACGGACTTTAATAAGTACCTAGTATATTTAGATGTTCATTAACAGAAAAAAAAGTATCTAATATAAGTCTCTAGTAGTCTATTAAAAGTAAATGACCGTTAATTTTAAGCGTCAAGTGTAAATTTATGGGAATTTACCACTTTCGTTGTACCTATTAGAGCTTAGAGGCGATTTTCGCTAAAAGCTTATTCATGTCCTCGAGGAAACATAAAATCATAAATAATTTTAAATAAAACCACTCTATATAGCAGTGGTAGAGTCGCGCGGTTCAATGCACGAACGGGCCGGCTCGACCGATGAAATACCACGACCTCTTAGAATATCGACGTAAAGTGGCTATTGATGCGATTCGCTTGGTGAGAGAGATATCCGCAGGTCCAACCCCTTTGCCCCTCCCCTTCCAATCCCACTCCCTCCCCACTAAGAGTCGGCAACGCAACTGTAACACTATATGTGTCCATGGGCGGCGTTTGTTGCTCACCATCAGATGACATGCCTACTTGTTAGCCCCCTATACCATAAAAAAAATTCGACTGCGTTAGCACGGGGCCATGAACACAAAGACTATACCGCGCGCGTTCGATTTCTCGAAGTAAATAATGTGAAATGAACACGATATCATCCCTGAAGAAGCAACAATTTGTTTTACGCAAAATTAATACATACATACATAACTTCACGCCAAATCCCTTGCGGGGTAAGTAGCAGAACAGAGCGCCATAAGGCACGATTGTTACACGCCTCATTCGCTCGACTTTGACTTTCTTAACTCTTGTCATATACACGCTTCGATTTTTAAGGCACACCACCTTCGTATATAACTCGTTCTATTTGATCATGGAGGTTGTGTCGTGGTGTCCTACATAATAGGTTAAATCAATACTTCGGCTAATATATATAAGAAACTAGCTTCTTTGAATCTCATAGCTCCCGTCTCACACGCTCATCGGCTATGATGCTACAGAATTAATTAAAGATAAAATTAGTAACAGAGATAAAAGGATGGTTTAATTTAAAACGACCTTTACGAAAATAATTTGCAGGTTCATAAGAGTTTGGTAATTACAAGGGTAAAATAACATATATCATAGGTATCCGATATACGACTACTCAAGGACCTCGTTAAAAGTTGTAATAACTTATCGATGACTGTTATTGGTGTGTGACAGGTTTCGAACCTGGTATATTCTAAACTAAAGTCCCCATGCTAAGCTAGACGGCTTCCAAGACGATAATAGCTGTAAGGCAACAATAAGCTTGTCAAGTAATACTTGACTCTTGAGCGTATAATAAGATTACTGTTAGCTGTTATCCAAACGACTTTGCCTATTTATTGCACTACACGCTGTAACAGCTCATACTAGTAGTATTAATGTAAAGGATCAGACTGTTTTGGATGGCTCTAGGTTCGAGTCCTGGAACACACCAAATTACTTTTCGGTAGTTATGCGAAACATGAAGAAATTGTGCCCTATGTAAGTGGCAAATATTTAATTCAATTGCACAATTATTGATCGAGATTAAAAAAAAATTAAAAGTGTGACGTAACTTGTAGAAATTATTGTTTATTAAAATTGTTCTATGATTTATTGATGCCATTCTTAACTAGTTGTCCATGAATCTATAATTATGTCTGTATATATCAGATATAAGTAATATATTATTATATCAAGCATTGTGGAATAAATAAGACTAATAAGTAACCAATCCATTAATATCGTAAAAAGGGGAATTTGTGACCAAAAGTAATCAAATTCTCCTAAGTCAGTTTACTAAATCTTGGTATTTTTCTGTTGTATTTACCTTCACACGATACAAAAGCTGATGGTGTCGATGCACTTTTAATAGTATTATATAATAATATTAAATATAAGCCAGAATTCTTGTTCCCACGAAACAATGTCTTTTTTTATTAATATTACAGTAATTTAAAATGAACTTCCCAAGTCATCAACTCCATGGAGAAATGTCTTCCAGCGAATTGAACATGACGGACAAACTGACAAATGATTAGGCGCGTGAACAAATTGTATTACACAGGTCAAGGGTGAACTTTGGGGTGTATTGTTTTTTTTATCTAAAAAAGCAATCAATAGTTTTGTAGAAATGCCACGTTTCTTTTAGACATATAGTTTATTAATCACTGCACAGGCTACGTTTAGTTCTTTTCGTTAATTTACACCAGTTTTGTTCAAAACATATTCTCCCGACATATGACGTTCATGAAATAAATAAAACAGACCAGCTATTCATCAATTGACAGTGACAAAATCATACAGGTCAAAGTCATTATAATATTGTTCTAAATAGAATTTAACAGCTTCATAATATATGACCTTTGATGCAGTCACACCAACATGCACCTCAGAGTAATAAAATGTTTTACTACCCACAATACAATACACATACAATAAATTGTACAATATGCATATATATTTTAATATGTGCCGAGTGATGTCAGAAACAGAAATACTGACTTGTAAACAGCTAACAATACACTTGTTTTTTCACGATCATGGTTACCCCCACATCCAGACAAAACAATATTACAAACTTGCTAAACATACACAGTCATGGCCGGATCAAAGCCCCGAGGCCACCACAAACAAACACACTTTTTAAATCTGATTGGAATGGATCATGCAAGATAGACTAAGACAGTGCGAAAGCACTTTCCATGAATAAATTGATAGTGTCCTTGCTATCAAACAGGGTTCTTAAAAATCAAAGAGCGTGTATGACAAGTGTTATTAAAGTCAAATAAGTGATTGAGATTTATAGAGGTCTGACAACAGAACAAATAGAAATATGTACATACATACACATAACATAACTTCACGCCAAGTCCCTTGCGGGGTTAGCAGAGAAAACAGAACGCCATGAGGCACGATTTATAAACTACAGAAATAAAGAATCCTACTTTTATACACATTTGAAATATTATACAAAAATACTATGGAGCGCCATTGTGCATTAATGATTCAGTAAAGTGAAGCACTCACATGCGAGATTTCCCGGTTTTGTTTGTTGTATTGTTTCCCCCTTACCGTATGGAGGGGTGCTCAAAACACGAAAGGTGCATATTGTGTGGGAAGACACGTGTGGGGGTGTGTTCATATCGTCCCATTACACCCACGCAGAGTAAGTGATTGTCACAGATTCTCTTGTCAACATTATCATTTCTAAATTTATAAGGGTCGCGAGAATATCACTCCAACAAAGATGACTATGAATTATCTTTTTTGTTAACTCTTCAACCGGAAGCAATGGAACGGGAAAATTCGTATTTATATTAGTGTCAATTTTATCGTCGACGGAATGTTTTCATTGTAGTTGTTAATTTCTGAAGTTTGTCATGCGACGGCGAGAGTCGAGACATTATCACTGCCTATATTTTAGTGCTTTAAAGGCGTGAAGATAAAAAATCTTTATACACGGAACATGATCAGTTAAGCGACTCTGTCAGGTGTCATTTTGGCAGCCATACAAATACCTTAGTTGGACACGGTTCGTGATCCATCACAAACGATTTTCATTCGCAGTACCGTACAGAATTGTCTCGCTTAACAATAAATTCTAATCTTATTAGTTTCAATGTTAGTGTATGTAATAAATCCACTTTTTTAAATGTGACCATTTTTTTGAAGTGGAACTTCTTATCTCTCTTGCAATAGTTTAACGCTTTTAGCGCCCTCATTTAGGGATAAAAGGTAATATATAAAAGTATCACATAAACCGGTCCATAGCTAAATTAGCTAAATAGCTAACATAGGAACCTTTCTCTAAGATCAATCCGACTAAAGTTAATTGAATCAATACCTAAACATACTTGTTAAATACTTTAAAATAATATTTGGTAATACACTACTACCTGCAGATTCACCACACCAAAAAAAAATAAAGAACCTCTTTTTCCTTGCCGAAATAACACTTCTATTTTCCACTTCTATTAAAAGAAAAAAAACACCTAATTTCTGAGCGAAGCTTTCTCACGGTGAATGAAATATTATAATCGTTTTATAACATTAAGATTTTAATTAATGAATCATAAACAACCAGTATTTTCCTCAGTATCGATTTATTATCATATATATTTTGATGTGGTGGTCAATAAATTAAAAAAAAGAGATAACTATGAACTACAAATTGAATCTCGGTGAAATATTTGTTTTATTTTGTCATAAATATAATAATTAATATTTTTTTACATATTTTATATTTTGTTTCACGGCTCAATTTCTTTAAACAAATTGTTGAATGACAACTTAAAACTATGAATTATTGCTAGGTAGCTAATGTAATATGGAGTAACTAAGCCTACTTGTGTTTACTAATATTGCTCCTGGGGTAAAACAAAGTTCACCGGATCAGCTAGTATATAATAATATATAGAGATAGGAAAAATATAATTGGTCGTGAACAGAAGAGGTTCATGTCAAATGTTCAATTGAACTTTATTTAATTGAATATAAGAGTGTGTCGGCGGTGATTTAACAGCTACGTAATTGCCTATTACGATACGTTTTATAGTTATTATATGACAGCATTAAAGCATTACTGACGTTTATTTTTTTTTTTTTATTTATTGCTGTCTACGGTAACGAAAATAATATGACAAACCTTGAGATACAAATCAATGTTTACGTTCGTCAGCTAGTTAGTGTTTCTCATAATTCATTGGGGATATTTTAGTTAAATTATAATGTCAAACAAATATTTAAAAATATAGAAGAAGGTTATTTATATATGTTTGATAATTGTACTCAAATATAAAGGAACGTACTACTAACTAAACGTGCTAAATTTTAAATTTAATACATAATACCTGAACATTCCCAGCAAGTCCACAGTTGACATTTTATAAACTAAAATTAGTATTAAAACATACCTAACGAAGAAATATACGTGAAAATAAAAAAAAACATTGTAAATTAAAAAAAATGAATATAGAAGCCAATCTGAAATTTAACTGGAGATAATTTAGATACGATATAATTAATTTTGACAAAAAAAAATGGAATGTATATATTTTGTTGTTGAAATATGTAAAATGCAAACATTTTTTAACTGAATCAGAGAGCCTCTCGTACAATATCAACACAGCTAGCGGCGCCCTAGCTCGGGAACACAGGAGATCTGCTTTCCGTAACTTAGTCAAGGAAATTGAGTTTCCCGACGATCGAATCGAGGCACTGTCATAAGCTTCTTTGATGCAATTAGGTATTTGAAAAAAAAAAAATATTGATTTTTTTTATGTATTTTAAAACTTTATTATTAATAATATTGATATTTAATGCAAAAACTTCAAAAAATTATTTTTTCAATTAATTATAAACAATTAAAAATTGATGAAATTTAAATAAAAATCACGTGACTATAAACGCGCCATGATTGGTCACTATAGTTGTGACGTCATAATGTTATAGCTATTTAATAACAGTACAGCGTTTACGGCTAATACTCATGTCTAGACAATAATATTGAAAATTTATTGCTAAAATACGAGTTGTTAGTTGATTTAAATTAGTTATGTGTGATAAAGGATTTATTAAGGCAAAGTCTGATAATATTCCTGATGTTGATGTTCGACGACGACGACGACGACGTTTCTTGAGAAAGAATTAAGAGTAAAAATAACGCGTCCGGGGATGTATCTTGTACCTAGTTTTCCGATTTTTGCAGCATCTCCTGATGGAATGACAAGCAATGCCATTGTTGAAGTAAAATGTCCCACCAGTCATAAATCATTGGATATTTTTCTAGCAAAAGGTAAAGTCAGCTTGAAGTGTAATGCCCAAATGCAACTACAAATGTTATTGACTGGTAAAAAATAAAGTATCTTTTGTGTTGCTGATCCACATTTTGAAGAAAATAAAACTATTTACATTAAAAAATTTATTTACTGAACTTTCCTTAAATATATAATAATTATTTGATTTGTATACTTAGATAAATAATAATTAATAAAAATGGTATTAAGAAATACTTACATCGAAATGATCTTCACAACAAAAAAAATTCGATTTTGTTTGGGGATTATCACGGTGCACTGCTTGAAACCATTTATTTCGACATTTGTCATCTTGGGGAACATTTAAAAACATTTTATCAGGAGTTGCCTTTGTAGTATTCGTACATAATGGTACAAAACAAGAAGGATAACTTTTGAGGTTCGACATTTTTAATATAAATTTAAATATTTAATAATGACAACAAAATTAAATAGATCAAAACACTGTATTTATTATTTTTCTATCAACTGCAATGAGTGAAAACTAACATTAAGACGTCACACGCGCTCGGGTTTGTTCGGGAGTTGTCGGCGTGTCTTCGGTACTGGATTCAAAAATTTATTTTTATTTTGAAATAACTTTTGAATTATTGCGAAAAAAAAAAAAAAAAAATGTTTTGTTATAAAACTAATATATAATCTTTCAATTTATCACAAAAAAATTTTTTTTTCAAATACCCAATTATCTTGCGGTATTGGAGTTTCACCCCAGTATCAGATCTATTTGAGTTTGTGATATTCCGTTTTACATATTTCTGCCATGATACCTGGCATTTCGTCTGTACTAAATAATATACGTGATAGAAATTAAGAAAGAATAGTAGGTCTCTTATAAGAGTTAGTAGACGATGTAGACCTAGTACGTCATTCCAGGGTTATAACTTTAGCTTATAAAAAGAACATTTGATCTGCCCACTTTATTCTTGATACAGTTTCATTGAAATTGTGTTCTCTTTTGTTGCAGCAAAAAAATGAAGAAAAGCAGACACTGTCAAAACGGATGGTGGGTGGTAGTACTTCTTACCACCTTGGGTGTTGCAGCTGCCATAGAGAATGGAGTTGGGTTATATAATTCAAATCTAAAGCAGATCATAACATCAAGCACCCTGAAGTGGGCTAGTCTAAAGCAAGAGTCTATGCGCGACTACGTGGTTGGCGCTGAATCTGATCAAGGTATGATTATTGGTGACATACAGTTACTTTTTCTAAAATTTTGTCAATAATACCAATTCTTAGTATCGGTAGCTCAGTGAATTTAGTACGTGAGCTTCTGCTTTTTATGTCCTAGTGTCGAACACTATCGCACACCGATAACCATAATATATAACATACTAGCTGACCCGGCGAACTTTGTTCCGCAACAAAAGTAATAACTGCTGTCCCCCTATGTTAATACTGCAATATCTTTCAAAATATTTTTTTAAATTGCATGCTGTAAAGGGCCAGGATCATCCATATTACATGCACAATCTATTTAAAACACTTAATTGGATAAAAATTAACGCTGTAATGTTTAAAATCGCTTCGTAAATAGGCCATTATTTCTCGTAAAAAAAAATAAAAATAAAAATGGTCATTTTGAGTTATCCCTAAGAAATAGACATATGCCCTCGCGGACTTTTTTGTAGACCTTTTAAAGGAGTATAATAATGTAGTACATTGTTTTGATTTATCACTTAGGGTTCTGGCAGCGTTTGCGATTAAAGTTCTAAATCTTGAAATTTATCACTTTTTTCACTACACTATTCATGAATTATAGATCAAAACCACCCCGTTGACACCCTCTAACTATTGAAAAAACCGCATCAAAATCAGTTGCATAGTTTTAAAGATATAAGCATATAAGGGGACAGACAGCGGAAAGTGACTTTGTTTTATACTATGTAATGATATAGTATATAATAGTGGAAGAGGGACGCAGTTTGCTGCATAAAACCACCACACACACGCACACCGGCTTAACCGGTGAAATACCACGACCTCTTGAAAATTATTTTTTGGTATTGGACCAGTCATATCCGAAGATAGCTGATCGGTAGAGTAGTGTATTACAGTGCATCTGTTAAATAAAATATTAAGTATAAAATACATGCAGTAACCTGAGGGCGGATTTTCAGATTTAAATGAGATATTTATTGTTTCAGGGCACATATACATTTGCAGAGCACGCCATGAAGGTGACATGATATTGGGACAATTGAAACCAGATTATACATCATGCGCCGTTTCTGGTAGCAAAAGCTATAGCATGTTTGAAGTACTCGAAAATAAGGAAAACTCATCTTTAATTACTTGGATACCGATGCACAGATTTACAGTACCTGATCGTGGAGTATTGGAGGACTCCGCTTCAGGCACAGTTTTCATTGGCCGAATGAAAGCTAAAAGGGGATATTCACATTACATAGGGAGATACGCCTATGAAAACGGCATTGGAAAACTCACGCTCAACGAAGAAAATAGTGATGTCGTTGAACATAGTACAGAAATATTAAAAGAGATTGAACCAATAAGTTACAAATTAGAGAATGTGGTACTCGACCAAGCCACAGAACATGTACGTCAAAAAGCACCTGAAATATTGGGAGAACGTGTACTCAAAAACGACGGCGTAGAGGGAGCCACTGATACTACCGAAATAGAATATGTTTTAAACTATACTCTATCATGGGGCCATGGACATGGAATAGCTATCGGTCTGAATACATCTATCGAAATGTTCGACGGCAAAACACTGCCTCAAATACAATGGGCCAATCCATTCACAGAGAGAATGATCAAACTTTATAAGGTGGAAAGATATTTAGAACCTGGCACGGCATGCAACGTGACACTGATAGGCAATGTCACCGATCGTGATGTACAGTACACTGCAAAATTAATTATATTTTACAACAACCATGACTCCAGATCGAGACAAATGAGAGGCCAACGTATTGAGAACACATTGGAAGTAGAAGCTATCTATGGTGATATATACTTCATCGGAAACAGAAGTGTGGTGCCTACCACAAGCACTACTACCACCACTACGACGACAACAACCACGACCACTGAGGAACCTAAACCTGCACCACCAGCACCCGAAGAAAACGAAGTGGCGTCCATGACTTCCGATGAACCAGAACATTTCGATAGTGGCGATATGGTTAACGAAATTCCCCATGACATCAAACTGCAACCGCAACCCAAAGAAGATATTAAAAAATCTGTAACGGGTGGTTTGGGCAGCAAAGAACCTAATGCTGCTGTCATGAGGATAGTAACTATCACATTGTTTATTCCATCGCTAATTCTTATCCTTTAACTTATAATGGAACGATGGTGATTGGGGCTCTTTGTAAATATTGAAAAAAAAAGATATATCACTAAAATATATAGTTGCTTCATCTTTTATAAATAAATTAAAATTTCGGCAATTGAGCTTTGCTGTTGTTACTGTTGTTCTGAAACTATAGCCTTGTTCACTACGGCTATACATTGTGTACATGTAGATATTTTTTCGTTAACTCGACATTCCTGCAATGTGATGTTATTATTTTTTAAACTTCAAGAATTCAAAACGAGAAGCCAAAATTTATCGCTTAACTGTATATAGTTAAATACCTATATATGTAAATAGTTACTGATACTATAGTCGCTGAGCGACAAGTGCAAATCGTGAAAATGTTGATGCCAATTTGGGGAAACATATACATATGTTCATAGGTAATAAAGTACCTAAGTTAAATTGAAACACTGTTACCAATAACAAGCTGTAATAATACAAGCATAGAATGTTATGTACCTTACAGAAAAAGCTAAAAAACGTAAGCTGAAAAATGTATTTTTGAAATTTACGATCTTACAGATACAACATATTATAATCAACTTTATGATATCTTGGCGTTACCAACAATATTTTAAATGAATGTACAAATATCTATTACTTGTATAGTATGCTTGGTCAAATAAGACAACTTCCCTTTTTTATGGAGAAGGCTAGTAAGGTCTTCATATTTTTGCATACTGTTGTTAATAGCTAAGTTTAAAATTATAGGTATTTTTGTTTTTACATTTGCAATGATTTTTCATGACGCACGTTATGTTGAAGTTAAAATAGAAGACACTGAGAAAATTGCAAATATTACAAATATCCTTTTAGTTTTAAAGGTTAAGTATGATGCAAATTAAGTATTAATTTTTCGCGCAATTTTTAAGAAAAAAAAAACACACATTTTAGTACCTCGTATAAATTAGTGGTAATTATCAGTATATTTAATTAAGTTTGTTATTGCGTTAATTTTAAATTAAGATTACTTATGTAGAGTCCAGAATTGAGCGATATTATTATTGTTTTTAAAAGCGTTCAGCGTCTATTCACAAATAATTTATTTCGTTTTTTTATTACTATAGCATATTAATTAACTATTAATTTATAATAAATAAATATTAGTGGTTAGTCTAGTATATTAAAACATATAATTTTATGTGAGATGATTGCGATTTTGTTATACCAACAAATAGTTTAGGTCTTTGATCCATTGAAACAACATCCCTCCGTATGATGGACTCGTAATATTTTTAGTGGTTTAAGTGACTTCTAGATGATGCTGTACGCGCATGTCCAGATATTGTCATATTTCACGGTCCTTGACCGAAAGGAAGATTGTAGGTCATTATCATTTGCCTACTTTTATCCACTCCGTCGGCATAACTTGTCATCCTTTGGAACTATCCATGTTGTCAAAAGATTTGGCTGTGGTTTTATGACCGGCCTGCCTGACGTCAACTCTACTTGGGAAGGAATCTTAGACGTGTTATGCTTAAAACATCGATGTAATCTAATTTCAATCAACTTAATTCTTTGCACTTGTTATTAAGAACTAACAGCGTAAAGGCAAACAGAATCTTCTACGTCCATTACACCTGACATGAGAAGTTCTATTGGTACATACAATGGCGGTATTCTACTTTTTTCCCCAGGTCTTGAACGCGTAATGGCAGAAGACGAGCGCGTACAGCCGCCATGATAGTTTTCAAATCGTTTGGTAGTAGTAATGCTTAACCTACTTTTTGACAAACGTGTAAAGAGAACGAATGAATATTTTTGTATGAACTGATGTCGATTGTAAGTGTTCGCCTTAAGTGTATATTCACATTTTGATTCCCTACATTTATATTTCCAAAAGGAATCGGTATTCCTATTAGCGGAATGCTTATTAAGATTAATATATTATTATTAAGTTGAAAATTGGTTAATATAATTTGGTGAAGGCACGCCTGGCGGTTCTAGGAGGATTATTTAGTTGACATACATGAAATAATTAAGAGCAGTAAAGATTATAATTCTATATCAAAATTAGTGCGCTACACATAAAAATAATCTTAAATGGATGTAGCATTTTATCCTGCTAATTAAGATAAAGTTAGTTAAAGGAAAGTTTTCAATGCAGTAACAACTAGAGCTGTTAGGGATTGTTGCTAGCTAATGCTTATTCTTATGAGCTTTAAGCACTTTGAATATGAGCAGAAGTACAGAGATATGACACAATAACGAACGAGGAATATTTTAAAAGCTTCCGAGATCAAGAAGATCTGAATTGGTCATTTTCTCGTAATTATTCTGCGTAATTATTCTTATTTATATCGGAACTCAATGCGTACCTATGTCATGAAAGAAGATATCATTTACAAATCATTAATGTGGATACTTTTTATTTCCATACCCTCAAATAACACTTAAACAGGCGTGTCTCTAAACATATGTATTCTATATTTTTATATTACACAAACATCCCACCTAGTGTACCATTATTTGTTTAAGTATTAAATGTTATTATAAAAGTAAACATGAATATCTGTATATTGAATATTATTTATCTGTAAACTTTTCAGCTTGAATATGATTTCTCATTTCGAATATGACATTATGAATGTATTAGGTCTATTGATGTAGTAGACAAGCATCTTGCACACCAGATATAATTGGTTGTATTACGAAGCATAGATACAAGGAGTCCGAACCTAATTTTGAACGAATGAATGGTCTCTATTTAGGGGACAGAATTTTCGCCGGCCAGTAAGCGCGCCATTTTTCAAAAATTTACGCGGGAAGTTTTGTTGCTGTTGACACTTTGACAGCTCGGTATAAACGCGAGTTAGTTTAATTTAGATTTTGTCGAAATTTTTAGATGAAAATTATGAACACGTGTTTGTAAGAACAATAATAGCCAGTGTTAGAAAAGAGAACTAATATCTGAATCTCTCGGTCTCCTTGTATCCACACTTTGTGGGATATCATTAAATCAAATGCCTGCTGCATGTTCGTCGTTTAATATTTTTAATAAATCGCTTATATTTCCTGTTAGTTAGAGCAAAAAACTTATATTCCATAATAATTATTAAGGCGTATACGTTGTACCTATATTGGGTGATTCTTGAAAATATTAACACTCATTTCTTTTGGGTAAATATTAAAAAAATGAATCTCTTAGCATCAAAATTGTTTTATAAAGCATAATTGTGATGTTCCGTGTAAGTTTATTTAATTCATTAAAATATAAATGAAAACAATTTGAGGATTTTATTTTACACCAATTGTTTTTTTTTATTTCTCGAATGATAAAAAACACAATTTACACACATACCCTCTGTGGTCTACAACTTCGAGCTGAAGACATAAGATTTCTCTCTTATTACTTTTGTACATTCACGCCATTAAACTCGAGAAGTGTAGGAAGTGGTATTTTCTCTCATTGAAGTAAGTATCGATTAAATAGTTTATGTCTAAGTTGTGTAAACTCTAAAAATATAAGTAGTTAACTGTTCAGTCCGTGGATTTTTAGTTGGAAATTCTTTGGTTCCATTCCGAAACCAATCAGATTTAGAAATTTGTATGATCCTATCGAAGACTGAAAAATTGTGTTTCAGTCAACAAACACAATTTTTTCACAATTTTGGCCATAGCCAGTAGAGTTTACCTATAACACTTGGAACTAAAAAATACGGCGAATCGAGGCATACTTGCAGCTGCTTACTCCACTGAATACAAAAGCCGTGAAACTATAAAAAAAGAGTATGCATATACAAAACATAAAATCTCAAGATAGCACTGATATGATCGTAAAAAGTAAATTGCCACACAAGCCTCTGATACTAAAATTATCTTCGTAAAAGCATCCCTTGGAGTCTTCTCACGAGGGTCGGGCCGGGGTACGCTCACGCTTCATATAATAAATTACCCTTGCCCACATAACACATTTGCGTCTTTGGGCATTTTATATTTTGTCGCCGAAGTTAGAGCACCCCGCTTCTGAATCAAGAAGTCGTGAGATCGAATCCTACTCTCATGATAATTTCATCTGCGAGTTTAGTTCAAGTTATGTGGGAGAAATATCGATGACTGACAACATTGTGCCCGATATACATATATCAATAGGTTCCGCCATCTATTCCGTTTCGGACATAAAAAATCGACCAGTCGATATTAAACAGCCGCTGTCTACACCTTCGTGTAGAAAAATGCGTGAAGTTTTTTATATACCTATCTATACTTTTAAAGGATGCAGCTTAGATATATTCTTAGACGTGTATAATTCTCATCAAGATCGCCTTATGATAAGGTAAGGAAACAAACTACGCGGAAAGGTAATATAGAAACACAATTATTAAATTAGCAGCGCAAGATACTGGATTATCATTATCTTATTTCCTTGCATCCTGAATGTGGTTGGAACGAGGAAACTTCGCATAATATGCTTATATATTTATTTCAAAATGGCAGCTTTAATTTTAACATTATAATTTATTTAAAAGCGAGTGAGGCGTGTAAGTATCGTATCATATGGCGATCAATTCTCTCTGCCTAACCCACAATGGATTTGGCGTGAAGTTATATATGTATTATATATTTATCCGGACATTCCGAAAACTTTACAACCTCCATTTCCATATTGTTACATAATGTTATTTTCGCAATATCTTATTTAACAAAGTTAGGACTTAAAAACGGTTCTAAGAATATCTATTTTTGTAATCTGCTGGTCGTTCACAGAAACAGTTAGACCGGCTTTGATGGAACTTACAAAATATAAGTGATATCAAATGGAGGAATCTTGAAAAACAAACTAGTTGTAGAAATTGGTTCTCGTATTATAAAACAACAACCATCAAGTTCCCGGTAGCGCCGAGTCATCCGAATAAAACCCGCATAGTTTATTTATAAAGTTTTTTATATATTTTTCTTCGTAACTTCACACCTTTTCCTACCCGAAAGTGTAGACAGCGGCTGTTAAGCCTTGACTAGCCGATTGTCCCATATTGAAATATGTGGCAACGAAAACAACTTCATTTACATTCACGCAGTTTATACACAAAGGCGGCGATGGACAGCATCATATTTTAATGATACAAAAAAAGAAGAATGCGAAGGAAAAATATAACATAACATAACTTCACGCCTTTTGTACCCGAAGGTGTAGGCAGCGGCTGTTAAGCCTCGCCTCGCCGTTATGTTTACGACCCAAATGAAATTGGTGGCGGTATTTATCACAAAAAGATTCCTCCGAAAAGAACTTGCGAAAAGTCATTGGTGTGAGCCAGGATTCGAACCCGCAACCTCTGAAATCAGGAGCGGGGTGCTCGATCATTGGACCACCGTGACTTATAGAGCCGAGAAAATATACCGAGAAAATATAATATGTATAACAAAAAATAATACCACTATCAATATACCTTGACATTTTTAAATCTACACATCAGCATATTGTATATGACTATTACTAGAAATAAATCTATAGACTTTAATTGGATATGGGCTCTTTGTGCAAAGTTCATGGCTTCGACATTTTCTTGGTAACATCGGTTAAAACGAGTAGGTAAACTTCGTCCCGCAGAGTCCTATAAAAATGCCATTCGGTGCCGGCCTTGGGTCTAACTGGCATGAGGGAAGGAAGAGCTATAAAATGATACTGGTATACCATACATATACATAGATAGACAGGCGTTAGTTCCTCTACGTGATCCTTCGACTTTTAGTTACGATATGCCAATTTCAAAACCTTTATATTGTCAACTAGCTGACCCGGTTAATTTTGTGTCGCCTCAGAAGCAATAAAAGTAGCCTAAGTTACAACTTATTACATAAGCTTACCCAGCAGTAAAAGTCCTGGGAAAATTGGTCCAGCTATTTCAAAGATGAACCGAAACAAATAGACAAAAACTGTCTGTCTGTTAATATAGGTTGCATAAATTCATATGCATGTAATAAAAAGTGATTACCTATTTCAACATACATTACACTGTTTTTATCTATCACTTCGGGTTCAGCCGGCGTTTGCAATTTTTTTATGGGAGACAGGAGGGCAAACAAGCTGGCGTGTCACCTGATGGTAAGCAACCAACGCCGCCCATGGACACCAGCAACTATAAAAGATGCAGCAGTTTTAAATCTGCTTCACATATTGAAAACTCAAAGGTGACCTGAAAAGATTATATATCGTGAAGAACGAACGTATATGTTTTATATTTATTCTCTATTTATTTCTCAATACGTTGTAAAAAAAGATATTTTTATAATTTATACCTATGATGTTAAATTACGTGTAATTTTTATTATTTTACATAATACAATCACAATAATAGCACAAATTGATTCGATCGAAGAAAGGTCGCTTGAATTAATTGCACAATTTAAATTTACACGCATATTACAATTATAAAAATACTTGCAGCATTATTAATTGTTATACAAATTTAATTTTACATAAATTTATTCAAAAGTTTAGCAGACTGTTAATATCTGTGCAATCAAGACTTCTTGAACAATAAAGTGTTATTATGGATACTGTTTTTTATTTTTAAAATGTTATTCCTCGCCGCTAGTGTTTGCTGGTCCTTGAATAAAGACATGAAAGACAATTGTGCTTACAAAACGAAAGCGGAGAAGCTAGAAAATCTTGCATAAATTGTGGGGTGTATTTTTTTCACCCGGAGCGCAATCAAGGCTTGTTCTTTGTGTCGAGGCGGCATGTCAGTTGAGCCAAAGTACCTATGTCGCATGCACTTTAATTATTCCCCCCCCCCACATGAAGAAGTCCACACAAAAAAGAGCTAGGATATTGTATATTAAACTGTAGAGTAACTGCAGAAATAAAAGTTTTTTTTTTACAGTCTTCAAAACCGACTAGATGTGTTTTTTTTTTTTTTTTTTTTTTTTTTTTTATGGGAAAAGGCGGCAAACGAGCGAGCGGGTCACCTGATGGAAAGCAATCACCGCCGCCCATGGACATCCGCAACACCAGGGGCGTCGCATCAGCGTTGCCGGCCTTTAAGAAAGGAATACGCTCGTTTCTTGAAGGTTCCAAGGTCGTAGCGGTCCGGGAATACCGTTGCCGGCAGCTGGTTCCATATAGGAGCAGTGCGTGGCAGGAAGTGACGGCTGAATCGCACTGTCGTAGATCGCCAACTATTAAGCCGATGTGGATGGAAACACTGGCGAGTCGGGCGATTGCGAAAGTCAGCAGGCGGTATAAGTCCGAACAATTCCTCAGAGCACTCTCCGTGGTATAAGCGGTACATGATGCATAGAGATGCAACATCTCTCCGCAACGCCAACGGATCAAGCCGATCGGAAAGAGCTTGGTTATCGACAAGCCGAACCGTGCGTCGTTGAATGCGGTCAAATGGAGAAAGCTGGTAGTGGGGTGCCCCCGCCCAAAGATGAGAACAGTATTCCACGTGAGGCCGGACCTGCGCTTTATACAGTTGCAAGCGATGACCTGACGTGAAATACCGTCCCGCTCTATTGAGCACACCAAGCTTTTTGGAGGCCAATTTGGCCTTGCCCTCCAGATGACCGCGAAATTGGACGTCACTCGACAAGTCGACACCAAGAATTCCGATATTGGCTGAGACGGCTAAGGGAGTGCTCTCAAAGCAGGGAGCTACGACAAATGGTGTCTTTTTAGCGGTAAACGCGCAAACCTGTGTCTTCTTAGGGTTGAATTGGACTAAATTTAGTCGGCCCCAGTCCGAAACCTGACTAAGCAGAGTTTCGATTTCAGACACAAGTTTGTTCCGGTACTCATCGACGTTTTCCCGAGAAATCCGCGGGTGGCCGGTATATAGGGCATCCCCCGTACTGTCATCCGCATAACAATGAAGACTGCTGTACTGCAGCATGTCATTCACATGCAGAAGAAACAGCGTAGGGGATAGCACACAGCCTTGGGGGACTCCAGCATTCACAGGTTTTAAGTCGGAGCATGACCCGTCGACAACGACCTTAATGCTCCGATCCATGAGAAAACTGGAGACCCAATCGCATAATTTCTCGGGAAGCCCATAACATGGAAGCTTCGAGAGAAGTGCCTTGTGCCAAACCCGATCGAAGGCCTTCGCCACGTCCAAACTAACGGCCAGCGCCTCTCCTTTACTCTCAACCGCTTCCGCCCACCGATGAGTTAAGTAGGCTAAAAGATCACCAGCTGAGCGACCTTGACGGAATCCGTACTGACGGTCGCTAATCAACTGGTGCTCTTCCAGATAGCTAAGGAGCTGGCGGTTGATCAGTGTTTCCATAGTCTTGGAGAACAGGGAGGTGATGGCGATTGGTCTGTAGTTGGACGGATCTGAACGATCACCTTTTTTAGGGATCGGGTGGACCAAAGCTACCTTCCACGATGCTGGTACAGCGCCGAGAGAGTAGGAGTACCGAAAGAGACGCGTTAGAACCGGTGCCAACTCCGGAGCACACATCTTCAACACGATTGCTGGGATTCCGTCAGGCCCACTCGACTTGTGGACGTCTAGGGAGAAAAGTATGCGCCGTACAGTACTTTGCCGGAAACAGATCTCCGGCATGGCGTGGTTACAACGTGGGATGGTCGGTGGAATTTTCCCCTTATCGTCCAGAGTCGAATTAGCCGCAAAAAGAGTGCCAAAAAGGTTGGCTTTCTCTTTAGCGTCATGGGCCAATGACTGGTCCTCCCTGTGCAATGGCGGAAGAGACGGTTTGCAGAAGTTTCCAAGGACAGCCTTGGCGAGAGACCAGAACGCACGAGTTCCCGAGGGAAGGCGAATTAGTTTCTCCCCAATTTTGCCTATGTACTTAGACTTTGCTACGGCTAACACTCTTTTGAAGGATCTGGAGACATAATTGTACTTCTTCTTGTAAATGCCGGTATTTAGGTCCCCAGACGCCGCTGCATTTGCCCAGGTTTGATAACATTCCTGCTTAAAGCTTGATGCCATTTTGCACGTGCGATCAAACCAGGGCTGGGATCTGCCACCGATTGGCACCACTGAGGATGGAACGAAAAGCTCCATTCCCTGCAGCACCACATCAGTGTGTGTAACAAAAGTCTATTAATGATCTTTTCTAAAATAATGAAACACCCGTTGATCTAAAATATCTCTTGGTTTATTTAAAAAAAAAAACAAAGAACCAATAGGAAAATAAAAAACTAAAAGATTTGGGCTCGTCCGGGATTTGAACCCGGGACCTCTCGCACCCTAAGCGAAAATCATACCCCTAGACCAACGAGCCGGTTGAAACGATCGTCGAAATAGTTGTATATGTTTTGTAATTCAGTTTAGAATGTTTATTATTTTTTTTTATTCATTATTGTTTGAAAAACAAAATATTTAATGACTACTAATAATACTTTAACACCAATACTAAAAACATCAATTCCATTCCACGCTCGGAATACTTATTTTGTCAATGCCATCTGTCGGTTAATAGCAACAACTGTCCTTCCGTGTGAAGACCAAAATACGAATTACGTAATCCCTACTTTAAGTGACAATCAAGTTATAGGTATTAATAATATGTTGTCTCCTAAATTTTAAATTTTATTGTGATTAATACTTATTGTGACAAGTTGTTTCATTACTAGCTTGTAATTTATATAATCTAAGTGTTTACTGTTGTAGCACTAAAAATAGGTAGTTAGGTTCTAAACTACTGGAAACGTAACTTGTTTCAAGAATATTAAAAGCAAAAATGCCATATTTTTTAGTTTTTATTTTGTATTTTTTTAAGAACCTGTGGTAATAGTGTTAGAGCTCCCCGCTACTAATTCAGAAGTCGTGGGATCAATTCCGGCTCACACCAATGATTTCTTGGAATTATTTTCGGAAGTTATGTGTGATAAGCATTAGTGACTGATAACTTTGTGCCCCGTGTATGGCAATAGGTTCACTACCTATTCCATTTGGGACGTATAAAAATATTTGACGAGTCGAAAATGTAACAGCCGCTGCGCAGCCAACGAGTAGTGTTTTTTTTATTATTAAGTGAAATTTTTATTTTGTACTTGGTTGAAGAACAACCCAAAAGAAATTGCTGAAAGAAGAATGAGGATTTAAGTCCAGTGGTCCAGTGGTCGAGCACACGGCTACTGAATCCAGAGATCGCAGGTTTGAATCCTGGCATACACCAATGACTTTTCGAAATTAATGTCGAAAGTTATGGGAGTTATTACGTAAACATAACGGCGACTGCCTACACCTTCGGGTAGATAAAAGCGTAAAGTTATGTTATATAAGAATGAAAGAAGTTGGTCATCAGACAAAAGAGATTTCTGAACAGTATTTCAATCTGAAGAAAGCAGTGTCAAAGCTATCTTATGCCACAAAAATTACGTGTATTATCGGCATAAAGGTGTGCAATAAGGAGTTCTTATTCACTATCCTGGCACGTATTTACAACATATAATTAAAAAGCAATCACAAAGCATTTCGTAACAAGGCTACCTATTTAACTATCCCTTAGATATTTACGCAATAAATACGTTCTAGTACAAAATCCATTGCTATAAATTCTATTATATTTCTTCGGTCGAGTTACTGGGTCGTGTTGATACGTGACTATAATTTCCCCAAGGATCAGGCCCTATTGTGAACAGCTATGCTAATTCCCATAGAGATTGTGGAGTGAATTACTAATATCTATCTACTACAATTACATACTAATAAGTAGTGTCCGACCGAAGCTTCGGCTTCGGCTTCGGCCAAAAAAACAAAATAAAAAAGACAATATCTCACTGTTCTGACAGTTTGACGCCATTTTAAAAAAATGTAATTAAAAAAAACAAACATTTTAAAAATCATCTAGCCGATAAATTGTTATCAGTGGTATAAATGAAAGCATTATGCTCCTTCAAAAAAGCGGGCTCGTCCGGGATTTGAACCCGGGACCTCTCGCACCCAAAGCGAGAATCATACCCCTAGACCAACGAGCCACATGAGTAAACCGTCAATTTGTTGATAACCCATGGTAATCCATTTAATGAAATACATACATAATTAATAATTTCAATCATAATACCTAATAATATTTTTTATTTGTAAATCTACAAGAAATGCCGATCAGAAAGCTTCTCTTCAAATTACTTAATGATTTTCAAAAATTTGCACCGATTAAAATTGGACATGTAAGTATTTTTCCTAGCGATAAATTAACTTTACCATTACGAAACACCACAGGGTTAATGCATATTTTAAGACTGATTTTTTAATCATTCAAAAATAAATAAAAATCTATAAAGACTACACTGAATCAATAAACGTAGCTAGTTGAATGTATTCATCAATTAAATGTATTTATTATTATTAGTAACTTGTAGTTTTTAACCTTTTACAGCTTTATGATTTAGACCAAATAACACTCACGTATAGACAAATTCATTGGCGCACTCGTGTAACTATAATACAAACATAACTTTACGTCAAGTTAGGTACGGGGTCGGCAGACCGAACAGAGCGCCATAAGACACGATTCTTACACGCCTCATCTTTGACTTTCAGAACTCTGGTCATTCATACACGTCGGTATTTAAGGCTCCTGACATCACCTTCCTCAAGGTAGGTAGGTATTTAATAATATATTTAATAGGTTTGCAGTAAATACATTTAGTAGGTCGAGGTGAGAACAGTATCTATCGGCTATCAGTTTTACGTTTAACCGCCATCACAAATTATGTGAAATTAAAAGCTGAATTGAATTTCAATGAATCCTGTGAACGTGGATCGCTATTTTTTAATCTAGACAACCTTCACGGTGTTAACAATTTATATGATAGACCAATATATTATGATACCAATACATATGTTAGCAATTTATATGATAGGTAGTTCGTTTAAAATTCTTGGATAATTAATTTATTGCTTTGATTTTGCAATAATTTAAGCAGACCTTTATAAGTTACATGGCCGCCGACGAGCAGAAATATACCTATTAATTAGGTCTACACATTCATTAGCTAATCGTAGACCCTAGTTAAACGATCACAGGTGATTATTTCACAATTACACAACAATACGTACGACGTGTATTTTATAATTTCTTATGAATACAAGGTTGACTTTTAGTCCGTTTTATAGTAATCAGTGGAATATCTAAATACATATTGCATTTTCCTTCCCAACTACTTGTTTTTTCGCAAGTAATAAAGGACTAGAATTTATAGTTCAAAGATAATGCTTGAACGTTCTTAAATGCAACTTGAGAAATAATTTGGACATTTCATGGACATTTGGTTATAACCAAAATAACCAAATGGTTAACTAAATTTTCATAATAAAAAAATAAATAATCTAATTAAGATCTGAGTGCGACATCTATTCGATAAACGCGTAACTATGTAGAATACAAATTCCTTTGTACTTTTGCTATTGGATAATAGATGGCGCTTCAAAATTTTCGTCAGTACCCAATATTACGTAGAAAATTAAGAAAATTCTACGAAGTTCAAACATGTATTAAGCCACAAGTACGAAAGGTTACATAACAATAATATAAATTGGTAGCTTAGAAAACATAGTTTCTATAAGTATAATAGCTGTAATGGGTAAAATATTCGAAAAGTTCAAGGAATAACAACCAACTTTAAATTACATCAACGGCATTATCAGACAATACAATGCCATACAATTTTGTTGAAGTAATTGGATAATAGATGGCGCTAAATCTAAAACTCACCCATAACACCCAGTTGCTGTGGAGATAACGGGGCAGTATCTCCAGCTCCGGAGCCAATAGATCCAGATGCCAGGGATAGACGTTCACTAAATCCTAGTGGACTGCTGCGTCCTCCACTACTTGCGACAGAGCCCATTCCTTATCCAAAACGAGAGACAATATTTTTAAATTAGTGTAACTTTTTTCTTGTTTCTTGTAGTCATATAAAAAAAACAGTTTAATAAAACTTCAAACTGACACATTGGCGAAATGTTTTGACGAACAAATAATTCATGAGAAATTTATGACTGAATGTGATTGCTCTCAACATATTACCTCCATTTGGACTCCTCATGCGAGATATCCTCTTATTAATAGCCCTTTGTATTCGTGGATTCATTATAGGTTTAGCCCTTCGCCTCGCCAAGTATCTTGATAAAACACCCACCACAACAGCACTTGTTCCTACCACACCTAAACTCCACAGCACCACCTGAAATGCATTACCCAATCCTAACATAATATATATATTTTTATTAAATGTTTTCAGAGCATTTAATAAAAATTTGCCATTAGAACTTGACACACTGATTTTTTTAAACCCATGTGATAGGATGAGACTATAGGTTTCATATCGCTGTTTATGCTTATTTTAGTACTGACAGTCTGCAACTACATTCCTATGACTATTTTGTTAATATTATTTAAAGATTAATAGGTTTTTATACATAATTAATAATAATACATACAATATTTATTTCTTAGATTTTCGCGAATTACATTCATAACATTAAAACAATTTTTTATGGATTATATAGCGTTTATTTAGAACTTATTTTTAATTATTTCCCGATGTTTCGAACTCTTTACAGATCACTCGTGAAAATGATCTCTGTAAAAAGTTCGAAACGTCGGGAAATAAATATAAAATAAGTTCTAAATAAACGCTATATAATCCATAAAAAGTTGTTTTAATTTTAATAATACAAGAGATGTTGGATAAAAGTTCAAGGTTAAGGAAACAAGTAAGAAATTTCATCTGATATTATTTTTTGATTGATTTTGTAAGAAATTTCATATCAAGACATTATTAACTATTTAATAAGATTGGACTGTTAGAATATTGCTACTATTTTACTAAAGAATGATAATTAATTTGTGACTAAAGGTACTTTAATGGTGGCCTGAATTATATATCTATACTTAATGTTGTTGAAAACTTAAATTCATGTTCTTTGAGACTTAGAACAAATTTAATTTAAGCACTTTAATTTATTATACAATTAAATGCCAAAGAAAACTCTCATATTAAAGTATTGAATAGACAAATATTTTTATTATTATTTATTTAAATTTAATTTATGAAACGTCGAATGCCTGCATTCTCAATTTCTCTAAACCATAATTCTGTTTAAGTCCAATAATGTACAAATGCAAATGTAAATAATGGCCTTCATGTAAACTATGTTTTAAAGTTTTCGTCACGTACGAAGTATATTGTCTGTGAGCATTGTAAATAAAGATTATTATTTATAAAGCTACAAAATCATAGGATTTCTATACATATTAGTTCTGTTGATTTCTTGTCTAAAACCAACCTTTTGTGATGTTGATAACTGCAATTCACTAAAAGATATGGCACGATGCCAGTGTTTCAATTTGTCAATGAATGGACTAGCTTGTATTAACAACTGCATTATGTTTATTTTTTTATTTAGTTTGATTCACTATTCACAATATCAAAAGTATTATTTACAATGCTGATTTTAGATCTTTTAGGTTATCTGTCAAAAGCAGACCATTTTAGATGTGTTTAAGTTTAAAATAATTAGCGTGAAGAAATCTTTGACATCTTTTAGAGTATATAGTTCAAAAATTCAATTATTTTAATTTGACGATGCACTTAAAAGCAAATACTATCATTCCGATTATGTAATATTTAAATATTCGCGGTCTTCAGAGATGTCATGCTCAACTCATCCGTCAATGCCGTCAATGTCCGTCATTCGTAATGAAGATTTTTTTTCATAATTCTCCATCTTTTATTTGTCCATTTTGGACAGGCCAAAGCTTTGAAGCAATACTGCCTTGTACGACGTGTTTTTTTTTAAAATAACAAATTTAAAAAAAAAACTTATCTAAACGAACAAGCAAACCTAAATTAATATATCTTAATCATTCATAAAGTCTTGGCACTTTAAGCATGATGTTCCAAAGGAGTTTTAACGACAATGTAGAAGAGCACGCTACTTATGATATTTACTCCACTTTCCACATATAGACGAACACTGCGTAAGTAAAACGTCACGAATTTTACAATTTGCAGAAAAAATCGTGCTCAATTTTATGTAGATATTTTTTTTTTCTCTTAAATTTTGCTGCTAGTTTTTATTTAATTACGGAAATTCCGTATTTTAGGAAATAATAAATTACGTAAAATAATAAATTGTAATTCAAATTATCAATTAAACAAAATGTGTCTCTTTATTTTTGTTTGACAACATAAAATTATTAAACGAAATGGTGTCGTAGGACACCAGGTAGGAACAAAGTTCCTTCGGCTAGTGTAGAATCGACACAATTTGCAAAAAAAAGAAAGAAGGAGAAAGGTACACTAATCTCTTATGTTTACGATTGTCGCACCTGCGCACGTCTCATTTAACGGTTTTATTCCATGGACTTTTTTCTTACGGTTTTACTATCACATTTTTTTCAGTTCGGTCGCGCAGTTAAATCCGTATCTCTTCTACCCTGCCGTAAGGATCTTCTTTGAGTCACGAATCCGGACACATAATCAGGTACTTTACTACATATTTGCCTAAGAAACGAATACTTCGATTTTGTATTTTGCGACATCTTTTAAATTAAATGTCCGAATTGAATCATTCAAAAAGTTCTAGAAAGGTATTAAATCTACGTTTTTATTGAAGTAATTTATTTTGAGGAGAATTAATACCAAGGTATAAAATAAAGAAATACTAAAACGCGAAATTTTTTAAAATATGAAATGATGTATTTCATATTTTAAAAAATTATATAGCACCACGAACTTTTTTGTAGACAGTTAAATGTTCTGTAAAAATGTAGTACATTGTTTTGTTCTAGAATCAATAGTTTTCGCAGCGTTCACGATGTAAGAATTTTTTTCGATTCATTTTCTTACACCTTGAGTTACATTATTGGACTTTTAGTAAGGATCCCTAATTAGGACTATATTGGTATATAGTCCTAATTAGAGTCCTGAAAGAATGTTTGAAATCGGACCGGTGGTTTATGAGATTAGCACGTTCAAACAAACAAGCGCACGTTTCATTTAACGGTTTTATTTCACGGACTTTTTCTCTTTTAAGTTCAGTTTGGACAGGCTACAGCTTTAAAGCCATACTGCCTTGTCTGACGTCTCACGTCGTAATTTTTTTGAAGCATTATAGCGCAATAAGCGGCATAATGCTTATCGTTGATGTTCCAACTATAGCATCGAGAAGCACAATCGGGCACTCGCAAAAGTAGTGCTTTCAAATGATGCGTGCCATGGACACCAACATTACTAATTCATTGACACAGAATTATTCCAGTTTTCCAATCAGAGCATTATAGCGCATTATGCGGCATAATGCTTAACTTGAATATTCCAACTACAGCATCGCTACGCACAATAGGGCACTCCCAAAGGTAGTGCCCTGTAGAGGTGAGTAACTCAGGAGAGATAGATAAAAATGATATGTATCTGTCTCTTTCTATCCATCACTCTATCTATCACTTACTTTATGAATCTATCAGTGTATCTTTTCAATCTTTTGAATCGCAATCATTGGCGATCATAGCGATCATAGCGATCACTGACTAGGAGTGATCGTAACGGATGTATATCGGCGATGAGTGATTACATCAACATAAGTTCGTTTCGTAGAACGAACCACGCGTTTTGTTTGAATTATGGTATGCCATGGTTCTGATATATGATGCGTTATTATATTATTACAAAATTACAATATTTAGTTTAGTGCGAGTAATTTAATTCTATCAATATAATATTATTATACAATCAATAATTTTTTTTGGTTGCTAAGGCTTAATTTTATTTAAATAATAATATGCACAAAAAGTTGTAGAGCCAAGCAGTTCGCTGCATGAATGGGCTGGCTCGACCAGTGAAAACCACAACCTCTCAGTATTTCACCGGTCGAGCCAGCCCGTACATGCAGCGAACTGCAAGATGCTACCACTGTATATTTATAGAATAGTTATTACATATTATTAATAATACTCCATTTTTTACTATAAATTTATAATGTAGTTAGTATTAATAATAATATGTAAAAAATATATTATAATAATATAGTTATTAATATTATTGTATACTAATACAATAGTATTAATAATAAAATTCAAATTCCTTGTAGGGCTCGGTATCTTTTCTAAAATAACAAACGAACCATGTTGAACATGGGCAGCCATGGATTATGCACGGAACGCTTGTTGATACGAAAATATATAATGATTTAAAAGAGTGAATATATTCACTTTTGAATTTGATCACTCGGTGATCAAATGTATCACGCTGAGTAGAATGAGTGGTGAGTTGTAGCGCGGAGCGCGATATAAAGTGATATAGTGATAGAAAAGAGTGATACATATCGCAGTGATCAAAAGATTCATATGCATCTTTTCTTTTCACTGATACATTAATCCCATGTCTAGTGCTCTGTAGTGCTTTGACGTAATGCGTGCCATGGATACCAATATTACCAACTCATTGACAGAAAATTATTAAGTGTGTTTTCTTTATGTTGATCAAATTATTTTTTACTTTAGTAATTATAATTTGATTACTAAAGTATATTGTAAAAAATTGTAATAAAGTAAATTGGGGGTCATGTCAAGAGCGTGCGCGTCGCGATCCCTGCCGTCCCAGTGGGACGCAATCTTGACCAAAGCAAACTCAGCCGGACGGGCTGCTAGGGCGTGCCCCGCAAGCGACGGGCACCGATTAGCCCCCGTCGGTGCGGCTGCATGCGCATGCGGCGAAGGGGGCCGCCACCCTTCACGCAGCGCCAATCCTGGCGGGACGAGGAGAGGGGAGTGCCGTATAGGCACGTGGAATGTTAGAGGTAGCATGGCAAGAAAGATGAATGAGATGATGGATGTATTAAATGAGAGATGCCTGGATGCCTTATGTTTGACGGAGACAAAGCGGAGGGGGAGGGAGACCGAGGACCTCCCCGGTGGCATGGTAGCCCTATGGTCCGGAGTGGACCCGGACGTCCGTGCCAGTGGGGGTGTTGGAGTCGTTCTCTCCTCCCGCTTTGCTTCCGGAGTGAAAGATTATGAGTTGGTAGGCCCAAGACATCTTTGGGTTCGAATAAAACTGGGGATCACGCGAGTTTTCCTGGTCGCAGCTTATGCTCCCGTTAGCTCCGCGGATCCCCGCGAACTCGAAGAGTTTTGGGAAACTGTTAGGGATATTCTGGATCTAGCTGAGGAAAATGAAAGGCTAATTCTGTGTGGTGATCTTAATGGGTGGGTCGGAACCAAGCGAGACGGCCTGGAGGCTGTCCTTGGTCCGAATGGTGACAAGAGAGTGAATGATGCTGGTAAGCCGATATTGGACGTATGCCTGGAACGGAACCTCCTTGTGTCTAACACATTATTCCGTCATAAAGATATTCACACGTATACGTGGAGACGGAATGAGCAAAAGAGTATGATAGATTTGATTTTGATAGATAGTCGTCTCCGAAATACTCTAAGGGATACAAGAGCCTACAGAGGCCCCACTCTTGATACGGACCACTACCTGGTGGTAAGCCGATTCGTGGGCCTTTTCAAGAAGTGGAGACACTGGCGAGTGCGTACCCATTTCGGAGAGCTTGAAAGGATAAAATGTGAGAAATTAGAAGATGAAAATGTACGGAGTATGTATGTAGGCCTAGTCAGTAAAAGACTCAATGAGACGAGTCTTTCTGACCTAGGTGTTGAAGAATGCTGGGAAAGAATGAAAGAAAGTATAGTGAATAGTGCAAAAGATGTATGTGGTAGTGCAAAGAGGCATAAGATTCTGAGAGGTGACGCCTGGTGGGACGCGGATGTGAAATCCAGCGTCGAAAGAAAGAAAAAAGCATGGTTGGATTATGTCTCAAGTTTGAACCAGAATGATAGTATGACAGAGAAAAAGTATGAGAGCTACCGCCGCTGCAGGAATGTTACCAAAGCCTTAGTGAAAGAGAAGCGTGAAAGACTTGTTGCGAATGAGGAAGTGAGGTTGACGGAGAACTTCGAGGCGAATAACAAACTCTTCTGGAGGGAAGTTAGAAAGTCTCGGGGTTCTTCGTCATCATCCAGAATGGACAAAATTATGTCTAAGTTTGGTGACATTCTTGCAAACCCAAGCGATGTATTGGGCAGGTGGAGTGAGTATTTTGGGGAAATGTACGAGTATGTTCCGGATGTGGGCGCCGCGAGTGAGCCTACGGCTGACACCGCTGCGCCAACATCTGATGAGGACATTACTATGGAAGAGATTGAATGGTCGATACGAAGTATGAAAAATGGTAAGGCAGCTGGAATTGATATGATGTCTGCTGAAATGATCAAAGACGGTGGATCCTGTGTCCGGGACGCTTTCCTGACCTTGAGCAATCTGTGCTGGAGGTCGGGTAAGGTTCCCATGGACTGGAGGCGCGCTGTCATCGTGCCCTTGTATAAAGGTAAGGGATCACGTATGCAGTGCGCCAGTTACAGGGCCATCAGTTTGATCAGTTTAGCAGCAAAAGTGTATGGGAAAATTATTGAAAGGAGAATGAGGGTGATATCTGATGGAGTGTTGTGGGAGGCTCAGGGTGGTTTCAGAAGCGGACGAGGGTGCATGGATCAGATTTTTTCTCTCCGCAACATCGTGGAGAAACAACTGGCTGTTAACCGGAAGGTTTTCTGCGGTTTTGTGGATCTGGAAAAAGCGTTTGACAGAGTGTTACGAAAGGATCTGTGGGATATACTCCCGGGCTACGGGGTGAGCGGAGCACTGCTGCGCGCTGTGCAGTCCACTTATGAGGCCTGCACAGCGTGTGTACGTGTTGACGGCGGCTTGTCCCCCTGGTTTGACGTCAATATCGGCGTCAGACAGGGTTGCGTGCTGTCCGCTCGACTGTTCATCCTGTACCTGGACAGTTGTCTCCAGAGAATGAGAGCGATGGATGTAGGGATTCGAATGGGTGACTTAGTTGTGAGCTGCCTGCTTTACGCAGATGACGCCGTGCTTCTAGCCGAATCGCCGTCGGACCTGCAAACACTAGTCACTACTATGAAAGATGATTGCATGATTAAAGGCTTGCAGTTGAATGCGACGAAAACGAAAGTTATGGTGTTTGAAAGGGAGGAATCCAGAACAGATGCAAGGATAATGGTTGACGATGTAGTGCTGGAACAGGTGAATGAAATTGTATATCTTGGATGCGCTTTTAGCAGAGATGGAAGGTACACCACGGATGTAGAAAGACGAGTGGCGATAGGAAATAGCGTAAACGGAGTGTTGGGCAGATTCCTGGGCGCAAAAAATATTAGCAGAAAGGCCCAGTTAGCAATCCACAATGCAGTCCTGATCCCAACACTAACTTATGGAAGCGAGAGCTGGGTATGGCAGAGTGTGCATGAAAGTAGAATAAACGCGGTAGAAATGAGGGCTCTACGCAAAATCTGCGGAGTGACTCTCGCTGACCGCGTAGAAAACAAGGTGGTAAGGAAGGAAGTTGGTTTGAAAGAGAGTGTCGGTGTAAAAGTAAGAAAGGGCATGCTCCGATGGTTCGGACATGTAGAAAGAATGGTTGACGCAAGACTGACTAAGCAGATATACAATGCAAAAGCGGACGGATGTAGGAGTCGAGGACGGCCAAGACACACATTCCAAGACCAAATAGAACGTGTTCTGGAGGAAGGTGATGTTAAGAGCCTCAAAAACCGACGCGCGTGCATGAAAAGAGTTATGAAAGTCAACGAAGCGAGTGAGGTGTGTAAGAATCGTGCCCTATGGCGCTCTGTTCTCTCTGCCTACCCCGCAAGGGATTTGGCGTGAAGTTATGTATGTATGTATGTAATTATAATATTTGATGAAAAAAGTTATAGCATTCATTAGGTGTAGTTTTGGTTTGTAGTTTTTTGGAAATACCTAGTCAAAGTTAATTCAACCTGTGTTAAATAAAATTAATATAAATAATGATGAAGGCAATAAGCGTTCACTTTTTTATATTTCACATTTAATGTGAACACTGAAATTAGCGCACACTACTAGCGCATTTTAACACAATTCTTGTTCCAATTAGGCTTCAGTATAATTCGGCATTGTGCGGCACTGAGCTGCATAATGCTCTATATTTGGAAAACTAGCATTAAGTGTTTTTTCTTTAAGTTGGCATTGATCACAAAATTTTAAATAAATATTCTTTAGTAATAATAATATTTGTTAAAAAAAAAATAGCTTTCGTTTCGTTGTAGTTTTTTGGTAATAATCAAAGTTAATTCAACCTGGGTTAAAAAAGTAATATAAATATGGATGACTAGCTTTTACCCGCGACTTCGTCCGCATACTTAAGTTTTTTTGTTTTCTCCCGGCTGTAAGTCCCCCTGCAACAATGTCCCACTATCGTATGAAAGAGCAAAACTCCCAACAAAAACGACTAAAGATCACTAACTCAATTTAGTTATCTGCCTATGCCTACCCCCTAAGAACGATGGCGTGATTATTTATAGCCTATGACCATTTCTAGGTAATCATCTATCACCATACCAAATTTCATCAAAATCCGTTCAGCCGTTTAGGCGTGAAAGAGTAACAGACAGACAGACAGACAGACAGAGTTACTTTCGCATTTATAATATAAGTATGGAAGTATGGATGATAGAAGCATTGACTTTTTTATTCCACATTTAATGTGAACACTGAACTTAGCACACTCTACTAACGAATTTTAACACCAATTCGTGTTCCAATTAGGCTTCAGTACAATTCGGCATTGTGCGGCACTGAGTCACATAATGGTAGTTTATTTATTAGTTTATTATGTGTTTTTTCTTTATGTTGACATTGATCACAATATTTTAAATAAATTTTCTTTAGTAATTTTTTTTTTATGGGATAGGAGGGCAAACGATCAGGCGCGTCACCAGGTAAGCAATAAACGCCGCCCATGGACACCAGCAACACATATAGTGTTACTGTTGCGTTGCCGACCTTTAATGGATAGGGGATAGGAAAGGACGGGGAGTGGGCCTCCGGGTACCTCTCTCACCGAACGAAACGCGGCATGAGCCACTTTACGTCGGTCTTCTGAGAGGTCGTGGTATTTCACCGGTCGAGCCGGCCCATTCATGCAGCGAACTGCTTGGCTCTACCACTGTAATAATAATATTTGTTACTGTCACATTTTAACACCAATTAGGCTTCAGCACAATTCGGCACTGTGCGGCACTGAGTCACATAATGCTCTGTAATTTTACATTTTTATTAACAATAATAAGAAGAAATAAATAAATTACATTATTTACAATTTAAACAATTAAAAAACTACCTAAATACAAATTTCTCTGCATTTCGGTCTACTGGCAGCGTAATTAGAAAACTAGGTATAACTTTACTTTTGTATGCACTTTTTACCCACATATTCATGAATCCCTCACAAGTCAAACATGAACAACAACCAATTTCTGGGCACATTTTTGAGAGACTATTGCGAATATTATTAGTCTTGTATATCTATGGTTGTAAAGGTTACTTATAACCAAACGTTTACTGACTGAAGTATATCTTCATAAAAATAAATTCAATTCAATAAAAAATAATTACCAAATAATTAAAATATGTGACTTTCAATGAAAAAGAATATATTGACAGTTCCATCCAAATTATGCCAATCTAATTCCAAAACAATTTCCAATTTTGTCTATGTCGTGGAAATAGTGGTTGATTTACAATGTTTTTATCTGTTAGAATTTTCTAAATGGAAAATTCAAACAAAAATTTTATTTTTACTATGTAATCTCAAGTTACTTTTGTTTAAAAATGGATATACATCAATCTATAAATCAAGAAGAGTTGCAAAGTAGCATTGAGCATCTTCCAGACGAGGTGCTAGAATTTATTTTGGGATTTCTGCCTCCTTACAAGGATATACAAAATTGTATGCTCGTTTGTAAAAGATGGTATAATTGCGCACAAAGTAAGTTTTATTTGAAACTAAAATAATTGTACTTTAACATGAATAAAACTGTAAATAAAATTGTTGTCATATAATTCCAGATGTTCTACATAAAACTTCGAATAAATTGGTGAAAGCTGTGGGAGAATTTAATGTGTTATGGACAAATATTACTAGTGACACAGTGCCGACAATCACTAAAAGATTTTCACATGCAGCTTGTGTATTAGAGAACAATATGTATATATTTGGAGGGTGTACTACAAATGCAACATCTTTTAATGATCTTTGGAGGTTTGATTTGTCTAAGAGACAATGGCAAAGACCTTTAGCCACAGGAACCTATCCTGTTCCAAAAGCTTATACTACAATGGTTCACTATAAAGATTACCTAATAGTTTTTGGAGGTTGGACTTACCCTTCACACTCTCAATATTATCAAAATGTTACCATGTTTAACGAAATACATTTTTATTGTGTAAATACAAATAAATGGGCCTTAATAAATGCTTCAAATAGTCCTCCACCAATGGCAGGCCATTCTGCTTACATGAAGGGGGATGAAATGGTTGTTTTTGGTGGTCTTATAATGTCACCTACTCAAAATATGCAAATACAATGCTCAAACGATGTATGGGTATTTGATATTCCTTCATTTACATGGCGGAAACAGCCAACCACCAAGCCAAGACCATCAGCAAGATATGCTCAGTCTCTAATTTGTTTAGATTCTGAGAGATTAATGCTTTTAGGAGGAGTTCAGTCATCTCGGAATCGATTTGTTTATAGTGATTGTTGGATATTGATTATGAAAGGTGATACTTGGACTTGGAAAGAATTAGCAGTGAAGAATAAAGAATGGGCTTCGGCTAATATATGGTGTAATCCAGCGTGCAGGGTTAGTGATAAAGTTGTGAGTTTGAGCAGAAGTAGAAATGGATGGAATACAGCTAAACCTTTAGTTACATCTGCTGTTAGATTATCCACCCTAAGTAGGCCTGAAGGAGCACCTGTTTCTGTTCGTGTTGAACAAAGTCTTCAAAGGCCATTAGACAGGGATCAGAATATAAATGGTAGAAGAGGAGTATTACCTAGAAGGTCTCCAAATGCTCAGAGACCAGAGCGAAATCATCAGAACAATGAGCCTGTAGCTGGGCCCAGTAATGAATTGCAGAATCCTGTAATTAATGATGAAAATAACTCTCAACAGAATGGTTTTGTTGCTGCTTCTGATTCTAAGCTAGGAACAAATGGCTTAGATGTTAATAAAAGTGATCTAGCTTCAAGAAGGAATAAAAACAAGGTTAGTGAACATGAAACTTACTTATTTACAAGTGTTTTGGCATTATAACTAGTACATATCTCTGCATATTTTTATAGTTACCTTTATATGTAAGGGATCCAAAACATTCTGTCCAGTACAGTCCTGTACAGTTAGTGTACCTTCAAATGTTTAATTTGCTATGGAGAAGCAACTGGTTCTGAGCCTGAAAGTTTTATGGAGTTTTCTAGATCTGAAAAAAGAATTTGACAGTGTGGAATATTGTGAGTGGAGCACTGCTGTATGCTGTACAGTCCACTTATAGGGGCTGCACTGTGTGTGTGCATGTTGACAACAAATTTTCGCCGTGGTTTGATGTCAATATCGATGTCAGAGAAGGTTGTTCGGTTGTACATCTTGCATCTGGACAGTTGTCTTGAGTGAATGAGATCATTGAATGTATTATTCAATATGAATGGGTGATGTAGTTGTTTGTTTGGCGAGAGGCTTACACTTGAATGTGATGAAAACAAAAGTTATGGTGTTTGAAAGTGAAAAAAGGAGAATGAAAGAAAGGATAATGGTTGATGTTATAGTACTAGAGCATGCGGATGAAACTGTATATCTTGAATGCCGATTTAGCGGGTATGGAAGTTATACAGCGGCATTAGAAAGAAGAGTAGCATTAGGAAAATGGTAAATTGAGAGCTAGGCAGATACACAATGCAGTAGTGATCTTAGGGAAGCGAGATTTGGGTATGGTAGAGTGCATGAAATAAGGCATAAACGCCGTCGAAATGAGGGCACTACACAAAATTTTCAAACTGATGACGGAAATTTGACGAGTGACGGATAGAAGTTAGTTTGAAAAACAGTGTCGTGATGTCGGTATGAAGCTAAGAAAGGGCATGCTCAGAAGGTTCGGACATGTAGAAACAATGGAAAGAATGAATGGTGCGAAATTGACTAAGCAGATATACAGTGCAAAGTGGAAGGATGTGCGAGTCAAGGGAGGCTACGACATACTTCCGATGACCAAATTTAACGACTCCTCGACAAAGGTGATGTCAGGAGCCTTAAAAACCGACGAGTGTGTATGTTATGAGACATAAAGAAGCGAGTAAGGTGTGTAATTATTGTGCCTTATGGCTGTGCTCTCTCTGCCAAACACGCAAGTCTTAATAACATCAGTTCTTATGATACCTATCTCAGTATGGGGAGGCAGCCAATAATTTGTTTTTTTTTTACAGAATAAGGGTATGAAAATAGTGAGACAGTTGCAAGAAGCTAATAAATATAGGATGGCAGCTTTTGCATGTGATTCATCCAGTAATATCCCTCCTGAAAATGATCTCGTTAATCAAAGACAATTAGCTCATTTAGAGAATAGGCCAGAACCGCCCCCTTCTCCACCCAATCCTCAACCAAGACAGCCTGCTGTGAAGAAATTGAAGCGTAATACATTGACAATGCACGTATTAGATATTTCGACAGTTGTAAATGGAAATTCGTTTAATTATGTGTCGTGGCTTTGTCCTCGTTTGGGAGAAATGAATGGAGCTCCTGAAGAATTAGTCTTGTATTCTTTAGTAAAAGGAAATGGTGAACTAATAATGTTTGGAGGGGTTCGAAATGATATTAGTCATTTAAATTACTCTGGCCAACAGAGTATGTATTCAAATTCCTTACATACTATTACTGCACCCAGAGATATTATCTAAAAAACGTATATAGCTATTGTCTGTTTTTTTATTTTAATACATCCATACATACATAACTTCACGCCAAATCCCTTGCGGGGTAGAGAACAGAGCGCCATAAGTCACGATTCTTACACGCCTCACTCGCTTTGTTGACTTTCATAACTCTTTTCATGCACGCGCGTCGGTTTTTGAGGCTTCTAACATCACCTTTCTCCAGAACACGTTCTATTGGGTCATGAATAATAATATACATATATCAGAAATTTACTTGCTGATACTAAACATTGACCTTTGTTCAGTTGTCAATTATTTTGGGCTAAACGCATATCTCAAACGTTATAATATTATATGTATGAGTGGCTTTACCTAATGCGTTAGTCTTACGTTACTGATTCAACAATGATCTTCAAAATGTTATAAATGTTAATAATAAAGAAAACTTGTTCTGTGATTTCTGTTGTAAATAATTATTGTTTTAATGTATAATTAATGAAACGAAACTTATGAATAAAAGTTGATTTATTAATGCAGATGAATTTTATTAAAATTAGTTAAGACGACTAATCAGTTTCTTTGACAAGGCCTCCAAAGACTGCAGCTGGAATCTCTTTTTTCTGAACAGGCGCAACTACTTCTTCTTCGCTGTTATCAGAATCTTCATCAATGTCGATCTCATCAGGATTAACAACCTTATCGCCGGTGTCTTTATTAAGCCCTTGTGTTTCACCTCGAACAAAAGCAATATTGCCCGTGCTTTGTACTGCCATTTCAGCAGCTTTAGCTTCCAACATTCTCATGCCGTCTTTCATTCCTGGCGCAAGGTCTGAAATGGTTCCAGCTGCTTGTGCTGCTGAACTCAACATCTGTGCAGACATCATATTTACCTGTGTGTTATATGTGGCTTGCACACTTCGTTTAATTCTAAGCATTTCTCGCATTGTATCTTCATTACCATGTCTAACCTCAAATTCTTTCCATGTATTCCAGAATTCAGCAGTAATTCTAGGATCACACATTTGACTACAGTGTGCATAGATTGCTCGGGCTCTATCGATTTCGCCGAGACGTGTTTCCATCTCAGAAAATCTAAGACACATCTCTCTTGATTTTTCATCAGGCAAAGTCTCTATAGCCTTTTCATAAATCTGACGTGTCTTGGGTACACCATATATTTCAGCAGCTTTCTTAATGAAAATATTAAACATCTCAAACATTTCTTCTGGCAGAACAGCTGTTGTGGCTCTTTCATATACAGCCATAGCATGTCTTGCTAAACCATGTTCTTCTTCTAATTTGGCATAAAGAAGAAAAATGGATTTTGCATATTCCGGTGGACAGTGTTCCAGACATTGTTCAAATAGGTCTCTAGATCTCTCCAATTTCGAACCACCATACCTTTTTAAAAACTTAGTCAAATATGTATTCCAAATATCAAACACATTGGGCCATTTAAACAAAGCTATACCCTTTTCATATGCTCTAAATGCTTCTTCGTAATAATTGTGTTCCTCTAAGAATAATCCATAATTTATAATAATTTGAGGTGTAGCAATTTTCAAATCAATTATATGGTCATAAACTGCCTTACAAGATTTATATGTGCCAAAACTTTCTTCCAAATCAGCATACATTGACCACACTTTCAATGACTTGTATAACCTCATTTGTACTGTTTCAGTGTCATCATGGTAAGCAACTTTTCTACTTGGCAGAACAGTAGCCTTTTGCATTAATTTTAGAGCTTCTTCATAATTTTCATGCCTAATTTCCATTTCTGCCCATTCACACCAAACTGATGCAAGATCGTCAACTTTAGCATAGCCTACTTGTGTTGCCTTTTCAAAGATAAGTCTAGCATCCTCTATTTGTTCATTTTTCTCATAAAATTTAGCAAACCCAACCCACAAGGTATACAATTTACCAACAGCTAGTTTAGGATCAACTGTTTGAACTGCCTCAGTATAAGTGTCAATTATTTCATGTGGTTTGTCTTCATACAATTTAACTCTTTTATGCCATTCTGCTACATTATGTGGATTTTGTCTTAAAAGTACAGAATTCAATAACAATAATCTTCTTTCCATCAGATATTCGAACCTTGCTAATCTAAGTTCCAAGTCTATATCATCATCTTCTGTAGGGTTGGCTTTCTTTGCTACTTCTTCCATTTTTTTGCTTAAGCTTAACTCTTCAAACTGTGCATATGCATCAAATACTTGAGTGAAATCTCTCACTGTGGTTACTGTTTGTATTGCTTCTTCATATATATCTCTGGCTCTTTCAAATAGACCACTTCTTACATAGTAGTCAGCTAGAGAATTCCACAAGTGTCCAAGTTGATCAGTGTAACGTCTCAATCCTCCTCTTATTATAGCATCTACATTAAGTGTATGTATTTGATCAGGATTCTTTGAAATAAGTTCACACAGTTCATTCCATAGTTGATGGTTTGATTTACCATGTTTTGATTGAAAATTTTCATTGTTTACAATTTGAGCCAATTTAACTGCAGCTTCATCTAACTTGTTAATAGATATCAGGTAGTCAATATATTCTTCTGTATCTTCTGGGCTTAACTTAAGGTATCTTCGAAAGACTCTCACAGCTGTTTCAGGGATGTTGTGTTTTTTAAGAAAATTTAAGTAAAGTGGCCATATTCTATGATGTTGAGTAATGGGTAATGCCCTCAAGGCACTGTCAAAAGCTTTCCTAGTTATTATAATTTTACATTGATCAGTTAAAAATGTACAGTAGTCCATCCATATTCTGGGCATTTTATGCATAAATACCAAAGATCTTTCAAAACAATTGTTAACATCGTCATAACACAAGTCAGTAATACATCTGCCTTTAATCTGACTCCTTCTCAACTTCAGATAATTATACCACAATTTGAAAGACCCAGGCAGCTCCTTTAATGCTCTTTCATAAATTATATTGATATCATTTTTAGGAGCATCTTTTTTGTGCTCTATATACCTGAGCCAGTGTTTTACTGAGAAAGGATTTCTTAAAATTTCCTCTTCATATGGTAGATCTTCTTCGCTCTGAAAAAGGCAAGTTTATA
This sequence comes from Euproctis similis, assembly GCA_905147225.2. NCBI lineage: Eukaryota > Metazoa > Arthropoda > Insecta > Lepidoptera > Erebidae > Euproctis > Euproctis similis. The sequence continues at coordinate 15,841,081 of LR990112.1, read as the reverse complement.
GTAGGCAAGTTAAGTATATATTAAAAATGTGATTAAATAAATATATAACTCCAGTTCTCAAAGTTATGTTTTTAAATAACCTAGCGAATCTTATACGATTCCAAATTGGAATTTTTATTTATATACAATCGGTTGAAAATATTTATGTAACGAAATTAATTACTTACGAAAAACACATCAATTTCCTTCCCATCAAGTATAGGCATTTTAAATAAAACTGTGTTTTCTCAACTTTGTTTTGTTTCGTTAATTGTAATTGACTACACAGGTCACAGAGCATATAAATTAGGACTGTTGATAAAATATCGATATATCGATATTTTTCCTTAAAAATATCGATATTCATCGCCGATATTTTTTTTCACGATATATCGATTGTTCGATATTGAAATGTACATATCGACTTTCGATATTTTTATGAAAATAATTTTTTTTTTGGACAATAACTTAAATTATATCGTCATCGCAAACTTAAGGTTGTCTGGAAGAGATCGCAACATGTGATAAGACCGCCTTTTGTACTTGATCGACATTTACTATGTACTAATTACTTCAATGTAATGTATAAAAATTGCGTACAATAAAGCGTATTCTAGTCTAATCTTAATATACTGTATTTAAAAAACTAATAAACAATCGTCAAGTCATCCCATAAGCCATTGCTTATGGGATGACTAGCTGTTTGTCATTACAAACAGCTCCCCTTTACGAGTCCAAGCTAATTCTTGGCAATGAAAAAAATTTGCATCAAATTATAACTGATTAGTGTTTATAGGTATCGCGTATTGTTTTTTTTTTTTTTGCTTAAAGACACTTTCACAGGGGCCCGCAAGGCTTATGGAAAACTCTTTGAACAACACCATCTTTCTATTAATAGACGTAACATATGAATTTTCTGTACATGCATTTTTAGGAGTATGTATTTTTATATGTACCTACATAATTGATTAGTATCTATAATTTTAATTTCCCTAAATTATCTTATGTTATGTCATAATTACATAGTGAAACAATTGTCAATGAATGTGTTAAGCCACTGTTAACTATCACAACGATATAATTTACGTTAACATTTACGTTTATATGTTTGCTGGACGCAGCTGCGGCAAAAAAAATCTATTATATGCATGTATTTTGAGAAATTATATTCAAGTAGTGTTTTTTGCACTTTGTCGTGGAAAGTTACCAAAGATGTGGAGATGCAACAAATTTAGCAACCCATTTGAAAAGGAAATCCATCACGCATTTGCAAAACTGTCCATCAGAGTAAGTATAAATACTAAGAAAATAATCACGAAAAATGCAGAAGGAAACTATCATAATGAGTCAGTCGTATAGTTACTACCACCAAAATCAAATATTGACCTTAGTGACAACGATACCGAAAACTAAATACATGGTTTATGAAAGAGAAGATATCTTAATAAATAGTTTTTTACGATCTTAATTTACTACCTTTCGTCCATAGATGTCACTACATCTGAAATGAAATCAATTCTACATCGGTAATCTTTAGAGTAGTTTTAGCTTATGGACATAGATGGCGATACGTTAGAATAAATGGCTAATATATTGACTGGTTAATTTACTGCCTCTATAACCAACGCCCATAGTATATTGGACTCGCTGGTCTTCACCGATCACAAAGTTAAGCTACGTTGGGCGCGGTAAACACTTGGATGAGTAACCGTTTTTGTTTGGGTAAAATTGTTCACAAACAATATTTTAAAGCATTGTAGTAAATACGATTAATTTAAAACGGCAGCAAACGGGGCGTTTAACGTTTGCATGTCGTTTAAGTAGTTTCACTTCAAAATATCGATATATCGATATTTTTTTTTCGATATATCATACCCCGATATTGATATTTTTAAAAATATCGATATATCGAAATTCCGATATTTTTAAAAATATCAACAGTCCTAATATAAATATTGATTGATTAATTGAGTTTGACTAATGCAAGCAAACTTTTTTTTTAAAGATTTATCGACCTGGTTGCTAAGACCTTTAAGTCGAGTCTTTTTGTTATAAATAACATCTTCATTCTTAACCTAACCTAGCCTTTTAATAATGTACAACAAATTTTATCAAACATTTTATTTTATAAGCCCATATATAAATTTATTGTAAATACTATTGGAAAAATTTAATATTTAAGATTATTACTTAGGTTTAATATTATTTCATTTGTATGAGATAGGCTTAAGGACTTGTTCCACTGCCGTAAAATAAATTAAAAAAATAATAATAAAGAGCATGCTCATTATGGGCATGCTTATATATGTCATTTGGTGTCATTATTATATTTATATGCTCTGTGGTCATTATGCATTCTATTTTCAACCATGCATAAATGGTCAATATTAGCATGGAAGTCGATTTTCGAGCATGCTCGAAACACACAAATTCTTGCGTAAGCATTATAAATGACCCTAAATGGAGATTGGAGAGTAGAGACCATTCGTTCAACATTACTTACGTATAACTCCCGTGTTTATTTCTATACTTCGTGGGGCATTGCATAGATGGATACTACATAAGGGAGTTTTGGCGGGACTGTGGAAGAGTCATGTGTCCGTTATTTGCATTATTTTCTCAAATTTGTGTTTCAATGGATATTATTGGATAAAATTCGTGGCGTTTTATTTAATAAGTGTTCGTATATGAGTACAAATGTGGGAAATGGTGTAAATATCGTGTTTAGTGTGCTCTTATACATTGTAGTCAAAATTCCCTCGGAAAATCATGCATAAAGTGCCACAACTTTATGGATGATTAGGTTAGGTTAAGCTGTAGGTGGGAATGTTTACACTATTGCTTATTAATAATTCTAAATTGGAAACTAAAGTTCTTCTTCTTTTGCAGTTATGGCCCGTATCCTCAGAGATACGATCTTGCCAATGACGGTGACTAAAAGAGCTTGATCGGTATTAAGAAGGCTTGAGCGGTATTAGGAGACTTGTTCAGTTAAAGTATGATGCCCTCATCAATTCTAAGACTTTGATTTCATTGATTGTCGATCAGGTTTTGCCAGTGATTGTAATGGTAGCGTCATAAAGTGGGGAGAAATACGCGTTAGCAATGTTAAAATAAATTGTTACATCAAAAACCCAACTCTAAAAAAAAAATGACACAACACAACAAAAACTAAATTACTAGTAACTACGATACATACGTAAACTTGATATTTAATAGAGCAGTATGCTAGGGATATGGTATGCTAATGAATGATTAATGGAAGAGGAGAAGATTAGGGAGAGAAGGCATTTAATAGAAGTAGGAAGAGGGATTCCGGAAGGAAGTATATCATATAGGGGGAAACGAATTTTACAGCACGAAAAGAAAATGTGATTTGGATCTCCAATGTCCATACCACATTCACAAAGTGCTGTACTCCTGATCCTGAGTTTGGCGAGAAACACGGGGGTGCAAGAGTGACCGAGTCTCAACCGACAAATAGTGGATGTTGTTGATTTATTTGCATTGCGGAATTTAAAAAACCAAGGGACAAAAGGAATATCCGGTTGCACATCAGAGTAGTGTTTGCCTTTCATACGTTTGGATCTATTCCAATCAACTGTCCAGGATTTTAGCAGCCAGGTCATGAGCATAAATTTGGGAATATTCTCCAGTGCCATTCTCTGCAGCTATTTTGGCACAGGAGTCAGCTAACTCATTACCGGGAATACCTAAATGACCAGGTATCCATGCTAGTACCACATTTATACCTAGATTATGGCATTCTAGAAGAGCCTGTTTAATTTTAAATATTACGGGAAAACGAGAACTGGATCGAAATGAGTTCGAGACAATAGCCTGAAGAGAACTTTTAGGATCAGAGAAGATGATGGTATTGTTGAGGAGATGGGATTTGACAAAGAGGATGGCTTCTAGAAGAGCTATGGCTTCTCCGGTGAAAATCGTGGTTATAGAGGGACACTTAAATGAAAGGACTATTTTCGAAGAAGGAATCCAAACTGCTGCGCCAACTGGGCTGTTTATAGACAGTTTTGAGGCGTCAGTGTATATGGAATACCATCCACGAAATTTTCGATTTAAGATGTCGTTGAACACCTCTCGAGCGCCAACGCATTCCTTGCCAATGCCAAAGTCAAGAAGTATCTGGGGACGAAAAACTAAAGCGTCGTATGGAAAGAGGTAAATGGGATTTATTGGAAATTTACAAACTGAGTTAGGTAAACCAGTAAGAATTTCAACTAACTCCGTGAATTTTTTTTTCTCGGGAACATCAGGTGCACATAAATCGCACATTAAATCGTAGGTAGCAGCTCCCACGACAGTCACCAAAGTTGCGACATGTAACTCTGTTTTAATTTCGTTTAAAGTAATGAATTGTTCCACGCGTCTAACATACGCCGACCACTTTTTGCTAGAAAGGTCGAGTCCCACCAAGGTGGGGATACTCTGAAGCCTTTCCTTGATTTTTTTAAAGGTATATGAGAGTTGGCTGAAGAAACAATACAGTCTGTGAACATAATATAGGAGGCAAGAGGAGTAGTATTTATATTTAAAGGAAGAGAGTCGATCTTTTGGTCAAGATCAAATGAATAAGATGACCAGTCAGCTCGGGATAAGTTATATTTAAAGGAAGGCGAGGGATCACATGAAGGGGAGTTGCGTAAATGAATCGAAATAGATATGGGAAAGTGGTCACTGCCATATGTGCTTGGAAGGCAATACCATCTGGCGAGGAAAAATAAAGTTGGAGAGCAAAGAGATAGATCGACGGCACTTTTAAGATTTTGAGATGGGAGGGTTCTTCGTGTAGGACATCCGCTGTTAAGTAAGCAAAGGTTGGATTCATCGAAGAGATCAAGGAGAGATTGTCCAAACACGTCAGTATGGCTATGGCCCCATACTGTATTATGACCATTGAAATCACCCATAAGAACAATGGGAGAGGGGATAGATGAGATGAGTAAGAGAAGGTCAGGAATTAAGGAGGATACAGGGTGAGGAATATAGATAGAAACAAAGGAGATGTTAAAAGCCCTGACACCAACAATGTTAATGCCAGGTGAATGAAATGGAAAGGTAATTTGAGAAAAGGAAAGTGAACGCCTTTTAAATAAGGCACTCCCTGCATAGCCATCTGTCCCGTCATCTCGGAGGCAGGAAAAACCTGGAACCTAGAAACGGGAACCTGGTCTCTGTGGGGTATATTATTATATTTGTTAATATAATATTGTATGTCGGTAGTCGAAAAATAAATCAGTTGTTTCCAGCCACTCGTGGTTTCATTGTTCGCTCCCGAATTCTTACATTATATCCAACTGGCGACGAGGATATCTTCTGGATTTATTAAATTCTGCCTAGAAAATCATAATTTGTTATAATGCCAATCGGGAAAATCGAACAGTTCGACCTTTCTAGCAAAAAGTGGTCGGCGTATGTTAGACGCGTGGAACAATTCATTACTTTAAACGAAATTAAAACAGAGTTACATGTCGCAACTTTGGTGACTGTCGTGGGAGCTGCTACCTACGATTTAATGTGCGATTTATGTGCACCTGATGTTCCCGAGAAAAAAAAATTCACGGAGTTAGTTGAAATTGTCGGCGGCCATCTTGAACCGAAGCGATCTGAAATCGCCGAGCGCCATGTTTTTCGTCAAAGGCGTCAGAAAATTGGTGAAACTCTTAGTGAATATTTACAAGCTCTGAAACATATGGCCAGCACATGTAATTTTAACGAAGCCCTGGAGGAGAACTTACGGGATCAGTTCGTTTCTGGATTAAGTTCCGACGAGATGAGGTCTCGTATTTTCGCGGAATCGAAAATTATATATCATAAAGCAATAGAATTAGCACTGGCATTAGAGGCCGCAGATAGGTATGCACAATCTAGCGGCACAAACGCAGCGGGCCAAACGGCGGCGGCCGCGGTGAGTAGCGCCGCGAGCGTGTCGAGCGCGCCCGAGACGCTGCATCGAGTATCGAGTGTGACGGGACCGGAGCGAGAGGCGCGAGCGGCCCACACGCTCGTTCGTAACAGTGAGAAAGTGCTGCCAGCTTCTCGAGCAAAACGTTCGTGTTGGAGGTGCGGCAGAGATCATCGTGCGGATTTGTGTCGGTTTAAAAATTATTCATGTGATTCTTGCGGTATTAGAGGTCACATTAGAGTGATGTGTAAAGGTGTCAGTAGCAGAGGGCCGTCTGGCCGACAACCGGGTATTAATAATTATCTCTTTAATGGTGATAACGAGTCTGAATGTGCGTTTTATAATCTTAGTGTTTGTAATGATAACGATAAACCTTATATGGTTTTGGCTCAAGTGAACGGTCGAGAGGTTAATTTTGAATTGGACACTGGAAGTAAGTTGTCAACGATTAGTTTAAGTTATTATAATAGTTATTTCTCGGATATCCCATTAATTAAAGATTTTAAACATGAAATTGTTTTGTACTCTTATATAGGTACTGTTATTCAAACTATTGGGTTTATTTGTGTTGATGTTATCCTCGGGAGGCACACAGCTAGAAATTTAAAATTATTTATTATTAAAAATGGTGGACCTCCTTTATTGGGTAGATCTTGGCTTACAATGTTAAATATTAATAAGATCGATATTAATAATTTTTTATTGAAAATCGATGACAATAATTTCTTAGAAAGCCTACAAAATGAGTTTCCGACTGTGTTCTCCCCGGGACTAGGTACTTGTACTAAAACATTGTCGTTAAAACTAATTGATAAAAGTCCAGTGTTTATAAAGGCTAGGTCGCTACCGCTGGCATTGCGCAGACCAGTTGAGAGGGAGTTGGAGCGGCTCGAGGCTGAGGGTACAATTTATAAAATCGATTATTCAGATTACGGAACCCCAATAGTACCGGTTATTAAAAAGAATGGTGAAATTCGTATTTGTGGCGACTATAAAGTGACTATAAATCCTAAGCTAATGCGCGAGCCGTACCCTTTACCGCGAATCGAGGAGTTGTTCGCCGCCCTCAGTGGGGGTGAGCAATTTTCCAAAATCGATCTTACAAACGCTTTTCAGCAATTAATTTTGGAAAAAGAGTCCCAAGCATGCACAGCTATAACTACGCATGTCGGTACGTTTGTCTACCGTCGAACACCCTTTGGTCTATCTTGTATACCAGAAAAATTCCAAAAATTTATGGAAGAAACAATTACAGGTCTCAGGGGGGTAGTCGTATTCTGCGATGACATAGCCTGTACCGGTAAAAATCGTACTGAGCACATCGACAATTTAAAGGCATTATTACGTCGGTTACGTGACGTCGGTCTAAGAATTAAATTAGATAAATGCCAATTTCTTTGTGATAGTATAACCTACGTCGGTTTTGTTATCGATAAACATGGTTTACATCCAGACGTAAATAAAGTTACGGCGATTGTAAATGCCCCGCGACCTCAAGATGTGACACAGCTGAGATCTTTTCTGGGCTTGGTTAATTATTATGCTAAGTTTATTTCTAACTTGAGTACTATTTTGTTTCCTTTACATAAGTTATTACAAAAGGATTCTATATGGAAGTGGTCAGATGAGTGCGACATAACTTTTCAAAGTGTAAAATAATTTAAAGAAAAAAACTTTTTTAAAGAAGCTTTTATTTAAACGCTCTAAAAAGAATAAAATAATTTTCACCTTAAACATTTTAACTATCAACTTATAACCTTATTATATACAATTTATGTGATAATAAAAGCTTGTCGCTATGTTTAATTACCTATCAGTGGCTATCCATAACCATCAAGAAATATTTTTTATAGATTTAATGATTACTGTGACGGATCGCATTATCCAAATATATATTTTTGGTTTATAACATATATATGGACACCCGAACACATATAGTGGTACAGCTGCGTTGCCGGCCCTTTCCATGGGAAATGGAAGGGGTCGGAATTGGGATGGGAGAGGAGGGGGGAAGGGTTGGGTTAAACATAGCGACAAGCTTTTATTATCACATAAATTGTATATAACAAGGTTATAAGTTGATAGTTAAAATGTTTAAGGTGAAAATTATTTTATTCTTTTTAGAGCGTTTAAATAAAAGCTTCTTTAAAAAAGTTTTTTTCTTTAAATTATTTTCAAGTTTTTAGTAATCGATGGGTAAGTTTCTCAGTCTCTTCATCTCATTCAAAGCATCATTGTTACAAGGTCGTTTGCCCGTTAATTTCGAACAGTCCAACTCTTCAATGGAGACCTCCTAAAGTCTTTTCCCTACTTAAGGCCACGTATGCTTGACCAGCAGCAAAGAGTTTCAAGTCTAAGTAAACAATTTTTTTGTTACTTATTTGTTGATTTTGCAGCTTAGTTTAGTTATAGCTTAATTGTGTGATGTGTAACGCCATCTGTTTTTTTTTAATCTGAGTGAGTGTAATAAAAGTTGTAGTTGTAATAAAAGTTATAGTTCGTTCCCATCATCCACTGTGTTTAATTCTAATAATACCTATAACACCATTAAAATCCGTTAGTGTAGCAATCATGTTAAAGTGATTAAATCCTGTCCAATTTACGTCGGTATCCTGAAAGGGCATGGCATTGCACCGGCCGAACCGGCCCATTCATGCAGCAGATTGCGTGGCTGACCACAATTAAAACACTGTTAACTATTAAAACATAGGTCAACGGAAAGCCGTCGATTGTGATGAACTACCGCCTCAGTCGTAAAGTGGTCGTAAGGTTTTCAAGTTAGCACTAACTCATTTTGATTATAAATTTGAACGAGCCGCTTAACCCTGTATCTTGACATCGTGATTTGGCATCAGTGACTGAATAGTAAACAACAGATTGACTGACACCGCCCAAACAAGCAGGCCACTAACATCTAGCCGCTCATATTGAAAGCCCTATGATATATATATAATATTTATACACATTCTAATTTGTTTATAACATATAATTAATAGCATAACATAGCTCGACTCCTTTTTCTACCCGAAGGTGTAGGCAGCATCTGTCAAGCCTCGACTCGCCACTATGTTTACGTCTCAACGATCTTTAAGGGAGTAGGATGTAGGATATGGGAGTAGGAAGGGATGGGGAAGGGGAGTGGGCCTCCGGGTACCTCTCTCACCCAAAGAAACCCGGCGTGAGCTGGTTGTGGTATTTCACCGGTCGAGCCAGCCCATTCATACAGTGAATTGATGGGCTCTACCACTGTTGCCATACAGCGAGCACAAGGTGGTCAGTCAAAAATATTTATCACACATGACTTTCGAGAGGAATTTCGAAAGACATTGGTGTGGTGTGAGGCCAAATTCGCACCCAAGACTTCCTGATTCAGAAGCGGGCTAGTTTACTGAACCACCGAGACATAGTTTTTGAAGTTCTCATATAACTCTTTAATGAAAGGGCCATTTGATACCCATATAGTAGAAAAACAAATATTTATTCCACCATATTGGATTTAGAATGACGTCACATTATTTTTCGAGCTACTATTAACAAGTCCTTTCATTTGATACCCATATTGTAGAAATGCATTAAAAAAAACTGTTCCGGATGATCCGCCATATTGGATTTAGAATGACGTCACATAATTTTTTTAGTTGGTCCCAATGAGCCCTTTCATTTGATACCCATATTGTACGAAAGCTTAAAATACATATTCCTTCATCTTGGATATTCCACCATATTGGATTTAGAATGACGTCATATTATATTTTGAGTTACACTCAATAAACCCTTTCATTTGATACCCATATTGCAGAAATGCATTAAAAATATCCATTCCGCCATCTTGGGTCGTCCGCCATATTGGATATAGAATGATGTCATATATTATATCATGCATTGTCATCCAAAGTAAATGTGTATACAAAATTTCAGCTCAATCGGTTGAAGGTATCTACTTCAAAATTGAGTTACAAGATTCCACCGAACATACATACTTACATACATACATACATACATTCATACATACATACATACAGTGCAAGGTAAATAAAAGCTTATAAAAAGCTATATCGGGTAACAAAATATTAGTTCACTATGATCCTGAGCTCCCGTTGATTTTGTCAGTTGATAGTAGTTCGTACGGCATTGGCAGTGTGCTATCACACAGGTATCCCAATGGTGATGAACGTCCCATATGTTTCGCATCAAGAACTTTGAATTCAGCTGAACGAAGATATAGCCAATTAGATAAAGAGGCACTCGCTCTTGTTAATGGAGTTATTAAGCACCACCAATACTTGTACGGTCGTCATTTTATCATTAAAACAGATCATAAGCCCTTGACTTTTATATTTGGCCCTAAATTTGGATTACCTCAAACAGCTGCCAGCCGATTACAAAGATACGCAACTAGACTGGCTGCTTATGACTTCACAATTGAATTCGTTAGATCTAAGGATAATTGCAATGTTGATGCGTTATCACGCTTGCCGTTACAGTGCGAACGTGAAGTGGGGCCGGATGCGGTATCGTATATCAATTATGTCGAAGAGGCCGTACCGATTAGTGCGAAAGATGTTGCCTTGAAGACACAAAACGATCGTATTTTGAAAAATATCTACGGTTATTTAGTAAACGGTTGGCCATCGGTACCTATTTGTGACGAAGAAAAGCCGTATTTCTATCGAAAAGACTGTCTGATTATTGATAAGGGTTGTATATTGTATAATCATAGAGTTATAATTCCGGAGGTGTTGAGACAACGCGTGCTCAATGAACTACACGAGGGCCATCTAGGTATAGTAAAAATGAAAAATTTGTCTCGGAACTTTGTGTATTGGCCACAATTAGATTCTGCTATTGAATCTATATGTCGAGAGTGCAGCGCGTGCCTGCAGCAACGTGACGCGCCGCCGCGAGCTCAACTCCATCCGTGGGCATTTCCGACGCGACCTTGGCAACGATTGTACATTGATTTTGCTGTATTTCAGGGTAAATATTATTTGATAACAATTGATGCTCATAGTAAGTGGATAGAGGTACAAAGAATGGCCAGTACTAATGCTAGTTCGACAATTGTTAAACTTAGAGAACTCTTCGCACGTTTCGGTTTACCATCACACATAATTAGTGATGGCGGCCCACCGTTTAATTCTTTTGAATTTGGCAATTATTTAAATAAAAATCTGGTGAATCACACAATAACTAGTCCCTATCGAGCTGCCGGTAACGGAGCAGCAGAAAATGCGGTAAAGTTAGTCAAACGGACTATGAAAAAGGCAATACACGAAGGTGTCGATATTGATACAGCAATTTCCAGATTTTTATTTCAATATAGAAATTGTGAACATGCTACCACAGGAGTGCCGCCAGCTATCGCCATGTTAGGTAGGCGCCCCCGTAGTCGTTTAGATATTCTCAAGCCTTCGGCCGAACGAACGGTGGAGGCTTCCATGGAGCGCGCGGGTCAAAACCGTCCGGGTCGCGAACGACATGCCGAACTCGGCGAAAAAGTAGGGAGGCTCCGTTGACGTACAAAGTACGTTTGTCTGATGGGCGCGAGTGGAAGCGTCATATTGATCAACTTTTGCCTGTAAAAAACCGGTTCACTAGGCATTCTTTGTCAATTAATACCAATTCATCGGATAACGAGAGTGAAACTGCCAAATCGCCCCCAGACAGTCCGGTATATCATGAGTGTGCCGACGAATCTGTTGATACTATGGAACCACCAGATGATAAAAACAGTAGGTCCCCTCAACCGGCTCCCGCTCCTAAAGATCGGTATAAACGTAAATGTGTTTTTCAAGGTAAATACCCTAAATGTTAAGATTTACTATTTACTATTAATTTATTGCCTTTGTGTGTATTGTGTTTTTTTTTTTGTTTTTGTTTTTGTTTTTTTTTTTTATATTATTCATTGTTTCTTTTTAAAGGGGGACGTGTGGGGTATATTATTATATTTGTTAATATAATATTGTATGTCGGTAGTCGAAAAATAAATCAGTTGTTTCCAGCCACTCGTGGTTTCATTGTTCGCTCCCGAATTCTTACATTATATCCAACTGTCTCAACCATGTCTCCGAAATGGCAATGACCGAAGGCTGAAGTTTATTAATTAAGTGTAAAAGTTCATGTTTTTTGTTATTCATTAATAACAAAAAACATGAACTTTTCCTTCCTTCTGCTGTTCCACTGCAAAATGTGTATTGGATCCAGATTGATGTAGAAGTGAGGTAAGTTGGTCAAATTTAAGGGCAACGGTGGACGGTAGGTTGTGAGGGTTTCTTAAAATAAGGTCAATTAATAATGATAAGATAGATTCCAGTATGCTATCATTTTCTGGATTATGGGAATTATTACTTAACGCACAGCCATTTGGCACTGATGATTTAGGAGTGGATATTAACTCACGATGAGAAATTTTATCGTATGACTTACCTAACGCAGGCCGAAGGCGGGGAGTGGCATACACAGTTTTGGTATACATACGATTAGCAGAGGAGGGCTCAGTGAGTTTCTGTCTCACTGGTGTAGAAGATGTTGAAGGTTGAGGAAGAGATTCGCGAAGAACTTCAGAGAAAGATCTGGAGGAGGAAGGGAAATATTTCGAGGCTTCTAAGTAAGAAAGATTTTCATTAGCCATGACGGACTTGATAGACTTTTGTCTTTCCAATTCAGGGCAAGTTTTACTATTTGCAAAATGTCTACCTGAACAGTTTATACAATAGGCATTAGCCTCCAACACCTCACAGCTGGTACCAGTATGCTCCTGGGAGCAGCGGAAACACCTGGGCTTTGATCTGCATTGGGTTTTTGTGTGACCATAACGGCAACATGCATGGCAAATAATTGTCGGATACTGATAAACTTCAACCGGTAGAGAAGTATAGTACAAGAATATTTTACGGGGAAGGAACTGACCTGAAAAAGTAATTACCACAGTCTGAGTGGGCACCCAGATTACTTTATCATCTTCAAACTTTTTCCTATTTAACCTACGTGCCTTAATAATCGTACCACATCCAGATGGTAAATTCAGATCTTTGACAAAATCATCCATAGATAATTCGGTAGGGACCTGTCGTACTAAACCCATTCTCGTAATGTTGAAGGAGGGAATTACAGCGTCATATTTACAAAGTGGAAGAAAAGGGGAAGAAAGAAAGCTGTTGGCATCTTGGGCTGACAGAAATTCAACAGAGACTTTGTTGCGGCCAATCCTCTTAACACCATCTGTGCAGATATTGACAATTTTATGAGTAGTGAGGAATTGTCCAAACTTAATTAATTGGACGTATAGAAAACCCGTTCGCAGGATCAGGTGTAGAGCGCGACACATAAACAACATATGGACCTTTGTCTTCTGTAGTGTACTTCTTAATTGTTCCAACAACATAAGATGGATGAGTGTACACCGATTGAATTGATGGAGTGGCCGAATCCGGAGATTAATTTTTTCGCCTGGTTCTCATCGTTATGCAACATTCGTCTTTTTAAAACATTAGAAATATTCACATTTGTAATCATTAAATCAGAAGCCGGATCAGGAGGATCCGGAGCTGGAGGAGGTAATAGTAGGTCCTCTTGCTGCATGCACGAGCTATCCAACGGGTACTAAATTATTAAAATAAGATTAAAACTCACCAATATTCAACACTAACACACATAAACTACTACACTAATACATAAAATAGAGAGAGTTGGGATGAATAAATTATTTATTATATGCAATTTTTCCACAAACATTAATCTGCTACCACGTCCAATTTGGCAATCCCGAAACTAAAGTTAACCGTTGGAGTTTAAATTTTTGGCATTTCATAATGAGATGGTCTATGTCATTGATTTCGTTACAAGTATTGCATCATCATCATCATCAGCCTATTGCAGTCCACTGCTGGACATAGGCCTCTCCCAATGTGCACCACAACATCCGATTCTCTGCCTGCCGCATCCAGTCTTTTCCAGCAGCCTTTCTGAGGTCGTCTGACCATCGGGCTGGTGGGCGTCCTACGCTACGTTTGCCAAGACGCGGTCTCCACTCTATGACCTTCTTACTCCATCTACCGTCGGTCCTTCGACAGATGTGACCAGCCCATTGCCACTTCAGCGAGCTTATTCTACGAGCTATGTCGGTTACTCCAGTTCTCTGGCGGATATACTCATTCCTGAGTTTATCTTTCAGAGATACCCCGAGCATAGCCCGCTCCATAGCTCGCTGAGCGACTTTAAATTTGTGGACTACCCCCACCGTGAGTGTCCACGTTTCGGCACCGTAGGTCATCACCGGTAAGACGCACTGGTCAAAGACTTTGGTCTTCAGACATTGCGGTATAGGCGAGCTGAAGACTCGACGTAGTTTGCCGAATGCAGCCCAACCAAGCTGAATCCACCTTTCAGCCTCCTTCTCGAAGTTTCGTCTACCTAACTGGATGATTTGGCCTAGGTAGACGTATTTGTTTACGACTTCGAGAACTGACCCTTCGACGCTTATCGGTCCGGGCACGACATGTTCATTGAACATGACCTTGGTCTTGTCCAAGTTCATGCCCAAACCGACACGCCGGGAGGACTCGTCCAGGCTGCGCAGCATTCCGCTTAACTGTTCCAGCGACTCTGCCATTACAACGATGTCGTCGGCAAACCGAAGATGCGAGATGTACTCACCATTCACGTTGATACCCTGTCCAGTTCAATCCAGTGTCTTGAAAACGCCCTCCAGAGCATTGGTGAAAAGTTTGGGAGATATAACATCTCCCTGTGTTACACCTCGATTCAGCTCGATGGAGTTCGTCGCCTGGTCCTGTATCTGGACAGCCATCGTGGCGGTGTCATACAAGCATCTCAGCACCTCGATATAACGCCCGTCAATCTGACATCGCTGCAGTGCATCCAGAACTGCCCAAGTTTCGATGGAGTCGAAGGCTTTTTCGTAGTCCACGAATGCCATACACAGCGGCTGATTGTACTCTTCGGTCTTCTGTACAATCTGCCGAACAGTATGGATGTGGTCCACGGTACTAAAGCCTTTTCGAAACCCGGCCTGCTCCGGAGGCTGGAATTCGTCGAGTCTTGCAGCGAGACGATTCGTGACGACCCTCGAGAACAACTTGTAGATATGGCTCAGGAGTGAGATGGGTCTGTAGTTCTTCAGTAAGGTTTTATCACCTTTTTTGAAGAACAACACCACCGCACTCCTGCTCCAAGCCTGTGGTGTTATGCCCTGGTGTATGACGGAATTAAAAAGGCTTGCTAATTCCTTTAGGATAGGACTCCCGCCGGCTTTTAGAAGCTCTGTAGTAATTCCGTCATCACCGGGTGCCTTGTTGTTCTGGAGTTGCCCGAGAGCCGCACTAATCTTGCTTTCAGTGACATCGGGAATGTCTTCACTATAGTGACGCGTTAGCGGGGCTCTGTGGTCATCATCGCTGTGTCCAGTTGGCTTGGTCATCCGTGTGGAATAAAGAAGCCCATAAAAAGATTCGATCTCTGCGAGAATCTCGGGCCTAGAGGTGACGATACGTCCATCCGCAGTTTTCAGCTTCGTCAGATGAGACCTTCCAAGCTGCTGAGCGAACACTTTCGACCCTTTGTTGCGGTCGATCGCGTTTTCGATTGCTCGCGTATTCGATCGACGAAGGTCGCGCCGCATCAGCTTTCTAATGCGCTGGTTTAGGCTTTTCCATTCTGACGAAGACAGCTGATCGGATGGAGTTTCTCGCCTTTGCCTCATCAGCTCGAGTGTCTCAGCAGAGAGCTTGGACTCCTTTTTCTGCGATCTCGGGAACAGCCTTTGAGACACTTTCCTCAGCGTGTTGACCACAGTGTCAGCTTTTTCGTCCACGTTGCCTGTGGTTTCCGGCAGGTCGAATCGATTGTTAAGTTCCATTTGGAACTTTTCGGTTTCGGCTATTTGGAGTGGCGTAGGTCGGATAATAGACCTTATCTTCCGGGTCCTTTCAGCTTTTAAGTTAATATTTAGACAGCCTCGAAGAAGTCGGTGATCACTTCCAGTATTGAACCTGTTGATCACAGAGACATCTCTAAATATATGCTTACTATCCGTAATGATAAAATCTATCTCGTTCCTTGTCACCGAAGTATTGCATATTCCTTCGGATTGTAGTATTAATTTGAGTTTCGCTAGATGTGCAGTCCCTTGGTCCAAAGTGTCAAGTTTGCCAACAACAAAAGATTGATTTTATTCAACACAATCAACACTGATCGGCCGCGTTCCACATAAAGCCCACAACGACCGTAACGCCCACAGTAGCGCTCCACATAAAGCCCGCGGTCGTTGCGAGCGGTCGCTCGTAGTCGTGGGTCGTAACGTCTTTTACGCGTAATCGTTATACGCAGTTTCGTATATATGAGTAAGCAGTTTCATAACCGCTTATTTTTGTAACCGCTTATTTCTTTATACAGACTGATGTTATGTTTACGAATATTCAATATTGAACGTATTTTATACGGTTTTGCAACGTGCATACATTGTCGTTTAGTTTGAATACCTACATAATTTTATTAGTTAAATTTCCTTCGCATGTTTTTTGATGTTCGCATTCATAAGAAATATTGCGAATGTATTTAACAACAACAAAAAAGTAATTGGGTATTTTTTATTTTTTGTAGTTTTTTTACACCTTTAAAGAAATAAGTGAAATGATAATGCAATTGACAATATTTAAATTTATTGCAATGGGCTGGCTCGACCGGCGAAATACTAAGACATCTCAGGAGATCGACGTAAAGTGGCTCATGCCACGTTTAATTCGGTGAGAGAGGTACCCGGAGGCTCACCCCCCTTCCCTATCCCCTATTCCTTAAAGGTTGGCAACGCAACAGTAACACTATATGTGTTGCTAATGTCCATGGGTGGCGTTGGTTGCTTACCGCCTGCTCGTTTGCCCTCCTATCCCATAAAAAAATACATATATTTTTGCAGTTTTGTTAAAATATTTACACTGAATATATATTAAATTTATTGTATTAAATTATATTTATATTTATAAAATAAAAGCAACTTAACATTTTAGAATTTATTCTCTTTCCAATTGCTTACAAATTTACATGGGCATTAGAAATTAAAACAAACGTAACAATTATCATACTTTAATGTTACGCGAGTCGTCTAAGATAACTAATATTAGTATAATAATAATCTTGGTTGAACGAAACACTTACACGATTCGCTTACACAGTAAGCGCTTACGCGTATATCGGCCGTTGTGTGTACTGTGTGAGTGGAACCGCGTATATAAAATAAGCGTTACACAGTAAGCGCTTACGAGTTACGCGTGCACCGGCCGTTGTGTGTACTGTGTGAGTGGACTGTGGAACCGCGTATTTAAAATAAGCGTTACATTCGTGTCTACGAAACTACGTATACGGTTATAAGCCGCGTAATAGGTTACTGAAACCGCTTACGATAAATAACGCTCACGCCTAGTCGCTCGACGTCATAGATTACGTCACTGTTCGCAACCGCATCGCGCCCACTTCGCCCGCAAAATATTGGTAGGTCTTGGTGGGCTTTCAATAAAAAATGACATATGTCATCAGAACTTGATGAATTTTCCGAGCCGCTATGTTGCTAGCACACAGCGCTCAAGTTTAGCGCTGTGGTTTAGCGTTCCACTTATAACATTCGCCCACAACGCCCGCGGCGTTTTTACGTTAGTGGAACGGCAATTTCCGCGGTCGCGGTCTTGTGGGCTTTAAGTGGAACGCACTCGATATTGTCTGAAATGTGCAAAAATGGCGTCCACGATTAAGTTTATTTATCGTTGCCGGTAAATTATAGTGTATAAATTGCTTTTAATTCTGTGAAACCAATGTATTTCTCTTATAATGTCAAAGCAAGGAAAAAGAAAAATTACTGTGGAATTACCGAAATCAAAAGATCTAACTAATAGGCCTAGCGTTTTTGAGCGCCTCGGGACCAAAAAGTCAGGCGCTAAAAAAACAATTGAACATTGTAGACAGTGGGCACAGAACGGGACTTGCGCTTATGGTAAAAGTTGTAAATTTGCCTCCACCCATACACTTATAAGCCCTTCTAAGCAGCGCGCTGCTAACAAAGACGGCGAACACAAACGAAGTTTGAAAGATGATCCTAAAAGTAGATTACACTCCACCGTGGTGGTACGGCCAGGCCGTAGTCCAGATGGTGAAATCGACAACTGGGATCAGAATGACCTAGAATACGCCGACACAGACGTTCTTGAGAAACGAAGACAACAATTACAACGTGAATTAGAGTTGCAATTGAAAATGGACTGCAGTAAGGATACACGAAAAGATAAAAAAAAAACTATGTCAAGCGCTTCCTCATCTCGTAGTTCCAGTTCATCGAGCGTTTCCTCTTCTTCATCAGATAATAGTACAACTTCCTCATCATCTGGCAGGTTAGAAATTGGATTTATTTTACGTCTCATATCCTTAGAAAAACTACTTGGTTGGAAACAGTAATGTGTAATACATTACTGTTTCCAACCAAGTAGTTTAGAACTAATATTTTACACTAACAGAGCAGTCTGACAAAGTTGCAACTATAAATTCTACTTTAATGTTTACAAGTGAGTATGAAGGCACAAATAAGTAGAGGAGATTGTTTTTATATTTATGGAAAGTAAATTTAAGGGGTCTTATGTGACTGTAGTGTTGTAGAATTTGGTAGTCTCAAATTCATCTATTATAAGACACACAATAATACACAACTTTACCTTCCTATAAGTTAGAGGATCTTGGAAAACATAATAAATAATTCGTAATAACAACATAATATGTTATTATATCTAGAAAAATAACTCAATAAATAATTTCATAAATCATTTAGTTTTGTTGACAGATGGATCTACTGATATAATAACATGCATTTACTTTCATTTAATGTATTAACAATAAACTTTTTTACTAAATATTATTGCCAACTATCAGGCCCTGATCTAAGTCATTTCAATTTACATTGAACAATGTTTTAACAGTATTCCTCTAGCATACTCGAATTGCTTATATTTCTGGCATATGAGAATTCCTTTATTGATAATGTTTTAAATGAAGCTTATTGTAAACTAGCTGACCTACTAACTTTGTACAGCATCAAAAGTAATAAATTAGTAAATTTTGGATATCATGAGGTTCAATTTGTGCTATTTATCAGTTTTAACTGCTGTCCCTTTATGTCAATACTGCAATATCTTCGAAAATATTTGTTTAAATTGCAAGCTGTACAGGGCCATATTACATGCACAATCTATTTAACACACTTATTTGGATGAAAATTAATACTATAATGTATAAAATCGCTTCGTAAAACCTCCGGGTACCTCTCTCACCGAACGAAATGCGGCATAAGCCACTTTACGTCGATCTTCTGAGAGGTCGTGGTATTTCACCGGTCGAGCCGTTCATGCAGCGAACTGCTTGGCTCTACCACTGTTGGAAACACATGCTTTGCTATAAGTGCAGTTTTTTTTAAATTTCCAATCTGTATTGAACCTAACCTATCTGTTGAATGTTATTGTGTTATGAAATCATAACACAGTATAAAACAGTCACTTTCGGCTGTCTGTCCCCTTATATGCTCATATCTTTGAAACTACGCAATGGATTTTGATGCGGTTTATTTTTAATAGATAGAAGGTTTCAAGGGGGTGGTTTTAATGTATTATATACTAAAGAAAAAAATTAAAATTTGAGATTTAGCACTTTAATTGCAAACAATGGCTGAACCCTAAGTGATAGATCGAAATAATGTACTACATTATTATACATCTTCAAAAGTCCATAAAAAAGTGCATGAGGGCTCTATCTCTTAGGGATAGCCTACAATTACAATTTTTATTTCTTACATTTTTACGTAAAATAATGGCTTATTTACGAAGCGATTATAAACATTACATTAGCATTAATTTTCATCCAGTTAAGTGTTTTAAATATATTGTGCTAATATAAAACAATATGGCCATTACAGCATGTAATTTATATGAATATTTACGAAGATATTACAGTATTATCATAGCGGGACATAGGAGTTGCGTTGGGCAGTATTACCGGCCAAGACGCGTGCCGATAAATAGCACAATTTTTTTTTTTACATAAAATTTTCCGTTTTTAATATTAAAATTTTACTCATTTATTACTTTTGATGCGGACATTCAGGAGAACGCACCCTGGTTGGCTCTTTGCTGACGACATTGTTCTGGTAGGAGAGGAAGCGGCCGAGGTAGAACATAGGCTGAAAAGATGGCAGGAGAAGCTAGAGAGAGTCGGTTTTAAGATCAGCCGCGATAAAACTGAGACCCTATTTTGTGACTTTGGTGGCTCCTCTGGCTTTTCCTCACAATATCTTTGGACGGGAAAAGCATCAAAGTTACGTCAAACTTTAAATACCTTGGTTCGCTTAATCAAAGCGACGGCAATATTGACCGGGATGTGAATAAGAGAATGAATGCGGGATGGATGAAATGGCGACAGGTGTCAGGAACAGGATGCGACCCACGGATGCCCCTCAAATTAAAGGGGAAAATATACAAATCGATTGTCAGACCCATGTGATACTGTATGGATCTGAATGCTGGCCAATGAAAGAAGTGGATGAAAGGAGAGTACATGCAACAGAAATGCGTATGTTAAGATGGATGTGTGGTGTGACAAAATTGGATAGAATAAGAAATGAGTATGTAAGAGGAAGCATGAAAGTAGCACCAATTACAGAAAAAATTAGAAGTGGTAGATTGGTGTGGTATGGACACATTATGAGAAGGGAGGAAAGTCATGTCACAAGGAGAGCGATGGGAATGACTGTGGATGGACACATTAGTAGAGGAAGGCCGAAAAAGAGATGGATGGACTGTGTAAAAGTTGATATGAGTATGAAGGGAGTAAGTGTGAACACGACGAGTGATAGAAGAGAATGGAAAAGGATAACATGTTGTGCCGACCCTACTTAGAGTGGGTAAAGGGCAGGAAAATGATGATGCGGAACAAATTTCGCAGGGTCAGCTAGTATATGAAAATATATGTCCAGCCTAACATTTTGTTATGCAAGAAAATAGCTTTATGCACACCCTCCGCCTGGAGACAACAGGGGGTAGTGTGGCACTCCTGTAAAATACTGTTCTGCAATCCGCGGCGGGTCAGGGTCAGAGCGAGGTACGTTAAGTACCTCCCCACCGGGACAGCCGTGTCACCCACCTGGATCGGCTGGCGATTCCCGGCCTCGAGTGACGCGGTGGAACCACAGCGCTATCTCCAGGCCGAGACCGCGGATCCCTCTGACGACGATTGCCAGCTCGGGGAATTTGGACGTGCCCTCGAAGTCGAGCGCGTGGCGACCACTATTACTAGAGTATCGTTGGCGTAACAAACCACACTCACACCACAGGGCAGATTGGTGGGGAAAACCGGATCGTAGGCGAGCTCCGCAGGGGTACGTCCTCTCCCAATCGGACCGCCGGTTTCGATAGGGCTCGCACGCGAGTGTATTTCGACAACCTAACATGTCATGAGAATGAGGAATGCCTATACTTGTAACAAAATTTATGTACTTTATTGTGTAATAGAGTGCGACCGAAACTGGTTTTCCGGCGAAACCGAACATTCGGCCGTCACTTCAGCCTATAAAAGTTAAAGAAGTAAAGGTCTCTCTTTGCCTTGCCCCACAAGGAATTGGGGTAAAGTTATGTATCTAATATGTATGTACTATTACTGATTACACTCTCAACAAAGAGAACCAGAAATCAGAATTGGTAGGACAATAGTTTCGGTTTCGGCAAAAGTTACGTAAGTTACGTTAAGGACCGGAACTTTTCCCGAAACTTGATTTTTGGCCGAAACCGTGAATGAACTTTCGGTCGGAGACTAGTAAATAAATAGTTACCTTTTGACCTTTTATAGTTTTTAAGATGCTCAATATCCTCTAATGATATGTAAATAAATCGTTTAGGAACAATGTTCTGTATGATAAATATGTCCATCCTTACAATCTTTTGTATCTGTAAAAGTGCTATCTAACATAGTTTTCTTTATTTTTCACTTGTCCTTAAATTTTATGTTGTCTGATTTCAGAGAAGCCAGGCATAAGGGTAAAAAAGGTAAATTGAAAAGAAACTCTAGTTCATCATCTGAAGCTGATATACCAAACAAAAAGAAATTTGTTAAATCTGATTCCTTAAAGAGGGATAAAAATGATGGTAAAAAACCTACAGTAAAAAAAGATGATAAAATTTTAAAAAAACATGATCTTCCTATCAAAAAGAAACCAAATGTCACAAAACCAGTTATTAGTAAAAAGTCTCTATCTCCAGGCAAAAAATCTGGTGGTACCCCACCCATTACTTCGAAAAATCTTTCGAAAACTATAGTAAAACATGGCAAATCTCCACAAAAACGAGAAAGAAGGAGTATTTCGCCTCATAGCTCGAGAGATAAAGACAGAGAACGCATCAAAGAAAAAGACCGTGAAAAAGATAAGGATAAAGAGAGAGATAGGGACAGAAACAGGGCCCGTAGTAAGTCTCCTAGAAAAGGAAGGTCAAGATCACCTCGACAACAAACATCACACACAAAAGATATGAGAAAGAAAGAAAGCTCTGAACGTAGTAGACCTGTGTCACCTAAGAAATCTTTAAGAAAAGATTGTAGCACTGATAGACACAGAAAAGGCTCAGCAAGCAGAGATAGGGATAGAGCTAGAGATTATAAAGATAGATCTATAGAAAAGAGGAAAGATAAACATGATGACAAGGATAGACATGACAGAAAGGACAGAGGTAGGGATAGAAATAAGGATAATAAAAGGGATGAAAAAAGAAGAGGCAGAGGAGAAAGGGGTTTGGGCGGCAGAGGTGGTGCAGACAAGGGATTAGAGAAACCCAATAAACCTATGGAACGACTTTTGCCCAGGCCAGAAGAACGGCTAGCTGCGTTGGCTGCAATCTCAAATAGAGCCCTTGATATTGATAAAAATTCGACAGCTTCTAAAGACAGACAAGATTCACACACTGATAGAGGTGGTCGTAAACAGGACAGGTTAGAAAGAGATCGCTCAACTAAAAGAGAGAGATTAGATAGCATAGACCGTGATCAGGGAGATTATGATATGCCTTTAGATCGTCAATATGATAATGATCGTAATTTAGATCATTATGATAGGAGTGATGATCGTTATGACGATGGTGCCAGAGATGGGGATAGGTCTCCTGGTTACAATTTACAAGGAAGAGATAGACACTATGATTCTGGTTACGATATTGCGGGTCCACCAAGAGGGTATCCTGAAGATGATGATAGATTGTATAATGATCGTATTGGTGATCATCGAGGTGAAATGGGTAAGATGATATTATGATTAAAAAATATTGTTCTCCTTCTGATTGCTTAAGTTTTATTCATTTAATATTTTTAGGCTATGATGATCACCGTCCTCATAGAGATCGATCTTGGGAAGGGCGTTCTGGGTCTCTAGAAAGGGATAGGGGGTATATACATTCTCATAAGGAGTGGGATGGTGAAGACTACCGTGGAGGAGAATGGGGACGAGAAAGACGCTGGCCAATGCATGATGCACAGGTAAATGCAGGCTTTTAAAGTGTATTTCTAAGCTTTTCAGAATATTTGTTTAGCTATGTTTTGCTACCCAAAGTTAAAAATTTAATTTGGAAAAATTGAATGTTTATAGTTGGGTCAATTTAGTAGGCAACATTTGACATCTGACAATTTTATTAATTTAGTGAGATGATCTGCATAAAAACATCGATTAAAGTGAGTGAATCAATATAGATATGAAAAATTTGCAAAATCTATTGGTAAATTTCTCTCTCATTATTGTTTTCTTTCATTTTCTAAGGATTAGGAGTGATTAATTGATTAATTCCCAACACTAACCACAAGGTGGTTATTAATTTACAGTGCTGTTTCTTCACAAGTAATCAATGCTTTTGATTCTAATTATCAGCTTTCAATTTTTAGAGTAACATCCCTACCGTTTAAAAAGGTTATGGATAAGACGGCGCAACATGGTAACGACGTTCAGTTTGTTAGTTAAATCAACAATTATTGTTTATTTTGTTTAGAATGTTTTATAAGTGAAAGCAAATAGTGAAATTTCTTGTATTGGTCATTACTACAATAAATTATAATCGTAATTAAAAAAAAAACAAGTGAAGCAAATTGTGCAGTCCTAACAAAACGAAAAAATATATTATTTTATGCCCACCGTTACAAGTTTACTTACCCGACTATAGTAAACAAATATTTAAATTAAAACTATAATTTTTTGCTTTAGATGAATTTGTACTACCACACTTTATATTGGAATGAGCCCATTGATTACCATAAAAACCATAAGACTCCCTGCCTTATCCTATCTCACATATTCCTTGGCTGTCCTTATCCTCACTTAGGTATGTCATGTGTTTTATTATGTTAAATAATTTTTATTTACATCAAGGCCTCCTATCTCCTAACTGTATTATATATTTACAGATGAATGAGTGGGGTGACAAAGAAACTGATGATACTTGGCGCCATAGGGGCCACCCTGGGCCACATCGTGGAAGAATGCATGGTAAGCCAGAGGCAATACGCTATAATATAAAATCTATAAAGCGTCTATTTAAATAGTAGCCACTGTAAATGCTGTGGATATTTAAGATGTTTAAAAAACCATTTAACCGTTAATAAACTTATTTTAGATGAATATGGTCGTGGAATGAGGATGGATCCCCATGGTGAAGGTAATAAACGAAGACCTCCAAGAAATGACCAAGAACAAGTCGCTAAAGATTCGCCTTCCACTCAAACAGCACCTGCAACTGTCACTCGGCCAGATAACGAGACTGATGATAAACCAATACCAGATGATCTCAGTGAAATAAGTGATGATCCTGATGATATACTTAACAGAGAAGATGTAAGGAGTCTGAATTTTATTGTGCTTATTTATTTATAGATATCTTTCATATTATACAGTATCAAAAATAAGATATATTTATATATATATATATATATGCATACATAACTTCACTTTAAGTTCCTTGCGGGGTAGGCAGACCTCACTGGATTCTTTGACTTGCATAACTCTCATCATACACGCTCGTCGACTTTTAAGGCTCCTGGCCTTGCCTCAATGACTCGTTCTATTGGGTCTTGGGAAATGTGTCATGGCCATCTTCGACTCCTATATCTTTCCGTTTTTGTATTGTATATCTGTTTATTTCTTAGATTTTCGCGAATCACATTCATAACATTGAAACAACTTTTTATGGATTATATTTTTTTTTGTTCATTACTCGTGAAAATGATCTCTGTAAAGAGTTCGAAACGTCTGGATAGAAAATAAATAGAAAATAAATCTATATATATATATATATAAGAGATTTCCACCTATATATTGACTCATCACGATATCTCTGCAACCATAAGGCGTAGCGACTTGAAATTTGGTAGGATTATTCCTTTCGCCGAGTAGAGGTCAGCTAAGAACGGATTTTACGAAATTCCACCCACAAGGGGGGTTGCGGGGGTGTTAACAATGGAAAATTCCCATTTTTAACCTATAGCTGCTATCGACTTCAAATTTGTCGAAGATATTGCAGTATTAACATAGCGGGGCAGCAGTTATTACTTTTGATGCGAAACAGAGTTCGCCGGGTCAGCTAGTTATTCTAAATAAACGCGATATAATCCATAAAAAGTTATTTCAATTGCTTAGTCAATCTTGCATCATCCATTCTACATGAACAATCCACCGGAGCAAGACCTTCTTTACTTTTACACAGACACTCTCTTTCAATCCAACTTCCTTTCTCCAACCTTGTTCTCGACGTAGTCAGCTAGAGTCACTCTGGAGATTTTGCGCACTGCCATGCCCAACTCTCGCTTCCATAAGTTTGCGTTGGGATCAGTACCGCATTGTGAATAGCTAGCGGGGCTTTTCTGCGAATATTCTTTGCTCCCAGGAAGATTCCTGGGAGCAAAGAATATTCGCAGAAAAGCCCCGGTGCGTTGGGCAGATGCCCAACGCACCGTTTTCGCTATTTTCTAAAGCCACTCTTATTTCGACATCCTCAATGTACCTAACAATCTCAGCTAAAAGCGCACCAAAAATATACAGTTGCATCCACTTGCTCCTGCACTGCATCATCAACCATTATCCCTGAATTTGTTCTAGTTTCTACCCTTTCAAACACTACAAATAACGTTTTTATCACATTCCATTATAATATAGTACTTGGATGACTGAGCTATGCTCGGTATTTTTTTTTATAAATTGTGTTTTTTGGAAATTATATTTTTGTTCCGTGTGACATTTTTCCTCCAATAAATGTCAGTAAGAGTCATATTTTTCAATTTAAATTGGGACTACTCAAACACCACCGTTTTTGATATTTTTCTTCCAATAAAAAAATTTAAGTTTATGTTTAAGTTCATTATCGATAGAACACGATAAAATTACATTTTCTAAAAATGATTCCTAGCTAGACCGATTTATCGCCCTTGAAACCCCCTTTAAACTAAATTTCATGAAAATCGTTGGAGCCGATTCCGAGATTCCAATTATATATATATCAATATATATATATCACCAATTATGTATATATATATATATATATATATATATATATATATATATCACCATATATATCCAATTATATATATAGGTCACCAGTGTAACGGATGACGTTACTGGTGGCGATGGATGTTATTTCATGAGTCGGTGATTCTCCATGGTGGTGACTCTTCGAGATGGTTTGGTGAGTGGCCGATTAATGAAAGACGTAATAACAATCTTGTCATGTTTATTCGTGTCAGCGACAACTGTGTGTCGCTACACACCGACCACTACTGCATACTGTGGGTACAGTGGTTATATACTATTGATGGCACGTACATGTACGTGCCACGAGGTGTAGTATCCCTTACATATACAAGAATTGCTTGTTTAAAAATCTAAGATACATTTTAATTTGTAGCCATTGAAATGATATTTTAATTGCCTTATATATTTATTTTAGATGACGGATCAAGCATTTGATGATGACAGTCAAACTGTTATAGATGACAATAAGCCAGAAATTTCTGAGAAAGAATCTACACAGGTGAATAAAAATATTTAGTTGATTAGAAATAATACTATTTTGATTAATGACTTGTCAAATCATTTTCTTGTCATGTGCAGGACACAAGTGGGGCAGCTGATGACAAGGAGTCTCAAGAAATCAAGTATGACGAAGATGTTACAAATCTAGATTTTGAGGAGATATCTGATGGTGAATTGGAAGAAGAACGTACAAGAGGTAATTTAATTAACATTAGCTATGCCTGTGACTTCATCTAACCGAGAAATTTCATAAAACACAAAAGCAGCCAGTGTCACTTTTAATTTTTTTATAATTTAATTTGTTATGTTAATATTAAACGTAAAAACATAACATAACTTCACGCCCTATTCTAACCGAAAGTGTAGGTAGTGGCTGTTAAGCCTCGACTCGCCGTAACCTTTACGTCCCAAATGAATAGGTGGCGAACCTATTGCCATATGGTATGATATCGATATTTATCACACAACCTCCGAAAACTCATTGTTGTGATCCAGAATTCGAATCCGCGACCTCTTGATTCAAAAGCTCAACCACTGGACCGCCAAGACTAAAATTAATTTAAGTTAATATTAGTTTTATAATTAATTGCATATTCATTATAAACTATTTTTTTTTATTCCATCCATTTATTTTAGCTGGACTAGGTGATGCCCTTGGCGTAGATTGGGCAAGCTTGGTAGCGGATGTACGTCGTCGTGAACAGACAAGTGTTTCTTCTGGAGGTGCACGTGATCGCTGGAGACCCGAAAGAGTTTTGGCGCGACTTGGACTATCGTTACAAATGGCCGGGAAAGACATGGTCCAAAGTATACTGCAAAAGAATACTGACAGTTTACAAGATCAATTGCACTCGAATAATTCAGAGCCAAAAGATAATAATGGACATAACGGAAACCAAGAAGAAATGGAGCCTAAACCAGATGTCGCTTTCCTGCATCCCATTGCAGCCATACAGGTACCCTGCAAACATATGTCACTATACTGCAGTATAATATTTAAAAATGTCATTACTAGTATAATATCATTAAATATGTATATTACTAGCTGACCCGGCAAACATTGTCTTGCCGAAAAATAAAATTTAAAAAATAGGGGTTGATCGTAGGGGTTTGAAAATTTAGGGTTGTATGTATTTTTGTATCCCGTTTTATAAAAAAAATAAGAAACAGAAATATGTGGAAAAATTAAAAAAAAATATTGAGGGGTAGGGTCATCACCCTCAATATTTTTTTTTAATTTTTCCTGTGATTTAGGGGGATGAAAAATAGATAAAAACCTATTCGCAGACCTAACGAATATGTATACCAAATTTCATTAAAATCGGTCCAGCCGTTTGGAGGAGTTCGAGGACAAACACTGTGACAGAAGAATTTTATATATATAGATATAAATAAAATAGAAACCCTCCCAAAATAGGCACATGATAATCAAAGGTGTAACGGCGAAAACGATGATACACTATTTTGGTGCATTGTAATAAAATGTGTAGACATAGGTCATACATTGGTAAATAACGTCATAAAAAAAGTATTTGTATAGCATTAAGCAGTAGACAAGTGCTGAATCACTAGGACACACAGACTTAAAGAACAGCTAGCGTATTATGAACTTTTAATTCCAGCCAGCTTACGCGCTGCCTTGCAAATTTATATTTTCAACGACTAATTTCAGCTAGCCGGTGAGAGTTAGCTACTGTCAAATTCACTCTAAATTCGACCTATCAACGACTAATTTCTTTTAGTCAGTCGTGAGTAGTCTAGACTAGCTGAAATTAGTCGTTGGAAATACGGATTCTATAAGCAGCAAGCAAGCTGGCTGGAATTAAGAGCTCATAATATGCCCCCAGGTTCCCTGATATCACACAAATATTTCCCTCTATAGCATAGTAGACTTAACATATCATTTAGAAATAAGTTCTTTTTAAGATTTAGTATTTACTACTACTAGTTTCCTAAGACCGTGTCCTATGCGGCAACAACAATCCAACAGATATAGGTGTTTATTTTTTTTGGAATGAAAAGAAACGCCGACAATGACAGTGAAAAAAAAAGAAATCTTTAACATTATATCATTATTTTATAGGTTGCAGAGGAGAAAAGAAAACGACAGCGGGCAGTGTTATTCGGTTCAGGTTGTGAGATTACACGTGGCTTAAGTGCACGACGCGATCTTGCATTACGACGCTACTTGTGTCATTTACCAACAGCTGAAAGAACTGGACAATCGAGAGTCACACCGCAGACTTCTCTATTCAATGCCGCTAGATCCATGCTATTGCATGCTCCTGTCACTGGCTGACAACAACCTTCACCCCTAACAAAAGTTAGGCATTTTTAAACTGTAAAAAAACTTTGAAGTGCAATATTTATACAATATATGGTGTTAAATCTAAATCTTAGTGGATGAAGACATATTAAAGTACTGATTTTTGTAGTTTGTGAAAGTTGTGGACTATTAGTGGTTTGCTTATCTGACACTAATTGAAGGGTATTGATTTAACGAACTGTGTCAACGCATGTATTTGAGTGAATATGAAATATTGTCAAATTGAACATTTATCAATTACATATTATAGTTTGTTTTATGTAAGTTTATTAAATTATATAATAAATATGCATTCATCTCGATGTGTTATGTATCTATTAAGTACTAATGGCACACCTTCAAATTATTAGAATCATATAACAGTTATATGTTGAATCCAACAGAACAGTCCCATACCTAAAATAAGAGTAGTGTGGTGCAATATATATGTATGTAACTGACAGTTACCATATTTGAATGTACACTAGTTTTGGCCAGTGAGTTTGTATGTGTCGAATTAAGCATACATGACTGTAATTTGTGCTTGTAATAAAACAATGTTTATTGTTTCAGAAAAAGCTTTGTCTCGGTGGCGCAGTGGCTAGCACCCCGCTTCTGATTCAAGAAGTAGTGGGTTCAAATCCTGGCACACACCAATGACTTTTCGAAATTTTCGGAAGTTATGTGTGATAAATATCGATGACTGACAAACTTTGTGCCCGGTATGGCAATAGGTTCGCCACCTATTCCATTTGGGACGTAAACATAACGGCGAGACGAGGCTTAACAGCCGCTGCCTACACCTTCGGGTAACAATGGCGTGAAGTTATGTTATGTTATTAAATTGGTATTGAACATACTTATCAAATCTATATATATATAAGAGATTTCCACCTATATATTGACTCATCACGATATCTCTGGAACCATAAGGCGTAGCGACTTGAAATTTGGTAGGATTATTCCTTTCGCCGAGTAGAGGTCAGCTAAGAACGGATTTTACGAAATTCCACCCTATTTAGATATTAGATATTATAAACTGAATGTTCGTGATGAAGAACATATGTTTGTTACTCTTTCAGGTAAAAACTGCTGAATGGATTTTGTTGAAAATTTGTAATACTATAGCTACATTACATCAGAATAAATTTATAAGATGTATTCACTAAAGAAAAAACTCTAACCTCTTGGCTACATCTGTACTACTGATAGAACATAAGAATTTAAAAATTCTCCCGCCTCTGTTTTGAACGAAAATTCAAATTTAACTTAATAGAGACATCTATTGGATGTATGGGAAAGTAAGAAAAAATAAAAGTGGCGCTTCTCATCTGTCATTATATTTCAAAATGGCGTCGACGAGTGATGATGCGGCCGTGCGCTCACGCATGGGTAAGTCAAGCTATTTTAATCTTATGATTTTTTTATTGATTTGACGATTTCTAACAATAATTGAGTAATTAACAGTCCAGTACATATCAACACTGTATTATTTTTGCATAAAAATAAAATATGTTGCAGTAATCTTGAGCTACTTTTCTATGTCCTTTGTAAAGAACAAATGTAGGTAATTAAAGTTTCAGTTGTTGTACTACTGTTGTACTTTGTGTAGTACATTAGAAGATATTTTCATTTAGTTACAATTTTTTCCAGGTTTTTCAGAGCGCGACATAATTGAAGCGTTAAATGATTCCGATCTTGACTTTTCCGGGGATGACTGCGACAATGATCCGGAATTCCTACTCCCAGAATTGACTCAGAGAGCAAATAACCAGCTAACATGTGCGTCCAGCAGCTCTGACGACGAAGATTATGCGCAAATCACTCCACCAGATTCTCCAGCGCTGTCACTCGATTCCATTCTTGCATCCTCTTCAACGCGATCTCGTTCACGAGGACTTGGAAGAACAAGACGTGGACGTGGTCATGGACGTGGTCGTGGACGTGGTCGCGTACTTACACCTGCTACTGCCTGCTACTACCTGTACTTACACCAGAAAAAAGATACGAAAAGGTAAGAAGACCTGAAGTGATTAAAATGTATAACCAGAATATGGGTGGAGTAGATCTCGCTGACCGAATGCTTTCAGTCTGTCCATCTCGTAATCGAACAAGAAAATGGACCATTCGAGTAATTTCCCACCTTTTTGACCTTGCTGTAGTCAATGCATGGCTACAATACAGGATGGTAGAAAGACAAAAGGGTACAGCAACAAAATATATTGTACAGATGAGAGAATATAAATTGAATTTAGGGACAAAACTTGTGTTAGACAACGAAGAAGATAGTGGTGAAGAGTGCGAAGAAGAATATGAAGAACTTGAACCTAAACATAAGAAGCGTAAGGCTCTTATAAAACCAATTCCGTCCCAAGAACAACGCCAAAAATCTGCATTACACTTACCTGAATATGGTCCGAAACAATCGCGCTGTAGAGCAAACGGATGTGACAAAAAAACAACGGTTTTTTGTAAGAAATGTGACATTTACCTTTGTTTCACTCCAAATCGAAATTGTTATGCCAATTTTCATATGGGTAATTAGTATTCTTAGTATGTAAGTTTGATTTTAACTGATTGATCTTTAATTTTGATCTCTAATTTGGTTCCTAATTTACGACTGAATAGTATAAATGTTGATTATTTGTTCATTTATGTTTTTTTTGGAGAAAAATGTATAACCTTGATTGTTTTTAATAGTTTTTTTGAGAAAATGTTTAATTTTTGTTCTTTTTATTTTGATTTTTTTAATAAAAGTATGGTAATTGAAATATTGTTTTGTTTATAGGCTAAAATGCGATTCTACTTACACTTTATCGAACTTAACTTTCTATGTCCTATGTGAGCGACATAGTAATATTATACTTTTGTACTTTATAAAGCACATAGTGAAAAACCAATTTCCGAAGAGTAGGAATTTTTTCACTATTTTTCCGGGGCATGTTGATCTATTATGAAGATAATCCCATAGTTTCAGAATCGTACTCGAAAAATAGTATGTCTGGTAGGCAGGAGGCTAAAGTATTAATCTTCACTAAAGTAAAGATCCTTTGTTGTATGATTTAATAGGTAACAGTTGTTATTTTTTAATTATTAGATAATTATCTTATTTTTCCAAGTTAGTTGAAATCAGAGTATAACTATTATTAAATATTGATTGATTTTAAATTTAAAGGTAAGTATTTGTTAAAAATCTACCACTGGGTCAAAAACGCGGCCAGTCCTGAGAAAGACCCAGCAAAGAAAGCCGCTGAGTTTTCTTGCTGGGTCTTTCTCAGGACTGGCCGCGTTTTTGACCCAGTGGTAGATTTTTTTTCTTTAGTGAATATATCTTTTAAATAAATGTTTAATTTTTTGTTTCATGGTCTGATGTGGGTTACCAATAGTAAAAATCATATTTTTAACATCAACTTTTTGATTTTTATTTCCAAAAAGTGGGTGCTCTCTGTATCAATGAAAATAGCTTTTGAACAACTACCATCTTTTTGTTCATCACTCGTGAAAATGATCTCTGTAAAGAGTTCGAAACGTCGTGAAATAAATATCAATAAGTAATAAATAAACGGGATATAATCCTAAAAGTTGTTATAATCTATGAGTGGGATTCGCGAAAGTCTGAGAAATAAATATGTAAGCCATTATACGTCTTACATCGCGGACGTTGTGAAAAATATGGTTGATAGGATAAAAAAAATGTAGACCATATTAATATCTACAAAAAAGTTCGCGAGACTATATATCCAACTATCGTAGTCACGTTACTTTAAGTACTATTTCACATTTTAAAATTTAGAAGGTTCCAATCAAAGTCAGACCGCTATAACTTTATCTTTGTATTGATTTTTATAACAATAAATTACTTCATAAGTATAACTGTTTTCAATACCTGATGTTAACTTTTTAAATTTCAACTATGTACATAAAACGCTTTCTTCTGCATGTTTGACTGATCTACGCAGCTTATACCGCGGATCGTTGACACCCGAACACTGAAGGTATGTAATCTATAATAATGTAGAAACCTGATATTAACAAAGGATTTTCCGAAATTCTACCTCAAAGAAAGTAAAAATGGGGGCAAAGATGAGAAAACGTGATCTATTCATATAAATTCAATTGAAGTGTCTGTTTGTAATATTGAAATAACTGCTTTAAAATATGTTCATATGAATTTTTGCCATTGTTGTCTGTCTCTTTGTTCCGAGAAATCTCTGAAATGGCCGGACCGATTTTGACGGGACTTTTACTGGCAGGTAGCAGTTTTTTAAAGAAAAACTATATTATTTATTGCTTCGGACGCGAAACAAAAGTATATATATAAATAGACAACATTAAATAATTTCCTAGCTGACCCAGCAAACTTCGTTTCGCAGCAGAAAGTAATAGAAATAGTCATTTTGGGTTATCACTACCCCTAAGAGATAGACATATGCCATCGGAGACTTTTTTGTAGGCCTAGTATAGTAAATAGTTTTGATCTATCACTTAAGGTTTAGCCAGCGTTTACAATTTTAGTGTTAAATCTCGAAAATTATGACTATATTTGCTACAGTGTACATGAATTAAACATGCAAACCACCTAGTCACCAAAAGTAAAAATTTAAAAAGCTCTTATCCCCTCCCCTGTAATTACGTAAATATTTTACAAAAAAAACAATTCTCAATGATTGGCCAAGGTTTTTTTGGTAAATTAACTACTCCTGACGTAATCATCATTTGGACCTTTGTTACCCGAAGGCGTAGGCAGCGGCTGTTGAGCCTCGTCTCGCCATTATGATTACGTCCCAAATGGAATAGGTGGCGAACCTATTGCCATACCGGGCACAAAGCTTTTAATCATCGATATTTATCACACATAACTTCCGAAAACAATTTCGGAAAGTCATTGGTGTGAGCCAGTGTGAGAATCCGAACCCGCGACCTCTTGATCAGAAGCCGTGTGCTCGACCACTGGACCACCGACACATTAAAATATTAAAGGTATAATTATACCATCATGCACCGACTACCTTTAATGTATCTGTTATGAATTTTTGGTGGGTCAGGAGTTTGTATGTTTGTCACCAGCTCAAAACTAATCCATGCAAAGAAAGAAAGCGCATCCCGGTAGTAACCTTAGCCATAAGGCAGAGACCCTGTTCATAAGAATCCCTATAGATGCTTTCTATACTCTTAAAATACAAGGTTTATCCCAACATCAAGATAATAAAAAGTAAGTAAATATACAATTTTAATGATTACATAATATTAATGTATAATATAACATCATTAAATAAAAATATCTTAAGATATGTAATTATAATATTAACATCACAGTTTAATTCTTCCTGTTACAAGTTGCAGTCATTCAAAAATGATATGTCGGAATCAACAGCATATTCAGTCTTCCCATTTCTGAAAAACAACAAAAACATACATATCACAACATAACTTCACGCCTTTTTCTACCTGTAGGTATAGGCAGTGGCTGTTATTACTTGACTCGCCGTTATTTGAGGTCCCCATTGGAATAGGTGGCAAACCTGACTATACACCGGGCACAATGTTGTCAGTCATCAAAATTTATCACACATAACTTCTGAAAAGACCCACCCCACATCTTGATTCAAAAGCTTGGTGATTGATCATTGGACCACCAATTAATTTGTTCACCACCAGTAATATGTTTAATAATGCATGATTAATGTTGAATGAAACTAAATATTTTTTTCAAGAATACTTACTTATCAAACAGTACCGCTCCGGCTATTCCTTTTAAAATTAAACTGTTACCATCAACATGTAAAATTGATCCTTCTCTTAAACCAAGCACTGGTCCTGCATGACTCATTTCCATAAATTCTGCTATTCTTTGATCTCTTGTTTCCCCTTTATGGGTTTCATCTACTTTGTCAATATAATGTGGGTTGATATTGAAAGGTACTATTCCAATAGCATCAAATGATTGAGGAAATATTATAGGCATATCATTAGTAGTATGAATACTTTTAGTTGCAACATTCGTACCAGCACTGCTTCCTATATACAGCAAGCTCCCGTCATTGACTTTATTTCTTATTATGTTTACTAAATTGTTATCATACAATGTTTTCAAGAGCAGAAATGTATTGCCTCCCCCTATAAACATAGCTTTACAGTTATTTAGCACACTTACAGGGTCAGGGAAAGTGTGTATACCCTTTACTTCAAATCCCCACGGTTGAATCACTGCTTGGATCTTGGCTGTATAGTTATCATAATTCTTTTGAGCATATGGGACAAATATTAATTCACTAACATTATTTCTGAAAAAAAAGTTTCATTGTACTTTGTTGTACGTATATACATATCGTAATTGTAAATAATATCTCGGCGATATGTTCCATTAGATACAAACAACAAAATCCATCCCAATATTTACATAAAAATAGCTGTTCGAAATAAAAAAAATTAGAACTGCAGTAATTTACCTTCAATTGATAAGATTAATCGACTCAACAAGGTGGCAAGAACAAGACAATCTTATTATACTAAAGTGTCTTGTCAATGATAAATGAAAAAGCTTACACTTGAACACAAAGAAAAATGCACTACTCACTTTTTCAATAGAGAACATATATCTTGTTTAGCAAATTCCAGCATAGAATATCCGTGGCAATTTGATGATGAAAGTAATAAAGCTTGACGAAGTGACATATTGTGTATTATCTTACAAAGTTAATATTAAATTAATAATAAGCTAATATTAGTGGGCTGCACAGCAATCTTGGCATCCAAATACTGATTTTCTTAGTGATAGTAGGTAACTATGATTAAAACAGTATTTTGGACACTAACTTAGGTATCAGAGAACAGGCACTGAGAACTGAATTAAATTACTGTATGTAAATTAAATTAAATTTTATGTAAATTGATACTGATATGTTTGACAAATGTTTGATAACACTTATCAATTAAACCATAGAGGTTTAGTTTTTTTTTTATGTGAATTAACGACCTGGTTCTAGGACCTTTAAGTCGAGTCTTTTTTATATTTAACATCTTCATTCTTAACCTAACTTAGCCTAAACCTACAGCTTAACCTAGCCTAAAGCTTAAACTAACCTAATCCAATCATCCACAAAGTCCTGGGACTTTATGCATGATGTTGCGAGGGAGTTCTAACGACAATGTAGAAGAGCACACTAAACACGATATTTACACCATTTCCCACACTTGCACTCGTATACGAACACTTATTAAATAAAACGCCACGAATTTTATTCAATAATATCCATTGAAACACAAATATGAGTAAATAATGCAATTAACGGACATGTCTCTTCCATAGCCCCGCCAAAACTCCTGTTTAGTAAATAGCTACAAATGTGGTGCACAAACATAATCTGTGGATATAGACTAAGGACTCTTCAAGGCAAAAGTAAAAGTATGTAGCTGTTGGTCTTTCAATAACCGACTTCGAAAAAAGGAGGAGGTTCTCAATTCAACTGTATGTATAAAATTTATACATACAGTCGAATTGAGAACCTCCTCCTTTTTTTATGTCTTTTCCCGATATTTTCGTCAATTATGGACGGATTTGAAAATTTTTTTTTTGGTTGTATAGAGACTTTCAAGGTGGTCCCATTTTCACCAGGTCAGGATCTGATGATGGAAACCAGGAGACGCATCCACCAAAAGTATGCGAGTATAGTGTTTTTATTATGAATAGTGTAAAAGTATGTAGCTGTTGGTCTTTCAATAACCGACTTCGAAAAAAGGAGGAGGTTCTCAATTCAACTGTATGTATAAAATTTATACATACAGTCGAATTGAGAACCTCCTCCTTTTTTTATGTCTTTTCCCGATATTTTCGTCAATTATGGACGGATTTTAAAATTTTTTTTTTGGTTGTATAGAGACTTTCAAGGTGGTCCCATTTTCACCAGGTCAGGATCTGATGATGGAAACCAGGAGACGCATCCACCAAAAGTATGCGAGTATAGTGTTTTTATTATGAATAGTGATGTCTTGGGGATATCTTTTATGGTGTCAATATCTGATGCTGCTGTGCTGATGAAGAAGCCACAAAACTCCTCAGAGGTTAGGAGTTTGAAGACAGCACTTCAATTGGTCGATAGAAACTACTTGGTAGTATGTTGGGCTAGCGTGTTGCTTGTGAGGTGTGCTTGAATATATACCTGATGCTGCTATGCTGATGAAGAAGCTACAGAACTCCTTAATGGTTAGGAGTTGGGAGACAGTAGTGCAGTTAGTCGATGGAAACTATTTAGTAGTATATAGGACTAACGTGTTGCTTGGGAGGTATGCTTGAATCAACGTCTAATACTGCTATGCTGATGATGAAGCTACAGAACTCTTAAAAGGTTAAGAATTAGGACAGAATTTTGAAAAAATGTTTTTTTCTTTTATTTTCCGCAATAGTTTCCAGCCTACGATTGACCTTCATTCGGGCTACCCATGATAATTCCAAAAATATAAATACTTGGCAAGTATTATCATACTCTTTTATCTAAGTAAGTACCTATTTATGACAACTATAGCTCCATAAAAATATCAGCCATTTAACAAACGGACTTTTAATTAGTGATAATATATTTAATAAACTGAAAGCCATGCAAATGAACTAACTTTTGAAGTTCACAAGTCATTAATGCATGGTGTGTACAGACGTTGCTTATAATGAGCATGCTAATTTCGAGCATGCATGTTTGCTTAATGAGTATGCTAGTAATGTGTTGAAACTAGTATGCTTAGTGGTAGCAAGTGTAAACGGTTCATGAGCATGCTTTTTTACGATGCTCTTTATTAGCATTTGTAACAGTATCTTTAATCAAACTGGAAACCGTATGAGGATTCGTTAAGAAGTTTGAGAGACTCCTGGTTTTCCTCTAAGATTGAATCATGTTCTCATATCAGTTATAACACTTATTAAACTTAAAC
The DNA here is from genome assembly GCA_905147225.2 of Euproctis similis. Taxonomy (NCBI): domain Eukaryota; kingdom Metazoa; phylum Arthropoda; class Insecta; order Lepidoptera; family Erebidae; genus Euproctis; species Euproctis similis. The sequence continues at coordinate 15,802,855 of LR990112.1, read as the reverse complement.
AAAATAGGTACGCAAATAAATAAAATAAAATAAATTAATTAATTTGTAGGTACGTAATTCGTCTACAAATATACAGACAGACAATCTTCTTTAAACTGATGTTTTGACTGTCTCAGGTCTGTGCCATTCTGTGGTATATGTTATACCAGAGTAGTATATATTTGCTCGCGGTATTTAGATAACCACTTACAGCATAAAACATAAATGAATATTTTTAAGACAGACGGATAATGACGGATTTAAAATGTATGGCCATTGCTATTGCGTTGCGCAACAGTACCGGCCGATGCGTGCCGATAAATAGCGCCAATTGAACCTAACCTGAAAATACCTACTCATTTATTACTTCTTAGGTGAAACAAAGTTTGCCGGGTCAACTTTAATTGGGGTTCCAGTTTTTAGGGATAGGAGGGTAATCGAGCAAGTGGGCCCCCGGATACCTCTCTCACTGAACGAAACGGGACACGAGCCATTTCATGTCGATATTCCAAGGGGTGGTTATTTCACCGGTCGAGCTGGCCTATTCATGCAGCGAACTGCAAGACTCTACCACTGTTAAAATCGATCGTACTTAATTTATACAAATGGAATAGGTGCCGAACCTATTGCCATACAGGGCACATAACTTCCCAAAATTATTTCGAAAAGTCATTGCTGTGAGCCAGGATTTGAACCCGGGATTTCTTGATCAAGAAGAGGGGTGCTCGGCCACTGGACCACCGAGATCTAAATGAACTTAAATTTACATTTCTTACACATACCTACTGCTAGCTATTTTCTGAAGAAACTAACTAATACACCGCCTGGTAGATAACATGAAAGTTATCTATATATTATTAAATGAAGCGAAAACTTTGGATTTATTTTTACGAAAATTGAACGGGTGGAGGAGTATGACATTTCGCACTGCATATAAAATTAAACAGAGAAGGAGTGACGAATGCTAATATTTTTTTTAAATAATGCGTAATATAAAAAATCCATTATTTTCAATAAATAAAACGTCACACAAACCACATTAACATATATAAACACACATGCATAGATATTCTTTTGTTCATATGGAATTCTTAGTCCGGTAAATATATATATATATATATATAATTATTAAAAACAAAATTTAGAGAATAATAAATATATAAGACATTATTTTGTAAATATTAAATAACCAATAATAAGTATTTAATATTAATAATTTAATAATATTTAGTGTTAATTATATTAAATAAAAGTTTTTAATTTATATCAATAAATAATACATACGGATAGTTAACCTCAATTATATTGGAGCACTTGAAAAAGTATATAAGCACAATTGTTTTCACTAATATTCACAAATAGTAAGTAATATCAATCAAAATATTCAATTTAAATCACTACTGAATATAATTTATTAGCACATATATAATTCGCACTTGTATGAAACTAAAACTTCATTCTGTTAATTTTGTGTCACAGATGCGCGCGCATCTTAAAATTTCACTCTCATCATTTTTTCATAACGCGCCTAAAGAAGTATAACTTCAAAAAATAAGCAATAGCATGCCACCAAAAATCTGCCGTCAGCTGCCTAGGAAGCCGCCAAGAAACTGTCAGCTGACGTAATAAATATTAAAAATATTGGAGCTTTGTATCTTCGTGCAAAGGAGTGCCAACACATAACATAACATAACTTCACGCCTTTTGTTACCCGACGGTGTAGGCAGCGGCTGTTAAGCCTCGTCTCGCCGTTATGTTTACGTCCCAAATGGAATAGGTGGCGAACCTATTGCCATACCGGGCACAAAGTTTGTCAGTCATCGGTATTTATCACACATAACTTCCGAAAACAATTTCGAAAAGTCATTGGTGTGAGCCAGTGTCTGGAATCGAATCCCGGACCTCTGGATCAGAGGCCGTGCGCTCGCCCACTGCGCCACCGAGACTGTTAAACCTGCCAACACCTTTTTCACAATATCTCGGAAACCTTGAGTCCTACAAAAAAATAGAGACACATAATTTGCAGGAAATTGCTTTGCCTACTAGTACCTATTTTTAGGGCAAAAGTTCTAAAAATACATATAAAGATGTTTCAAATGTGTATTTAATATAAATATATTTATTTAAATCCAACAACATACATCATAAATAATACTATGAACATAAAATCACACACTCTAATAAACATAATTCCAATCATATTTCATTTTTAATGTCACAAGAATTTTCCAGTGCCACCCAAGTACTAACAGTAGAAAATGGTTAATGTTCGTAAGAGAGCCAATAAAATGTATAATTCATTACACGCGTCACACAGAGAATTTAAAGTTATTAAACTAAATGACTTAATTATAAATTTGACATATATTATACACTATAAATTACTAATAAATAAAATTTATCTACATTTTTTATAAAATGACTCGCCATTAAATAAAATTTGGTATATATAAATAAATACAAAATTGTCTACATATATTATCTACAATTTTTTTTTCTATAATTATAATTAATTAAATGTCAAGGATAAAGAATCTTTCCCTCTGAGATTTATCACAACCCGGACCGAGGTAGCGTCTTCTCAGCTCAAGGTCTGGAGGTGCCGATATATCTCCTTGGAGAATGTTGTAGGCTTGTTCTATAGTGGTCTCGATTTCCGGTTTTAGCTCCTGTAACAATATACTGATTACTTTCGTAAACGATGTGCAAATTTTACAAATCAAATGGGTATCCGACGTTCGTACTAATCTAGACTACAACTACTACTACACTTTCAAATACAAAGATGAATACTCAGTTGAGTGTAACTGAATGAAACCGTTAGGCATTTACGGCATTTTAGGCGTTACTAATAGTACCTAACTTCACAATTATGGTAGAATCTTATTTAAATTTTTATTAGCATTTCCTGCGAATTCGTGGTGGAATTTATTCCCGTCAAAATCAGTCTACCTCTTTTTAAAACTAGCCATAACAAACAGAAAGACAGACAAAAATTGTAAAAATGCTATTATAGTTGGAAATATATATAATCTCTATATTGCCAAGTAATGATAGTTACAAAATAATTACTGTTATACATGATTTCAATTCGAGACTTCTCATTCCGAAGCATGGCATTTAACCTCAAGGCTGCCAAGTGGACATATTTATATTTATATGAGGGAAATTAAAAAGTGTAACAATATATCTTTAACGATCTTTTTATATCTTTACTGCAATGCCCTCGATGATCCAAATCCCACATTCGATCCCATGACTTCTTGATTCAGAAGCGGGGTCCTCGACCACCAGACCATCGAGACGACAATGATGTATTAATACCTCATACAGGTCTGTGACTCGTCTGGCGCGCTCTGCAAGTGCTGCGTGCAGGTGGTAAAGCAGCAGGCCTCGCAGGTGCACGTCTCCCACACCCAGCGCCGCCAACGTGCGGAGGATGCCGCGGCACAGGTTCTCCTTCAGCACCAGCCGTGATTCCGACAGCTCTAAAGTATAAAGATATTAAACATAATTTTAACGATCTAGAATAAGATTCCTACGCATATAAGAGCGTGGTAGAGGCCAAGCAGTTCGCTGCATGAATGGGCCGGCTCGACGGGCGAAATACCACGACCTCTCAGAAGACCGACGTAAAGTGGCTCATGCCGTGTTTCGTTCGGTCAGAGAGGTAACCGGAGGCCCTTCTCCATCCTTCCCTATCCGCTATCCCTTAAAGGTCGGCAACGCAATAGTAACACTATGTGTTGCTGGTGTCCATGGGCGGCGTTGGTTGCTCACCACCAGGTGACACGTCTGCTCGTTTGCTCTCCTATCCGATTAAAAAAACACATAGAATAGGACAGTGCTAGAGAAACACAGTTCGCTGCATGAATGGGCCTGCAATTCCATAAAAAATATATGTATTAGCATCCATCCAACATCCAGGTATTATAAAAATAAATAGACGTCATAATACTAGACTATGTTTGCACAGCGCTAAGACAAGTTTAATGAGTAAAAGCCTACTTTATATGGTGCCAAGAATTTATAATAGACCGCTCGGTATACAAGTTTATAATATAAAACAATTTGAAAATATTGTAAAAAGTATAATGATAGAGAAATTTTATCATCATGATATTATTGTATAAATATTTTTTTTTAATAACATATGTTTTTTGTATTCGACATATTATTGCTTAATTTATTGCCTTATTGAAAATTGTCTGCAATTAAAAATATCTATTTTAATATTTTTATGTTCAGACAAATTTCTAATAACTATGACATTATTTCATTATATTTCTTATTAACATTTTGTGTGTAATCATTTCAGTATTAATTGTATATAAAGATAATAAAGATAACTGCACGTAAATATTCACACGCCTTACTTAGCAAATTTTGGAGTTACATACTTAGAACATACTGTCACCATATTATAAATATCCAGGATTATGTGAATAATAAAACTAATAAAGGATCGATTGATTGATCCTCTCCTTCTTTATGTTCAGAAGTTAATATTCGTCGAATGAACTAAGTCCGTAGCAATATGAACGAAAGAATACTAGAGTATTCTTTCGTTCATATTGCCCAATAAAAGTTACTATTTTCCACTAGTCCGTGATTAGGGACTAGTTTGTAACTCTGTATAGCCTTCATCATCACTATCATGTTTACCCTATAAGTATAATCTCTCGCTGGTCCAGTTGTCGAGCACCCCGCTTCTGAATCAAGAGGTCGCGGGCTCGGTTCCTGGTTTACACCAATGACTTTTCAAAATTATTTTCGGAAGTTAGGTGTGCTAATATCGATGACTGAAAACTTTGTGCCCGTTATGGCCATAGATTCGCCATCTATTCCAATTGGTAATTTAAATTTTAAAATTCGTTTAATTGTACGGATCGTTAATTTATTTGACTTGTAAAAATCTAAATTTGCACAATTGTTTCATTGAGTAATTAATTAATACGTAGACTTATATCTACATAATATAGTGCCTGTGCATTTTACGAGTACCTATTTCAACTTTCTGTTAGTATTTTTTCCATTAAATTTTTAATTGCAACCAACCTTTAGTTTTCAATATCTAAACTACCCAGTTATTGTATGAATATACTCGATTAAAAATAGTCTCGATGGTCCAGTGGTCGAGCTCAAGGCTTCTGAATCCAGAGGTCGCAGGTTCGAATCCTGGCTCACACCATGAGGTTCGCCACCTATTCCATTTGGGACGTAAACATAACGGCGAGTCGAGGCTTATTAGCCACTGCCTACAACTTCACGTAGCTAAAGGCGTGAAGTTGTGTTATATTAAATTACCCCCCTGAACTTGCCAATTATTTTTTTTTACATAGTTTTTTGTTTTCATTTCTAATGTTTTAAATTTTAAAAGTCAGTTAATTGTACGAATCGTTAATTTATTTGACTTGTAAAAATCTAAATTTGCACAGTTGTTTTATTGAGTAATTAATTAATAAGTAGTCTTATCTACATAATATAGTGCCAGTGCATTATACGAGTAATTCCACTTTCTTTTGGTAATGTTTTAATTGAATTTTTAATCGCAATCAACCTTTTGTTTTCACTATCTAAACTATATATTGTACGAATATATGTACTCGATTTAAAAAAAGCAGGTCATCAATACCAAAATTGGTTTTCGAAAAGTCTTGGCAAGTGAATAAGAATAGTTGGCAAAAGTGAAATGAAGACCTTCACTATCTTTGTGACGGCAACACGCCAACATCTAACTAATATTATAACTCGAAAGTTTGTATGTATATATATGTTTGTTACCCCTATCATGTAAAAACATTTTTTTTTTATTGGAATAGGAGGGCACACGAGGAAGTGGGCCATCTGATGTTAAGGCAATTTCTCACCGCCCATGAACACCGTGGTACGTTGCCATCCTTTATGGGAGTAGGAGGGTAGAGGGAGAGCATACCTCTCTCACATCGAACGAAACGCGGCACGAGCCACTTTACGTCGATATTCTGAGAAGTTTACTGATTAAATTTTGATGACACTTTACAATAATATAGCTTATATATTAGAATAAGGCTACAAAGGCTATCATTTATAAAGATAGTGTGTGAATTGTCCTAAATATGACGAGAAGTTTTAAGGAAATTAGCCATAAAATGTCTTTCATCGCAGACGTTGCGAAAAATATGGCATATACAAAAAAAATATTCAAAAATACTGTTAGGTACTTTTCACATATTAAAATTTAGTAAAAGTGCCAATTAAAATTAGACCACTCTATTAATATCTAGAAAAATAAATTACTTCGTGAGCATAACTGTTTCAATACCTGATGATTGTTCATTAAATTATTAATATCGGAAATTACATTGCAAAAGTATTACAATATTAAAAATAAAATCTGTGACTGATCAACGCACAGCTTGAACCGCGGATCGTTGACACCCGAACCTTGGAAGGTGGGTATTTTCATAATGTAAAAATCCAATTACCAAGGATGTTCCGAAGTTTTACCTCAAAGAAAGTTAAAATGGGGGCAAAGTTGATATGAGAAAACGTGATTACTTTGCCCGATCGTCTTCAATTTTTTTACACTTTGGTGTGTAGTTTGGCCTTAAGCTTTTTTGTATAATATCACGCTACTAATACTTAATATGAGTAAAACATTAGCCTTTTTTTCGTTGTAAAGATTTTTATTAAAGCGGTACTTCGAAATACTCCTGTACTACACATAAATACACTAACTACATATTATATTTTTTTCGTTAACGGCTATCAGTTTATTTTTTACAACAGTCACAAATTAAAGATTTTTTAATTTGATTAGATTATAAGGACACCTACGTTCGATAATTTAGGTAAGTATTTTGATTTATTAAAAAAAATATACAAAATTTTTGCCAATTATATACGATTATTATGTGAATAAATAATATAGAATTATAAAGTATAAGTATATAAATAGTTACTAACGGTTCAGGTAGACCAATCCACCTGGACACAACGTTAGGACGCGCGTTTTTCGCGGCGGCGCCCATATCAATTGGCGTACAATTGTATCACTGCCCCTCACTATAATAATGCAACTGGTTTTAATCGATTATTACAACACTCAACACACGTTGTACTGAACTCGCATTGAAACACTAACTGCACTTAATTTGACATTATACATTTAATAAGTACATACTACGTCTATGGTTATGACTCAGTCAAGTTATTACGCTATTAAAAAAAAACAATGATATATTAAAGTCAATGTTTATGTTGACTCTTGAAATTAAAATGCGTAATTTAATTAACGAGAAAATTTTTATTCTTTCAGTTAAGGTAATAATACAATTAAAGAATTGTTTTTTTTTAATACACACACTTTCTTTATGTTTTGTTAATTAGTAGTTATTCTAAAAATTTGGGTGAAATGAGTAAATAGTATGTAAATAGTCTTAAGTGGATCGCGAAATAGTGTAGGCAAATGTAAGTAATAGTTTTCTATAGTTTAATACTTTCTTTAAACTATAATCAAATATGTCTATCTTATATCTTTAAACGAGCAATTCTTGTATATATATATATATGTATATATATATGTATATTAATTGGAACTCGGAATCGGCTCCAACGATTTTCATGAAATTTAGTATATAGGGGGTTTCGGGGGCGATAAATCGATCTAGCTAGGAATCATTTTTAGAAAATTTCATTTTATCGTGTTTTATCGATAATCAACTTAAACATCAACTTACTTTTTGGAATTCCTGACATCTATTGGCGAATGCTATAATTATTTTAAATTGTGAGCAACTAACTTGCTTTAACGACAACAACACTAAAGCTATTCCAGCAGATGGCGTTGTTTATAAAAAAAAAGAAAATACCGAGCAAAGCTCGGTCATCCAGATATTTAATATAATTAATAGAATATATATATATATATGAGAATATATATAAATAAATAATATTCATAATATATTTAATTTAGTGAATCGGTTTTTATTGAACACTTAATTATTGTGTGATTTTCTAATATTAGTAATAAAGTTGATTTTAAATTGTTAATACATGCTGATTTTTTTTTTAAATATGCTTTTATTGTTATTTTTTTAATTACATTTAATTTTAAAATGAGAATGTCTCGGTGGTCCAGTGGTCGGGCACCCGCTTCTAAATCAAGAAGTCAAGGGTTCGAATCATGACATTGGCTCACACCGATGACTTTTCGAAATTGTTTTCGGAAGTTATGTGTGATAAATATAGATCACTGAAAACTTTGTGCCCGGTATGGCAATAGGTTTATTTTTTCCTATCTTAATTAAACATAAAAACAAGTCAATAAATTTTTACATTATTTTTATACAAAAATACTACAACCCTGACATTTCACTGCTCTACGATCAACTCCTATTTTATTATTTGTTGATCAAAGATGCAGTGAAACAATATAAGCATTGGCGTGTGGAGGCAAATATCGCTGCCTACACCTTCGGAATAAGAGGGCAAATATTAATTGAAATTATTTTAAATGATTATCAAGTATATATTAATAAATATTAAAAAAGTATGTAGGTGTTTATAATTTGGGAATCGGTAAAAAGGAAAAACAATGTTTTATAAATAAAATTAAATTAATTTCTCTACCGAATATGATTTGACGTTCAGTTTAGTATCTTTTATAAAAGACTGGTAAATTTATTTAATTAAATGATAAAATAGTGCAGGTTGAGAACGCAAGTGTTGATTGCCGAGTGCTTTTGATATCATGCTCTGAATGTTCAGCGGCCGTGACGCTCACCAAAACAAGATAATTGGGCAGGCAGACGTCAGACGGGAATTTGGGTTTTTATTGTTCTATAAAGAACTGAATATATTCATTATATTAGAAATTTCAAAGGTAGCTTCGCTTCAAGTATGTACTTAAAATAAAATCGATACTAACTCCATCTATTGACAAGATAAAAAGTCAAACAGTTATTCTTTCAGATTGCATCACCGCTGTTTTATTCGCAAACTAACTGTGATTAAATGCGATTTGGTCAGTGTGGAGTTTACTTAATAAAAAAAAATACAAAGTACTTAGAATCGTCATCCAAAACTATTAGCTAAAATTCGCAGAGCTTAGATTCCCTTTCATCACACTGTCGTGAATGTGAAAGCGAATTTAAGTACTTAATATGATTATAATGTCAAAAATAAAGGTATATGACTCCTTATTATATCAGTTATCTATGGATAGGTAAAGTCTAAATATGATATGAAAAAAAAAAGGAAATTCCAAAGAAATATTTTTGTATACGTGTGATATTTTATATATATAAGTATATATAGTTAGATAAATACAGACTTAGTAAATTAAAAATTTGTTTTTAATGGATTCTTATTATTGAAAATACTTTCTAAATACATAATATGCCCTGTCTGACCAGATAATTAAAATAAGTAAATAATAAACACTCAATCATAACATTAAGGAAATAAAGAAGTTATATAAACATATTTAAATTTATTAAAATTACTAGAAAGAATAAATTATGCAGAAGTTTTAGAAAAACTGTTTTTGTAGTTTTGGTGGTTGGAAAATATTAAATGAATTAAAACCTATGTAAGGTACTTCAAGAAGGTTGCTGGCTCTTTAAAATTATATGAAAGAGTTCTTTGGAAAGAAGGAGAGGATCATATGCTGGATTAACAGCTAAAGGGACACTTATACAATCTATATATTGTCAATAGGCATTGCAAATCCCTATGAAACCATAGGCTAGGGTTTTCTATAAGGCTGTTTAGTAAAGAAATTCATACTTACACACATAGGCTCACGCCTGCATCCCATAGGGGTGGGCAGAGACTTGGCTTTCCACAAGCTACGATCCTGACACACTTCTTTGGCTTATTTACAGTCATACATCTTGTCATTCATTCACGTCGGTTGCGAGTCCTACGCATTTTGCCCTTTTTTAAAACCGTCCATATATTTGGTCGTGGTAGCTCCGTATTGGTCTCCCGATACCGATCCCGACCCTGACTCTCACACTCGCTTCAAATACTCTTTTAGTCAGCCGGCTTACATTCATTCTTGCAAAATGACAAAACCATCTTAACATACTTCTCTCCACTTTGGTCACCACATCATCCTTCAACTTGCATTTCTCCCTTATCACGCTATTTTTCATTCGATCCGCAAGGGTGACTCCACACATACTTCTCAGAGAACGCATTTCCACTGCATACGCCGTACTTTCATGTTTCGCCTGCCACGCCAACACTCACTCCCGTATGTTACAGTTGGTACTAACACACCACTGTGAATCGTCAAGCGTGCCTTTTCAGACACAGCCTGACTACGCATCGGGGCAAATAAATAGTAAGTTATAACAAGTATTCGGAAGTTAGGTGTATTGTCTATTGTAATCGAAAAACAGCAAAATAAACTGTCCTGAAAACTCTATTCTCTATGGTCTAAATATTTATATCTCGAAAGGAATTGTATGCTTTTGAAAATTGTGCACGATCCGGTAACAGGCCTATTAAATGTCAATTAAGAATTTAATTAGTATTTAATGCAAGTTTGAATACAACCTAAAAAAATCTTTTTAATCTGGTCGAATTAAATTTATGACTTTTTATATACATATTTACTAATATACATATATTATATTGTACCTTGACACAGTAAAACAATACTGCAGCACGTCTTTGAAACTGAATATCAACGTTATACAAGCCACTTAGCGAGTTGCATTTGTTATTAATGCGGTTTTAGAATAATGCGTCTTATATTTTACTCGATGACCTAGCGATCTCTGTTTCGTCTCGGTTGCAATAAAAAAGGTTTTTTCAAAAAACAGAGTAGACAAAGTTACTCCTTATTATATTAAGAAAGTCCCGTCAAAATCCGTTCAACCATTTCAGTGATTACCCGGTACAAACGGACAGAAAGACATAGAAAAATTGCAAAAAAATGTTATGTATTTTGGTGTATGCGCACCTATTTACATATATTCATAAGAATGTAGTAGAAAGAAGTAAAGTATATTAATATTTCAAACAGACACTTAAATAAAGATAAATAAAGTCCCTTTCCGCTGTCTGTCCCCTTATATGCTTAGATCTTTGATACTACGCAACGGATTTTGATGCGTTTTTTTTAAAGATAGAGGGTGTCAACGGGCAGGTTTGTATGTATAATTCACGTATGATGTAGTAAAGCAAGAGTGATAATTTTCGAGATTTAGCACTTTGATTGCAAACGGCTGAACCCTAAGTGATAGATCAAAACAATGTTCTACATTATTAAACACCTTCAGAAGGTCTACAAAAAAGTCCGCGAGGGCATATGTCTATCTGTTAATGATAACCCACAATGACATTTTTTATTTTTTTACTTTTTACTCTGTAAATATTACTTTTGATGCGGAACAAAGTTTGCCGGGTCGGCTAGTATACCTACCTATATATATCCGTTATCCAGTTGCCGTGACACAATCATGTAGTAGCTATATAAATAACTAAGTACAGGGCGCAGTGTGTTTTGAATTTTATATAAAGCTTCTATGGTATGTGAAGAGTGGTAAGCGAATCACTGGACATTTTACGACAATGTTTAGTACTACTAAGATAATACAACCACTATGACGGCAAACAAGTCTGCTACTTTGATGTTTAATATTTTAAAAACCTATCGTAAATATTGTGAAAGCAATTACAAACGTGCATGCATCTACTAATGCAATAAGCCACCAAGAAGGTCGTTATGGATATGCGTTCAAACTTATAAAGAGGAGCTTCAGTCGTTTTAAGGTCATCAGCTCTTGTTGTTAGTTGCGATAGCGACCTTATGGTCTTTTTTTATGGGATATGAGGGCAAACGAGCAGGCGTGTCACCTGATGGTAAGTGACCAGTGCCGCTAATGGCCACCTTCAACACATATAGTGTTACAGTTGCGTTACCGACCTTAAGGGAGTGGGATGGAGTAGGATGAAGGAAGGTATGGGGAAGGGGGGATGGGCCTCCGGGTACCTCTTTCACCGAACGAAACGTGTCATAAGCCACTTTACGTCGATCTTGTGGGAGGTCGTGTTATTTCACCGGTCGAGCCGGCCCATTAATGCAGAAAACTGCTTGGCTCTACCGCTGTATAAATTCTGTCTGATTTGATTTAAGTAGATATGCCCATACTACTCGAATTTATGATCTATTAGGTCTCCTACAACACATAATTCGCAAAAATAATTATCCATCTAGTGGAATCTGGGTGCGGAATTAAGTAAAAAGAAGAAAATGATTTGGTAATAAAATAAAAAAAAACAAAGAAGAAATAAACTATATTATAAGTAAAAAAACTATTCTAGAGACACCCAAAATAGTTCATCCATAACCTGATAATTATCGTAATTTTTCGCGTAGGCTTTTTATGGTATACTTGGCAAACGAGCAGGCGTGTCACCTGATGGTGAGCAACAAACGCCGCCCATGGACACCTGAACACTTATAGTGTTACAGTTGCGTTGCCGGCCCTTACAGTTGAATATGGATGGGGTCGGGAGAGGGATGGTAAGGGGAGGGGAAAGGGGTTAGGCCTCCGCATACCTCTCTCAGCGAGCAAAACGCAAAAAGCCACTTTACCTTGATATTCTGAGAGGTCGTGGTATTTCACCGGACGAGCCGGTCCATTTATGCAGTGAACTGCGAGACTCTACCACTGTTAAAGGTAGGTTTTCTCTTTTTAAAGATTAAATTATTTTACTCATTAGAACGTTAGCATTATTAAAGCAATTAGTAGATAAGCATATGAAATTTAATATACAAAACTTTCAAATTCTTTTTTCAAATATTCATTTACATAATTTAAAAAAATTGTGCTCCTTTTTTTTTTTTTTGGCTCACTCGGCTATTGTGCTCCTTCTAAACTAACCTATGTTAGGGAGTTAAATGTGTCATTGTTACAACATTTTGACAGTAGCATCTGGTATTAGACCATCGACAACCACATGTTCATATCACAGTGGAAATACCGTTCAGTTTCATCGATTCTGTAAATCCGAGTCTCATCGCTGACCTCAATTTTATATCAACAAATATGTGATTTGAGTTTGGTACAAAACTTGGTATTCTTTTGAGTACAGGTGTATCTAGACTTAATTGCCCATCCAAGTCTAAACATCCAACCAGACTGCCGAGTACACTTTGAATGGTACTTATCTCTGAAGCTGTAAATTCAGAATTACATTTGTCACAAATCCAACCATCTTTAAAACGCAATGGAGACTTTGGCAAAAGACAGCCAATGCAATTATGTCTTTTGCATTTCAGTGCTGATAAATTTGTACCCATTTCGGTATTATCTTCACACCTTTTACAATTGCACCAGAAGCCTTTGGTCTTATAAAGTTGACATCTTCTTGCTGGTGTACACCATAAAATTCCTGTATAACAAGTAAGAATCTCATCACCAACTTCAATATTTTTAGAAGCGTAAACCTCCATGGTGAAATCCTCTTTGAACACGCATCTTGTATTTGGTATACAGCTATGATTCAAGTAGCCGGACAAAGGGTAGACACCGCGTAATGGGATCTTTTTGACATGCAAATCATCACTTATTCTAAAAGAATTGATTTTTACTATCGGATGTACTAATTTTATATATTCAATATCACACTCTGGTACGTAATATTTTGAACACAATTCTTCTAATTCTTTAATATCCGATTTTATGCCGTACCCTTGCAGTGCTGTTAACAATTTCTTCTGGTCTTCAGTTAGCAGTAGAATGCGGATATAATGCTGTACTTGTTTGAGCACGTCTGAACACGATTTAACATCACAGTTCGGTTGGAGTTTCCAATTACTTGTAATAAAATCACATTCTATTTGATGGTTTTTAGATTTTTGACAATTATTACAACAAATAATAGACAAACACTTATCACAAGTGTAGCACGATTCACTTATTTTATAACAGACAGAACAATAAGCTTGTCTTCTCGTGGAATCTGCCCGCGGAGATATGAATAAAGGTTGATTGGTGAATATTAAATTTCCTTTTTTAATAGATTTCGTGGCGAATAATCCTCGTCCGCCGAGTTGTGATTTATTGATAACCCACAGCGGGTTCGGTTCTTGACAATATTCCTTGAGTAATAAGGTTTCTTTGAACGGTTCGTACGCCATTTCAGTTGTCGAAATAATTTCCGGATTTTTAAAACGCGTACCGGCACGGCAGGTCATGTAAAGCGGAGATCTGACTGATGTAGTTCATTTAACATCAACGCTCTTGACCTGATATGAAAATAGCTATTGGAAATATGTGTACGGAATCTATTGACGTGTCGATTTTCTAACAATTACTTATTTAGTTTAAATAAACATGAGTTTTAATATAGGACGATAAACGAGCAAATATATATTTTTTCAACACAACTTCTTGCACTCGTTTTTAAAAATTAGTGGTAGAGCCAAGCAGTTCGCTGCATGAATGGGCCGGCTCGACCGGTGAAATACCACGACCTCTCAGAAAATCGACGTAAAGTGGCTCATGCCGCGTTTCGTTCAGTGAGAGAGGTACCCAGAGGCCCATTCCCCTTTCTCCATCCTTTCCTATCCCATCCTATCCATGGGCAGCGTTGGTTGCTTACCATCAGGTGGCACGCCTGCTCGTTTGCCCTCCTATTCCATAAAAAAAAACTCATCTATTAAAATAGGTCTATACAAACGCTTCTCAAAATAAACTACGAACTCTCGAACAAGGGCATCTTGTTATGCTATCTTTACTTTTATTATTGATTGAACTTAGCTACTGGGCTTTGGATTCGAATCCGCATGTATACCAAGAACTTTCAGTAAATCCTATACACATCTCATTATTAGTCAATATTGAAGTCTGACGATTATTGAAGACTTTTTTATGGAACAGGCGAGCAAACGAGATAGCGATAGAGTAATTAACGCTCGCTACAGATGGACACCTGCAACACAAATAGTGTAACAGTTGCGTTGCCAGCCTATAAACATGAAGAATGGGAAAGGAGGGAGAAGGGATGGGCATTCAGATACATCTCTCACCGAATGAAACGCGGCGGCATGAGCCACTTTGCGTCTATTTTCTGAGAGGCCGTGGTATTTCACCGGTCCAGTGGGCCCATGTTTTAATGAAAGATCTACCAGTGTTGAAATATGTGACAAACTGTGTCTGATTGATTGTCATTATGAAATAATGAAAGACATTTTCTGTCTTATGAAATAGTCAAGTCATATTAGCAAATATTTCATTCTCTACACGAGACAACCCTGTCATACCGGGGAATATTGTAAGCGTGAGGATATAAAAAAACATCTTAAATTTGTTAAAAAGCACTCATGCCGACGGGTAAATGTATGTCGTAATACTATTCAACAACACAGGTGACGTACAATAGCTGTCGTAACCATTGCTGTTTATAAAATATTCAATATCTAACTTTACACCGTCAACTGGAGGAAGTGACGCATACAATGGACTTGCAACACTGACTTGTTACAAATATGGACTGTATGTATTTAATTAATAATACAGTAGGTATTTTAAATATACCGAGAACATTGTTTGTTGAAATTCCGCAATCCAGTTTAGTTTCACGTCTGAGTATCTATATGTTATTATTTATAGATGCATATACTTATATATTTTATACTATATTAACCAGTCTCAGTGGTCTGGTGATCGAGCACACGGTTTCTGAATCCAGAGGTCGAGGTTCGAATCCTGACACTGGCTCACACCATTGACTTTTCTAATTGTTTTCAGAAAGTTATATGTGATAAATATCGATGACTGAAAACTTTGTGCCAGGTATTGAGGTATGGCAATAGGTTCGCCACCTATTCCATTTGGGACGTAAACATAACGGCGAGACGAGGCTTAATAGCCGCTGCCTACACCTTCACCTTCACCTTCACCGGACTGCTTGAACTTTGTTTCGTGTCAAAATTAATAAGTGAGTAAAATTTGGATTTTAATGCAATCTTAATGCAAATTAATTAGATCAGCGTTAATGCTAATGGTATGTTTAAAATCACTTCGTAAATAAGCCAGTATTTCTGGTAACTAGTAAAGAAATAAAAATGGTCATCCTGAATGGTCCTTAAGAGATAGGCATACACTATCGCGAACTCTTTTAGAGGGCCTTCTTAAGGTAGGCATAATAATGTATCACATTATTTATTTATTTATTTGAAAGAAGAACCAACAGCTTACACTTTTTTGAGAAGTTAACAATATAGTAACATAAAGCTAATTACAGGTTCTTGCTAATACACTTCATTTTAAGCTATGTTAACATCGATCAATTGCGGAATATTACTTGCTATGATCAAATAGAGAACACAATAAATGCCTTCAATTATTAATAAATTTAACAAAATATGGTAACCCCTGATGCGTCAATATTTATTCAAAAAGAATCTATTGCTTATAATTTTTTTGATTGAAGCAATGCTTGTGTTAAACAAGTCGATATAATAGTCAACTGACAATTTGTTGAAGTTGCTACATACCCTCCACATGTAAGAATTTTGATCCATCACTTAGGGTTTAGTCAGCGTCTGCACTTAAAGTTCCAAGGGATTGTACATACAAACCACCCTGTTGAAACCTGCTATTTGCGTATTAAAAAATAAACAAAAATCAAAATAAACTTGCGTAGTTTCAAAGATCTAAGCACTTAAGGGGACAGACAGCGGAAAGCTTGGCCTTTCATGCGCCGGAACACCGGCTGCATTTTCGGTTACGCCCAAATCAACGACATTATCCACAGTGCTCTTGTAACCGTCAGTGTACCAGCCGATCTAGAACCGAACGGTTTGATGCGAGATGATGGCAAGAGACCGGATGGAATGTCTCATTTGCCTTGGAAGATGGGTAAGCCTTTGGTTTGGGACGCTATTTGCGTCAGCACCTTTGCGCCATCATACCTAAGCACAGTAAGTGTGGCCGGAGCTGCTGCTGCTGCTGCAGGAGAAAATCGAGGCTTCTCGCGACCCTCTGGTCGCCCTCTCGCTGTTCTACTCTTCGCATAGAGTATTAGCATTGCCATTCAGCGTGGCAATACGGCTAGTCTTCTGGCAACACTGCCAGTAGACCGAGATATTGTAAATTATGTATTTAGTTAATGTTATCTTACTATCATTATCATTACATAGTATAAAACAAAGTCGCTTTCCGCGTTCTGTCCCCTCGTATCATTGAAAATACGCAACGGATTTTGATGCGTTTTTTTAAAATAAATAGAGAGTGTCAACGTGATGGTTTGTATATATAATTCAATAAAGTATAATATAACACACTACTGTCTTTTTTTTTTCAATATATTTTCACACAATCCAGTTATATTTTCTCAGATCTCTTCCATCATTCCCGTCCTTTCTATTCGTTATTCTTTTCGTGATATGCTTATCAGTCTGAGATACTATCAACACAATTTCTGCAATAGTTATATACGAGTAGATATATTAGCCCAGTGTATAAGAATATTATTTATTCAAAACTGTAATAAACATACACATTAATTCATTATATGCTAAGCTTAAGTAGAATATCTAGTCGAGAATAATAAATGACAAAAACAACATGTAGAATGAATGGATGATGCAAGATTGACTAAGCAGACATACAATGCAAAAGCGGATGGATGTAGGAGTCGAGGACGCCCAAGACACACATTTCATAACCAAATAGAACGTGTTCTGGAGGAAGGTGATGTTAGGAGCCTCAAAAGTCGACGCGCGTACATGAAAAGAGTTATGAAAGTCAACGAAGCGAGTGAGGTGTGTAAGAATCGTGCCTTATGGCGCTCCGTTCTCTCTGGCTACCCCGCAAGGGATTCGGTGTGAAGTTATGTATGTATGTATTAACTTGCAATAGAGGATTTCATAATACACAATATAGTGTAACAGATAATACTTAATACTACTCTGTACACAAATCAGTATTTTTTATTTTGATGAACATTTGTATCTATAAATCTTCAATCAATCGTCAATTTTAATCTTTCGAGAACGGCTCAAACTGATGAAACAAACCCTGGAAACTTAATTAAGTAAAAGTAAGATCGTGTGAACGCCTGAACGCACATATGTTGCATTTATAGATAGTAATATCGCATAATATTACAATCTGCAACAGTGGTAGAGCCATACGCACCCCAATGGGCTGGCTCTACCGGTGGAATAGCACTACCTCTAAAAATATCGAAGTAAAGTTGTTCATACCGCGTTTCGCTCGGTTGAGAGAGGCATCCGGAGGTTCAACCCCTTCCTTTCTCCCTTTTACATCCTACTTCCTACTCCTTCCTTGTTCCATTTCAAAAGGCTCACAACGCAACTGTAACACTATCTGTGTTGCAGGCGTTATTCGCTTACCATCAGGTGACACATTCGTCGTTTGCCTCTCTAGCCCGTAAAAAAAAAAAAAAACTCAAGATATCTAATCATTCCGGTGTTAGATAGTACTTATCTGTAAACTTAGGACTGACCACTGAAATTATTTAATAAAAACTCTAAGTAGGGCCAATGAATTACGTAAAACCCGGAAATTGGTGTGGCTGCAACAACATCTACTAGTACGTCTGTAGAACGAGAGCAAAATCCGTCGTCTATTTTTGTATCAAACTTTCATCGACGCAGTTGAGAGGACAATACATGTTCACGTTACTACCTAATGCACTTATATTAATCACCGATTGATTTTATATAACGTATCTAAGAATAACTCGTAAGATATTATTAGAAGAAAAATAAAACAAACTGTTAGTTTCGTAACATACAGAGAGACCTTCTACTGTCTATTGAAAATATAGTTTACATTGAGATAAAGATAAAATCCAATGCCTCGGTTATCTGATCTCGACAGGAATATTTAGAAAAAATACACAATTTTTTTTGTGTAATTATTCAGTCAGTGGTTTTAGAGATTATCCCACAGACAAGCAATTACTAAAAAAAATATTTGAAATATTATTTAGTTCATATTATTTAGTAATAAAACATATTTATTATGTCAGAGTGAATTTCTCAGTAGTGATCAGGTCTTCAATAATATCGAAATGTAGATAAACCACGTAACTTAATTTGAATCTTTGAATATTTTCACACTGGCACGTTCTACCGCTTTTGGTTAAAATATACTTTATCATATAGGTATAATGTGAATTAGGGGCCTTCATGCAGCTAGTTTAGGGTTTGACGCCTAGCATACATTAAAAAATCACTTTTCGGAAATTATGCGATTCCATCGAACATAATATTTCAATTCAATTGATACTAACTCCTTACTTACCATGCCAACGATATCCTTCCGCTTCCCCAAACGACCATATTAACCGACACTGCAGATCCACTACAATTTGATTCGTCTTAGGTATATATTTTGTGATACGATTTGTCAAAAAATATTCTAACTGATCGACATTTTCAAAATCTAAAGTTCCCATTAGGCTGCCTAACGCACCCTGTATAGTACAGATATTTTTATAGGGAACACGCAGTTCACACTGCAAGCATTTCCAAGCTGTTGATGAATTCAAAGGTTCTATAGGCAATAGATATCCAGGGCATTCAGTCGCAAAACATTTTAAAGCACCAAGCAGTGTCCCTCTTTCTGTGGGATCTGCACAACGGTCACATTTACATAGAAAATGTTTGGTCTTGTACAGATATGTACGACGAGCTGGTGTACCCCACAATATACCTGCATAGCAAGTAAATATTTCACTACCAGCTCTAATAGGTTTAACAGCTTTAATTGTCATTTGGAGGTCAGCATTGAAGTAATGTCTCGTATTTGAGACACAGTTGTGATTCATCAATCCAGACACAGGATATAATCCACGCATGTACGCTTCTTTTTTGTTATAAGAAGACGCAATTTGAAATGCATTTGCGTCCAGAATACAAGAAGCTAGAACCATTAGTTTCTCTTCCTCCTCCGGTATATCAAAATACTCTTTCAGTTGCCTCACTTCAATACCGTGTTGTGTATGTTCGTGCGCTTGAAGTGAAGCCATAAATACTCTTTGATCTTCATTCAATAGTAGAGCTCTTATTGAAGTCAATGCTCGTGATAATAAGGTGTCATCTACATCCGCGATAGGAACTTTGAGCTTCCAGCGGGAAATTATATTGCAGTCATTGAAATGCATGTCACTATTCTGACAATTCTCCGAGCACAAAAGCAAACAACATTTTGAACACTTATAAAACGTATCACAATCTAATTTATTACACACGTTACACCCTCTTGCGATACTGGCACTCGAGCGTGGTCCATAAATCATTGGATGATCAACGAATAGCACTTCACCAGCGTCGATATCTTCTGTGGCGAAGATACCACGACCACCTAATGGTGAGTCATCTACTGTCCATTTACATGTATGCACTATGTTATCTATAAAGTTGTATAGACCGAGATGTTCCTTTACCATTTGCGACAATTGCACCAATGACAACATCCTGCCGAGAGCAGCCCGGGGCCTGTACTACACTGCGCGCTCGCTCAATGCGAATATACAAATCAGCGGGTTTGATAACAACTAGACGATGATCGGTTATAAGTACATGTGAATACATATATAGCCAAAAACGTACACGATCTTCTGTACAGCAATTAGTTGAGACTGATCGTGATGAAGCGCCCTGCCGCTGTTTTGTTTTACAGGTACGCGGATGTGACGTAGTTTTCACGGGCGTTGTCTGTCCAAATACCAATAGGATAGAATGTTCGATAATTAACTCAAATATATCTTAGCAGGTAAAGTAAATAATAACTGTGAATTCACGCCGTATTTTGTATAGCAATTAAAATCAATTAGTTTGGAGTTTAAACTCTATAAAAGATGAAAATGTGACATCTGGGTATAAATCCTAGTACCGATGTTATAAATATAGCTCGGGTTGATGATATATTTTTAAACTAGTGTGAAGTGAAATATATATATTAGCGGCGGTCAGGTTAATAGTACAAAAATATCTGCTGCTTCTTATTATAATGAGAGCAAATTAGAAGCATTAAGTTTACCTTACTTTGTTTTTATATTATGTGGTTTACGTGTTTGTACGGACAAATCAGATATGAATTAAACTTAAAAAATATTTTATATTAAATTCAACTATTTAATAATATTATTAGGTAAATTTTCTACTGACGATATTCTTTTTTAATGAAAATAAAGTTTGATAGGCCATAACACATAACATAACTTCACGCCTTTGTTACCCGAAGGTGTAGGCAGCGGCTGTTAAGCCTCGTCTCGCCGTTATGTTTACGTCCCAAATGGCATAGGTAGTGAATCTATTGCCATACCGGGCACAAAGTTTTTAGTCATCGATATTTATCACAGATAACTTCCTAAAACAATTTCGAAAAGTCATTGGTGTGAGCCAGTGTCGAACAGAGCAGATTCGAACCCGGACCTCTGGATCAGAAGCCGTGTGCTCGACCACTGGACCACCGAGACTATAGGCCATAAAATTTTTCTTTATCCTATCAGGACATCTGAGTAGAGTCTCGGTTGTCACATGAGGTAAGAGATACCTCGGTGGGGATTTTGATCTCTAGCTACACTGCATACATTATGTGAAAGCGTGATGCCTATAAAAAATTAGACTAGGAAATTTCTTAAGCAAAGGTTTTGCCTTCGGTTGCTCTATTATGGACCACTCCGCTCTCGGAGTTCATAATAGAGATTAAGGACATTTTTTCCAATATCTCCAATAGCTGTGTATTGCATTTTTTTGTAGGTTTGATATATTCAATGGTTTTGGACAATATTAGTAATAGATACCGCAAATCGGGCCAACTACCTACTAAACAATATTTATTTACTGGGATAAATACTTTTATACTAATAGTATAGATAAATACTATTAGTATTTATCCACTGGGATAAATACTGTTTAGTAGGTACTTGTAAGAGACTACTCTTACATATTTACTGACCTTAGCTTGGATTGATTTACCTTGATATTATTTAATTAAAATTTAAAATAAGTCATGATCATTAGGCCTGATAGGCCACGCGAGCCGAGTTGCGGTTGTGGCAACTATATAATAAATCATAATTTATCAAAAAAAGGTTGTTATTATTAGAAGAAATCATTCATAAGTCTTAATTTTTCAAATTTTTAAACAAGTTTCTCTCATTGGTCATAGCTGGAAAGCAGATCTAAGCGTACTATCACGCCCTCAATGTTGCAAACAAAGTGACGGCAGGGTATGAAACAAGATCCATATCCTTTGTTAACTCAAGTCCCTATGCGTCAGTTCGTCAACCTGAACAGTCTCTGTAACAGCTTCAATAACGTGGACGTTTTATAACACAAAAACAATCCAATTATTAGTGAATACTCAAGGACTAGTCCTTTCATGGACTTGGAACTTAAATAGAAATGCAAACTCTTTTCGAGGATCTTCAAGATGAGTGTCCGTGGTATTATTTTGATAGTTCATACAAAATTCTTTTGGGATCATGTCTATTTGTCTTTGGTAAGTAATCTTCTTCTTTAGTCGTTGATATACAATGACTTAATTTAATCGTCAAAGTTAATTTCAGTTCTTAATATGTGCTATTAATTATTTTGATGTGTGGCCATTTGATAGGTGTGTTCGGGGTGCTGCTCAACTCTTGGCTATTTGCCACGTTCATCCATAGTCACCTGCTTGTATTCAGAAGTCATATATTGGTACTTAATTTATGCACAGCGTCGCTCGGGAGAAATCTTGTCGGATTCCCTTTTGCAGGACCTTCGGCAATAGCAAAAAGGTTACTAAATATGAATGTATTAAATATATTACAAATAGTAACGTAAGCTATGAAAATAATAGTTATAAAATAAAGCAGTTTAGAGTATTATTTACTCAAAAATGCATTATTTGTTATTAAAAGTTTGTTAGGCAAATATGTTTTATTTTACAATATAATTCTATTAATAAGTATTATATTTATCACCCTGATTACTTATAGTAAAGTATATCATAAATTCAGAACGTTCATTCGATAATTTTTTTTATAATATTTTTGATAATTCCCTTTGAAGTAAATATTTTATGTTTAGATTTTATACATAAAAAATAAAGTTTACCGTAGATAATAATTGTTTTGATGTTTTAATATTTTGTATCATTGGATTACATCTTAAAATCACTTTATATGTCCCAGATGGCTGTTTGGACCGGCGTGCTGTCAACTCTTTGGATTTTTGAACCAATTTTTTGGTGTTTTTCAAATGACTTCTATATTTGTAACTGTATTGGAAAGATATTTATTAGCAAGATACTATAGACGTGGTAATTATTTAGAACAATAATTATTTCATGTAAATTAGCATGATTAGCAATTTTTTTAAATGTAATTTTTATTCTAGAAAGGTCTCTATGTCTACGACTCTATTGGGCATTAGTGGCTCTCTGTTGGGGTAATTCAATAATATTTTCAACTCCACCATTATTTGGTTACGGAAAATACTCTTGCGATTCGACTGGAACAAGTTGCACGTTCCTGTGGCCGTCTCTATCTTCTGGAGCAAAACACATCGGCTTCAGTATACCTTATGTACTTCTGTGTGGAGTGACGCCAGTTATAAGTGTGTAAGTTAAACAGCAATTATTTAATAGTATTAAATACAGTAAAGTCCGAATATTGAACCGCCGCTCAAATATGTAAGCGCTACTTAAGCGTTTAAGTAGCTGTCACATTAGACAGAATACGTGAAATTTCAGCAGTAAGTAGCACTTTATTGATTGTCAAATTTGAGTGGCGGTTCAGTATTTGGGCGTAAGAGACTTTTTCATATTACGCGACTGCAATTCCTTGTATAAGACGGTAATTTCCCCGTATTGATTCCCCATATATCACGGAGATATATCTGCTAACATATTTCTATACTGTGATATTTGTAATAAATTTTAGACTTCATAATTATCTTCGTGTACTTTTGCACTCATGTTAATTGAGATATTATAAAATTGTTTTAATAAATTAAATTCCTTTCTCTCTCGTTTAAAGACGTTAAAATCCGGTGAGTCGTGGCTTAACAGCCGCTGCCTACACCTTGCTAATCTCTCCTATATCCAATACGACTGCGTCATAGGGATTTACAGTAACTTTGTATCTAAAAGTAGTACTGATATGACACTGATTGCTTATTTAACAGATTCTACTATATGGGTAAGGCAGTCCGTTTAGAAAGAATATTCTATAAAGGTGAGCTGCAAAGAGAACAGACACGTCTCACTCAGGTAATCAAAACATATATAACTTCACGCAAAACCCCTTGCGGGCTAGGTAGAGAAAATAGAGTGTGAGGTGTGTCAGAATCGTGCCTTATAATAATATAATAGCGTATAATATATAATCGTGCCTTATAATAGCGATAAGGCACGATTCTGACACACCTCACACGCTTCTTTAACTTTTATAACCATTGAAACGCACGCTCGTCGATTTTTAAGGCTCCTGACATCACCTTCATCAATCGTCCTATTTGACCATGAAAAGTATGTCGGGCAATTAATTGTTTTAGGTAATCACAAAAACATTACAGCTTTAAATGTGTTTTATATTTGCTTTAATAACAATAGTTGATAGTAATTATTTAATGGTCTACTTTCAGAGTCTTCATGTGTTGTCAGTTTCTACATTCGCCCTTTGGTTACCTGCAGCCGTATTGATGGGATGGCAATGGTTACCGTTGTTGATTTACGGTTACAGACCTCATGTACCTCCTGCATTAGCTTTAATAGCACCCATAACCTCAGAGGTATTCTTATTTTTAATTAGTTTTGTGAGTTTATCCATTTTCGATTTCAAGTTTACCTTGAGAGCTATGTTTAGATAAAATCAGGATCATTTATTATCCTTGCCACAATCTTAGCGATTTCTAAACAAGCAGAGTTTATATTCCTCCCCCATTTATCTTTGGCACTAATGATAGGATTTAAATGATCTAAGATAAGTAGCTAATGGCAGGCTTACTTTAAAATGTTAGCTGTTTGTTAGAAAATGCCGTTCTCAAGAATTATTAATTTGATTTGAAAAAATTTAATTATATAGTCCGCGTATTGAGGAAGCTTAAAAGCTAAGTATAATCTCGCTCCAAGAAAGAGAGGCACGAAATAAAGCTCTTGTTTCTAACTATTTAATTTAATTAATATTTAATTTAACTATTTAATTTGGGCCTCAGCTGTTCTCAGCTGAGGCCCAAAATCAACTCACATCGGCAGTAGAGGGATAGAAAAAAAATTGTCCGATGTAATAATTTTGTTGCTACTTCAAGAGAATTTCTTGCATTTGTTTATTGTACAATACCTTCACATAACTTCACGGCTTTTTAACCCGAAGGTGTATGTAGCGACTGTTAAGACACAACTCGCCGAATTGTTACGTCCCAAACGGAATAGTTGGCGGAACTTACTTTCATTACACCCGGCACAAAGTTATCAGTGAGTCAATTTATCACACTTATACTTCAGAGAAATCATTGGCGTGAGCCCGGAATCCATCCCTCGACTTCTGGGTCAGAAGCGGGGAGCTCGACCAATATCTATATAAAACCTTGTAGATTCCAGCATTTAAATATTGTTTTCAGGCTGCAACGAGTTTACCTGTCTTGTGTTTTATCGCGAGCGACGAAAGACTTCGAGCTGCATTACTTGGACGGATGCGAAAACACTATGCCCTACTGCAACCAGAAAGTGCCAAACGCTATAATACTACATAGTTATATCTCTAATAATAAACCAATAATTCTTATTATTAATTAAATTACGAATAGTTAATTTATAAAAATACTCTCGTACTAGTAATATTCTGTTGTTTAAAATAAAGCAATCATGTCCTATGTATACTAAAATTAAATTATATTGTAAGTTAAATTTAATTAATAAAATTTGAAATTTGTCGATGTATTTTTAAAGTATTCGCTAAAGAATAACATTCTTATGAAATGTAGTCGAAACGAACGAGTATTTTGGAGACATATAAACATATTATAATATTAGACGTTGTACTAAGTTTTGTTGTGTAAGTTTGTGGCAGGTTACCTTCATGGTGTGCACACCCTCTCAGCTAGAACATAACAATAAGTTAAGCAGAGCGTGACATTACCAGTTCTGCAGCAGAGGAACTAAGATGCAGGTTGCAACTGGAGACACACCATTATGAACATTATAATTTTTGATACGACTTATAACAGACTTCTGGCAACGTTCTGGAAATCAAAATATTTTAATCAGCATCCAGAGCCGTAAAAACATTGAAAAAGAATACAAATTAATTTAATTGGAACAATTCCATAATGAATTTAATACAATACGCTGATAAGAATATCAGTGATGTGTGTATATGGAATGGAATGTTCAACAATGATGAAATAATAACTCTTCAAGAGGGATATTTGGTAACAGGTGATATTCAATTTAAAGCTTTATCCACAACATTTTGTTTGAGACAAAAGATAATTATTTAAAATTATTACACTGAATAGATTCGTATAATAGAAATATAGACTAGTAGAACTATGGACTCCGCGGTAAAATAGAAAGTAATGCAATTGTTTTTTAATAAAAAATTATTAAATTGCTGAGTTTTTTTTTATTTAATGCAAAGTGGAATTGATATTTACGTATTATTGTATTTTTGGTATTTTTTTCAGGTCTTCTGTCCGCAGTATTCAGTGGCTGGTTGAGTGTAACTATTTGGTACAGAGGTTTTGAATTCGACAATAGTTACCGCAACTTGGCCAATTTCACTGCAATAGCTTGTATTCGAAGATTTTTATCGACTCTTTTAGGAGTTTCGAATGTTCAAAGTATTGGAACGTGAGTATGAAGAAACGAATATATTTCTATGTATCTTCTAGAAGATTATTTTGAAAATTAACTAAACGTTGATATATTTTGCTATACAGTATTATTCTTTTTTATAATACACCAATTGACTACGCCAGAAGAAGGGGTCTGTTTTTCAAGTGTATTAACATACCTAAAAGTACGAGTATAGTTCCTTGACTTCCTCTGTAATACCAACCTCTGGATGGGTTTTAGTTTGAAAGATACCTTTACATTAGTTGTAACTAAGAGAGTGACATTAGTTTTCGGAACTTTGAAATTTATATTATTATAAATACTTTTATTTTATTAGATACTAGATTTTCACCTGCGGTTTCGCTCGCGTTAGTAGGAACAACTTTTGAGATAGAATTATATTACAATTTAATCATTTTCAGTTTATATGGAGTTAAAATATTTTCGTGTGAAATTTTGGCTTACTTCGAAACATTTCTGGCGGTGTTCGAAGTGGAAAGTTTAACTCATGTGTGTATTGAAAGGTATGTTCTCGCTAAGTATGTTACCAATGGTAAGTATTTTAACTTAACTATTGTATTAAATACCTAATTTTTAATTTGTAATTACATTGTAAAGCTAAAGTGCTTGAGTTTGTTTGGTTGTAAGCGCTAAATTGGGCAATTACTGATTCGTATTGAAAAATTCTTTGTGTGTCCGGTGGATTGAGGAAAGCTGTATATCAACACGCAACGCTAGACTTTTTGGCTATAAAAATATAGAAGATAATTTAATGAATAGTTATCGACTTATTAGTGCCAAAATCAAAAGCAATCAAAATCTACACTATAGATTTTGATTGCTTTTGATTTTGGCATGAGATTCAAATATGGAATAAAATATTTTTAAATGCGCTTTTAGCAGGGATGGAAGGTACACCGGTGATGTAGAAAGAAGAGTAGCGTTAAGAAATAAAGTAAATGGGGCGTTGGGCAGATTCCTGGGCGCAAAAGATATTAGCAGAAAAGCCCAGCTAGCAATTCACAATGCAATACTGATCTCAATGCTAACTTATGGAAGCGAGAGCTGGGTATGGCAGAGTGTGCATGAAAGTAGGATAAACCCGGTCGAAATGAGGGCATTGTGCAAAATCTGCGAAGTGACCCTCGCTGACCGCGTGGAAAACAAGGTTATAAGGAAGGAAGTCGGATTGAAAGAGAGTGTCGGTGTAAAAGTAAGAAAGGGCATGCTCCGATGGTTCGGACATGTAGAAAGGATGGATGATGCAAGATTGACTAAGCGATATACAATGCAAAAGCGGATGGATGTAGGAGTCGAGGACGGCTTAGACACACATTCCATGACCAAATAGAACGTGTTCTGGAGGAAGGTGATGTTAGGAGCCTCAAAAATCGACGCGCGTGCGATGAAAAGAGTTATGAAAGTCAACGTCAACGTCAACGTCAAGCGAGTGAGTGGCGAGTGAGGTGTGTAAGAATCGTACCCTATGTCGCTCCGTTCTCTCTGCCTCCCCCGCAAGGGTTTTGGCGTGAAGTTATGTATGTATGTATGTGTAAAATATTTTTAGTAATTCTAAAACTTTATTGTCTGTTTTAGGTTGGGAAATAAGAAAGTGCCATTACAAATTATATGTACGTCTTTGTGTGTTCTTTGCTTGTTTATACTCATTACCGCCATTATTCGGTATCGGTGGCTACGGTTATGACTTTCAATGTACTACATGCACTTTCGACATGGTACTTCCGGACACCACTTGGCAGAGATATATTGTTGTCGCCATTTTTATGCTGCGTAGTATCAAGCCTCCAGTCATCATGTATGTAAATTGTTTTATACTAGTAGGTATTTAATTATTTTTCTACTGTTTTTACTGTCTGTGAAGTCATATGATATGTCATATGACTTCACAGACAGTAAGCTTTGCGTGAAGGTATGTATGCATACCTTCACGCAAAGCCCCTTACGGACAAAGCACAGGGAACAGCGTGCCATAAGGCACCATATCTCAGAAGCTTTTTTAACTGTTCTCTGTTTGCTTTTTTTGGCTCCTGACATCATTTTCCACTAGGAGAGGTAATTTTTGGTCATGGAAGGTGTGTTGTGACGGTCCTCCACTCCTATATCTATTCGGTTTTGCATGGTATATCTGTTTAGTCAATCTTGGATCATCTATTCTTTCTACATGTCCGAACCATGCCTCTTCTTACTCTTTCGGGTTTGGTTATGTTGAAAGAATGAATGAAAGCCGACTAACTAAAAGAGTATACGAAGCGAATGTGAGCGGCAGGGTCGGGATCCGGAGACCAAGACGGAGCTACCACGAGCAAATAAATGGTCTGTTTAAAAAAGGCGAAATGCGTAGCACCCGAAACCGACGTGAATGCATGACGAGATGTATGACTGTGGATGAGGCGAAAGATGTGTGTCAAAATCGTAGCTTGTGGAAAGCCCAAGTCTCTGGCTACCCCCCATGGGATACAGGCGTGAGCTTATGTGTGTATACCGACACTCTATTTCAATCCAACTTCCTTTCTTGCTTCCGACGCGGTCAGCGAGAGTAATTTCATTAATGTTTGTCCTACTTTTGTGCACACTCTGCCATACCCAACTGTCTCTTTCATAAGTTAGCGTTGGGATCAGTAGCCGGGCTTTTCTGCTAACATTCTTTGCGCCAATAAGGATTTCATTCTACACTCAGTATTAAGTGGTTTCTTTTTACCTTCTGAGGAATGTAGATACAGTATGCTTGTAAATCAATGTGAGATGAAAGATTAAGCAGATATACAGAGCAAACCGAAGAGTGAAGGAGAACACGCGTTTTTAAAACCATTCATATGATGTTTCATAGTTAATTACCAAACCAAAATATCATTGGCAAAAACAAAAAGAAATAAATCATCTATTTGATTATTTAGAGCAATTTGTATTGCCTCAAATATTTGCTGTAGCATATACCTGAATTTTGTTGGTGAGAATAGTAAATAGAGGTAAAAATATCATTGTATCCAACTCCTCTGTATCCATCCAGGTCTAGCAAATTACGAATCTTAATTATCATAGTACTAATTTCAATTGCAATCATTAGTTCAAGTAATTGTAGATGTTTCATGACCCTGAATCACTGGTCTCAGGTAATAATAAGCTCTGTTTTGATAATACTGATAACAGTCATAACGAATTCTCACAATTTTGTCTGAAAAATATAAAAAATACAGTTTTTCTGTATCAACCGTGTAAGGTTTCCTCCATTTGAATGAATGAATGAATTGTATGAATTTCAAAAATATCATGTATTACTTTTTTTAATTAAATATCCAAAGATAATAATGGATGAGTTCAAAATAAAACATAACACTTATTGACGAATTTTTGGGAGTAATTTGTAATCATGTTATTAGGCAAGTGTTTGAAATATTCTTAACCCAAAGTTTTAACAGGTCTCGGTGGCGCAGAGGTCGAGCACACGGCTTTTGATCCGGAGGTCCGGGTTCGAATCCTGACACTGGCTCACACCAATGACTTTTCGAAATTGTTTTCGGAAGTTATGTGTGATAAATATCGATGACTGAAAAACTTTGTGCCCGGTATGGCAATAGGTTTCGCCACCAAATCCATTTGGGACGTAAACATAACGACGAGATGAGGCTTAACAGCGGCTGCCTACACCTTCGGGGTAACAAAGGCGGGAAGCACAGAAATAGATCAAGATAGAACGGCCGCGATGTCATATTTCCATACATTTCGAGCGTGTCACTCACAGAAATAGATCAAGATAGAACGGCCGCGATGGCATATTTCCATACATTTCGAGCGTGTCACTTTTTTGAAAAACCACGCCCTCAGCGTGACGTCATTTTCATTGTGAGCGAGACGACTAGTTAGGAGACACACATTAGATTATCGATGTTAATATCGGCAACGTGTGTTAATTTTATTATTTTTATATTTTACTAACTTTATTGATTTTCTGTAACGATAATCATAGAAAGTAAAACATGTTAAATACTTTAATCCGACATATTAAAACCTAAAACATATTTTTCCAACAGTATATAAAGTTTAATTATAAATATTTTACTGTCCTTGAAACTATACATATTTAATAAATATTTGCCTTTTTGTAAGGGTTGGCCTCACAGTCCTGGTTAAATAACGAAGCCGAACGTCTACATATACCTCGGTTACTGCCCATTTGAGAAGAACGAGATGTTTTTCCATCGGCGATTGGTCAAATTGGTGAAAACTTATACTGTCAAATAAACTGCTGCCAATGTAATTACGAAGCACTTTGGTTGAAATTTGTGGTGTTAGAATAAAAGTAGGGACAAAGCAAGACATGAGCTGATACTCGAATTATTATTGAATTAATTTATCGGTAAGTCCTAAGACTCAATGATACATGGAGTGCCCATCTCTAACATTCGAATACCAATCACAGCGATTAACAGACACAGCGATCAACTGGCAGGTGTATTGTGTATTTCGTTCGATTCGACGTACATTACGCGTATAATTTATACGTGCAATGTTTTTGTATACGAGCGTTGAATGCGGACAGCAATGGATATTCATCATAACGAAAAAATATACAACTTGTGACCGTAATTATTGAACATAGTAAAAGTAAAACAATAATTTATAATCTCAAAACAATACTATATACTGATTTTCTGTACTTACTGATCATACGAAATATTTGCTTTTTTCATATTTGATTCACTACTTTTGTTTTTACAATTTACCACAGCATAATAAGGCATATATGTGACGTTTTATCTATTTTTTTACGTCCCGAACGCATGGCAGGAACGCTCGTTGCGTAATGAGAACGAGTTTCGAAAAGCATGCAATATAGTGCATGGTTTTGGCACGCTTGCCACGCCTATTCGCCGTTCTATCTTGATCTATTTCTGTGGCGGGAAGTTATGTTATATTATGTGTTTAACAGGTATTGTGTGTAATTATTTTTTATGTATTTTGCTACATATTTTAGGACAATGATGCTTATTTGGACTCGTGATTTAGAGAAGGCACATCCCAGTTTAATGAAGCAATACATACAATTTACTCGGGTAAGTTAGTCTTGCCTTCATAGAATAGTAGGTTTAGCACGTCGTCATCTGTTTGTGAACCCACCCACTTCGAATGCATACCAATGAATTATTGGAAATGTTTTTTTTTTGGAAGTCACCTGTAATAATTATCGAAAATTAGTACGCAACCTATTCTATAGGATTATAAATACATTTTGGAGAAACGCCTATAAGCCACTGCTTACATTTTCGGGCATAAGAAAATATTACACTTCAATCCAGAACAAGAAATAATGTAATGTCCAATAAACTCCTTTCCCAACGTAGTCCCTTAAAAGCCGGCAATGCAACTATAACACTGTCTATGTTGCAAGTGTCGAGGGGTAGTTAGTAGTTGCTTACCATCGGGTGACCCGCTTGCTCCATTCTATTCTATAAAGAAACCCTCAATTAATTAAAGTAATTATTGCAGCTTGTCAGTGGTATTTTTCTGGTGAATCTTCTGTGCTGGTTTCCGATATTTCTCATTAGAGGGACTATCATATTGTCTCAACTGATGTATATGGATGTCTTACCAATATGGCCCGGATTTTATGTGAAATGGGCTTTGTGGATTCATTGGGTAAGCTTCCTTTGAAGATGGCATATACATATATGTGTTATTTTTCGGGATATCTACTAGTTTTCATGCAGTTGGCTGCCTTAAGGGTGCTCAACCGTTGCAATAAAACCGTCTCTTAGAATATTTACGTAAAGTGGCTCATGCCGCGTTTGGTTCAGTAAGGATAAGTAATTCAGAGGACCATTTCCCTTTATCCGTCTTCTCCTTCGGTTATCATTGGTTAGGCAATCCACATGCTCCTTTTCCCATATTTTATTTTCAGCAAAATTATTACATTTTATTTTAATCAGATGGCGCCTGCAGTAACCGCAATAGCAATTGTATCAATAGATAATCGCCTGCGTGATACAATGTTCAGCTTTTGGGTACCACAGTACCCAATTGAAAATAATGCAGACAAGAATGAATGAAAAGGCTTCTTCTTATTTAATTTCAACTCATCTGTTACGTCACATAAATACACAGTCAAAGAGGAAACAAAAACAAAAAAGTCCACCAAGATATTATTATTTAGATATTCTTTTTGTAATTATTATTTTGTAACTATTTGAAAATATAACTTTGATTAATTCCTGTGTGTGTTTTATAATGTTCTTCATAACTAAATGTCACTTATTCCTCGGGAGAACTAAGTTTAACTAAGTTATATGTGAGTACCTATTGATATAAATTAATAAAAATTAGGTAGGTAGTTACTACTTTTAACTCTATATAGAAAATTACAAGATTATTTTTACTTTTACGTTGATGCATTCAACGAAAAGTAATGCACTGTATATAAAAATTCGACATTAGCAACTTATTGTCGACTATATCGTAACTAAGTGGATTACAAGGTGATTTCACATAGAGGAGTAGCGTTGCCAGTCTTCTGGGTATATCGTCAGTTATTTCGTACTTCTACCAGAAGTACGAAATAAAATATACTTCTATTTCATATAGTTTTTTATTTGAAAATAATTTAAAATGTCCTGTTTTTCTACCGGTTAGCGGCGGAGAGTAGGTTTAACTGTTCTTATCATACAATACATACAATAACATATTTATTTTCCTTAACCTTAACTTGAATTTGTATTATTACCATGGAGTCACAATTTAATTAATTAAAACCAGATTATTACTGACTAATTGATCCGACCAACATTGTTTCGCGATAGAATCAATAAATGAGTAAATTTTGGATTTTAATAAGTTCAATTGGCGCTTCTTATCGACCCGCGTCGGTCGGTACCGCAGCGCGACGCAACTCCTTTTGACCCTACAGTTAAATCTGTAAATATCTTATTTAAATTTCATGCTGTAAAGGCAGTGCCTGATTAACCACGAAACAGTAGTAGCAATTGCTAAGGGCCTCGCGCGAAACACAATAAAAACTTAGTTAGTAAATATTGGTTTTAAAAATCGTTGTCGATATTTGACAATAGGATCAAAACGCAGAGTCGACGCATAGTTGCAGTTGCCCTTTAACGCCATTGTCTATGGGTATTACGCTCGAATACTGAACCGCCACTTAAATCTGACAATCAATAAGGGCTACTTATTGCTCAAATTTCAGGTATTCTGTCTAATGCGACAGCTACTTAAACGCTTAAGTAGCGCTTATATATTTGAATGGCGGTTCAGTATTCGGGCTTTAGACCCGTAATGTAACTGTATTTGTTCTGTGCTGTTCCTAATAATTTCTGGTATCTTTATTTCGGGTTTGTATAACCTTGAATAAATTAGAAGTGGTATATTGTCGTGGTATGGGCATGTTATTACATGACAAATAGAGCGTGTTCTGGAGGAAGGTGATGTTAAGAGCCTCAAAAACCGACGCGCGTGCATGAAAAGAGTTATGAAAGTCAACGAAGCGAGTGAGGTGTGTAAGAATCGCGCCCTATGGCGCTCTGTTCTCTCTGCCTACCCCGCAAGGGATTTGGCGTGAAGTTATGTATGTATGTATGTATGTATGGGCATGTTATGAGAAGGGAGGAATGCCATGTTACACGGAGAGTGATGAGAATGACTGTGGATGAACACATTGGTAGAGGAAGACCGAAAAAGGGATGGATGGACTGTATAAAAATTGATATGAGTATGAAGGGAGTTGGGAGATGACGAGTGATAAAGGACAATGGAAAATGATGATATCGTTGAATAAATAAAACCAACAAAATTAATTTGAAACGTATTATAATTTATATATATATGTATAAATATCTACTTTAGATATTTTGCGAAGACGTATTTGCAATAATAGTATCTATATAGTAACAATGTATTTTACAAAACAGTGTAAGATTTGTACGAAGAATTCAGCGCAGTTCCTATCTGATACATTTGTTTTAATATTATCTAAATTCAGTCTAAATATACATTTTTTTATATATATATTTAAAGAAGATAGATTTGTAATTATATTATAATAACGGCCTGAGTTATAGAAATTTGACCGATTTATAGAGCAAGAGTTCTAAGTAGGCACCAATTTTTTTATTTTTATATAAAGAATAGAATGGAAAACTGCTATTTGAATTGGAGTTATCAATTATTTACAAACAGTTTTAATCTAATTTGATGAAGTGTTCAGAGTTATATCATTAAAAGCAAATTGTTTTTTTTTTTAATTATTAAGGTTGCTGATTTTTCAAATTTATTTTTAGCCGTACTATTTAGAATTAAGAAACTTTAACACTTCGATAACATATGAAACGTATAAATTTTCTTATAATGTAGAAAAAAATAACAACTGTTCTACTGTATTTATTAAAAATTATATTCTTTAGAATATCAACAAATTAAATTCAACCAAAACATTGTATGTATTACTGTTATCACTACTGAACACAAAATGGAAGATATCTTCGTCTAACTCAATATAACAACATCGCTTTATTTATATACTTATATTTTAGCACTTATGTACTTATATTTATATTCAATTAAAATTTACGACTTAATTAATTTATTACATATTACTTTACAAAAAGCATAATATAATGTTAGCATTAAATACTTGGTGTATTACAATTATTTTTACAGGCGATTGGTCCATATTAAGGCCATACATACTTAATAAACTGTTTTTTTTACATTATATCTGCATAAAAATAAGATTGTCAATAAATAATAATCATAATTCCATTGTTAATGAATGCCATATTTTTTAATATTAAAGAGAAAAACCGAACAACACCTCTTATTAACATATTTTTACAACATCATAATTCAGTGTAAACAATACTACAGGTTTATACACTCTGAACAACGTTGCAGATATTTGGCTAAAGATTTTGGAGTTTTAGTAATAGAAGAGGAAGATGGTGAAAAAAAATGAATAGAGTAATTTTTTTCTCCATCTATATGTCTTCTATTACCAAGTAAAGTATAAAAACAACTAAAGTTATTCTGAAATAAAAAAAAACGTTTAAATTTAGCTAAAGCAAGTCTCAATGGTAGCAGTCTTACTTGCTTCTTTATAATTTAATATAATATTATGCTTAAAATATCGATAACTGTCAATGTCGTACCCGATTAACATTTGCCACTGCCTACACCTTCATGTTATTATGTACAATTATTAAATTTTGTACTATTATGCTTTATACATCATGTACATAAATACGACTATAATTATGTACAACTGTATAGTGCGGATGCTTTTCTGCTTATTACAATAATAGTTCATTAAAATACGACAAAAATATATGTTAAATAAGAGTTAATATTTCATGTAATATTAGATAGTTAATAAGACGTTCTTGTTAATTTTTATTACATGTAAAGATTATATTTATATATTATAATTATTATTTTAAAGAGAGTGTCGGTGTAAAAGTAAGAAAGGGCATGCTCCGATGGTTCGGACATGTAGAAAGAATGGTTGATGCAAGACTGACTAAGCAGATATACAATGCAAAAGCGGATGGATGTAGGAGTCGAGGACGGCCAAGACACACATTCCATGACCAAATAGAACGTGTTCTGGAGGAAGGTGATGTTAAGAGCCTCAAAATCCGACGCGCGTGCATGAAAAGAGTTATGAAAGTCAACGAAGCGAGTGAGGCGTGGAAGAACGATGAAACAGAGCGCCATAAGGCACGCTTATGGCGCTCTGTTCTCTCTGCCTACCCCGCAAGGGATTTGGCGTGAAGTTATGTATGTATGTATGTATGTGTATTTTAATATTTCTTATAATAATCTAAGAATTGATATAAAATTTGAAAGGTTTCATTGATATTTAGTAACTATTGTATTTTTTAATCAGTCAAAGTAATATTATACTATAAAAAAGTTTATATAGCATGGAGGCACTCAGTATTTGAATGGGTATGGTAGGATATTACCTCAGGAGGTCAAAGTTTGCTTTAAATCATGTATATATATCATATCATTCTTTGAAGATGAGGAAGCAACGCCTAAAAAATCTCGTACAATTGGCGTGAAAAATATATCCAGCTTTATATTTAGTAAAACTGTAAGAATTTGTCACTTTGTCTAGGCGACAAAGTGACAAAGTCTTACAGAAAGTAACGGCATCGGCAAAGATTTACTCTCAAGAAAAGATATCACTGAATTATAATAATTTAATGTTTTTTTTTAAGCCATATTCGAGAAAATGTGACATTAAGTTGAAATATAATAAACAGAATTCTGTGATACCCATAACATTTCTTTAAAATAACTTCATAAAACCTTAATAATATTAGGGATATATAAGGGAACAGACTTTAATTTTCTGCAGTCATATTAATGTTATATAAATTTTATTAATGTTTTGAATATTAATATATAAACCTATATATACATATATTAATTGGTTGCGATTCATAGCAAATGGATTTCGGCACATATATTTCATATCGAGATAATATTATAAAGTAAATAATAATTAAAATAAACATTGCAATAGTCCCTTAAATTTCTAAAGTATACAATGTATACGTATATATTTATATTTTTTATTCAACACGCTCACAACACATTTTGGAATGAGCTCAAATAGCTTGTGTTGTCTTAACACTTATCACAATCATCTATCCCATAATCATCATCATTATTTACAAATTCACAGTTATCATTATCATCATAATCATCATCATCATTTATATATAAACTATTATTCACATCTATTATTGTAGTTTTGTATACCCTGTTGCTGTAGGTGTCCTCGCTGGAGCTCCTACAGGACGGCGTGGAAGGACTGTGAAGCACGATCACTGGGTAATCGCGACCAGGTCCTGTGCACCCGTGATGCTATATCTCTTCCATAGCGGTTTCCTCGTAGCACCGTCTCTTATTTCTCCTTTCAATGACAGGAATCAGGAACAATATAATCCCACTTAACGAAATCGCACCACCAGCGACATAGAAGCCTGGCGCATATGAGTTCTGGGTGTCGTATAACCATCCTGTAATTTAAAGCATAAAATATATTTTTACAAAATCTAATAGGAGTAGATCATAAATAATGGAGTGCCTTAAGATTTGTACCTTGGAATCCAGGACTAGTCAACCCTAAAACCCGAGGATAGTTAGATAGTTCTTGTTTTCAAAATATAACTTTAATGTTTTGAACTTATAAGATAATATAAAAAAGTAAAAAATTAGGATTGGACAAAATATGTTTTTTTTTTAACATTTTTTATAGGTATGCTGTTAAAAACAAATTTCAAAAAAATATATGAAGATTCATTGACTGGCCCCGGGTTCCGAGATTTTACTGTTTTTGTATATAGCTTTACCAGTAAAATGAATGAAATAATTTTAATTTTTCAATGTTCTATTACAATGTTACTAGGACTCGGAATGTAAAACGGGTAATTTTTATATTGCATTGAGTAACTCACTAATATTTAATAAAATGTAATCAAAAAAATAATTTCGTAAATTACCAGCAAAAGGTGGTCCGAGAAGTGATGCGATTCCTTGAAATAGTAAAAGAAGACCAAATGCATTCGTGAGTTTTTCGAGACCTAATAAGTCCACGAGCACCACCGACGTCAACCCCACGTATGCACCAATAGTGAAGCCGAATGTTGCGGCATACATAGCTAGCCCCCAGAATTCCCAGCAGACCATAGATAATGCAGTACCTGAAACAAAGTATAACATAATAATAGCCTGCTATATTATCTAAAGTGAAACAGAAGCAGTTTATTAAAATATACTCACTTATGCCTGCAATTGTTAGACACACATTATAAGCCAGCAAACGATTTACCCACGGCTTATCACTAATGTAGCCAAGAATTATTCTTCCCACTAAATTCGCTCCACCAATTATCGAAATCAAGAGCGGTGGGTTCTCAATTCCCAATTTCTTGCTCATTGGCACTGTATAAACATATGGAACATAAAAGCCAATACTGGTAAGAAAGTTTGATAATGCAAACAAAACGAATATAGGATCCACGAGAAGTGACAGATCCATCATCTCTGATAATGCGGATTTGAATTCTGATGAACACGGTAACCATCCGCATCTTCTTTCTTCCACTTCCTCGCAATGTATATGAATTTTCTCAGGTATGTGTGATGACGATCTGAATTTTGCAAGACTTTGCATACTTCCTTGGTATAATATATCCGGTTTGTTCATGATACCACTGCCATGTCGTGATCGTGGCAGTTTTTGTTCATTGGCGTTATTTAATGCTGGCTGGGAAAGAGTCAGTCTTGCAACATCATTATCTTCCATATTTCCGTTAGCTCTGACCACGTTCTCAGTACTCTGCGATCTTTTTAATGGAGATTTATTTTGTTTAGGTATCATTGGCTCAGATACTGGAGTTCGTGGTGTCTCTGGTACTGGTAGAAACATTAAACCTAAAGGTACACAGTTGAGAACTAAAGCACCAATAATAGCTAAAGCACCACGCCATCCGAAATAGTCTATTAGAGTAGAAGTTAGTGGTGCAAACACAAACGTTCCAAGTCCTGATCCGCATACTGCAATACCTGAAAGATTACCATAGTAATCATAAACGATTCTTACATACATAATTTAATTAATTGGAGATGTCTGTTTACTGAGATTATTAATTAATCTATACATATAACAAAATCGTAGGAAAGTTGAAACTGTACATTGAATATTTTTTCATAAATATGATATAATAATATGATTTGATGAATATGATCTAAAATCGATACCGAACCCTAAAAATTCTAATAGTCAATCTCATAGTTTTTAGAATTTTTGTCTGTTTATTGTTTAACAGTGGTAGAGCCAAGGAGTTCGCTGCATGAATGGGCCGGCTCGACCGGTGAAATACCGCGACCTCTCAGTCAGAAGATCGACGTAAAGTGGCTCATTCCGCGTTTCGTTCGGTGAGAGAGGTACCCGGAGGCCCACTCCCTTTCCCCATCCTTCCCTATTCCCTATCCCTTACAGGTCGGCAACGCAACAGTAAGTCTATATGTGTTGCTGGTGTCCATGGGCGGCGTTGGTTGCTTACCATCAGGTGACACGCCTGCTCGTTTGCCCTCAATTCCATAAAAAAAAGTTTATCTGTTTGTCTGTATTTTTGTTACAGATGAACTCTAAAAGTACTGCATGCTATTATACCCAATTTTGCATAAATATAGCCGGGTCAACATATAGGTTAAATATTATCACGCTATCACTAATTGGGGGTGAGCAATGAACCCTTATAATGGCACAGGCGTAGCATTTTTGCTTTCCACGCAGACGAAGTTATGCGCAACAGCTGGTACTATAATAAGGATGAACAGAATTATAACATGTAACTTATATTAACAATTTACCTGTGGCAAGACTTCTATAACGTTCAAACCATACTGTAACACTGACAATTGCAGGAAGATATATCATGCCAAATCCAAAGCCAGTTCCGATGCCGATGGTGAAGATCAACGTTAGCACGTTCCCAGCGAAAGCAGATATTACAACGCAAAATGCTGACAGTAATGCACCAGCAACAGTTACTCTTCGACAGCCCCAACGATTAACAAAAGAGCTTGAAATTGGACCTGAAATTATATAAAAATCACTGACATATATACTAACGAGTCCATGTTTTTACAAATTCATGTTACAATATTAATGTAATTGTGTTTTATTTCAGCAAAGAGTACTTGAAACTCTTTTATAATAAAACTTATGAATTCGTTTGTGTATAAGACAAATATTTTACTTTCTATTTGAAAGTTAAGTTTAAATTCAGGTGTGCTTGATGATATTAACATCTCAGTAAAACCCCGCGGCACAACATTTTGGTTATGAATATTTACATGGTCCCCTATTATAGTGCCTGATACAGTGACTATATTAATAAATGTTATGTTAAATATGAGATGATTCTATGGCAAAAAAAAACATTCGAAGCGACTTTGAAGCGACGGGCATAAGGAATAACATATACTTCTGAATTTAATCTATATTTATGATGAATTTAACCTCAAGCCCAACGAAGTATCTTTCTTAGTTACAGTAGAGAACTTACATCTGTTAATCTTATCGACTATATTTTACGTGACTGGCATGATCTTGTCTATGACCAATGTATTACATGATATGTTTGAATGATACGATACCGTTAGATTTAGGAGTTGCAGTGATTTATTTATTTTATGCCTACTATTTTATCACTATTAATAATAAATAGTTTGTTGCTATGGTGATAAACGTATTTAATTTGAAATTGCCGAATAAATAAGTTGAAGAACTTGTGCCTTTTGATATTAATTAGTAGTTAGTGAGAAAGTTAAAGGTATTATAGTTACGATATTACGAAAAGCAGTATGTTTAATAATAATGATAAGTTCTTGGACACAATACACACAGCGCCCTCTAGGTCCAAGCTAAGCAACTAAATGCTTGTGTTATGGAAACTAAATGACTGATAATATTATTTATTAGGTTGGGGAAAAAGTATTTTCGTATTTTTGTATGAAAAGTCAAGACATTTTTTTCAAAGTTTATTTACATTTATTTACAATATATATGTACCGTTTTGTTGAATAACTTTCTGCCATTTTGTGGGCAGAGACATTATCCCGTTACTGTAGAAACTTTGGGACTTCTGATCAAAAAAACGGGACAAATAGTTTTGGCAGTCCTCTCTTGAGGTCAACCTTACAGAACCTAAAGAATTCTGAAGAGACCGAAACAGGTGAAAATCTGAAGGCGCAAGGACAGGGCTATATGGTGGATGCACTAGGACCTCCCAGTCGAACTCTCTTAATTTTTGCTGAGTGGCTAAAGATGTGTGTGGTCTAGCGTTATCGTGATGAAAGACCACACCCTTCCTGTTGATCAATTCCGGCCGTTTTCTCTCGACTGCTTCCTTTAATCTCATCAGTTGCTGGCAGTAAAGATCAGAATCGATGGTTTTGCCGGACGGTAAAAGCTCATAATGAACAATGCTCTTCCAATCCCACCATACACACAGCATCACCTTATTTCGTGTTAGGCCAGGTTTGGCCACAGTCTGTGAAGCCTGGCCAACTTTCGACCACGACCTTTTTCGCACGTTCTTGTCGTACGTGATCCACTTTTCATCGCCAGTTATCAATCTCTTCAAAAACGGCTCGGTTTCATTACGTCTCAATAATGAATCGCAAATGAGTACACGGTTCATTAAGTTTCTTTGAGTGAGCTCGTGTGGCACCCAAATATCGAGCTTTTTTGTATAACCAGCTTTTTTCAAATGGGTCAAAACTGTTTTGTGGTCAATTCCCAGTTCTTCAGCTACATCGTAACTACTAATATGCCGATCTTGCTCCACTCTTTCAAAAATGGCGTCCATTTTATTCGTAACAGGGCGACCAGAGCGAGGTGCATCTTTAACATCAAAATTTCCGGACTGAAAACGTTTGAACCAAATTTGTGCTACTCTTACTGACACTGCATCAGGTCCATAAACATCACAAATTTTTTTCACTGCTTGAGTTGCATTTTTGCCTTTTTTATAATAAAATTTTAAAATGTATCGAATTTCTTCATTAGATTCACTCATTTTTACGGAGAGAAAAACAAATGAAAAATAGCGGGAAACAACTTTTTTTTTTTTTTTCTTTTCTTTATAATGTAACCTTTTTAATGTTACCAAAACCAGCCAGACACAAATAGTACAGTCAAAGAAATTTTATAATAAGTTTATACCTACGTTATGCGAAAAGACTTTTTCCCCGACCTAATATATATATATATACACTTTTTTGTAAATACATTCATAAAACACACAGACATACAACATACAAACATTTAAGCTTGTCACAAATATTTGTATCGAAGATCGAACCTAGGAACCTTGATTCTGCTGTCGGTAATTTTACCAATGCACCACGAAACCTGTTTGTTTTTACGGATATTTATAAGTTCATAAATAGAATAAACAATTGGTAATTGGTTACAACTAAATGCTTGTGTTATGGAAACTAAATGACTGATAATATTATATACATACATTTTTTTGTAAATACATTCATAAAACACACAGACATACAACATACAAACATTTAAGCTTGTCACAAATATTTGTACTCGGGTGGGGCCCCGGGCGGGGCGGCTCCGACCGCGCGCTGTAAAAAGGCGCGCGGCCGGCGGCGCCCCGGACGACCCTCCCCGGCCGCACCGGGGGGTCATCCTACCCGGGCCGCGACCCGGGCGCAGCCGCGGGGTGTGCGCCCTCGCGGCCCGTCGGCTGCGGCGATCACTGAGCTCGCCGCCGCCGCCTTCGAGCGGGATCGGCTCTCTCCCGACCCCGCTCGGCGGCCTCCTTCTGGAGCATGACTGCTTCGCAGAAGGAGACCACAGCCCTCCACTCCTCCTCGCCCGCCAGCATTGCCGCGACCAACGCCGGCGGGGACAAGTCTCGCCCGATCCCGTCGACCAGGACTCGGCGCTCGGCCGCCCAGGTCGGGCAGACCTCCAGCGTGTGCTGGGCCGAGTCCAGGTCGGATGCACAATGGTGGCATCTCGCCGTCTCTTCACGTTTTATTCGACTCAGATACTCACCGAAGCACCTGTGCCCGGTGAGTATCTGAGTCAACCTGTAGGTGACAGTGCCCCATTTACGGAGCACCCAGGCCTCGAGGTGGGGCAGGACGGCCCCGACAGCGCGCGAACGCGTACCGCCCTGGAGGACCAGCGCGTCGCGCCAGTCCCCCAGGACCCGCCGGAAGGCCTCCCGCCTCCGCACTTCGCGTCCCCGCGCGTCCGGGTTCCCCCCTCCCCGGCCGAGATCGTACACGGCTGCGTACATCTCGGCCAGGATGATGAAGGGGGGGGAACGCGCGAGGACCGTCGCCGCCTCGTACGAGATGGTACGGTAGCCCCGTACGATCCGTATGGCCATGATCCGCTCCAGGCTCCTCAGCAGAGCCCTGGAGCGGGAGGCCCCCGCGAGATCTCGCGACCAAACGGGGGCCCCGTACAGGGCCACGGACCGCACGACGCCACCGTAGAGGCGGCGAACTCCCTCCCCCGGTCCCCCGAGGTTGGGCAGCAGGCGATGAAGCGCGCCTGCCACCCGTCGCGCTCGGGGGACCATCCGTAGTGGGGATCGAACCTAACAACCTCGATTCTGCAGTCGGTAATTTTACCAATGCACTACGAGGCCTGTTTGGTTTTACAGATATATATTTATAAGCTAATAAATAGAATAAACTATTGGTAATTTACCGGAGCTGAGTGTGACACCAACCAGGATGGATATGATCCAAGCAGTCTTCGCTTTACCCTCTTCAAAGTAGGCCAGGAACTCATTATAAAATACGCCAAATGAATACGTCATGCCGTCGGCTGAAAAAAAAAATCCATTATTGTACCTTCCAACTATTATACTTTGATGAGTTCTCTGATATAGACATAAGTTATAGTAGCTAAACCTTGGCTTGAGAGTGCTTACACCACTCCCTACCGTTCCCCAGGCTAGGCGGTGTGCTTTTCCCCGCGTTAGAAGAAGGTGTTACTTCGTCTAACCCAATTAAATATTCAATTTCATGGAATAAATTAGTACCAAATCCAGTATCAACTAGCCGGTATATTTTGATCAGTATATTAGTGATATAGCCAGTCAGTTGGCTTTATGAATGGGCCGCCTCGACCGATTCAATCTTATCCTATCTCATATACATGTTCAGGACTGCTACTCACTAACCACCAGGCGACCCAACTGTTCGTTGCTCAATT
Source organism: Euproctis similis (assembly GCA_905147225.2). Classification (NCBI taxonomy): domain Eukaryota; kingdom Metazoa; phylum Arthropoda; class Insecta; order Lepidoptera; family Erebidae; genus Euproctis; species Euproctis similis. Next base: position 15,758,272 of record LR990112.1, on the reverse strand, counting down.
ACCCTTCTCTCATAAAAAAGTGGTCGACAATAATTAACATAACTAACTTTCCAAAATATATTTAAATTATTGACGTGTGCTAAAGTGTGGTAATCCTAAATGTAGGCAACCCTAAATGAGGCTACCAAAATTAACATTGGGTTAAGGATATACAATATGAAATATTTCGTATTGTTCTGTTTGGTGTCGAAATATGTTGAAATGAGGAGATTACAAGGTCTTAAAATGACAAACACTAATCGGAGAGCACCTTTTTTTTTTTTTTTTTTTTTTTTTTTTACGCGGGGAAATGCTTTATGCACACCCCCCGCCTGGGGACGGCAGGGGGTAGTGTGGGACTCCCAAAGCAGTAAACTGAAATCCGATCCTAGGGTTACCCACTAAAACCTCGCGGCGGCCTTCCTCCGGCGTTGGGGTGGTCCAGGATTCGGTTAAACCCCTCTGGTCCACCCCGCCGTCGCCCCCCCTCAGTCACGAGGGGGTGCTCATCCTCGGGGAGCCTCGGCGAGGCTCCCCCGGGCGGGGCGGCTCCGACCGCGCGCTGTAAAGAGGCGCGCGGCCGGCGGCGCCCCGGACGACCCTCCCCGGCCGCACCGGGGGGTCATCCTTCCCGGGCCGCGACCCGGGCGCACCCGCGGGGTGTGCGCCCTCGCGGCCCGTCGGCGGCGGCGATCACTGAGCTCGCCGCCGCCGCCTTCGAGCGGGATCGGCTCTCTCCCGACCCCGCTCGGCGGCCTCCTTCTGGAGCATGACTGCTTCGCAGAAGGAGACCACAGCCCTCCACTCCTCCTCGCCCGCCAGCATTGCCGCGACCAATGCCGGCGGGGACAAGTCTCGCCCGATCCCGTCGACCAGGACTCGGCGCTCGGCCGCCCAGGCCGGGCAGACCTCCAGCGTGTGCTGGGCCGAGTCCAGGTCGGATGCGCAATGGTGGCATCTCGCCGTCTCTTCACGTTTTATTCGACTCAGATACTCACCGAAGCACCCGTGCCCGGTGAGTATCTGAGTCAACCTGTAGGTGACAGTGCCCCATTTACGGAGCACCCAGGCCTCGAGGTGGGGCAGGACGGCCCCGACGGCGCGCGAGCGCGTACCGCCCTGGAGGACCAGCGCATCGCGCCAGTCCCCCAGGACCCGCCGGAAGGCCTCCCGCCTCCGCACTTCGTGTCCCCGCGCGTCCCCCCCTCCCCGGCCGAGATCGTACGCGGCTGCGTACATCTCGGCCAGGATGATGAAGGGGGGATAACTCGCGAGGACCGTCGCCGCCTCGTACGAGATGGTACGGTAGCCCCGTACGATCCGTATGGCCATGATCCGCTCCAGGCTCCTCAGCAGAGCCCTGGAGCGGGAGGCCCCCGCAAGGTCTCGCGACCAAACGGGGGCCCCGTACAGGGCCACGGACCGCACGACGCCACCGTAGAGGCGGCGAACTCCCTCCCCCGGTCCCCCGAGGTTGGGCAGCAGGCGGTGTAAAGCGCCCGCCACCCGTCGCGCTCGGGGGACCATCCGTACGAAGTGCTCCTCGAAGCTCCAGCGGCTGTCCAGGGTGAGGCCGAGGTACTTCATGTACCGCCCCACCAGGACAGCCGTGTCACCCACCTGGATCCGGGAGGCCGGGGGTTCCCTGCCTCTGGTGAGGCGGTGGAACCATAGCGCCTCACTTTTGTGAGGCGCCACCTCCAGGCCCAGCCCGCGGATCCGTCTGACGACGATTGCCACCCCCAGCTCGGCGAACCTGAGCGTCCGCTCGAAGTCGGGCCCCGTGGCGACCACCAGAGTGTCGTCTGCGTAGCAAACTACACTCACGCCACGGGGCAGACTGGTGCGGAGGACCGGATCATAGGCGAGGTTCCACAGCAGGGGCCCGAGCACAGACCCCTGCGGAACCCCGCACGTTACTTCCTTCCTCTGCTCCGTCCCGTTCCGGTCGACATAGTCCACCCGTCTCTCCTGCAGGTAGGCCCCGATGACCGACCTTAGGTAGGGAGGCACCTCGTGGTATACGAGGGCCTCCCTGATGGCCGGCCAGGGGAGGGTCCCGAATGCGTTGACGATGTCGAGCGACACCGCCAGCGCGACCCCCCCCGATCGGACTGCCGGTTCCGACAGGGCTCGCACCCGACGCACCGCGTCGATGGTCGAGCGCCCCTGCCGGAACCCGAACTGGCAGTCCGATATGTCCGGGCCCACCTGCGACAGGTGGCTGCTGATACGGGCGGAGATAACCCTTTCAAAGAGCTTCCCCGCCTCGTTCAGCAGGCATATCGGCCGGAACGACGACGGAGCATCTCCGGTCCTCCCTTGCTTTCTGATCAGCACCAGCCTCGCCGACTTCCAGTCGAGGGGGAACACCCCGCGGCGGAGGCAGTTGGTGAACAGCTGCCTCGCCTTGTTCCCCAAGACTCCCAGAGCGAGCGCCAGGACCCGGCCCGGAATTCCGTCCGGGCCGGGAGCGGCGCTCCGGGAGGCGAGCCGCGCGATGGCTCGCCCGAGCTCGTCCTCCGTCACCTCCAGCTCGTCGGACCACGGAGTGTGGTCCGACTGAGACGGAGGATCCGAGGGACCGCCCTGGACCCTAGGGAAGAGTACGTCCACGACTCTCCCCACGACTTCCGGGTCCAGGGATTCCGTCAACGGAGGGACCCACGGGGTCAGCTTGCCCAGTACTATTTTGTACGGGCGTCCCCATGGGTCCCTGTCCAGTCCCTCGACGAGCTCGTTCCAGGACCGCTCGCGAGCCGCAGCGATGGCGACGCATACGGCGTGCGCAGCGGCCCCGTATTCCCGTCTGGCTCTGAGAGCCTCCTCGACCGAGGTTCGCCTTCTTCTGCGGGCTCTCAGGTACCGGCGGCGAGCGACGAAGGCGGCCTTCTTGAGCCGCTCAATCTCCTCACTCCACCAGTACACGGAGCCCCGCCGGGGCGGCCCGACTCGCGGCATCGACGTGTCACAGATCGACGTCATCGCGCCGCGCAGCCAGGCCGCCTGCGCCTCGGGATCGGGCGATCCCGCTCCCTCCGTCCAGTCCGCGACGCTGGCGGCGGCCACGACCATGTCTCGGTCGAGCCGCTTGAGAGACCAGCGCCGCGGAGGGCCGCTAGTCTGGCGCGGGCGGCTTGGGCGGCGGAGCAACACATCCAAAAGGATGTGTCGGTGGTCCGACAAGTTGACCACCTCCTCCGCCACCCGCCAGCCGGTCACCATGGCGGCGGCCGAGGGAGTCGCCCACGATAGATCGATGACTGACTCCCCCTGCCACCGCACAAAGGTGCTGACTGACCCCCGGTTGAGTAACCGGAGGTCGAGTCCAGCCGCCCACTCCAGAACGGTCTCTCCCCTGACGTCGTCCCGGGCGTCACCCCACTCGCTCGAGTGAGCGTTGAAGTCACCCAGGACGAATACCGGACGGGCTGCGTAACCGCTAAGGCGGCTCGCCAGTCCGCCCAGGTATGCCTCAAAGACATTGAGGCCGCAGTTTGGAGAGACATAGCAGCCCACTACGATCGTGGATCCCCACTCCACGGCGACGTAGCCTGGACCTTTCCATAGGAGGGAACAGTAGCTCCCTTCCGCCCAGTATATCGCCACCGAGCCCGTGTCATCCCCGAACCATCGCGGGTGGACGGGGACGCGGTAGGGCTCGGCGACCACCGCCAGGGCAACCGACCATTCTACCAGCGTCTGCGCAAGTAGGTCTTGCGCAGCGCGGCAGTGGTTTAGGTTGCCCTGGAGGAAGCGGGCGCGGAGGTCCGTGGTTATTGGACCTCCATCGCGCCCGCCTGTCCCCTTGTGGGGGAGGGTGGCCTAGCGGCCGCCGCCTTCCTTTTGGGAGGGGAGCATTTCTTACCCCCCATCCGGTGATCCGCCCTGCACCCCAGGTCCGAACAGACCGGGCAGCGAGGAGCGGGCGCGGTGCAGGCACTAGCGATGTGGCCAGCCACGCCACATCGGTAGCACCGCCCGCTCCTGTCCACGGCGCAGGGGCACTTAGCACGAACGTGCCCCTTCTCGAGGCACCGGAAGCACTGCAGCGGCCTTGCCGCCAGTGCCTCGACGCGCGCCGACGTCCACCCGATCAAGACCCGCCTCTGAGCCGCCAGTTTCCTGGCGACCCCAAGCGGGCATCGGACCCAGGCCGAGCCCAACCGAGACGGGCTGGAGCGGATCTCCCCGACCTTTATGTCGGTCGAGGCGCATCCTCCCGCCTCGGCTATCACCGTGGCGACGGCCGCGGGTGTGATGGACTCATCCAGGTCCATCACCCTTAAATCGCCCATTTTGCACGGGCGCGAAATTATCGCGCCCGTGTCGGCGACGGCCACCCTCATTTTATCCGCCAAGGCGTCGGCCTTGGCGGAGCTGTCCGGACCGGGGACCTCCAACATTAGAGCCCCGGTCATCGTTCTTCGGGGCTTTATCCCCCCGGAGATGCCAAGATCCGCAAGTTTGATGCGGCTCTTGGCGATCTCCATAACCGCCGCGAGTGTGGTGCCGGCGTCCGGAGGCACCGTCACCACCACCGCAGCGGTACTGGGGGGCTTCGGCAGCCCCGTGGATTTCGTTATCTTTTGCGCCGGAGCAGGAGCGGCCGCGACTGCGCGAGCCTTCCTGGCGGTGGCAGCGGCCTTCCGGCTGACCACCGTTGCCCAGGTCTCACCGCCAGCTCCTGCTCCCGTCGCAGGCCCAACTGCAGGCGCAGGCGGAGGGGGAGGCGGAGGCGCCCTCGAACGTTCCGCCGCCGCCGCCCTCCTCTCCCTTCTATTTCTCCTTTTTTTACTCGGGGGCATCTGCGGCCCCGGCGGCGGCAAATTCGCCGCGACGTCCCGATTTCGCCCCAAAGGAGGCTTATTCCCCATACCGGGAAAGAAATTGTCCAGCATTTCGGACTGGTTCCGGGCGTGCTGGCGGTCCATAAACGCCAGGACTTGGGACCAGTCCGGATTGGCGGAAGGCTGCGGCGGCGGAGCTCCCGCGTGTTTCGCGGGGCCACTTTCCACTCTGCTGGCCTTCTTCTTCTTATTCGTCGCCGGCGGCGGCGCCACCGGGGGAAGAGAGTCCCCCCGGGATGTCTCCGCCGCCTGCGATTGAGGCGCCTCCAGCTTGGCCGCCATCTCGGCCATTTTAGCTCGAAGTTCGGCATTTTCTTTAGCGAGCTCTAACATTCGCGCCGATAGCCCCGCGATCTGCGAGCGGAACGACTCGTTCTCGCTATCGCGGGTCCCGGCCCGAGCGCAGAGCTCTGCGATGCCGTCCCTGATTGGGCCGAGGCTCGTTCGGACGACCTTCGCTAGATCGGCCCTCGAGCCTTTCGCCCGGTCAGCCGTCCGCTCCATGGAGTCAAGAGTCTCGAGGATCTCGGCCCCGAGCTCAGCGGACTTCGGTGCTTCCTCCTCTTCGGCGAGTTTTCTGCCGTTAGAGGGCCTCTTCTTGCCCCCCCGCGGGTCTACGGGGCTCCGCGGTTTGCGCTTACGCGCCGCCCGCACCCCGAGACTACTGGAAGCCTCCGAGGCGGCGGAGACGGCGGACATAGCGCTATCGCTATCCCCGCCGCCATCCACCGTTGTGGATCTCCTCGTCTTCGGACGAGGCGAATCCGGCCTCTTGAATCGAAGCAGGGGACCACCCTGCTTCTCAACTTCGTTCTTGCTCCTGGAGGAGCTACGGGAACGGCCCGAGCTGGGCTCTCCCCCCTCCGACACTCCCTCCCTCCAAAAGCGACCTCGTGTGGTGACGCCTGATGCGTCGGTCGCGACTGCAGTGCTGCCCCCAACGACAGCTTGGCAGTTGGTGCCCCCCCCAGATACGGTGGGGCTGCCTGGCGGGACTCCGCCAGGGTGGGATTCTCCGGCTTCGCCGGTACCCACCTGGGGTAATATGTTGTTCCAAGTTGCCATATTGATATTACTTTGATTAACGAGGGTGGGTTCCCTCGGCTTTTTTCCCTCCTGCCCAGGGGTGGGCTCCCCTACAGCGATGCCCTAGGGTCCGACCTACGCGTCGAACATGCATCCCCTCGCCGGGCATCAAAGCTTAGGATTCACGGATTTTTTATAGTGGTTTACTCCACGCGGTCCAATGACCCCCGCGCCTCTCAATGAGGGTTGCGGGCCGGGCCGAACGGCGGGGTCTACGACCCACGGTCCGTCGCCCCGGATCGCCTTCCTCGGAGAGGACCGAGTGGGGGGGTTAGCAACCCCTAGTCCATCGCCCCTCTCCAGAAGACCGTCCCGGGTAGGGCCGAACGGGGGGGTTCACAACCCCTGGTCCGTCGCCCCTTCCCTCCTCGAATACCGGGACAGACCGAACGGCGGGGTTCACAACCCCTGACCGACGCTCTGTCCCGCGCTCCTTCGTTTCGGTAGAGCCGAACGGGGGGATTCACAATCCCTGGTCCGTCGCCCCCACCCCGAAACACGCTGCAGGCCGAACGGGGGGGTCCACGACCCCTGGTCCGTCGCCCTGAGCCGTGGCAAACTGCCACCCTACGCGGTAGCGTCACACTCTTCCCTCTGATACGCAGAGGGTAGGCGGAGCTCCACAAGGTGATTTTTTATAGAGGTTTTCTTCCTCGCGGCCCCCTTGCGGCGGCCATCGTCCCAGCCCCACGGACTGGATTACGATTACACCACTGGTGTCAGACTCTCAGCCAGGACCCGACGGAATTTACTCCGCCAGGTCCCGCCCAGGGAGCACCGGCCCGGAAGGAGCGTCCGGGCGCTCGTGGAGGTGGTCTGACGGCGCCCCCCTAATCGGAGAGCACCTATACACAAATTTAATTTAAAATATATGCTTTATTGGTCTCACACTCTAGAGATCAAATTATCGATAATTTAGTTACGAAATAAGATATCTAAATCATTCTTGTGTTAGTTAAAAGTGAGCATTGAAATGGATTTGTCATTAAGGTTATGTCACTTTGGTGGGGTCGTTATCTCTCCGTCTACGATTCACATAAAATCAGAATTAAAATAATCTGTCTTTGATTCTGATTTCTTTCCGTAACAGAGATTGTTCTGCCTTAGTTTGATGCCATGAATATTTTGTTTAATTAAAGACTTTGAAACAGTTATAGCCATGCAGGTGTAGCAAAAAGTAATTGGTCACTATACCGTTTAGCAATACTGCCATTCGTATGAATACTTTACAGTACTTTATTTTACAGTCTATTATAATAATAGTAATACTATATACTGTTTACCTAACAGCTGATTGATTGTTTATCAGGCTTTATTTTATAAGAACCTACTTACATCACTTTTGCCTGAAATAATCATGTTGTCAACGGTATTTTTTTTATTTATAAACTTATGCACTTCAACGGCTTCAACATCGTGTAGACAGCGATAGTTAATCTGTCGACAAGCCGATTAATTATTTTTGATTAATATTGACTGATATTGTTCAACATCTGTTATTAATTACACTACTACCAAATTTACTTAGAAATCAGATATTAATTTTATGTAAGATCTGCTAAGTTTTTAGAATCTTTATATTACGAAGTATAGGAGTCCCAACTGTCTAGGCTTTTATATAATGTATAATCATAGCGCGTTGATATTGGGATTGGAATAGCCGCCGTCTTGGCGGTGATGACGTAGTGCAAGAGTCAGTGTCAGTACCGTTTGCAACGTTTTGAAGCGCATACTATTGAGTTAAAATTGTTATTGTTGAATTTATAACTATATATAATAAATATATAACTTTTCTGATTTATTTATCGTTAAACATCATACTTACTCGTTAAAATAAGTAAGAAAGTGATTAAAAGTCGTGCGTTTTTTGAAGCGAGTGACCTCACGCAGCTATTACTGTGACAAGGTTCCATCACAATATGAACGCGCTATAGTAGTACACAATAATAAACCGAGATCTTAGTTATTTTTTCTGCCACTGCCTGCGACTGAAGAGAATTTTTGACGCCAGCGATGATTACGTTTAGTAATAAACAGAGCCGTTAATGGCGACAAAATTTCCCGCGCGAGGATTAGAACGAGTGTTTTTAGAACGCGGGTGCTCCCTATCGGCGACAAGACTTTTCCCTAAATAGAGACCATTCGTTCAACATTAAGTTGGGTGTCTTAGTATCACCAAAACTGAAGGAGAAGACGAATCTACCAAGTGAAATATTTATCGTTATTCATCGTATTAACAACATATATTCCTTATTAAGTATTACATACATCTCAATTCGATAAATTCAATATTTTCTTTCATAGAATAGAAGCATAGATAAGACAATTTGTTCAGCATAGTTTTATTTTCTCTCAAAATTTCCAAAAAGTTCTGAACAAAGACTCGTAGAATTTCTAGAAATCAGCGACCTAAATATTTCTCTTTACATTTATTATTAACTATTGATACGACTAATAACACATTCAGAACGTCGTGATATTAAAATAAAGTGGGTTAACATGATAGGTGTGATGTGATATGAGGCAATATTGTCTCTCAACACATTACCTTTATAATAAGAGAGAACAGCGCCATCTGACAAAGGCCTGCCGCTGACAATGGAACGAGTGCCTACGTCAAGTGTACTTCCTTTTCTATACAAAGACATAAGAATGAAAAATCCTGTCCACGATAAGGCACAATGTACTTTCTCCATTAATTTCTTTATGTTTTTTTATCTATACACTAGCTGCTTTGCCATCGTGATAATTAACTGATTGTTTTGGTAGATGGTTTCGGGTGATTTCAATATTTATACGGATCTTCAATTTATATTATTTTTAATTATAAAATCCTACAATATTCTAGAATAATGTGGATTACGATTGGTAAAATAGTTTATAATTAGAGTATTTAGGTTACGAATTACCACCTATCGAGCGTCCGGTGTATGCTCTGGCCTTATAGACATGTACGTAACGATGAGCCGATTTACGAATCTCAAGAGGGTAAATAATAAACTAAAGGGGAGAACGACATCGTGCTCGTAACACATCTGCTCTCTACATTTTAATGAGCAAACTTCTACTTCTACTAATATAAAAATATCTATCCATCATTACATAGTTTAAAATAACGTTGCTTTCCGCTGTTTTATATGCTTTATTATATATACTACGCAACGGATTCTGTTGCGGTTTTTTTAATAGATCAACGGGGTAGTTTTTAACTATAATTCATGCACGATGTAGTAAAGAAAAAGTGATAAATCCAAAATTTTGTTATTTATTACTTTTGTTGCGGGACAAAGTTCGCCGGGTCAACTAGTCTTAGATAAAAATAAATAATTTGGATTAAATTTATTCCACGTCGTGATTGTGTTAGAAACGTCAAATGTAAAAGTAACGAAAATCAGCTAGTATTCAAAAAGAAAAAAAAACAAACACGGAGGTAAACGACAACGACACAATCATGTGTCTTTATCTGCAATCACATGATGAAATCTCACTTATGTGACATGAAAAATAACAATTTTGCGATAGGGAATGAAGGCTTATGTTACATAACACCTAGATTTTTATAAAAGTTTTGAGCTTGTACTATTTAATAATAATATCTTGGACACAAATCACACAGCGCCCTCCAGTTCCAAACTAAGCAACTAAATGCTTGTGCTATGGATACTAGATAACGGATACAAATACATATATACTTTTCTTTTGTACATAAATACTTATAATACATAGAAAAACAGCCAGACGCCGCACAAATATTCATGTTTGTCACAAATATTTGTGCTCGGGTGGGAATCGAACCCTCGACCTCAGTGCTGCAGCCGGTAGTTTTACCAATGCGCCAAAAAAATTTTATTGGAAGTGTGAAAATTTATTATTATTTTATACGTAAGATCGGATTTCGATTAGTTACGATTAGGTATCGGAAAATTCTCTGTTGATTTACAACTGGATCAGTATTTCATGTTTATTTGTTCAATTTTTAGAATACTAATATGTGAAAAATAGTATGTGAACACAACGTTTTGTAATATATTTTTCTCGATAACATAACATAACTTCACGCCTTTTGTTACCCGAAGGTGTAGGCAGCGGCTGTTAAGCCTCGTCACGCCGTTATGTTTACGAGTACGTCCCAAATGGAATAGGTGGCGAACCTATTGCCATACCGGGCACAAAGTTTGTCAGTCATCGGTATTTATCACACATAACTTCCGAAAACAATTTCGAAAAGTCATTGGTGTGAGCCAGTGTCTGGAATCGAACCCCGGACCTCTGGATCAGAGGCCGTGCGCTCGCCCACTGCGCCACCGAGACTCTCGATATCTTTCTCAAAGATTTTTTACTTTTATCTTACTTGATTTCTTTAGTACCTGATAGATAAGATCTAGCATCTAAGTGTGTACCAATCAGTCGGTGGTGATCACGTACATTTGTAATTTTATCGTAATCACAATTCAGAAGAAGAAGTGAGTAAGGTGTGTAAGAATTGTGTTTTATACCTATCAAACGCTCTATTCTCTCTGCCTTCTCACAAGGCACGAAGTGTGAAGTTATATATGTGTACAATTAAATATTCTTTATTTTTTAAGTACTAAACGCAGCGGTTAATGAATTATCACACAAATCATTGTTGCTAGCTCGAATAATTGGAATCGATATTAAAATCCAGAGATTATTTGGCGCACAACACTATTTATTTGGCAAACCTTGAGCTTGGAATTAAGATTCTCAGTCAAGGACGCGATCCAGGCAAACTGCCAACACATACAAGAGAGAGTTGTATTTTTTTTGTAATGGACATTAAAATGATGTCTTTTTTATCCACAAATAAAGCTATAAAAATCATATATACACGCTATATGCACTCTAGAGGTTTACGAGCTGCATACAGACTCTACACAAGGTACGAAGTTAAATGAACCCGAATGAACCTATTCTGTAGAGAGATGCTTCGTGCAACTTTAGCTCACTTCGTCTGGACTAAATAACCAACGATTTCACAAAGTTACCCAAACAGTATAGAGTTGGGGAAAGTCTGTTGAGTATACTTTTAGGAGCGTAATAATATAACTCTATATCAAAATAAAATCTGGTGTTGCTTTATGTATTTAAACTACGTTTTATTTGCTGAAAAAAAAACACGCTATAAAGCATTTTTTTAAGCGAAACAAGCAGGCGTGTCACTTGTTGGTAAGCAATACAGATAGTGTTACATTTGCATTGGCAGCCTTTAAAATTGGACAGAGAAGGAAGCGAAAGTGGGATGTGTAGGGGAGAATGGAAAAGATTGGCCTTCCAGATATCTCTCGAGATATCTATCGAGCGGATCGCGCTCGATGAGAGAGATATCCGGTTTGAGTCACTTTACGCCTTTAATTGTAGAAGCGGTCTCATAAATACCTTTACGTCTAATTATACTATATCCAAAGACAGTGAAGAAAATTCTCATGGAATAAATTCAAAAAGTACTACGACACACTTTGAACAGTTTCTTTGGCCATCAATATTACCGCGTACAAGTTCTGATATGTCCGAAGAATCGCAGGGTAATGAATTATTCTATATCTCTGACAATATGTCTTCAAATATTCACGAGCACTGATTGAGTAATTACGCTTAGAAACGTAATAAAAAAAGTTACAAACACGTATCGTAATTTCTAGTAAAGCCTAAAAGGAATTCCTAATTTGAAGAAGATTGCGATTGGTGATCAGTACCGCATTGTGGATCTTTAGCACCGCATTTTAAATAAAACAAATTCTAGTCATATTAAATATATTTACTGGTTGGTATCTTTAGGACAAATACAAGATAAGTTAACTTTTTTTTTTGGGATAGGAGGGCAAATGAGCAGGTGTGTTACCTGATGGTAAGCAACCAACGCCGCCCATGGACACCAGCAACACATATAGTGTTACTGTTGCGTTGCCGACCTTTAAGGGATAGGGGATTGGGAAAGATGGGGAAGGGAGTGGGCCTCCGGGTACCTCTCTCACAGAGCGAAACGCGGCATGAGTCACTTTACGTCGGTCTTCTGAGAGGTCGTGGTATTTCACCGGTCGAGCCGGCCCATTCATGCAGGAAACTGCTTGGCTCTACCACTGTCACTGACATTCTAATATAGAAATATTTTTTTAATATGGGTATCTAAATATATTCATCATTTTCATGTCCATATGCCACTCTAAATGGGGTCGACACAACATATCCTCCTTTCGACCTATCCATGTTGTCAAGAGTTTACGTTAGAATGCAGTTATTTCAACATTACAAATAGACACTTAGCACTTATAGCAAATGTACTATGGTGACAAGAGATAAAGAAAAATAATGTAATAATTTTTTACTGCTGGACATAGGCCTTTCCCAGTTTGCGCCACAACATCCGATTCTCTGCCTTCCGCATCCAGTCTTTTCCAGCAGCCTTTCTGAGGTCGTCTGACCATCGGGCTGGTGGGCGTCCTACACTACGCTTACCAAGTCACGGTCTCCACACCATGACCTTCTTGCTCCATCTACCATCGGCCCTTCGACAGATGTGACCAGCCCATTGCCACTTCAGCGAACTTATTCTGCGAGCTATGTCGGTTACTCCGGTTCTCTGTCGGATATACTCATTCCTGAGTCTATCTTTCAGAGATACTCCGAGCATAGCTCGCTCCATAGCTCGCTGAGCGGCTTTAAATTTGTGGACTAGCCCCACCGTAAGTGTCCACGTTTCTCTCAGTCAGTCGGGAGAGAAAGAAAAACACGCTGACAAGCTTACACAACACAACACCGAAGAATGGCGGGATAACCATTTCTAAATATGGGTGGACCTAAATGTTCATGGTAGGGGCGGGCAGCAGCGTCCTTGTCTAAAAAGGTTTACCCCTGCGGTCTCCAACCCGTTTGCCCAGCGTAGGGACTATGGGCAAAAACCTCCCATGACAAATAACATGACATGTAAAATTTATATATATTAAGATTTATAAATGTAAACATATTTTTTTAAATAGAAGTGACCACACTAAAATGATAGTTTTTTAAAAAATAAACCAATAAGACCTTGATCAAGTTTTAATAAATATAGTATAATACGATGCATGATTGCGTCTTAATATTTATAAATTAATTCCGAATTTGGAGACGCCAAATCAATATTAATAATAAATAAACAATCGCATCGTAACCGGTTCCTTCAATTCGGCCAGTGTGATAAAATTTGCAATATATTTCTTCGTTAGGATTATGTCATTCCTTTATGATCAACTTTTATCAGAGAGGCTTGGTTGGAGCCACACAATTTGCACTCTGAATGGGTCTCTTCAACCGGTCCAATACCATGAGAAAACACCTCTAAGAAAATTGAGCTGAGTCGCTCATGCCGCGTTACTTTCAGTGAGAGAGAGAGAGTTTGCGGAGTTTCTTCCCTAACTTTCCTCTCTTCTCTATCTTATCTATAAGACGAACAACGTAACTGTGCCCACTTTTCCCATAAAATAGGAATGAATGACAATATGCATAATTTATGTTCATATGAGAGATTTTATTATCAGGCGACAAAAGTATAAAACACAATAAAATAGGTATAGAGAAAAGGAGAAATAGAAGAAGAACTATCACATCTTCCAACTTCTTCTAGAAATACTTATTGCTGCCTCGACATCACTTTTCGATCAGAAGGCAGAGTTTTAAATGGTAGAGTTTGAAACCACACAAATTAACTTTAAATTTTATTTGAATGATGGTAGACCACACTAATTTGCGAAATAATAATATTATATCTTGGACACAACACACACAGCACCCTCTTTTTTGTAAAAATATACTTATAATACATAGAAAAAAAACCAGACGCTATTTAAACAGTCATGAATGTCATATATTGTATTCGGGTGAAGGGATCAAGCCCGCCAACCTCGAGTCTGCAATCGGTAGTTTTACCAATGAACCACGAGGCTCGTTAAATATTCAAAGAGTCTATTACATATATTAAACTATAATCCCTTAGTTAGTGATTATCATTATTAGACATATAGTGATTTAAGTTTATCAGCAAATTAATCACTACTTGGTCTCTTAAAGTTATAAATCGGGCGATGATAAGATAACACAATTAATATTACGTTGATATAATATGATAATTAGTTTTGATATCATTCCAATATCTTATGAACATATAACATAACATAACTTGACGCCTTTTATTACCCGAAGGTGTAGGCAGCGGCTGTTAAGCCTCGTCACGTCGTTATGTTTACGTCCCTAATGGAATAGGTGGCGAACCTATTGCCATACCGGGCACAAAGTTTTAAAAAGCTCGAGTCAAGTCAAAAAGTCATCGATATATTAGGTCGGGGAAAAAGTCTTTTCGCATAACGTAGGTATAAACTTATTATAAAATTTCTTTGACTGTACTATTTGTGTCTGGCTGGTTTTGGTAACATTAAAAAGGTTACATTATAAAGAAAAGAAAAAAATAAAAAAAAGTTGTTTCAATGTTTTTTTTCAATATCGTATTTGGTTTTTTAAGTTTTTTTTATTTGTTTAGTCTCAGGTACAACAGATCCGATTTGAAATACACTTTGAATGTTAGAGAGCTCGTTTATATATAAAGAATATAAGTTATATACTATCACACTATGACCAATTGGAGCGGAACACTGACCTTTTTAGTGGTAAAGGTACACCTATATACGTACCTATATATGTACCTATATACCTATACACGTGACATGATTTAGCGGTGCATTGGTGATTAACTAGATGGTGAATTGATTAATAAATAAAACTACGCCTTTTCCTACCCGACGGTGTAGGCAGCGGCTGTTATAGCCTTGAATCGCTGAATCGTTATGTTACGTCCCAAATGGAATAGCGAACCTATAGCCATTACACCGGGCACAAAGTCAATCATCGATATTTATCATACATAACTTATAAAATAATTTCTATAAGTCGTTGGTTTGAGCCAGGATTCGAACCCGCAGCCTCTGGATTGAGAAGCCGTGAGCTCGGCTACCGGACAACCGGTGATAATTATCATTAATAATAGATATTTCATAGATTAAAACAACTTTTAGTATTATATCGCGTTTATTTATTACTTATTTCAATAGCTTTTGAACAACTACCATCTTATTGTTCATCACTCGTGAAAATGATCTCTGTAAAGAGTTCGAAACCTCTAAATATAAATAAGTAACAAATAAACGCGATATAATCCTAAAAGTTGTTTTAATCTATGACTGAGATTCGCGAAAGTCTTAAAATAAATAATAGATATTTTGTAATCATTACTGGCCCAAGTTAATTTGTTTGGTAAAAATCTCACTGTATCCAGCCAGACAGAGTTGCAAGTGCTTGAGTGTTTCATTAAAATTAATATTAGCTAAGGTTATAGAACAAATTGAAGACAACATATTGATTAAACAAATTTAAAATTACCTCACGACAACCGACTAACACAGTTACTCCGTAACTATCAACAGTACAGTTTTCATGATAAATTAAAACGGATAGAACGGAAGAGCCACGCAGTACGCTGCATTAATGAGCCGGCTCGACAACTGAAATACCACGGCCGGTATAAATTCTGACAAGTTTCTGTAATGATAAGGTGAGTTGTGGAAGGAATTTGAAACATTAACGTTTCAAAATACGCCTTTTCGTGTATAATTTTCAAAGTGGTAGAGCCAAGCAGTTCGCTGCATGATTGGGCCGGCTCGACCGGTGAAATACCACGACCTCTCAGGATATCGACGCAAAAAGTCTCCTGTCGCCTTTCGTTCTGTGAAAGAAGTATACAGAGACACCCACCTTCCCTCTCTTTTCCCATCCCACTTCCATAAAGACCGGCAACGCTAATATAACCCTATCTGTGTTGCAGGTATCTAAGGACAGTGGAAGATGCTTACCATAAGTGGTCACCTTGGTCGTTTGTCCACCATAAAAAAGTAATTTTTAGATCTACTGTTCTAGGTACATATATCTTTTGATGATAACATCAACGTCGTTAGATAGTTTCGGTGGTCCAGTGATCGAGCACACGGCTACTGATGCAGAGGTCCGGGTTCGAATTCTGACACTGGCTCACACCAATGACTTTTCGAAAATTGTTTTCGGAAGTTAAGTGTGATAAATATCGATGACTGCAAACTTTGTGCCCGGTATGGCAATAGGTTCGCCACCTATTCCATTTGGGACGTAAACATAAGGGTAAGACGAGGCTTAACGGCCCCTGCCTACACCTTCGGGTAACAAAAGGCGTGAAGTTATGTTATCTTATGTCGTTTGTACTAATTTACAGTACAAACTTTCACAGCGAATTTTCAAAAATTTGTTAGACGTTTTTTTGATGAAATACACCGATCTAAGTTATTTTTTTCTTGTTAAATATAAATTTAAAATATAAATTTATATGTTTTGTATAAATATGCAAATATGCCGTAACAGGTATCGTGTTATGATAATAACCATTGTGTGAGGTCATCGGGCGATGTCTGCTGATTACAACAAAAGGAACACAAAGGTCAGTTCGTAATGTGACGCCCCTCCCAAATGGATAACATACATAATATTTATGCTACAGAACAATTACGTAGGTCTTGGGAAGAAACCCAATAAATTAAATAAATATAGCATCACAAATATTGCATATATATCACAGTTAAAATATCACAGAATATACTTTATTTAATAATAGGCATTCGTCTAGGAGGTATGAAAGTGGAGCCAATGACTTCTTGGAATTATTTTCAGAAGTTATACACACACTCATAACTTCACACCAAATCCCTTTCGGGGTAGGCAGAGAGCAGAGAGCGCCATAAGGCACGATTCTAACACACCTCACGCGCTTCGTTGACTTTCATAACTCTTTTCGTGCACGGGCGTAGATTTTTGAGGCTTCTAACAACACCTTCCCCCAGAACACGTTCTATTTGGTTCTTTTTACATGTACGAACCATTGGAGCATGCTCTTACTTACATTTACACCGACGTTTTTCGGAAATAAAATAAAATCAATAAATTTTGATGGAAAATAACATATTGCAACCGGTGTATGGCCTTATATATAAATAGATAGCCTTATAGATTTGGGACTTATAAATTAAGTGAATCGTAAGTTATAAAATAATAATATTATGACCAGTTGGCAATTTAACTTTGAAACTAAATACCTTCAAACTTATTAGTTGTAAAGTTTACACAATTAAGATTTATTGTGTGTACAATACAACAATTAATATCGATTTTACTGAACTAAATATTGCTATTGATAAAATTAAACGTGTTTCAATATCAACGTGAGGCTTTAACGTGACTTACTTCAGCTCCGATCGTGTGCCAATCCTTTTGATTTCAGATTTATATAACAAATAGGCCTCTCCCTCCAACTGTTCCATATAATTTCAGTCACTACGCCAACCTTTATATAAATAGAATGTTAAGTAGTAAATATTTTCCTGTTACTTCTATACCGATGAACACGAATTTGTGAACAAATCAAGTTCTGAAATTAATTTCGAGATTCTATTTCTAGAGCTTTACTAGCAGTGATATGTTACGTTAATTCTCTGTAAGCATATTGCAATGTTTATCATAAATTGTAAAGCCTTTGCCAACCCTTTAAAATTCTATTTACTTCCCTGATGAGAAGGGTTGTAAATTCACTATGTTCACAGTGTAAGTCCAACGCATTCATAAAACAACATAACGACTCTTCACGGAGCCTATATATATTTGCATTTATATTTACCTTTTTAGGCCGTTTTGAATATAATTTATAATACTGTCTTATACAAGCCAGTATTTTAACATTATTAGAAGACTGGCTGGCAATATAAACCTGTAAAATCCCTTGCGGGGTAGGCACAGAATAGAGTGCTATAAGGCACGATTCTTACGCGCTTCTTGGACTTTCATAACTCTTTTCATACACGCGTGTCGATTTTTAAGGCTCCTAACATCACTTGCCTTTAGAACTCGTTCTATATGGTCATGGAAGGTGTGTCGTGGCCGTCTTCGACTCATACATCCATCCGCTTTTGGATTGTATATGTGCTTGGTCAATCTTGCATCTTCCATTCTTTCTTCATATCTATCTTTCTTCGAATTATCGGAACATGCCCATTCTTACGCTGATGCTACAGGTGCTACATATTATGATTATTCAGAATTCGATTAAAACATTTGTATATTTAAAAATATACCCGAAATAATCTCTCACAGACATTTTGTGGGCAATTTTTAAATGAAATAAGTACTTTTTCCTTTTTTATGTTTTTTTATTTGTCCTCACAATTACAATCACGAATATTATTTGTGTTTAGAGACAATAACAATGCTTTAGGTCTCTGCGGCAACCTAGAACACGCAATGCAGCAATGGCGTAGTTCCAAGTTAAGACTAATACAGTATTATAATATGTTGTGAGTTAATCAAACACACATTTAAAGAAATCATCTTGTTTCTATTTCTTAGGTTCTTAATAATAATTAAAATAAAATCGATGTAATGAACAAATTATTTACTTTTCATAGTTTTTTTCGTTTCATATGTCAAGTATTAAGTCCTTGATGAAGGTATTATCAAGAGCCTTAAAAATCGACGAGCGTGTATGACAAGAGTTATGAACGTTAAAGAAGCGAGTTTGGTGTGTAAGCATCGAGCATTTTTGGAGCTCTGTTCTCTCTGCCACCCCTTCCGAAGACTTGCTGTAAAGTTATGTGTGTATGAAACCAAATAAAATAATAAATCAATTTGATATCAAACTATATATTAAAGAACCTATATTATGTATCATCATCATCATTAGCCTTTAGAGGTCCACTGCTGGACACAGGCCTCCCCCATAGACTGCCACAACTGCCGGTCCGCGCAATCATGGGGGGTTTTTACCATAATCGCCACGCTTGGCAGGCGGGTTGGCGATCGCAGTAGGCTGTATTTTGTTGAGAGAGAATGCAGCTGCCCATTCTTCTAGCTTTTCCCTTAGTCGCCTTTTACGGCACCCACGGGAAGAGATGGGGTGGCGGTATTCTAAGCCGACGCCACACAGCATATTATGTATAAATATACTTTATGTGATACGTTCGGTTACGTGATTTGTAGCAGTTATAGTAATTGTATTTTATCAAATTTTGATATCTTAATATTCGTTATGTAAACGATAATTACGTTGTAAAATAATGATTATGATGTCAATTAAATAACAAGAATAAAGTCCAATAAGCCTATATATTGCCAATATCAAGTGCTGTAAAGTGCTATCTTAGAAAAATGGTTTTATCTCATTCGATAATTGAACAGATTTTTTGATAGAGCATAACTAGGAGTTAACACATAGATTTCAAAGGCACATCAAAGATAGAAATCTGATTATAGTTAGACAAATCTGGGAACATTCAACAAATTTGGTTGTTTTTTCTACCCGAATATGTAGACATCGGGTGTTATGCCTCGAAGATTTTTATGTCTCAAAGTGAAATAGGTGGCCGAGCCTATTCGATACTCTATTCGATCTATACTCGATTCAAATTCGAAATGCTCAATCTCCATACCACCGAGACGACTAGAATTATTCGATTGACAAAATGTCGATTTGATTAGAATAAGCGAAAAATCGAATGAAATTGACTTTTTCGCTGAAATCAAAATTCAATGCCATACAGACTAGGACATGGTCGAAGCTAAACTCAATCAATCCCTAAAAAGGAAAGTGAGATGGGAAAATATCCGTCCAATAGATTCTGAGAACAAAGAGGGTATACATAATGCATAACTTTCTTGAAGTAAATATTTTAAAAATACAAAGACGATATTTATACTACACTTGTTCTACACTTAAATAGACGATATTCCACTCGACGTCGAATATATACAGTTTTAACAGTGGTAGAGCCAAGCAGTTCGCTGCATGAACGGGCCGGCTCGACCGGTGAAATACCACGACCTCTCAGAAGCTCGACGTAAAGTGGCTCATGCCGCGTTTCATTCGGTGAGAGCGTTACCCGGAGGCCCACCCCCCTTCCCCATACTTTCCTATCCTACTCCCTTAAAGGTCGGCAACGGTAACACTATATGTGTTGCTAGCGTCCATGGGCGGCGTAGGTCGCTTACCATCAGGTGATTTGTCTGCTCGTTTGCTTGCATATCACATAAAAAATACTTAAAAGTAATAATTTTCTGTATAAATTTATTATTTTACCAAAAACAGTAGAAAATATTATTATATTTCTCCTATTATCACGTGCGCAGTCTACTGAATGTAACTCATGGAAGTAGAAATCACAATCCAATTTAATATTTCAATATTTATTATGAAATATTAACAACCGTTGGGAGAATATTTATATATTTTTTTTTTAAGGAATAGGAGGCAAACTAGCAGGCGTGTCACCCGATGGCAAGCAACAAACGCCACCCATGAATACCTGAACATGGATAGTGTTACAGTTGCGTTGCCAGCCCTTACAATGGGATGTGGACGGGGTCGGAAGTGGGATGGGAAGCGGAGAGGGAAAGGTGTTGAGCCTCTGGATACATCTCTCACTGAGCGAAACGAGGCATGACCTTCTCAATATTCTGAGAGGTCGTGGTATTTCATCGGTCAACCCGGTCCATTCATGTAGCGAAATACTTGGCTCTACCACTGTTAAAATCGTAACAAAGATTTTGTTTCATTAGGGACCCATTTCTGTGCAGCAAGGAGAAATTAATTAAGAATATAATTTCCATATTAAATTTCAGTCTCAACTTGTATGTAATCATATTCATTTGAAGATAAATTAAACCGAATATACATACAAATCAAAGGTTGTGAGAAAACCCTCTTTTTATTAAGAAGAAAATATTACCCATCATGGTTTTTATTTTATCCCACTTTTTTTTGATTAAAGAAGTAGGTCGTAACTTATAAAAAACCACTTTATTGAGACAAAATCACGGTCTATAATTGATTTATATTTAATTGGACAACCACCTTAAGGCACGTCTGTGTCATAGTTGCGTTGTCGGCCCTTACGGCATACCCAACTGCGATGTCCGGAGGTTACGTGCTATTTCACCAGTCGAGGCGGCCCATTCATACAGCAAACCGTGTAATACAATAATTTAAATTTAGAATAATATACTAATCAATTATCTAATCTGCTTTCTTGTAGAGTAACTCACATTTAATTTGATTATAATACCCCTTAACAGCAGACATCTCGAGAGTAACACAGCCCCGCTGTTTAGTAGATCGTATAACTTGGGAAAGCAATTAATTTTCAATGTGTTCCCTATTTATAGGCACTGAGAGATATTAAAGGTAGAATGAAATTCGTATTGGAGGGATCTTCATAAAACAATCAGATCTACTTCAGTTAATGTCGATGTAACAATTTAAACAATATTCATAGAAATATAAATTAAGAATAAGATTTTTTTAAATTTATTTATTTAGTCCTTAGAAATTCTTATGTGTGATAAATATGGATCACTGATAATAATGTGTCCGTTATATTATTGCAAATAGGTTCCGCCACCGATTCAATTTGGCACGTAAAATTCAGCTAGTCGAAGTTTAAAACACTGCCACTGCCTACACCTTCGGGTAGAAAAAGACGCGAAGTTATAAGGTATCAATGTGTATCTAACATAACATGACTTCACTCCTTTGTTACCCGAAGGTGTAGGCAGCGGCTGTTAAGCTTCGTCTCGCCGTTATCTTTACGTCCCAAATGGAATTGGTGGCGAACCTATTGCCATACCGGGCACAAAGTTTTTAGTAATCGATATTTATCACACATAACTTCCGAAAACAATTTCGAACCCGTGCTCGAACATTATAAAAATAAAAAAGTTTGATTATTATTAAAATTGATGTTATGTTTATTTATTATCTCATTAAATGATACGTATGTGGGCGTATAAAAAATATGGAGACTTTGTAAACGTAAGCAAGTAATCTTATTAACGTTTTTTTTTTGTGAGCTTATTATACTTTAGGTGTAGGAGGCAACTTCTTTGCTCCATTTCGCAGATGAAAATGTTTGATCAAAAGAAATAGGTACAATATGTTAAATCATTTATTATTACCACCCCCCTTCCCCATCCTTCCCTATCCTCTATTGCCTATAATTTAAAGGTCGGCAACGCAATAGTAACACTATATTTGTTGCCGGTGTCCATGGGCGGCGTTGGTTGCTTACCAACAGGTGATACGCGTGCTCGTTTGCCCTCCTAACCGATAAAAAAATCTTTTTAAAAACACGATGATGATGCAAGATTGACTAAGCAGATAAACAATGAGAAATCGGATGGATGTAGGAGTCGAGGACGGCCAAGACACATTCCTTGACCAAATAGAACTTGTTCTGGAGGAAGATGATGTTAGGAGCCTCAAAAATCGACGTGTCTGCATTAAAAGAGTTATGAAAGTCAACGAAGCGAGTGAGGTGTGTAAGAATCGTGCCTTATGGTGCTCTGTTTTCTCTGCCTACCCCGCAAGGGATTTGGCGTGAAGTTATGTATGTATATATTTTAAAAACTATTTGTTATTCGTAAGATTGCTTATAATTTTTCTGACCGGTTCCCTTTATTTGGAGTCAGCACAGCAAGTTTTTTATTTCCGGACTAAGCATCTCTTCTTTCGCACAATCCATCCATATTTTCTAAGGTCTTCCTTTTCTCTTATTTCCCTCCACGTTCAGGTTTATTATTCTTCTAGCAATGTGTGTATTACTGTATACCTCATCATTACATTCTCATACCACTCAAAGGAATTTCCTCTTTTCAATTATTGGCTTTTAACTTTCAAGCTTACATAAGTAAGACTCATTCTGTTTTTTATCCATTCGTCACTCCACACATCCACCATCCCACATCCTATGATCCCTAAATGTAATCGAGATTAGGTTTTGTATACTAACACACAATATTACAAGGATATAAGCCAATAATACTATCATTCAATATTAAATACCTCGTATAGGGAGCTTTTGCTATCAACAGTCAATAAAGGGCCGATATAAATGATAATATAGTAGATATGACACATATTAATCAAACAGGACAATCATCATATCATTATGATTACGTCAAAAAATATTGTCGGAAAACAAACTTTAGAACGTTAAGTTTTATTTTTTACTAGTTGACCCAACGAACTTTGTTCCACAACAACAGTAATAAGTAAGTAAATTTTTAATTTTTCACTTTTTCTTTACTAAATCATACACGAAGTATATATCCAAACCACGCCGTCGATATCCTCTATCTATTAAAAAAAACGCATCAAAATCCATCGCGTAGTTTCAAAGATCTAAACATATAAGGGGATAGACAGCGGAAAGCGACTTTATTTTATACTATGTAATAATATTTCCATGTTGGGTATTAATACTTCTATACTTAATATTATAAATGCGAACGTAAGTTTGTTTGTTACGCTTTCACGCAAAAACTACTGAACCGATCATCATGAAACTTTGTACATATACTCTTGAAGGTATTAGAAGTAACATAGGGTACTTTATATTAAAAAAAAAAATTTTTTTACGAAAGATAAAACAATTGTTTGTCAAAAAATCGTCAAATTTAGCTACTTCAGTAATGAAGTTTTACAGTATTCGTAAATTAGATAACATAACGTAACTTCACACCTTTTTCTATCCGAAGGTGTAGGCAGCGGCTGTTATGCCTCGCGAGGGACGGTATTACAGTATTCAGGGTTGATACTTATACTTATACTTATTTATATATAAATTTGAATGTAAGTTTGTTTTGTTACGCTTTCACGGGATAACTACTCAACAGATCATCATGAATCTTTGTACACATATTCTTGGGGGTATTAGAAGTAATATAGGATACTTTCTTTTTTCTTATTTCTCTCTTTAATTAACATATATTTGCACCCTAAGGAGAAACTTATAATATAGTCTACAAAAATATCCTACATTAATACTCTGCATTTATATCATATAAAATTGTTAAAGTCCAAAATTATTTATTTTTGTTACAGAGAAATATATTTTACCGTTTGTTGTTGCATTTTAATAAAGCATATTGTGAGATTTTTAAACGTCATACCTAATGTTGTAATTTTGAAAATTGATAATCCCAGCTAAGTAAGAAAATAGAGTTATTATATTGATTCAATTCTATGGTAATGATTTTGATACTTATTTATTGGCTTCAATGCGAGCGAAGCCGCGGGTAAAAGCTAGTTAATTTATAAAACTGAATAGAAATATCCAAGAAAAATGAATGGTCTGTGTGAAAGATGGTATGATTTAGTATACGTGTGGTAGAGGCACGCAATTTGCTGCATGGGTTTACCGGCTTGTTTGGTGAAATACCACGACGTAATGTAGCTGATGCCGCGTTTTGTTCGGTGAAAGATTACACCAAGAAAAATATTATTAGATTATTTGCCGCATAGCTGTATTAACTTATTTATTAGTATATATGTTGGGTAAAGACGCCAACTACAATAATAACACTAAGTTTGTTTTTCAAAAATGCCCTGAAGAGTCAATATGTTAAGAATATTGATGATAAGTTAAATAATATATTGAAAAGTTTATAAGAATGCCGAGTTGTGATAATGATCAGTGTCACTTATAGTGATACTTGCTGACCCGGCGAACTTTGTTTCGCATCAAAAGTATTTTTTACAGCGTCAACAATTCAAGTTGACGTTAAATATGACGTCATGCTAAATCTCGAAAATTATCACTTTTTCTTAAAACATCATTACATAGTATAAAACAAAGTCACTTTCCGCTGTATGTCCCCTTATATGCGCATATCTTTAAAACTACGCAACGGATTTTGATGCGTTTTTTTAATAGTTAGAGGGTGTTAACAGGGTGGTTTTGATCTATAATTCATGTATAGTGTAATAAAAAAAGTGTCAATTTTCAAGATTTAGAACTTTAATCGCAAACGCTGCCTGAACCCTAAGTGATAAATCAAAACAACGTACTACATTATTATACACCTTTAAAAGGTCTACAAAAAAGTCCGCGAGGGCATATGTCTATCTCTTAAGGATAACCCACAATGACCATTTTTATTTTTTTACTTTTTACGAGAAATAATGGCCTATTTACGAAGCGATTTTAAACATTACAGTATTCATTTACATCCAATTAAGTGTCTTAAATAGATTGTGCATGTAATATAGATGACCCTGGCCCTTTACAACATGCAATTTAAACAAATATTTTCGGAGATATTGCAGTATTAACATAGCGGGACAACAGTTATTACTTTTGATGCGGAACAAAGTTCGCCGGGTCAGCTAGTTATACTCTCGAGAGCAATGAATCCGGGTCACTTAAAGAATGTTAAAAATCTCGGAAACTAAAAATGATAGGTTAATGCAATAAATTGTATTTAATAGACAATGTAATACTCCTTAAATGAAAGTAAAAAAAATATGAGTCACCATACATTTTATTAACACAAAATTACATAAAGAAAAAATCTGCTGATCTCTCCTTAAAACAAAAATAGGAAACATGAAATTTTTGAACTTTATTACGATTTTCTTGAATTTTAATACTTCGTATTGCCTCCTCGTGCTTCCATTACTGCGTTTACGCGGTTTGGCATGCTGTACACCAAGTTCCTTATACGATTTTGGGGAATATTCTCCCATTCCTCTGTGAGAGCAATTTTGAGCTCACGAAGCGTGATTGGGGGAGGGTTTCGTTGTTTTACGCATCTGCCTAGCTCGTCCCAAGCATGCTCGATCGGGTTGATATCCGGGCTGCGCGCTGGCCACTCCATACGAGTAATGTTCATCTCTTGAAGGTAGTCATTCACAATCCTACCTGTATGAGGTCGGGCATTGTCATGCATAAATATAGCATCCTCACCTAAATTGACCATAAATGGACCAACGTGATCATTGAGGATTTCTTCCACATATCTTACGCTAGTTAAAGAGCCGTTTTCTATGATCACCAGCTCTGTGCGACTTTCAGAAGAAATTCCGGCCCACACAAGTACAGACCCACCACCGTAGGCTACTTTTTCCTCGATGCATGCTTGCTTGAATCTTTCCCCTGGTCTTCGATACACTCTGTGTCTTCCATCGTGCTTGTAGAGCATAAATTTTGATTCGTCGGAGAACATAACTTTTGACCAATCTTCAATACTCCAATTTACGTGGCTCTGGGCATATCTTAGTCTTGAAATACGATGCCCACGCTCCAGTTTAGGGCCGTTTGCAGTTCTAAGGGGTTTTAAGTTAGATTCAGCAAGCCGACGTCTTCCTGTCCATGCACTTGGGTTACTTCCTCCGAGGCGTCGAAACTGATTGGTGAGTTCAGTTCCTGTGAGAAAGCGATTTCGAAGCATGGTGTTCACCAAGTATCGGTCTTCTCGTGCTGTGGTATACCTGGTTCTGCCCGTTCCTGGTCTGCGTAGGTTAGAACCAGTTTCTTCGTAACGTCGGAGAACTCTTTGTACTGTTGACAGCGACACACCAACAGTCCTGGCTGTATCGCGCTGACTCCGGCCGGTTTCCAGCATTGTAAGTATTCTGGTGCATTCTTCAGGCGTAAGCGACATAATTTCAGCTTGAATAATGAATATAGAGCACTATCAACATGGTTTATGTACCCACATAAATGACAGATTACAAACAAAAGCAAAACCAAATGCTGTAATTTCGTAGTTCCATCTTCGAAAGTGGCCCTTTTTCAAATTTGATTTTTTTATGATATAACTTTACAATAACTAAGAAGTTTTAATACCTTCATTTAAGGAGTATTACATTGTCTATTAAATACAATTTATTGCATTAACTTAGCATTTTTAGTTTCCGAGATTTTTAGGATTCTTTAAGTGACCCGGATTCATTGCTCTCGAGTGTATATAAACCATTATCATTACATAGTATAAAACAAAGTCACTTTCCGCTATCTGTCCCCTTATATGCTTATATCTTTAAAACTACGCAACGGATTTTCATGCGGTTTTTTTAATAGTTAGAGGGTGTCATCGGGGTGGTTTTGATCTATAATTCATATATGATGTTGTAAAGAAAAAATGATAATTCTCGAAATTTAGCACTTTAATTGCAAACGCTGGCTGAACCCTAAGTGATAGATCAAAACAATGTTCTACATTATTAAACACCTTCAGAAGGTCTACAAAAAAGTCCGCGAGAGCATATGTCTATCTCTTATGGATAACCCACAATGACCATTTTTATTTTTTTACTTTTTTACAAGAAATAATGGCTTATTTTCGAAGCGATTTTCAACATTACAGCATTAATTTTTATCCAATTAAGTGTCTTAAATAGATTGTGCATCTAATATAGATGATCCTGGCCCTTTACAGCATGCAATTTAAACGAATATTTTCGAAGATATTGCAGTATTAACATGGCGGAATAGCTGTTAAAGCCGATAAATAGCAGAAATTGAACCTCACGATATCCAAAATTTTTCTCATTTATTACTTTTGATGCGCACCAGAGTTCGCCGGGTCAGCTAGTTAATCATAAAAACCACCCTGTTAACACCCTATAACTATTAAAAAAAAACATCAAATTCCGTTGTGTTGTTCCAAAGATTCAAACATATAAGGGGACATATAGTGGAGAGCGACTTTGTTTTATACTATGTAATGATATCTACATATTGTTAATCGTTAATTGCGTCGTCCAGGTGATCTGGAAGTGGAGCACAGATCGCAAGACTTTTTGATTCAGAAATCATGCAATCAGTGCTCCACTTCCAACAAATTCTGGCTCACACCAATGACACTTCGGAATTCTCTCGCAAAAATTCGACAAGTCGAGCTTGACTACCACGGTCTCCACTTTCTGGTACAAAAGGGCGTCAACTTATAAAAAAGTAAATGCAGACAGAAAATAGATAATCTAAATTCTAGAGTACTGTAGATTTGATAAGTTATGAGATTCAAATGGCGAATTTCCTTCCATAAATTACCTTAACTATATTTAAGTAAAGATGCAAGAGAATGGATGATGTAAGATTGACTAAGCAGATATAAAATCCATAAGCAGATGGATGTAGGAGTCAAGGACGGCGAAGACAATAATTACATTACATTACATTAGGAGCCTCAAAAATCGACGCACGTGCATGAAAAGAGTTATGAAGGTCAACGAGTGAGGCCTGTAAGAACGTACCTTATGGCGCTCCGTTCTCTCTGTCTACCCCGCATGGGATTTGGCGTGAAGTATGTATGTAGCTATATTTAATTTTTATTAGGTAGGTTTTGGTAATAAATAATTTTCATATTAAAACTTGATGGTTTTTATTATTTAAAGTTGTGTACCAAAATGATGTAAAACTAAGTAAACTCGAAATATATGTATGTAATATTTGTTATCGTCAGTATGTTAAAATGGTTTTATCAGAATACGTTGTGCTTTAGATATGTCATTTGTAAGACTAAATTTAAACAAATTTATTTTATTCAACAAACACTTAATACAAATGTTGATAAGAGTTATAATTTTTTTGGAGAAATACAAAATAATATTATATTAGTTAGTTTGTTTAATTTGGGAAAGTGTGAGATAGCAGCAAAAAGCTATAAATAAAACACTAAAGCGCCGCATCGTATCAAAACTAGAGGTCCAAAATAATTTAAAATATGAATTTTAAATGCTTATTTTAAGTAACTTCGAAAAGTTTATACAATTGGGATTTCGTGTCCGCATAACATACATATGAAAGGCTATAACAAATATAATTAAGTCACAACAATATTCATTAATGATGATTATTAATACGAGTAGTCTCGGTGGTCCAGTACAGGACGAGCACATGGCTTCTGTATCCAGAGGTCGCGGGTTCAAATACAGGCAAACGCCAATGAATTTTCGAAATTAATTTCAAAAGTTATGTATGATAAATTGATAAATATACATGACTAAAGACTTAGACCCGATATGGCAATAGGTTCGCCACATTCTATTTGGGACATAATCATAACGGCGAGTCGAGGCTTAACAGCTACCTTACGCCTTCGGGTAGAAAAAGGTGTAGGTGTTATTTCGTAACTTCACGCCTTTTTTACCCGAAGGGCGACTGTTAAGCTTTGAATAGCCAACTCGTACAATACATCGGGCACCATGTTTTCAGTCATCAATATTTATCACACATAACTTCCGATCGAATGAAAAATACCGTGATAAGGGAAAAATGCAAGTTGGAGGATGATGTTGTGACCAAGATCCACCTTGGTCACAACATCATCCTCCAACTTGCATTTTTGAAGTATGTTAAGATGGTTTGGTCATGTTGCAAGAATGAATGAAAGACTGACTAAAAAAGTATATGAGGCGAATGTGAGTGGCAGGGTCGAGATCGGGAGACCAAGACGGGGTTACCACGACCAAATAAAGGTCTGTTTAATAAAGGCACACGAAACGTGAATGCATATTAACATTTGAGACTCTAGTAAATAAATCGTTAAACGATATTGTTTGTGGCCATTCAAGTGTTATAATGTCTATTGACAAAAGATTTTATGACTGACGTACAAACAGAATTTATTAGTCCCAATTATTTTGAATAGTAACCTCAAATACGAATTGCTAGAAAAGATTTAACATTACATTCACGTTTTTTCTTGGGAAAACAGGGCAAAGTGAAAGAAGCTTTATTTTCATAGGTCCTCACAGACACGTGAATATAGTCAATGTACAACATTTAACATATTATTTAAAAAGAAATCTTTAAGATGATGAGCGCTTGAGGGAAGTGCCTCCGTAAAACAAGAAAACACGGACGCAATAGCCACGAGTGGTTTGATTCCGAGTGTAGGTGCTATCATGAGAAGAATCGGGCAAGAAACTCATTTGCTCCCTTTCTTACAACGATCCAGCGTGTCACCCCATGGTAAGTGACTAGCGCTGCCTATGAATATCTCAAGAACGAGAGGGTTCTTGATCCTTTAAAATGGCATAGGGAAGAGAGAGAGAAGGGTACGGGGATTGTAAATAATATGTGATGCAGATTTTTTCTATTAACAAGTTTGTAAGTGTTTAATATTTTCTAGATTTGATAAGTTTAAATATATTTCGTATACTTGAAGAAGTTGTCAGGATAATAGAATGAACGAATCATTGTTGTAAAAAACCATTTGAAATTGTATGAGTGAACAAAATGAATGATTTAGATATAACCCTAGTCAAATTTGGGCTGAATAATTCGATTTGAATGAGATTGAATGAAATTAACTGAGTGCAATGAAGTGCGTCATCAAAGTTTCTAGCTATTTACAGAGTATTTTAACAAAGTATTTGGCAAACGTAAAACATTGTCAAGTAGATACTAGACTGTACATAATATTGTGTTTTATTTATAAAGTAAAAGATTTAACGCTATCTAAGTGACTGTTGATGTAAATTATACAAAAGGAAAGTTCTTTTAGGGTTCTGCTAATACGAAGCCATGAACGATTATTATCTGCGCATTGATACAAGAATACAACACCACGCTTCAGAATGAAGAAGTCGTGAGATCGAATCCGGACTCACACCAATTCACTTCGGAAGTTATGTGTGATAAATGGCAAAAAGTTTAGTCAACTGTTCCAATTTAGAATGAAAAAAATACTTTTTTTTTTTTTTTTTTTTTTCTTTTTTTTTTTCACTCTGCGGGTAGTTGGATAGAGGTGCAAAAATTTTACGCTCTGTATAATTTTAATAGTATTTATTGATAAAGTAATATATTTAAAAATTTTATGCTGGATATAAGCAATTAATACCAAATACCTGCCAGTCAAGTGTTATCTTCGCAATCAATACACTACTGGATAACTTTAACTACTGAGTGTCTCTCATCACTTATTATGGAACAATCTACTTTGTACAAGTCACTTGAAGAACTTAACAAGTCTTTTAATGAAAGAATGAATCTCTTTGAGACACAACTGCAACAGACTTCAGGTACACAAACTAGTTTGCCTGCTCTGGCTGCGGAGTTCATGCAGTTCAAGACATTTATTACTGGAACACTAAAAAATCTACAGGAACAAATAGATGTCTTGGCAGCCCAAGTCGATTCTATGGATATGCGAGGCCGCAGGAAAATGCTATTAATACATGGAGTACCTGAAAACAAAAAAGAAAAAGTTGAAGATGTTGTGACTGAAACCATTAAAAACCATCTTAAGCTTGATGATTTTCAGACATCTGCTATTAGACGATGCCATAGGATGGGGCGTTCAGCTGGCATCAGCAATCCCAGGTCCATAGTGGTCAAATTGGAATCCGTGGCTGCAAGAGATGAAATATGGTTTAGTAAGACTAAGTTAAAAGGCACTGGCATAACCATATCGGAATTTCTAACAAAGCAACGTCACAGAGTTTTCATGGAGGCACGAGACAAGTTTGGAATAGCTAATTCATGGACCAAACAAGGTTTTACTTACGTCCTTATTAACAATGAGCGGCATAGAATTAGTACTCTCAAGGAACTAAGCAAACTTGAGCCTGGCGTAACTAAAAAACAAAATGTTGGTGTAAAGCCACTGGTGAAATCCAAACGCACAGCCACAAAAAAGTAAATTCCTTGTTTTGTTTTTGTAAGGTATAACTTTATTGTTTTTTCTATTATTGTTCTGTCTTGATACCGCCCTAGCTAGCTATAAATTCTTTTACAATTTTATTCAATTTCAGCTGAACCCTGTTGGCTGTTATTGTTTTAGTACTTGTTTGACATTGACAGGTTAGTTATATCTTCACACTTCTATACTCTATGGATTTTTTTTGTTTTTATAAATGGGTGTTCGGCATGGATGCCGAGTTTTATAAATAAAATAATTATTTTGTTCGTAAACCGTTTTAAATTATAGAGCTGGGGTACTTGTAATTGTGGCAGTGATGGAATAACGATTGAGATTAATTTCGTTATATTTTGAGTTAACGATACGTACCTTATGGAGACAATTGATCGATGGCACAACTGGCAGGTTGATTATTGATTTGTTGTTTTGATTGATTATTATTTTATATCAATTTTATTGTATTTAATTAATATTATTATATTTAAATTAGACTTAACATAGCCTAAAATTTAGTTATATGACTGATACTGACGATATCAGCGATAGCGAAAGTTTTTACTCCGCATGCAGCCTTGAAACTGATGGCAGTTTTTCAAGTATTCCCATTTTAGCGGACAGTCTGAAATCTCAGTTTAGTGATGTACCGAAAAATTTCAATGTTGTTCATATCAATGTCCAGAGTATTCCGGCACACTTCTCTGATATGCTGGCCACTTTTGACTGTAAGAATGTTCATGCTATCCTTGTTTCTGAGTCGTGGTTAAAACCATGTCTCCCATCTTCTTTATATTCCCTTCCCGGGTTCAACCTCATTAGGAATGACCGTGCAAATGGTGGAGGTGGAGGTGTCGCTATTTACTTACGTTCATATCTGACACACAAAATTGTTGACATTTCCCCACAATCATCGTCAAATTCCGGCGAGCACCTATTCATTGAGGTTGAACTTAATCAATCCAAACTCCTAGTCGGCGTCTACTACTGTCCTTCGTTACGTATAGATTACTTCTCCTCCTTTGAAACAGTATTGTTAAATCTAATGCCTTCTTACAGTCACACCGTAATAATGGGCGACTTCAACACATGTTTACTGAAAAATGACAACCGCTCCAAAACTCTTCGTGCTCTTACTCATTCTTCTAATCTCTCTATCCTACCTCTTGATGCTACTCATCGCTTTCCTCATTCTATCCCCTCCCTCCTAGATCTTATCATGGTTTCTTCAAAGGAGCGCGTCGCTAAGCATGGACAATGCCCAGCGGACGTGTTCTCGTACCATGACCTAATTTTCCTTTCATATAAACTTCGTCCACCTAAGATTAGGGCTAAAACTCTATTACAACGCAATTTTGGTGACATGAATCTTAACAGTCTCCAAGAAGATGCTAATAACATTGACTGGACGCAGCTCGTCACCTCAAACTGCGTTAACGAACAAGTAAATATTTTTAATAATAAGATCCTACAACTCTTTGATAAACATGCACCTACCAGAGTCGTAAAGATCAAGCATCCACCGGCGCCATGGTTGACTGACAATATTAAGCAACTAATCTCACAGAAAGCAGCCGCTAAATTCAAATATAAAATAAAACCTACTGACACGAATTTTAAAAAATACACATCTATCCGGAATCACTGCAATAAGGTGTGTAGAGATGCACAACGCCAGCACATTCATAAGTCCGTTGAGAACGGAGATCCTGCGAAAATCTGGAAATTTCTTAAAAAATTGGGGGTAGGAAAATCCCAGCTAGAAACAAATCCGACACATTTCAACGTTGATTTACTTAATCAGAATTTCTCGGCCTCATCCAATTTTGATAGGACTCTAAAGGCTGACACAATTAGTTATCTTTCATCCATTCCTACCCCCGCATCTCCACCCTTACTTCTTAATCTATTTACTGCTTGTGATGTTAGGGAGTGCATAAAATCCATAACATCTAACGCAGTTGGATGTGACTGTATTAGCCGTAATATGATCCTACCAATCCTGAATCAAATCCTACCTATCATTTGCCATATTCTTAATTTCTCTATATCCAGTGGCGTCTTCCCATCTGCTTGGAAAGATGCGCAACTTATTCCTTTACCCAAAAAGCTAAAGCCAGTTTCCCTTTCTGACTACCGTCCTATTTCTATATTACCCTTCCTTTCCAAAGTACTCGAAAAACTTGTCCACAAACAACTAAGCAACTTTTTCCATAAAAATAACCTCCTGAATCGAATGCAGTCCGGTTTCCGTCCCGGCCACAGCACCACCACTGCCCTTCTCAATATTACGGATGATATCAGGTCCGGTATGGATTGTGGCAAACTAACAATGCTGGCACTGCTGGATTTCAGCAATGCGTTCAATACGGTAGACTTTGATATACTTCTGTGCCTACTTCGCTCCCATAACATATCTCCAACGGTTATAGATTGGTTTCGCAGTTACTTGTGTGGACGCCGACAACGTGTACACATTGAAAATACCTTGTCTCGCTGGTGTAATACATCTGTCGGCGTACCCCAAGGTGGCGTTTTATCTCCTTTACTTTTCGCAATTTTTATTAATTCCATTCCAAATAACATCGTTTCCTCTTATCACCTTTATGCAGATGATCTCCAACTTTATTTACAGGGTCCATTGACCGAGCTTACTGACACCGTCGATACTCTCAATACGGATTTAGCTAGGATAAGTGCATGGAGCAAGGCTCATGGATTGACAGTGAATCCGTCGAAAACCCAGGTAGCTCTAATAGGTAGCAGCCGGCTCACTTCCAGGGTGGATAAGCAACGATTGCCGCCGATAATTTTCGATGGGACTGTCATACCTTTAAGTGATAATGTTAAAAATCTAGGCATAGTGATTGACTCTGATTTAACATGGGGTCCGCAATTACAAGAGGTGAGCCGTAAAATATTTTACTCAGGTCGTTCTCTAAAGAGGCTGCGTAATTTTCTTCCCACTGTCACCAAAATCGCGCTTGTGAATTCCCTTCTATTGCCCATTATTGATTATGCAGATGTCAGCTATCCTGATCTTGCCGAAAACCAATTTGAAAAGCTTGAGCGTCTCCAAAATTATTGTATTCGATTCATATTTGGTTTGCGCAAATATGATCACGTCTCACAATTTCGAAAACAACTCAAGTGGTTGCCTATACGACATCGCCGGAATGCTCATATTCTCTCAATTCTATATAACATCTTGTTTAACCCTTCGACTCCTTCCTATCTTAAAGTACGGTTTCAGTACTTACATGAAACACATAGTCAAAATTTAAGGTCATCTCATAATCTGAGGCTGAAGGTGCCCGAGCATTCTACATGCTTCTATGGCAGGTCCTTCACCGTAACTGCAGTACGTCTGTGGAATGACTTGCCAATTAATATTCGCAATGCCAAATCTCTGTCAATTTTTAAAAGGTTGGTAAAAGATTATTACCTAGACAGTACAGCATAATCTCTAAATTTACTATACATAATATATGTGTCATGTTAAGTTGTATGTATTTATGTATGTATATATTATTGTTAATATTTGTGTATGTGTATGTATTATATTATTATTTTTATATTAATTTTGTTATTTGCACTAACAACTACCTCTCTCTTCTTAGCAATCTATCCCACGGTTGCCTGGAAGAAATCGCTGTCAGTGATAAGGCCGCCTATTGTACTGTATTTATCTGCATAGTATATAAGCATAGTTTTAAGTAGTAAATTTGTACAATAAAGTGTAAATAAATAAATAAATAAATAAATAAACTCGAGTCTTAACTTTGGGTAGAAAATGGTATGGAGTTATAGATAAACTTGATAACATATTAATATAGCAAAATATTCAAAATTATTTGAGATAATATATGTATAATGAAAATATAACTGTCTCTATGTAGGTAAATATTTTATTGCCATATAATCAATTGAAATGTTTTAACTATGATTCAAGAAATAATTACTGTATTACTCACAATACACCATAAAATTGCATACGTAGAGATCTTACGTAATATCTTAAAATAATTCCAAATACAATTAGGTTTTGACGTGTCTTATTTGCTGTTAGTCTGTCATCATCATGTAATAAAATTAAACATATTTTAAGACTTGACAACAGTTTTGATAACGGATTGCGTTTGTGTCACATCAAAATAGGTTTATACAAAATAGTATATTTGCATTATGATAATATGACTGTCAGCGTAAATAAATAAAAAAGCATAATCTAGAAAGGCATCTTAAAATATTAATCGTGCCATCTTTTCAAGAGAAGAAGCCTTTGGAGTTTCAGTTGGAGTAGGGTGAGGAAACAGCGTAAATCGAGCATTATGGAGATTCCTAGGTGCACAGAATGTTAGCGGAAAAGCCCAGCTAGCAATCTACAATAATCCTGACGCTAACATCTGGAAGCGGGAGTTAAGTAAGGCAGAGTGTGCTTGAAAGTAGGATAAACGCGGTCGAAATGAGGACACTGGGCAAAATTTGCAGAGTAATACTCGCTGACCACGTCGAAAACAAACCACAACATACCTTCCATGAACAAATACAACGAGTTTTGGTGGAAGGTAATGTCAGAAGCCTTAAAATCAAGGCACGTGTATGAAAAGAGTTATGAAAGTAAAAAAAGCGAGTGTAAGAATTTGCCTTATGGCGCTCTGTTCTCTTTGCCTACCTCGCATGGGATTTGGTGTGAAGTTATGTATTTAGGTGTTTAGAATAATATGTATGCAGATACTTACTGATAATGTGGATCATAAACGATGCGAACACCACAACCCAACCCCAACCTCCATCCGGTGGTGGTGAAGGACTCTCGGTACTTTCCCGCGAGTTATCCGAATTTTGGGCACCGTTGCCATTTTTGCCATTCTTCACGACTCCGTGAGACATTCTTGGACATCAATTTTGAACAACTTTACTGTGTTTTTGGCACTTTTCACTTGTTCTAAGGCTTTCTATTTGATATGAATTTTCCTATTGTATATTTAAATATCACAAGATTTATTAGTAAAAAATATTATTTTTATTTATACTTATATTGTCGTTAAGATATGTTTGATGTTTTACGATTTTAAGCGCAATTTAATTTTAAGAATATATCTATGTTGTTTTGTAAATAGTTTTGAAATATAAGAGCACGGCAGCAAATGCTTAAAGGGTAGTTTATTTTTTTATCTCTAACGAAGCACTCTTTCAGCAGAAACCAGGTATTCATCTGTAACAAGAAATAATATAGAATAAATACTTAATAAACAGAATAAAAATAACTTTGAATACGAACAGGAAGGCTTCTACTAAATTTTGTAGAGGTTTTTTTGTTGTTGTTTTATTCGGCTGTAATTTGAAAAAGCGATTTTGAAAACGCATCATCCTATTGGTGCTCATGTAGTAACAAATATGGTAGCCCCTGACCCACTTTCATTCATAACATTGAAATATAATATATAAATAAATCGTTTGTGAATAGTTGAAGTGTCTGCTTGAGCAAGACAAGCAAAAAAATTAAACTTGTTGTATGGAAGCCCTCTTAAATATTTATTGTATTTTTGTTTATAACGGCAATAGAAATACATCATCTACGAAAATTTCAAGTGTCTATCTATCACCGTTTAAAAGTACGGACGGAAAGTGAAGTCTCAGGAATAGGGTCACGCTTTGGGTACGGAATCTTAAAAACTCAAAATAAATATAATTATTGAATTGTTCCACAAATATAGGTGGATATTGGCGCAAAGGGAATAATAAATAATTAACAATAAATTTATATAATTGCGCCAACAGCTAAGAGGATAACAGGAACTCGCCTTGGTATGGTATGGGCATGTAATGAGGAGGGATATTGCGAGAAGAATGATACTAAGCGATGTATACATACATATTATACATACATAACTTCACGCCTTTTTCTACCCGAAGGTGTAGGCAGCGACTGTTAAGCCCCGTCTCGTCGTTATGTTTACGTCCCAAATAGAAAAGGTGGCGAACCCATTGCCATACCGGGCACGAAGTTCTTAGTCATCGATATTTATCACACGTAACTTACGAAATTAATTTTGAAAAGTCATTGACTGGATCTCTGGATTCAGAAGCGGAGTGCTCGACCACTGGACCAGCGAGACTAATCGATGCAATTTAATAAATGCCATGAGATAAAATGAAAAAAAATTTAAATCTTTTTATTTTTGTAGTCGTTTAGAATTAACACTACGTTCTATTTAAATGACATCTGACAATGTCCTCAGCTGATAACTTCACAAGACATCACATTTTGTTAGTTTCTTAGTACACCTTGTTACTCTTGATAAATCAACTTTTATGTCAGAAATGTTACAGATAGCGCCTTTTGACATTATCCGAATCTGATCTGAAATCCTATCAATGAATATAAATACATATCTGGCTGATAAAGCAACAAATAGAATAGTAGACTTCATGTCACTTTTAAGTGATACGATTGAACGAGTTCAAAATTATAAACCCCAATTCATCAGATGTTGCTAATAATAATTAATAATGGCTTAATAATGGCGATGATGGGAAGAATTATTTACTATTAAATGTTTTAGGAGCTGGTGGTATAGGAATTTTGTTTGGAAAATCACAGGTTCCAAAACACGCAAATGTGTTTTCAAAAGTTGTCAATAGTCTATCCCTATCTACGTGGACAAGACATAATGAAGAAGACGTTTCTCCTGTGCACGTCACTGAGGTCGATTTTTAGCAGTTACGTCCCATCCAGCAGGTGTGCTCCAACTTAACATAACAAACATAACATAAATTAACTTCACGCCTTTTCCTACCCTATATTGTAGGCAGTGGCTGCTAACACTCAACCTTCGGTCCGCGGGATAAATTATACCGTTAAATATTGTTTCCTTCTAACAATCCTACTTCTCGTCTTGGTGGTGTGGAAGTAGACCACTCACCTTCTGAATCAAGAAGTCCTAGAATCTGGGCTCACACTAATGAATTCTCAAAACTCTTTTCGGAAGTTATGTGTTATAAATATCGATGACTGTCAACATTCTACCCAGTGTATAGCAATTTCATGCGGAACGTGCAATTTCGGTGAGTCGAGGCAAAACAGCCGTTACAGCCGGTTACACGAGATATCGCTACCGAGATCTTCATAATTTTATACGCGTGAATGTAATTTATTGTTGTTTACATATGTTTAAGGCCGTTGACACAGATTAGATATTATTACATACTACAAATAAAGATAAATAGCCAATCTGTATTAATATCGTTGCTACGTAATTATTAGGTAATTATATGAACAAATGATTTATTTATACAATCTAAAACTGTTTATATGTTTATGTCTTCAATTCACTGTCGCGTTAATTTAGTTTTGTCTTTAAGCCGAGCAAATTATTAGTATAGGGGTCTGGCCTCATATATGTATCTAAGTTAGAGGGAGAGAGACGTATTCTTTCGGAATTGAGATGATTTTTTATTTTCATGGGATAAGGGGCAACGAGCAGGCGTGTCTCCTGATAGTAAGCATCTAAGGCCGCCCATGGACACCTGAATCTCAATTAGAGTTACAGTTTCGTTGCCCACCTTTAAAATGGAACAGGTAAGGGGTTGGAATTCGGAAGTGGAGGGGAGAAGGGAAGAGGTTGGATACCTCACCGAGCGAGACGAGGCATCACCGGCCGATTCATGCAGCGTAGTGCGTGGTTCTACTACTGTTATAAAAGAATTAATTAATAATAAAAGATATGATAGAAATCAAGTAATAATAATAAGGTTCTAGTGTTGTTAACATAACATAACTTCACGCCTTTTGTTACCCGAAGGTGTAGGCAGCGGCTGTTAAGCCTCGTCTCGAATAGGTGGCGAACCTATTGCCATACCGGGCACAGAGTTTTTAGTCATCGATATTTCTCACACATAACTTACGAAAACAATTTCGAAAAGTCATTGGTGTGAGCCAGTGTCAGGAATAGAACCCGGATCTCTGGATCAGAAGCCGTTTGCTCAACCACTGCCCCACGGAGACTAATGTGTTCTAGTGTTGTTGTTTTACAATAATATTTATTAAATAATATTAGTTCAATATTATTTCTTGGGAACGTTTCCGTAGGAAATGTTGACATCAAGGACCGTCATGAGCGAGTTCCTTCCTTGCAGTATAAAAAAATAAACAACGTTACAATTATTGATTATACAATTATTAATACATAATGTTGTTAATATATGTTTCTGTCTTTAAAGTCGAGAAAATCTTTGTCGATATGCAGTAACTTCGTAGTTTACCTACTTTCATTTCCGAATTAAAATGTCGATAAAGTGCTAAAATTAAAATCACCGAATGGAAAATTCAGACGAGATTTATGACAAGTTGTTGAAAGAGATACTCACATCTGTTGGATTGAATTTCAAATGCCGTCGCTTATAAATGCAAGTTGTTAATTAAGAATGCTTTAAAGGAGTATGAAAGTTTCGTCAATTGCAGAGAGGTTAAGAGGAAGAGAAAAGAAAGGAAGAGGCCTTGCATGGTATGAGGAGGAATGTAGCTAGAAGAATGATAAACCTGAATATGCATGAGAATAAGAAGAGAGGAAGACCTAAGAAAATTTGGATGGATTTTGTGAAAGATGACATGAATAAATAAAATAAAATGCCTCCTCACATTAAAATATTCTCGGATCAAACACCAGCACAGCAAAAATATTTTTTTGCAGTCAAAGACGAATTGAACCGACGCACAAATGAGGGTGAAAATAATCTCATTATTAAATATCTAAATGGCATACCAACAATTACTACGCTCACCCCAAAAAACTAACAAACAAACCAACTACCAAGAACATCAGTTACCAAATAGTCAATAACTACCAAGATATTCAGACTGTCAAATCATATTTAACATTTTTCTATTTAAACGCTAGAAGTATCCGAAAACATGGTAAATTTGACGAACTGAAATGTATTATATCCTCAATACCCACCACCATAGACATAATATTAATCACAGAAACATGGATAACATCAGATGATCAAGCATTACAATTACAGATACCTGGCTACACACACTATTACAATATTCGACATGATAGTGTAGGCGGAGGTGTATCGGCCTATGTACACGATAGTTTGAAGCATAGTTTGAATGAATCAACCTATATAAGTGGTGTCAATTACCTATGGATTCATCTTCAGAAATGCCAACTAGACATTGGCGTCATTTACAATCCTGGTAACACAAATAACAGCGACTTTCTGCAAATACTTGATCAACAGCTGCATCAAAGGAAAAGATCAATTGTTTTTGGTGATTTCAATATCGATTTACTAACAAAAAATAATAAATTATGCCAATACAAAGAAACGACAAATGAAGCAGGATACATCTTTCTCAACAAAATAAATAAGGTATACTGTACAAGGGATTGTGCTAGAAAACAATCGATTCTAGATCACGTTTATACCAATCTAGAAACAAATAAATTTAAAATGGCTATCATAAATTCGTCTATGTCAGACCATAAGCAAATATATTTACAAATCGACAAATTTAAACCTCCCCGCAAGAGTCGTAAGATATATCAGGCGTTAGATTACACTAAATTATACAATTCAATGAAGATGGAGGGACTTGAAGGCGAGTACGATGACTATTTAACTTTAGAAACTGAAATTAAATATCACATAGAAGAAAATAAAGTACGGAAAACAAAAATATTAAATCCACCACGAGATGACTGGATTAACGGAGATATTATAACTGGTATACGTGACAGAAACTACTTATGGAGAACTCATAAAAATAATCCCAACAACAAAACATCGAAAGAACAATTTGAAAACAAAAAAAAAGCTTTAACAAGATTAATTCAAAATACTAAAAACACATATTACTTCAGACAATTTAGCAAATGTTTAGATAAACCAAAAAAAATGTGGGCTCTTGTAAATCTATTAGCAAGTAACAAAATCAAAAATCGGTGTGCACCTTCGAAATTGATAATAGACACAAAGGTAGTAATAGACAAAACTCAAATCTGTAACGTATTTAATCAGTATTTCTCAACCATAGGATTTACACTAGCGCAAAAAATCCCAAAAAAATTTCATGACATATCTTTTATAACTCACATCAAAACTCACTCACAAGCAGATATAGAACTAAGCAGTCTGGAACCATGTACTACTGAAGAAATAACAAAAACGATCAAAGCTCTTGATAATAATTCTAGTAGTGGTATTGACGGTATAACTACTAAGGCTATTAAATGCCTGCAAAATTTAATTGTTAGTCGGTTGGTCAAATGTTTTAATAAATTAATGGTGGACGGCGAATTTCCAGACTCACTAAAAATTGCTAAAGTTACACCTATATTCAAATCTGGTCCGGAAACTGACCCAGGTAATTATCGCCCCATTTCAGTCCTGCCAATACTTTCAAAAATTTTCGAAAAGATATTGCATACAAGACTATTAACATATTTAGATTCTTTTAATTTCATTTCAAACCGACAATATGGTTTCAGAGCCAAAAGTAATACTACTACTGCCACAATTGACCTTGTAACCAATATCAAAGCAAATATAGACCAAAAAAAAATTGTTGTAGGGGTGTTTATCGACTTGAAAAAGGCTTTTGATACAGTAAGTCATAAACTGTTACTCT
This sequence comes from Euproctis similis, assembly GCA_905147225.2. Lineage (NCBI taxonomy): Eukaryota > Metazoa > Arthropoda > Insecta > Lepidoptera > Erebidae > Euproctis > Euproctis similis. The sequence goes on along the minus strand of LR990112.1, from coordinate 15,716,179 downwards.
ATAAATTAGAAGGTATAGGTATCAAGGGAAAAGCACTCAAAATTTTTTCATCGTATCTGACTAATAGATCGCAGTTTGTTAAAATCGATGACGTAACCAGCGATAAATCACTTATTACATGCGGAGTTCCCCAGGGCTCAATTCTTGGACCACTTTTATTTAATATCTACATAAATGACATGGAACTTTGATGCCGACCTTTGATGGCACCTGAACACATATAGTCTCACAGTTGCGCTGCCAGCCGTTACAATGGCAAGAGCCTCTTTTGGTCGATATTCTGAAAGGTTGTGGTATTTCACCGGTCGAGCCGACCCATTCATGCAGCGAACTGCGTGGCTCTGCCACTGTCTAATAAATTCTCATGGCGTATAGTCGACAAATGAATTCTACAAAACCCATACATTAGAATATACAAAAGCGCTATTTTCAAAGTACATATTGATGTAGTTAATATTTAGTTTATTTTTCAAGAACATGTTTATTCTTGAATCGTCTTGTTAGTAACGATTCAATTAAATTTACACACTCATAATAAAAAAGCCATTCGTTAACGAGAAATAAACAACACAGATGGGGTCACTCACTGCGTATAAAACGTTAATATGTAAAAAGACCTTAAAGACCAACAAATTGTTTGGGCTTACTCAAAGGTATTAACTGCATCCTCCTTCGAACTTTACTTTTTTAATTGTCCTATTAGATCAAATGATTTTATTTTTGTTCCAAACATCTAAAGATATTTTTTTTTACTTATTTGTTAAGTTATAACAAAACGGAAAACGAGCATCCGCTTCTAAATCAAAGGGTCTCTGGTTGAAATCTACGCTCGCACCAATGACTTTTCGAAATTACTTTCGGAAGTTATGTGTGACAAATATCGATGACTGACAACTTTGTGCCCAGTATGTCAATAGGTTCGCCACCTATTCCATTTCAGACTTAAACATAACGGCGAGACGAGGCTTAACAGCCGCTGCCTACACCATCGGGTAGAAAAAGGCGTGTCGTTATGTTATGTTAAGAAATATGCACACGGATGCGTCTTTGTTCTGGTACCTACACGTTTTGATCTGCACTGACATTGGTGTCGATATGTTATCAGTTCCCGATAAAAGGTCGCGCACATCCTTGCTCAAAGAGCACAAGTATCTTGTATTGAACAAATTTATTTGAGACGAATATTTGAGTATAATATTTCTTTTTTACTTCATTTACTACGACGAATCAAATCAATGGCTTTTCGACCACTGGACAACCGAGTTATCGATAAGTATTGACGACCGACAAAATTGATGTTCGGTTTAAGACCACCTATTCCTTTGGTGACGGAATTGTTGTACGGGTAGACAAAGATCCTATCCTAGTAGATCCTATTTATTATCCTTATATAGTCATTACATAGTATAAAACAAAGTCACTTTCAGCTGTCTGTACCCTTATCTTTGAAAATACGCAACGGAATTTGATGCGGTTTACCATGATACGTAGAGGGTGTAAACGGGGTGAACTATATGGGGTTATCTCTTCTATTCTATTTATTTCCCGACGTTTCCAATTCTTTACAGAGATCATTTTCACACGAGTAATGAACAAAAAAAGTCGCGAAATAAATATAAAATAAGTTCTAATTAAACGCGATATTTTTCATAAAAAGTTGTTTTAATGGTGCATACTACACCATCAACGACTTCATGACTGACAAGTCGAAATGGGACCGTCAAATTGCTTGTTCAACGCGGATATTGTAGTTGGTGTATTGGAATTTGTTCACTTTTTCGGAGTGGAGGCGTTCTGTAATAATTTCTGATAGCTTTTTAATTTTAAATTTGCCTTGATATTGTGTTCAATATGTGATACTTAAATTTTATTCTTTGCCACAATTGTTGCACAACGTTACCACTCTAATTAAAAGATGTCGCGTCAGTTGTGCTCGACTACTATGATCGCATAGAATTTCTTAGTTAACATGTAGGACGTTGATTTTAATTTGGTTGGATTTTAATTGTGATTGTCGAGTATTCTGTTTGCTACACCTTTTATTCACCAACCTACGGATTTGTTTTCAGTAGTTATAATAATATTGTTACTTATTTCAAATGGTTTTGAAAAGAGTATTTGGCACATGAGTTTCTTGCCCGATTCTTCTCATGATAGCCCCTACACTCGGAATCGGGCCTGGCAATTGCGTCCGTGTCTTTTTTTCTTCCACGGAGGCACTTTCCACAAGCGCTCGTGTTTGTATTTAATCTATACATATAATAAAATTGTAGAAAAGTCAAAACTGTACATTGAATATTTTTTAAAAAGAATACTTGGTGTGTGATCTGCAATCGATACCGAAGCCAAAAATATACTTTTTAGAATTTTTGTCTGTTTGTCTGTTTGTCTGTTTGTCTGTATGTATGTCCGGGATAAACTCAAAAAGTACTGCATGGATTTACTTCAAATTTGGCACGAAAATTATTAAGAAGTCGGGTCAACATATAGGCTACATATTATCACGCTATCACCTACGAGGAACGAGCAGTGAACCTTTATTTCTTCAATGTATTCTGTAGCAACGTGTAATCTAACGACGCATATTTGTATGTTGTTATGGTGTTATTATGTTAATAACCATGCTTTAATCTATACATATAATAATAATAATAATGTAATATAAGTTAGCTTCACATTTTAATTAACTTATGCCGTTAAACATAACAGACAATTTTAAAACAGTGCCATCTATGAGTTTTACAAAACAGAAAACATTAAGTTGAATTACACGTGTAAGCACTTTTTGGTTTTAGATATAAATAAATCTTTGAGATTTTAAAAACATCAAGTCGAATTACATGTTTAAACACTTTTTGAATATAAATAATTGAAATTTCATCATGCGCTTGCGGTCAATAGATGTTTTTAAGAGTCATAGATGGAGTTGTGCATTTTCTTCTTTAAAATTGTATCGTTAATTCTTTTCAGAGATGAGCAAGACAATTAAAAAAATGTATTTGTATATGCTAAAAACTGTTAATATTTTTGTTCGGTATTTATTGGTGTAATGATTGCTTCGTAATTTTATAATTTTACACCATTAAAAAAAAATGTTTCCTATTCGCTAACTAGATGGCGTTGGCGTCGAATTAGATCGCGCTATAATTTCGTTCACCAAAAGTGATGTTATGAGTACGGATGTCGCCGCGACAACTCATAGAAACTGGGGTTACCTGCGTTGCTATAAGTTATCGTGTGCTTAGTCGAATTTAACGTGAAAACTGAAAATACTTTCCTGAAATATAATTAAAAAAAAAAATATTTACTTAAATAAACTTCATTCGGAATCGGACTACTGCTTACTGCTTAGCTATCATTATCTGTGTGTAAATTCTCAGCGTGTAAATTATTTTCTGTTATTTTTCAAACTTAAAATAATCAAAATGCCTAGAAAACGGTCTAATCTATCCCAATCCTCAAACGATAGTCGAAGGAAAAGGTTAGCTCGATCTCTTGAAACCACCATTGAGCGTGAGGCAAGGATAGCTACTCTTCGAGAACACAATGCGGAAATTCGAGATGGAGAAAGTAGTACGTCGCGCCAGTCCCGATTAGATACTATGCGCACTCAAAATGCATCGTTGCGGTCTCTGGAAAGTATAGAAGCATACGAAATGCGGCTATTAAATGATCGGAAGCGCCATGCTGAGTCTCGCGCGTCAGAGACATACACGCAACAAGAGACAAGACTGAGTTTGCAGCGCAGCCGCACTTATGCCGCTCGATCGTGCGAGAGTGCTGAAATTCGAGAAGCTCGATTGGAAAGCGACCGGGAGCGTCACGCTGAGTCTCGCGCGTCAGAGACGTACACGCAGCTAGAGACGAGGTTGAGTTCCCAGCGCTCTCGCACAGATGCAGCTCGATTTTGTGAGAGTGTCGAAGCGCGAGAAGCTCGACTGGAAAGCGACCGGGAGCGCCACGCTGAGTCTCGCGCGTCAGAGACGTACACGCAGCTAGAGACGAGGTTGAGTTCCCAGCGCTCTCGCACAGATGCAGCTCGATTTTGTGAGAGTGTCGAAGCGCGAAAAGCTCGACTGGAAAGCGACCGGGAGCGCCACGCTGAGTCTCGCGCGTCAGAGACGTACACGCAGCAAGAGACGAGGTTGAGTTCCCAGCGCTCTCGCACAGATGCAGCTCGATTTTGTGAGAGTGTCGAAGCGCGAGAAGCTCGACTGGAAAGCGACCGGGAGCGCCACGCTGAGTCTCGCGCGTCAGAGACGTACACGCAGCAAGAGACGAGGTTGAGTTCCCAGCGCTCTCGCTCAGATGCCGCTCGATTTTATGAGAGTGTCGAAGCGCGAGAAGCGCGACTGGAAAGCGACCGGGAGCGCCACGCCGAGTCTCGCGCGTCAGAGACATACACGCAGCGAGAGACGAGGTTGAATTCGCAGCGGAGTCGCACTTCTCTTTCTCGGTCGATCGAAGATCATGAAGAGCGGATGACCCGGTTAAGAAGAGATCGTTCTCAGCATGCCCTTTCACGGTCGTTAGAGAACGATGAGCAGCGTGAAGAACGTCGTGCAGCTGCTCGGCAGCGGTACCACGACGTGTGTGGCGATACGTCTGCTCATCTATCGCTAGAACGGGATAGAATTCAAGAGTTTCGAGGATCTTGGTCGGGTGAACAGCGTGCGGCACAACTAGAACTAGATCGTCTGCGGCGTAGCATGAATCAACTTTCAACATCTGACGATGAATCCATGGTTTACGATATCGAAGAGCAATCGTGGCTAAATAAAGAGGGAAGTGGATTTATGTACAATGTTGCGATTAACTACGCCGCACACGGAGATATTGGTGTCTTAGAAGAAGTGTGTGCCCACTGTCAAGCCCGCAAATGGAAAGGAGAGCCCAATGGGATGTGTTGTGCATCTGGTAAGGTACGCTTGGAGTCTATGCAAGACCCACCAGATCTGTTAAGAATCTTACTAAATGGCGAACATCCGAAGTCCAGCCATTTTTTGAAAAACATCCGAGCTTATAACAGCGCCTTCCAGATGACTTCGTTTGGTGCAAATCAAATCGTTGAAGCAGGTTTCATGCCGACATTCAAGGTCCAGGGGCAAGTTTACCATCAAATCGGTTCGCTGCTACCTACAGACATTCCAAAATTTTTGCAAATTTATTTTGTAAGTGATTTTGAAGAACAAGCAAACCTACGAAGTAGACACATCCCCAATTTGGACCCTGTTCTGGTCAGAGGATTGCAAAGTATGTTGCATAACGTTAATCCGCACATTGGCAACTTCAAAGCCGCTCTGGCGTCGGTGCCTGAGAACGAGCGCAACCGCTTTAAGTTTGTCATCAGTGCAGATAGAAAGCCGATTGCAGCCCATCCGGGACGATATAATGCGCCAACGACGAATGAGGTCGCCGTTCTCTTAGTCGATCAGGAGTGTGATAAAAGAGATATCGTCTTACGCACGCACGATGACCGGTTTCAAAGGATCAGCGAAACTCACCGCGCGTACGATTCTCTTCAATATCCGCTCATGTTTTGTCGCGGAGAGGATGGCTACCATTTCGCCCACTATAATGTAGACCCCCAGACAGGCTCCCCAAATTATAACAAAAAAACGTCCGCCATGCAGTTCTACAGCTTCTTGATCCAGCTGAGGGTGAACAATGGCTCTTATCTCCACCATCATCGTACACTCTTTAGTCAGTTTCTGGTGGACATGTATGCCAAAATTGAGACAGAGCGTTTGGTATTTATAAGGTCCAATCAAAGAAAGCTGAGAGCTGAGAACTACGTCCATCTCAGAGATGCCATGCAGAATGATGCCAATGCTCAAGATGTAGGAAGGATGGTCATTCTCCCCTCCACCTTCACAGGAGGTCCGCGGTACATGCACGAGAGGACCCAAGATGCATTTTGCTATGTGCGAAAGTTTGGTCGCCCGGACCTCTTTATTACTATCACTACCAACCCAAAGTGGCCTGAAATAACAGCTCAACTCCTTGCAGGACAGGTTTCGTACGACAGGCACGACTTGATCTCTCGCGTATTCCACCTGAAGTTGAAATGCCTTATGGATCTTCTAACAAAGGCAAAAGTGTTTGGTACAGTCCGATGTCATATGTACTCCGTGGAATGGCAAAAACGCGGCTTGCCACACGCGCATCTGCTTTTGTGGTTGGAAGAAAAGATCAGGCCTATCCAGATTGATCAAGTCATAAGTGCAGAGCTTCCGGACCCTGACGTTGATCCTGTTCTGCATCAAATTGTTAAAAGTCACATGGTGCATGGCCCCTGTGGCACGTTAAATCCAAGTTCCCCTTGTATGAAAGACGGACGTTGTACAAAAAGATTCCCAAAAAAATTTACCAACGAAACCATTACTGGTGAGGATGGATATCCCTCATACCGGCGCCGATCACCAGCAGAGGGCGGGCATTCCACTTAGCTGAGCGTGCGTGGCCAGGCGCGACCGGTCGATAACCGATGGATTGTTCCTTACTCACCAGTACTGTCCAGGACCTTCCAGACGCACATCAACGTCGAGTCGTGCACCAGCGTCGGGTCGATCAAATATATCTGCAAATACGTGAACAAAGGTAGCGATCAGGCGACGTTTGCTTTACAGAACACTGACAGAGACGAGGTGACCAAGTATCAGTCCGGTCGCTACATCAGCACGTCTGAAGCAGTTTGGCGGATACTGGCGTTCTCTATACATGACAGGCATCCTGCCGTCATGCATTTAGACGTCCACCTAGAAAACGGTCAGCGCATATATTTTGATCCCAACAACGTTGCTGAGCGCTTAGAAAATCCGCGCCAAACAACTCTCTTGGCATTTTTCAGGCTCTGCGAAATCGACCAGTTTGCGAGGTTCCTTACGTATGACGAGGTGCCTTCATATTACACGTACGACAAGCAAAGGGGAATATTTAACCGACGTCGAAGAGGAGGTGCTGTCGAAGGTTTTCCGGGAATTTTCAAGGACACCGTATTGGGTAGAGTTTATACCGTGCACCCGAATAATGGCGAATGCTATTTTCTGCGGTTATTACTTCACACGATCCGAGGCCCAACGTCTTTTGCCTTTCTGAGAACATTTGATGGCGTGGAGTATCCCACTTACCGCGCAGCCTGTGTAGCACGTCACCTTCTCGACGGTGACCAAAACTGGGATGACACCCTCGCGGAGGCGAGCGTCAGTAACAGCCCCAGCCGTATGCGTCATCTGTTTGCCGTCATCTTGGTGTTTTGTGGAGTCACGAACCCGGTAGCTTTGTGGGAAAAATATCGACATCATCTATCTGAAGATTTTCTACGAGCTTTGAGGCGTGCTACTGGAGACGAAGTCGAAGTAACTGATGAACGCGTGCTGAACACCTGTCTTAGTTCACTTCAAGACGTGGTCATTTCCATCGGCGGCAATCCATTGGTCGAATATGGGTTACCAGCTCCCCAATCATCACCGCATCAAGACCGTGGAAATCGAGAGTATAACGCTGAGACAATTTACGATCCGAGCGAAATGACCACCATACGAAATCACCATGTCGCTTTGTTCTCTTCAGAGCAAAAACAAATTTATGACACTGTTCTTAAAAGCGTTGGGCAAAACCAGGGTAAAATGTTTTTCTTGGATGCTCCTGGTGGAACAGGAAAAACATTTGTTACCACTGGCATACTTGCAGAGGTCAGGAGGCAAGGCAAAATTGCCATTGCTGTAGCGTCGTCGGGAATCGCTGCCACACTGCTTCCGGGTGGCAAGACAGCACATGCCATGTTTAAAATTCCCATCGATTTAGAGAGCACCGAAACGCCTGTTTGTGGTGTGTCACGCAATAGTGATAAGGGACACGTGCTGAAGGATTGCTCTCTGATCGTATGGGATGAGTGTACGATGGCCAATAGAAAAGCAGTTGAGGCCGTGGACAGAACCCTGCAGGACATCCGCAGGAACGAACACTTGATGGGTGGTGTCACAGTTCTATTCAGTGGCGATTTCCGACAAACGCTTCCCGTGGTGACGCGGGGATCGAGGGCTGACGAGGTGAATGCTTCGTTGAAACGATCTTCGCTGTGGTCACGAGTTCGTACGCTGCGCTTGACCATTAATATGAGAGCTCGGCTCGGCGGCAATGCACGTGCTCAAGAATTCTCCGATGTTCTTCTAAGTCTTGGCGAAGGCACTCTACCAGAGGAGAGAGGTGGGCAGGTGGTGCTTCCAGAGTCTCTCGGTAGAGTCGTATCCAGCTTAGAAGAACTCATTCGCTGTGTGTACGGGGACATCAGTCATATACCGCACCAGCAGAATTCTTGGGTATGTGAGCGGGCAATTTTGACACCCAAAAATGGTCAGGCTGAAGCAATCAACGAATGCATTCTCTCGAAAATTGAGGGGAATGAAGTGGTTTACACCTCTATAAACACTGTCATCGAGCAAGATGATGCCACACATTATCCCGTGGAATTTCTGAACTCTCTGTCAGCAAGTGGACTTCCAGCGCATACTATCAAGCTGAAAGTCGGTGTCCCGATTATGCTTCTTCGGAACCTATCTCCTCCGAAGTTGTGTAACGGGACCCGCCTTAAAGTCATCTCGCTCCACAGACACAGCATTGAGGCGGAAATTCTTACGGGTTGTGGCGTAGGCGAGGCAGTATTTGTACCACGCATTCCCCTCATACCTCATAACTTCCCGTTCCAGTTCAAGCGCGTACAGTTCCCCGTGAGTGTTTGCTTCGCGATGACCATCAATAAGTCGCAGGGGCAGACACTGAGAGCAGCGGGTGTCGACCTCAGGACGAGCTGCTTCTCACACGGGCAGCTGTACGTCGCTTGCTCCCGCGTCACCAGTCCTGACTCTCTTTACATTTTGGCTGCGGAGAGCCAAACCAGCAATGTTGTTTATAGAGAAGTTTTATAAGTATATATTTTTATCCTTTTCTATATTTATATTTTCTTATTCATTATTTTCTACATTTGCTTCAGTCGCAACTTATTACTTAATTCAGCAGAATCACCATAAAGTCATTTATTCAAAGCAGACTGAAAATCAGCACTTTTGAAGTTCAACAATTTTACAAAAGACAGTCTCCCTCTGTTACTGTACTTTCTGTATTTATGAAATGTAAAGAAGTAACGGGTAAATAAATGTTATTTTAAAAGGTATAATCGTAGGTATTTTTGGTGCTGTATAGCGTTCAGGCAGATGACGTCGCGGGCTACAGCTATACTACAAAAATTCCTGTTAAAATGAAAATAAACAATGCGGGCAACAACCATTGCTACCGCAATCTGTACTTATCCTACCAGTTACAATTTCATTTTAGAGGTAATTACTTCTCAACTGTCTATGTAAAAATATAGCTATCTGATCACAAATTCCACGCGTACGAAGTCGCGGGCACAGCTAGTTTTAAATAATATGTTATCTGTACTTGTTGACTATTTTTAAGTGTCTGTGAAGACCTATAAAAATAAAGTTATTTTGACTTTGACTATACCACAATTACCATTTAATTTCTTTTGAGGCAATTAGCATATACTAAATTACAAAAAAGGAGGCATGTTTTATTTTGTTATGTAGCTGTTTATTTGAAATACCCACTTCTGCTGGTCTTAACGTTAGTTTTTATCTGATAAGCTCGTGAGAAATTTAGCACATGTGCCCATATTCTGCTGGTTGTTGTTACTGATAGTCAATTTAAGAGTACCTACTATCTGTCACCAATAAGGTTACAATGTATCGTGTACAATTCACACGCGCCCTCTCACACTTAACTAAGCTTAATATGCAACGGAAGAATCTCACAGCCAATACTTATAAATTATTATTTAAAACAAAGAAAAATACTAAAACGGAATCAGAATATTGACGTAAAGTATTTAATGCCGCGTTTTGCTTTGTTATTCCACTTCTAAAACTTTCCCTATCCTATCAACGAAAATATACTCACGAAGGGTTGACGTTAGGCAGGCGCCAGGTCATAAAACCACAGCCAAATCTTTTGATAACATGGATAGTTCAAAAGGATGACATGTTATGCCGACCTGACTTAGAGTGGGATAAGGGCAGGAAAATGATGACTTTACTTGTACTTACGTTCTCGGAACTATTATTTTTTGTTTTATATTATACCACGATGATGAAAAATGTATGAGATACCCATCGTCTGTCCTTTATATTCTTTTTGCTGAGAGGACGTGATATTTGACCGGTCGAGCCGGCCCGTTCATGCAGCAAACTGCGTTGCTTTACCACTATACAAGGATTTAAATGTATGTAATTTCAGAGCAATGCAGCAAAATACTGAAACATAGTGTAGAGTGAAAGAGCATCATAGTTTTTATTAATGATTTAACTTACTTATGTATGCTTTATTATTGTATGATGCTGGATGATGTATGATGAGGTTCTTCATGTTATTGTAAACATAGCAAATTTATATGTTGATAAAGAATATATTTATGTATTATAACCACTGATTATTTATATACTCGGCTGACCCGGTGAATTTTGTTTCGTAGCGGAAAAATAAAAAATAAAAAGTAGCATATTCGTTACTCCTTATTACACCAGCTACTTGTATATCAAAGTCTCGTCAAAATCGGTCTCGCTACTCCAGAGATTACACCGGAACAAACAGACAGAGAGAGACCCACACACAAAATGTAAAAAAGCACAGCAGTTATTCAGCAGCAGTTCAATATTACAAACGGACACTACAATTTTATTTATATGTATAGATAGTTTACAATGACATGTAAATAAAAATATTTCTTGATTATATTTAGTTACGTTAAACACTTTTTATCACAGTATTGTGTAATATAACTCTGGCTCACGTAACACGTACCTATAGTAAAATGTTTTAAATATTAATATATTATTGTTTGGATATGTGGAAAGAATGGATGATGCAAGATTAACTAAGCAGATATACAATGCAAAAGCGGATGGATGTAGTAGTCGAGTGCGGCCACGACACATCTTCCAAGATCAAATAGAATGTGTTCTGCAGGAACGTGATGTTAGGTTTTTTTTATGGGATAAAAGGGCAAAAGAGCAGGCGTGTCACCTGATGGTAAGCGACCAACGCCACCCATGGACACGAGCAACACATATAGTGTTACTGTTGCGTTGCCGACCTTTAAGGGATAGGGGATAGGAAAGGATGGGGAAGGGGGGTGGGCCTCCGGGTACCTCTCTCACCGAACGAAGCGCGGCATGAGCCACTTTACGTCGGTCTTATGAGAGGTCGTGGTATTTCACCTGTCGAGCCGGCCCATTCATGCAGCGAACTGCTTGGCTCTACCATAAAAGAGCTCTGCACTAAAAGAGTTATGGAAGTCAAATAAACGAGTGAGGTGTGTAAGAATCGTGCCTTATAGCGCTCCGTTATTTCTGCTTACCCCGCAAGGGATTTGGCGATAAGTTATGTGCGTATATATTTACTTATTATTGTGTACGTCGACAATACATTAATTAATTTCTTACATTGGGTAAAGTTTTCATAGTCAAAAATATTAAATCACATATCAAACCTTCAAAGAGGTTTAAAAAATATTACATAACTTCACGCCTTTTACTACCCTCGCCGTTATGTTTACGTCCCAAATGGAATAGGTGGCGAACCTATTGCCATACCGGGCACAAAGTTTTTAGTCATCGATATTTATCATACATAACTTACGAAAAGTCATTGGTGTAAGCCAATGTGAGGTTTTGAACCCGCGACCTCTGGATTCAGAAGCGGGGTTCCCGACTTATCTAAAAAATAACTAATACTTTGTTTATACCCGTATACGAATTAGCAATATATAGATCGAAAGTAGGACGGGTGACTGGAATTAAATGACAATCAATTCTTAAATTCCCTTGTCTTTAAGCAATATAAATTTGTATTGATATATTTATTTTGGTTAACCTTAACAACTACACGTTTTGCTCTACATTGTCTATTTTAGAGTTGAAAACAGTAATAAATAGGACTACCTGTATTATTTAGGGAATGCAATAGAGTTTTAAACATTCAACTACCCGGCAAACTTTGTTCCCCAAGAAAAGTAATAAATTAGTAAATTTTGGACTTATCAATGTTCTCTACTACATCATACATGAATTATAGATAAAAACCACCCCGTTGATACCTTCTATTTATTAAAAGAAATCGCTGTAAAATCCGTTGCGTTTCAAAGACATAAGCGTATATGGGGAACAGATAGGGGAAAGTAACTTTATTTCATACTATGTAATGATACTGCTAGCAATACCCGGAGTCGTATTATATATTTTTATCACTAAAACATCAGTACTCTGCTTCAATTGGTTAAAATTTAATTTATTGGGACTCGTGGTGCACTGGTAAAAACTACCGGCTGCAGCAGTGAGGTCGGGGGTTCGATTGCCACCCGAGCACAAATATATATATATATATATATATTTTTTATGGGATAGGAGGGCAAACGAGCAGGCGTGTCACCTGATGGTAAGCAACCAACGCCGCCCATGGATACCAGCAACACATATAGTGTTACTTTTGCGTTGCCGACCTTTAAGGGATAGGGGATAGGAAAGGATGGGGAAGGGGGGTGGGCCTCCGGGTACCTCTCTCACCGAACGAAGCGCGGCACGAGCCACTTTACGTCGGTCTTCTGAGAGGTCGTGGTATTTCACCGGTCGAGCCGGCCCATTCATGCAGCGAACTGCTTGGCTCTAACCACTGTAAAATTTGTGACAAACATGAACATTTGTGTGGTGTCTGGATGTTTTTCTATGTATTATAAGTATGTATTTACAAAAGAAAAGTATATTTAAGTTATATTATGTAGTGTTAAGTTAGTTATATTGTGTATATTAAGTATATTAATATCCGTTATCTAGTATCCATAACACAAGCATTTTGTTGCTTAGCTTGGAACTAGGGGGCGCTGTGTGTATTGTGTCCAAGTTATTATTATTATATTACAGCCTTCATAGATAAATGAGATATTTAACACTGGAAGAATTTTTCAAATCAGAGCAACCAAGCAAACAAAATCCTCAGCACACAAAAATATCAACAAAGAGATGAAAAGTTTATCTTAACTCTGGCATCGCGTCTTTTGCGATTACATCTATATTTTGGGATTTCTTTGAAAATATTTATGAATTTAAATATATTCAACTAAAAATCGTTCAATGTGTTACAAAGACACATTTTATAATGAGACGACCGCAATGTATGCCATTAATGGATAAACAGACTGTTTGTTTAACTTACAAACATAACAATTACAATAAGTTTACACAAAGAATCGATTAAACTATGTTAAATAAATGGTCTAGTATGTAATGATGTTATTGAATCGATATTATTGATACTACCGTCCTACTCATTATAAAATTAGAGTAATTATGATAGTTCGTATGTGATAAATAGCCCAGAATGTTGATAATTGTTTGACCGAATCTGACGTTATAGTTCACTCAAATTATATATAACATGATGTCACCATAAATGTGAACTTATCTGTATTTAAGAACATGTAAATGCATGTCAACAAACTGACATACCGTTATCAAAGTCACTGTTGATTAAAAACTGCACGGAATATAGCGCGCCAAAAATAATACTTGGCGCACATGTGCCCGCTAACATTGTTCAAAATAAAAAAAAAGTAATATGTGTACACTCAATTCACTACTGTGTCGAGTGCGTCACAAAAACACTGGAATAATATGTATTCTTTGTTGTATAAATATAATGCAATAAATTGTTGAAAATACTTAACAATAAAATAAAAATATTCACTTACCGATTTTAAATAGAGTAACACATTGTCAAAAACTATTTGAGGCGCGAAAACTTGTTTAATTTTTTTTTTTATTTGTAAAACTACAGTCTATAATTTTAAATTTCGAATGAACATTGTTTATATTTGATATAAGTGATACATGTGGGCGTGTATCGATTGCGCCACTAGACGTCTAATCGCGCGCGCTCTTACACTCCGACTGAAAATAAAAGCGGGGTAACATCCGAGAAACATCATTCGACAATAGTTGATTAAATATATATTTATACATGTGTATAATGATAATAAGAATTTGTCGTGTATGTGATTCCAAAAGTTCATCTCGACAAGAATGTTGTTTTTTTTTGCAGATTAGCCGCATGTATGCATGACGTGCCACGTGCCGTTCGCGCCTTTTACCTTGGTAGAGCGATAGCTGACCTACTGGTTCAAAGACGAGTGCATTTGAAGGTGTTAGTATTATTACTTTGCTATTGGTATTTAATATTAGATGTTTTATAATCTTTTTATAATCATATAATTCTTTTTTTTATAATCGAGACATGTTTCGTAATAAAATTATTGTTTCATCAACATCATAATTTTCCTGCCCTTATCCCGGTCTAAGTGGGTCGGCACTATATGTCATCCTCAATGAATATTTAAAAAAATAAAATAAGTATGATATATGTACACTAAACTTTGAAACAATCTTTAATTTATAAATTAAATTTTTGATTTGTTTGGTTATTTCTATATTATCATTATGTTATATTATACTAGTTGGCCCGGCGAAATTATTATTGCGTGATAATAATAGATTGCTATTGCTGACAGAAGAACGAAAGGTTAGAGTTATATAGTTAAAAGACATATTTGTTTTAGATTGCCGAATTACAAACAAATAGTATGAAAATTAGGAAAAAAACGATTTTTGGGTTAGATTTATATCACTTAAGGGTTTGAAAAGTAGTTTACAACTAAGGATAATTCAGAATAACTCTTTTTTTATGAGATAAGAAGGCAAACGAGCAGGCGTGTCACCTGATGGTAAGCAACCAACGCCGCCCATGGACACGAGCAACACATATAGTGTTACTGTTGCGTTGCCGACCTTTAAGGGATAGGGGATAGGAAAGGATGGGGAAGGGGGGTAGGCCTCCGGGTACCTCTCTTACCGAACGAAATGTGGCATGGGGTACTTTACGTCGGTCTTCTGAGATGTCGTGGTATTTCATCGGTCGAGCCGGCACATTCATGCAGTGAACTGCTTGGCTCTACCACTGTTAACTCATTAATTATCCTGAAGATCCAGCTATTTCGGAAGATTTCGCAACAACCAATGTGAGATGAGCATTATACATCGTAGAAATAAAATATTGGCGTGATTTAAATAACAAATATTAATTTGCGCTCTCTCAATTTGATGAATGTGATTATGCAAATTATAGCAAACTTTGAGTGGCTGCTATCTAGTACACGATCATTATACAAATTTAATTTGTTAATTTTAAACGTTTTTTTTTTTAAAGTAAAGTATTTTGTTTTAATATTTTTTTTTATGAGATAGGCAAAGGAGCAGTCATGTCACCCGATGGCAAGCAACAAACACCGCCCATGGATTCCTGAACACAGATGGTGTTGCAGTTGCGTTGCTGCATTGTAAAATTTTAGTACATAATATCATAACAATATCATAACTTCACGGCTTTTGTTACCCGAAGGTGTAGGCAGCGGCTGTTAAGCCTCGTCTCGCCGTTATGTTTACGTCCCAAATGGAATAGGTGGCGAACCTATTGCCATACCGGGCACAAAGTTTTCAGTCATCGATATTTATCACACATAACTTCCGAAAACAATTTCTAAAAGTCATTGGTGTGAGCCTGGATCAGAAACCGTGTGCTCGACAACTGCGCCACCGAGACTGTTTAAAAATAAATCATCAATCAAATAAAATAACATAATTTATCGAAATAAAAAAGGACGTGTCTACTATTGCTTTAAATAAATAATAGACACATACTTACATGTCTGTGTGGAACATTTATATCATAGTTTTCAAATTTTCATAATTAAATTAGAGTATAAGTATTTCTTAAAAATTTTAAACCGTTTAGTAATGTTTTATCATTTCCGCAGTCAAGACTTATCTAAAGATTCCTTCCAGGGGAGAATCCATCAATCACTTTAAACTGTAGGGAGTACAGTATCCAATTCTTTGCCTACAGCATTAAAACTTTTCCAGTAGCCACTAGTTTCAGTAGTCTTACGTTTAACAAGTTCAAGACCTCGACTTGGTAAACGAATTATTTGGTACTATGATATGTGAGTGGGAAACCCTTCCGCCTTAATAATCTACCAAAAACATCACGTGATTAATGGACTGACCCTGACATACATTACTGTAATTTAGACTCGAGTAAAATGTGAGTTGATCGAAATATCAAGTAATTTGTTCACGATAAATTTTAAATAGGAAGTTTAAAAAACGTATTAGATTATTTGATAAAATTATAACTATAATCTATTGAATTTTATAAAAATATTAATATAAATCGATTATGATTAAATAATAATATCGATATTTTTTTTAAAATGATGTTTTAGAGTATTTTTATTGGAACGCTACGCTCTTTAAATTCTACGTAAACAATTATAATTTCAAAAACGAATCAAACTTAGAAAGTTGCTACGTTTTTGAAAATAGAATTCGCACGATTATTGAAAAATTATTTCAATTTAATTTTTTTTAATATGAATGGTTGTAGGTAGTTGATATAGGCAAGGCTATCAGAATATTATGCATCTGCCCAAAGGAGCGGTGGTAATGGTCAGTATAGAAAACAAATTTAAAATATGACCGTTTTAGAATAGAATAGAATAGAATATCTCTTTATTGTACACAGTTTATAAAATACATTATAGTGATTTAGTACATAGTAGATCAAATACAATCGGCGGTCTTATCGCATTCTGCGATCTCTTCCAGACAACCTTAGCATGGAAAAATAAATTCGGAGAATAAATATGCGGTGTACAGTTCTTTGTTTAAATATATGTATATTATCAACCAAGTTAGATACATACATATACATTAATACCCACATAAATACATACATACCCATATATATATATATATATATATATAAATAAATACACATAAATACACAAATACAATAAATATCTATATATAGAGTCAATTACAATGATAAGTAGTGCTCTTTAAGATGTTTCTTGAAAGTTGCCAGTGTCTTTGCATGTCGAATTGTCACTGGCAATTCATTCCATAAGCGCGCCGCTTTGACGGAGAACGACTTGTCGAGGAAATTTGTTGAGTGCGCTGGAACTTCCAGAGTCAAGCTTACTGACGATCTCAAGTTTCTTGTATGTGTGTCATGGAGGAACGTAAAACGTTGTTTGAGATAGTGAGGAGTAGCAGGATTAAAGAGAATGTTGTACAGAAGACAAAGAATATGAGTATTCCTTCGAAGGCGAATGGGCAACCACTTGAGCTTAGTACGGAATTCTGTGATGTGGTCATATTTGCGTAAACCAAATATAAACCTAATACAAATATTCTGGAGACGCTCAAGTTTATCAAGTTGGTTTTCATTTAGATCAAGATAGCTGGTATCAGCATAGTCAAGAATAGGAAGAAGAAGAGATTGTGCAAGCGCGGTCTTAGTGTTAACTGGTAGAAGGTTGCGGAGCCTTCTCAGGGATCCAGCAGAGCGAAACAATTTGCCACTCACATTCTCAACTTGTGCCGACCACGAAAGAGTACTATCTAAGTATACTCCTAGGTTTTTTACCCTTTCCCTGTAAGGGATAGTGGTGCCATTAAAAGATATGTTAGGTAAAGATGTCAGGTCAAGCTTGGCTAGTTGTCGTGAACCTCCGATTAAAATCACTTGAGTCTTACTCGGGTTTACCATGATTCCATATCTATGGGCCCATTTTTGTATTTTTGACAAGTCTTCGTTTATTACAGATATGGCCTTTGGAAGATTCATAACTGCTTCTTGAGTATATATTTGTAAATCGTCTGCATAAAGGTGGTAGGAAGAAAGTAATTTGTTAGAGATGGAGTCTATGAATAAAGAAAACAGCAAAGGGGATAAAACGCCACCCTGAGGGACACCGACAGTGATATTCGACCAAGGAGAATATATGTCATCCAATCGGATTCGCTGTCGGCGACCGAACAGGTAACTACGAAACCAGTCAATTACTCCAGGAGATATGTTGAGAGAGCCCAATATGGAAAGTAACACATCGAAGTCAACAGTGTTAAAGGCATTGCTGAAATCTAGAAGGCAAAGAACTGTTAGCTTTCCATTTTCCATGCCATACCTTAAATCATCCGTAATATTGACAAGGGTGGTAGTGGTACTATGACCGGGACGGAAACCGGATTGAAGTGGGTTAAGCAAGTTGTTGGAATTGAGAAATTTAATTAATTGGTCATGGATTAGGCGTTCGAGTACTTTAGAAAGGAAAGGAAGAATGGATATGGGGCGATATTCAGAGAAGGATGTAGGTTTCAGGACTTTTGGTAGTGGAATTACTTGGGCATCTTTCCATGCTGATGGGAAGACACCACTGGAAACGGAATGATTAAGGATATGAGAAATCACGGGTAGGACTTCATCAATGATGGGAAGCAACATATTACGGCTAATGTTATCAGTCCCAATGGCATTGGAGGCAATAGAGAGGATACTATTCTTAACATCACAAGTAGTAAATTGACGGAAGAAAAACGGAGGGTAATCAGGAGTTGGTAGTGTAGAAAGAAATTTTAATGTGTTGGCTTTAGTTGTCTTGTCGAAATTAGACGAAGAGCAGAAGTGAATATTGAGAGCATTAATGTCTAAAGCAGAAGGATTTGTAGTTTGACGCTGTTTACCAACTCCTAAGGATTTTAGAAACTTCCAAACCTTTGCAGGGTCACCATTTTGTACGGACTTATGAATATGTTGGCGTTGTGCATTCCTACACACCTTGTTGCAGTGATTTCTAATTTTCACATATCTTTCTCGACTTGCATCCGTAGGTTTCATTTTCAATTTGGTTTTGGCAGCAGCTTTTTTCTTAATTAACTGTTTAATTTCCTCAGTGAGCTACGGGGATGGAAAATGACGCACTTTAATCTGTTTTATAGGTGCATGTTTATCGTAAATGCTGTTAATCATATCTGTAAAGAGCTTCACCTTACCGTCGATTGATGTTGAGGAATAAATTTGACCCCAGTCTGCGGATTTCGCATCCAGCTGCAGGGAGTCCTGATCCATATCACGAAAACAGCGCTGCACAAGAATTCTTGACTTTGCTTTGGGAGAGCGAGTTTTGTAGGAAAGGAAAATGAGGTCATGAGATGAAAAGTTGTCTGCTGGACATTGACCATGCAGAGCAGCTCGTTCTGAAGATGAGACAAAAATAAGATCTAGTAGAGAAGGAGTATGGTTAGGAGGATGATGAGTAGCATTGAGAGGAAGAATTTTGAGGTTAATTGACTTAGAAATTGAGAGAAGAGAGGACGAGCGAGAATCATTTTTTAATAAACAGGTGTTAAAGTCACCCATAATAATAGTTTGACTGTAAGAGGGAGTAAGAGTTAGTAGAAGTTGTTCGAAGGATAAAAAGTAATTTATGTGAAGAGAAGGACAATAGTAGACCCCAAGCAAAATTTTGCTATGACGAAGTTCTACTTCCAAAAATAGGTATTCTCCGGCATTAGGCAGAGGCGGCTGTGGGGAGACATCTATGATAGTGTAAGGAATATGTGAACGAATGTAGATGGCAACTCCACCACCTCGACCCACGGTACGGTCATTTCTGACGAGAGTAAAACCGGGCAGGCTGTATGAGGTAGAAGGCAGACATGGTTTCAGCCATGACTCTGAAACCAGGATAGCATGGATATTCTTACAGTCAAAACATACCAGCATATCAGTGAAATGGGCAGGAATACTCTGAGCATTTATATGAACAACATTAAAGTTACTCGGAACGTCAGCAAACTGTGACTCAAGTGTATCGTTCAGAGAAGGGATACTAACAAAGCTATCACTAGCACTGTTTAGTGAACAGAAATCGTCGTCGCTATTATTGGCACTATTTAATGAGCAAAAATCATCGTCACTATTATCAATCATAAGTTAATAGATACAAAAATAAGATATATATAGATATAAATATAAATAAATATGTGGTAATATAATAAATAGATGAACAGATATTAATAGTAGAAACTAAAAATAAATTATAAATATATGATATATAAAGTAAAAAAAAATTAAAAATAATAAATACTCTGTGGTTTTATCTAACTCCAAAGATAAATGTCCACCCGCCAGCTGAATGCCAAACTGAAATAAAATATATATTGTTTAAGTAGGAAAAAGTCAACATAATAAATATTGGAAGATGAATATCTTTTAAAGTTATACAACTTTGCCTTATGGACAAAAAAAAAACAAAAGAAACAAATCACACAATTAGAAAGAAAAAACATTTAAGATAGAATACTTAAAAAAAAAAAAAACAGTCATACATTTTATAAGGTGTTTGAACGTATTCTCATGTGACATCATTGTCAAAGTCGCATGCAGGTTTACGAACGCACTTTGTTGACAACTAACTGTCAAAGTGACAAGACACAAGACTTGATTGTTTTTGTTAATAATAATTCACTCAATGTGAGTAGGCAAAGGTCGTTGACCATACAGCCATTTCTTATGTTATTTTATTCCTTATCATATAAAAATCTGGAATCACACCATTCAAAAAACTAATGAAAATTTTCAGTCACGCGCGTCCATCTTGAAAACATTTTGATTACACACAAGACTTGATTTAAAGTAAAAACAATTTGAAATTTGAATCAGAAATTTGATTTCAGGTAGTTTCTCAATTGTATATATTGTAAATAATGTAATCAATTAACACCTACAATACATGAAATTGTGATTAAATGACACAGAAATTTTACATACACGAATATATTACTATGCTATAAACTAGGTAAATGCCGAAAGATATCATCCTCCAGAAGTAAGTAATGTGTTAGTTTATTCGGTAGGTATCACAGGCACCTTACTTTTTCTGGGTTACGTTTCTTTTTTGTTTTGTGATACGTGATACTGGGTTCTTAGAACTCTGTTCAGGGTGTTGTGAAGCTATGTCACTGTTTTGTAAGACGATGGTATGCAACGTATCTAGCGAGTCCACTCGTTGACGTATTCCATTAGTGCCAGTAACATAGATACGACCTGCTTTAGTCCAACACCTATTGATGCCTAGCTTCTCCCGAGCTGCCATAAAAATGGTGTGACGAGGTTTGGTTAGAAATTCACTTACAGTGATGCCTGTACCCTTAAGCTTTGTTTTGGCAAACCAGATTTTGTCTCGAACTGATGTTTGTTTAAGTTTAAGTAGAACTGGGCGATGTTTATTTTGGGCTGTCGGTCTGCCCATACGATGACAACGCTTAATTTCATCTTCATTGAAGCCCTCAATTTTTAAATCATTTTTTACTACTTCTGCTACAACATGTGCCAATTCTTCACCCTTATCTTCTGCAATGCCATGTAGTAACACAATTTTACGCCTATTTTGTGTTTCCAACTGGTCCACACTTTGTGCTAACAGCCGGACTTGCTGCTGCAGACACTCCAAGGTTTCTTTGATAAAACCACGGAAAGTTGTGAACTCAGCAGTTAGGCTAGTGAGGTTGGATGGCGCACTGTGTTGTAATTCTGCTTCAAATTGTAACATTCTATTGTTAAACATTTTGCTCAAATTATCAATTGAACATTGCAGTTGAGATTCCATTTTGTAAATGACAGATATTATAGAAATTTTAAAAACAAAAAAAAGTTGACTTGCACTAGTATGAAACTGGAATTAACATTCACCGGCAGGCAGTACACTTAAAGGAGTATATTTATAACATTTAATATGTAACTAAATGAGAAAAACTCTTGTTTATTAATTATAAAATTGGGAGCACAAATTTTTGCTTGCACACTCACAACTACCCGCGCGAAAAATACGTACTATATACGTAAAGAATATTCTTGTCCACTTAGTTGGCAAATGTAGTTAATTTGTAACATAGCCAATTTTCGTGATTCAAGCTGTTTGAGTCTATTTAATATAATCAATTTAATTCAATATAATCGGTTAGATTATATTGTTTTTTTTTAAGACAAAATTATAAGACAATGTTCTGTACCGGTTAGATTCTATTCGGTACAGAACCTTGTCTTAAATTTTTTATATAAATAACATTAAATCTGTTAACATTAAAATTCTATAATTAATTTTTAAAATAGTAATGTATACGGTATATATGTATTGATCAGGAAGTATAGAAACACAGAAGTCCGAATGTAATGTTGCAAGAATGGTCTCTATTTAGGGGAAAGAATTTTCGCCGGTAGAGCGCGCCATCCTTCGAAAAGCACTCGTTTCAATCCTTACGCGGGAAGTTTTGTCGCCGTTGACAGTTCTTTAATATTAAACGCGACGTATGAATCAAATACTAGCTCAACTGCTGGCAGAAAAGAGAACTAACATCTCAGTTTATTGTTGTGTATATTAATACGTAAAGCCTAGACCGTTCGGACTCCTGTGTTTTGATGCTGCGTGATATAGATAATGAATAGTTATAATAATACCTTGGACATAATACACACAACGCCCTCTAGTTCCAATTCAAGCAACTAAATGCTTGTGCTATGGATACTAGATAACGGATATTAATACATATAACATACTCGTATTTTTCTTTTGTAAATACATAAGCTATGTCAACAAAGTCTCTAGACAAATCAATAGTACCTACATAGGTCTGAACCGTAGTGCACTTCGCTTCCCTCCATAATCTCCTTGCAAAGTGGCTCGTGGAAATGCAACCCACCTAAGCACGGGAGATTGAATGCCTGACAACGCAAATCCATTTCCGCTTTTTCCTCTTTGCGGAACTATAGAACAGAAACTGTTTTTTTTTTTTTGATCACCGGTTTTACATTTCCTATTTAAACTTTTACAAACTAAAGAGATTACAAGTATATTGAGCCAATGTTAAAATATAGAATCAATGCTTTTGTTAGCTTTTTGAATTTTTTCTTTACGTTAAGGACATTTTAAAATACGTGTACGACAAGATATTAGTGATTAAAAAATGTTTTTCCTCCTACTATCTGTTTTGGCACCAGTTTTAAGTATGAATTTATTGTCAAATAAAGCTGAGCGCATCGTAAAATGAAAACAAAGATGATTTTTATGCATCTTTGTTTGTGTCAGGGTATTTGACTGATTAAATACCTTGTTTTAGACAAAGTGCATATAAAAGCGTCTCGTCATCATCTTTATCATATCATATCATCTTTATATTATAAACCAGTTCTGCGCATTACATGAAAAATAAAATTTTTTCGTATTTTTATGCCACGCTATTGCTATTTTATGCTTCATATTTAATTGCCACGTGCAGTACTGATTTGTGGTTTATCATTTAAACAGAACAAGAAAACAAATTTAATAGTTAGTACGAGCATGAATAAAAAATATATGACCTTAATGCTCATTCATTCAATATATAGAAATTAACATAACATAACTTCACGCCTTTTTCTACCCGAAAGTGTACGCAGTGGCTGTTAGCCACTGGATCACCGAGACCTTGCTTATAACATAACTTCACGCCTTTTGTTATCCGAAGGTGTAGGCAGCGGCTGTTAAGCTTCGTCTCGCCGTTATGTTTATGTCCCAATGGAATAGGTGGTAAACCTACTACCATACCGGGTAAAAAGTTTTCAGTCATCGATATTTATCACACTTAACTTCCGAAAATAATTAAGAAAAGTCATTGGTGTGAGTCTGTGTCTGGATTCGAACCCGGACCTATGGATCAGAAGCCGTGTGGTCTACCACTGGACCACCGAGACCACCTTACTTATACTTATCGAGAAATTACTTTTTACTTATCATGTAATCACAAGAAATCATCATCATCATCATCCTTTTTGAGGTCCACTGCTGGACATAGGCCTCCCCCATAGAGCGCCACAACTGCCGGTCCGCTCAATGATGGGGGGTTTTTGCCATAATCGCCACGCTTGGCAGGCGGGTTGGCGATCGCAGTAGGCTGTATTTTGTTGAGAGAGAATGCTGCTGCCCATTCTTCCAGCCTTTTCCCTTAGTCGCCTTTTACGACACCCACGGAAAGAGATGGGGTGGCGATATTCTAAGCCGGCGCCACACAGCTCACAAGAAATATGTTATAATAAAAATTTAGTCGCTTTCCGCTGTCTGTCCCTTATATGCTAAAATCTTTGAAACTACGTAAAGGATTTTGATGGGATTTTCTTAATTGATAGAGGGTGTCAACGGGTATCTATAATTTGTGTATTATGTAGTAAAAAAGTGATAATTTTCGAGATTTAGTACTTTAATTGCAAACGCTTGCTAAAATCTAAGTGATAAATCAATCAACGTACTACATTATTATACACCTTCAAAAAGTCTACTAAAATGTCCGCGATGGTATATGTCTATCTCTTAGGGATAACCTACAATGACCATTTTTATTGCTACTGAGGCAAAATAAACTTCACTGAGTCAACTAGTAAAAATATATAGAATTGTATAAATCGAGGTACATGTTACTATTAAGCATTGAAAGAAAGTCTAGATGTTCAAGCAAGGAAGAGTATTTTCCCCATGGTTTCGATATTTAGAAAGAATGGATGATGAAAGATTGACTAACCAGATATACAGTGCAAAAGTAGATGGAAGTTGGAATTGTGAACGGCCAAGACACAATTTCAAAAATATATGATGATCGCTGATAGATTGAAATACCATACCGTCTAGATAACATATGGTAAGGTCAGAAGTTGCGGTCAGTTTAACGATTCTAACATCTACTATTTGTCAAGGATATTGCAAAATTATGTATCCATTAAAACTACGAGTTATTTTATTTGACTGATAGCTGACCTGGCGATCGTCGTTACGCTAATTTATTTTATGGAATAGGGGGCAAACGAGCAAGGGAGTCACCTGATGGTAAGCAACTACTCACTGCCCATGAACTCTGTGGTGCCTTGCCGTCCTTTAAGGGAGTAGGAGGGGAAAGGAAGGGGAAAGGGGATCGGGATTCCAGACTCTCTCGCCGAACGAAACGCAGCAGCCATTCATGCAGTGAACTGCAAAACTCTACCACTGTTAACTGAACTGCAAGAATATAAATTATTAAATAAAAAAAATATCTATTATACTAAAATAAAATAGAAGACTCACAAGAATTGTAAAAATAGTTATTTTGATGTGTGTTAATGCATCATATGTATTTCGAGATAACGAACAGACAACCTAATTTTATTTATATGCATCGATTAGACGACATTAGCATTGGTACAAACTGAAAATATATTTACTGTTACCACGGAGAGGATCTCACAGAGTTATTTATATAGGTGTGTATTTTTGTGTGCCGCTAGTTTTCGTTCTCCACTTTGCCTGTGGGTGACGATACGTTTTTTATGGGAAACGGGGCAAACGAGCAGGCGTGTCACCTAATGGTAAGCAATTACGCATAAGGACACCTGGACCACGCAGCACAGATAGTGTTACAGCTGCGAGGTCGGCCTTTTATGGAGTAAGATGGGAAAGAAGAAGGAAGAGGGGTGGGCCTCCGGATATCTTTCTCCCCGAATAAAACGCGGTATGAGCCACTTGACATCGATATTCTGAGAGGTAGGCCGTCACGAGTCACGCAGTTCACTGCATGAAATACATGCAGTGAACTGCGTGACTCTACAACTGTAAACATCATTTTTTTTCACACCTCATCAGTTTTAAATGAAAGCAAGCCTGTGTTACATTTTTAGCTAAAGTCAATCAACTGAATCAACCTCTGAAAGAACGTGAAACTGAAGCCCAAGTACGAGTTTAAAATTGGTAAAATCCAAGTACATTCAAAATAATGGTCAAAAATATATGTGGATATAGAATACAATAATGATTACAACATAACAACAAAAGGAAAATAAATTATTGGACGAAATAGATCCCAAAAGTTCATTTTAAATATCGACATACCGCTCACTAACACAATAATTTAGTAGAGCTCCCCGCTTTTGAAATCGTGAGTTCGATTTCAGACTCAAACTCTTCTTCTTTTCACAAGTTTTTATTTCATCTCATTTGATTAATTCCCCGCCGACAGCTTACAACTAAAAACTTTTAAAAAGCGTTGTTTCTCGCATAAACTTTGTTCTTTTGTTCCCGAAATATTTCCGTCTCGTGCGGATTACTCAGCAATTTTCCATTTCACATGTGCATTTGGTAACATTCCAAGTGCAAGTGAGTTGGGAATTATTGATTTTGATACATATTGTTACAACTCAACTGCTTTTATATCTGCTTTGTTTTCTCAGGTGTAATTTTGCACAATAGATTTAAATACGCATGCTATAAAATAATGGAGAGTATAGAGGAACTTGCTTCGACGGACATGTAGAAAGATGTATAATGCAAAATTGACTAAACAGATATACAGTGAAAAAGCCGAAGATTGTAAAAGGCCAGGACGGCCACGATACACTTTCCATGACAAAATTAGACGTGTCCTTGTGGAATGTGATGGCAGCAGCCTTAAAAACTGGCGAGATTTGTAAAAATCACGCCTTATGGCACTCTGTTCTCTATGCCTAACCCGCTAGAGACTCTGCGTGAAGATATGTATCCATATATGTGTATGTATAGTTTGTACAAGTGTGGTACTTTTTCTATTTCTCTCTCTAACTTTAAATAAATGCCCTTTAACACGTTCAAATTCGAAATAGCACAAAATCTAATAATCTATGAATAGTCTGGATAATTTTAAACATGCCTGACTTGCTATATAGAGGCTGTCGGCTGATTTATTATTTCTACAACCGCTGTGAAATCTAACATAATTCTGAAAAGTAAAAATAATACATTTCTTTGATATGTAACTTAGTAATTAATAAGTTTCGGTGTTCCCCGTTTCTGATTCAGAAGTCGTGGGCTCGATTTCGGGTTCACACCAATTATTTCTCAGTGGTCATTTAAGAGTGGTAGAGCCAAGCAGTTCGCTACATGAATGAGCCGGCTCCACCGGAGAAATACCACGTACTCTCAGAAGATCGACGTAAAGTGGCTCATGCCACGTTTCGTTCGGTAAGAGAGGTACCCCGAGGCCCACCTCCCTTCCCCATCCTTTCCCATCTTACTCCCTTAAAGGTCGGCAATGCTACTGTAACACTATATGTGCTGCAAGTGTCCATAGGCGGAGCTGGTCACTTACGATCGGATGACACGCATGCTCGTTTGGTCTCCTATCCAATAAAAAAAATTTGGAAGGCACATAATTAATAATGATGACTGACAACTTTGTGCTCGGTCTAATGAGGTTCGCCACCTATTGCATTAGGGGCGTAACGTACGTTTCAGCGAGTCGAGGCTATAACAGCCGCTGCTTACGCCTTCGGGTAGAAGAAGCGTGAAGTTACGTTACATTCCGTTGAAATGTAACTTATTTCACATTTACTGTGAAACTGGAAACACGAATTTTAAATTCTTACAGACGTAGAGCCACGCACTATTGGTGAAATACCACTCAGAGAATCGATGTAAAGTAGCTAATGCTATATCTTTGAGAATAGTATCTGGAGGCACACCATGTCACCCCATCTCTAACCATCCTCATCCCCTATTTAGTATTAAAGATTCATAGCAGAACTAGGACCCTCTCGGTGTTGAAAAGGTCCGTGGGCGGAGTTAGACTAATCCCTTCTCACTCGTCTGTCATAAAAATATATTTATTAGTACTTGGCGTAATGGAAGGTATGAATAAACTTGGAAAGCAAGACTCGATATAAAATGAAATGAAACTGCTTCATCGGATCTTAATAGCAGACTATTCACATCTCTTGTAATCAATGATCTTAACAATATTAGATTTAGATATACAACATCCGATTTAGATATACATTATCCGATTAAAACAGTAAGACCTAGTGTCAACGGGGTGTAACAATAATGTAATAAAAGTGATAATTTTCTAAATATAGCACTTTAATTGGAAACGCTGGCTGAACCCTAAGTGATAAGTCAAAACAATGTACTATATACGAATAGGGTTCAAATTCTGACAGTGGCTTACACCAATGACTTTCCGAAATTATTTTCGGAAGTTATGTGTGATAAATATCGATGACTGAAAATTTTGTACCCGTTTTGGCCATTTGGGATGTAAACAGTACGGCGAGACCGAACAGCCACTGCCTACACCTTGGGATAACAAAGGCGTGAAGTTATGTTATGTTATGTACTATATTATTATACACCCTCAAAGGGTCTTTAAAAGTCCACGATGGTGTCTATCTCTTAGGAATAATTCACAATGACTAGATTTAATTTCTTCTGAGGCGAAACAAAATTCGCTGGGTCAACTATAACTTTAAGTTAAAATAAATTAGTCTCGGTGGTCCACTGGTCGAGCACCCCGCTTCTGAATCAAGAAGTCGTCGGTTCGAATCCGGACTCACACCAATGACTGTGAGACATTCTTTTCGCAAGTTATGTGTAATAAATTTAACATCACTGACAAACTTGTGCCCGGTATGGCAATAGGTTCGCCACCTCTTCCATTTCGGACGTGAACACAACGTCAAGGCTTAGCCACCATTGGCTCCAAGCTTTGGGTAGAAAAAGACGTAATTTAAGTTAACACTATTATGGGTTTTTAAAAAATACATATATCATATTATTTACAAAACAAAAGCCATTAGTTTTAGTGAGTCAGAGCTTTCCTGTAAACGATATTTGAAGTAGTTTTATTTTGTGGCAGCAAAATAAATTGATTTTCAGGAGCTCCGACACGTGATAGGCCAACATACAGTTGGCCATAAGTGAAACATTATTTTCGTAGGTCGATCCCTAATAATTCGAAGGTTTGGCCCTGGGACTTGTTAATAGTTAACGCGAAAGATTATGTGTGAAACTGAAGTCGTTTAAAAGGGATTGGCAGATCAGTTGGGATCATCGGTATCCTCGGTATATGAGCTAGTTGACCAGCTGCTGGGCCAGTGATAATGGTCGCTACAATTAAATTGTCCTTCAATTCCTTAATAAGCAGTCTCGTCCCATTACACATGCTCGGAGGGCTTAAATTTCTTAAAAGCATTATTGGAATTCCAATTTTTAACGTCAATTCATGTGGTGGCAGTCCAGAAGGGTTTAGTGAATTTAAAAATTCCTGTGGATAATGGACTGCGTCTTCAATATTAGTCACGGTATCGATCGATT
This sequence comes from Euproctis similis, assembly GCA_905147225.2. Classification (NCBI taxonomy): domain Eukaryota; kingdom Metazoa; phylum Arthropoda; class Insecta; order Lepidoptera; family Erebidae; genus Euproctis; species Euproctis similis. The sequence goes on along the minus strand of LR990112.1, from coordinate 15,687,051 downwards.
TGTAATTTTTTATTTGGCCGGAGACTTTTTGAATAATGAGATTGTTTATTTCGTTGACAGTATCATTCCTGGGTGACACTATTGCCCTTGAATACAACCAATGAAAGTCCTTTTCGTGCAAATTCTCGATGTCAGGGTATACAGCATCTATTAAATTTTCTAAATTATGGACTATTTAGCCTACAGACTCATCCAGCAGGATGTCACAACTGCTTCAATTTGCAGTGGGAAAAATTCCTTCTCCAAGTTTTAGCAGTTGTTGTGGGAAATTACTATCTGTGATTCCATGAAGATGAGCTCTCATATTCGTCGGTAATTTTAAATTTTCTATCGAAGTCCATAAGGGAGACGATATCAAGCATGATTTGATGATATCTGCTCGCGTACCTCTGTTAATGATAGGAAGAGTCTGTCGGAAATCTCCAGCAAATACAAAAGTAATCCCGCCCATGAGGGCAGAGGAGTTTCTAAGGTCTTTTAATGTTCTGTCCACGGCCTCTATATGCGCTCTGTGACTCATAGTGCATTCATCCCACATAATCAATGAGGCGTCTTGTAATAATTTACCAAGAGGGCCGTTTTTACGGATTGAACATAACGATTGTTGCTCAAGATTTACGGATAGTGGAAGTATACAAGTAGAATGAGCCGTTTTCCCATCCTTTAAGAGAGTTGCGGCAATTCCTGACGAAGCAACTGCAATCGCTATCTTCCCTGATTCTCTTATCTTAGCTAGTATCAAATTTGCAAGAAAAGTCTTGCCAGTGCCACCTGGCGATTTTTTTTTTTATGGGATAGGAGGGCAAACGGGCAGGCGTGTCACCTGATGGTAAGCAACTAAAGCCGCCCATGGACACCAGCAACACATATAGTGTTACTGTTGCGTTGCCGACCTTTAAGGGATAGGGGATAAGAAAGGATGGGGAAGGGGGGTGGGCCTCCGGGTACCTCTCTCAATGAACGAAACGCGGCATGAGCCACTTTACGTCGGTCTTGTGAGAGGTCGTGGTATTTCACCGGTCGAGCCGGCCCATTCATGCAGCAAGAAAAATATTTTTCCTTTGTTATTATTCACGCTATCGACTATAGTGTCAAAAGCATATTTTTCCGAATGAAATGTCCGAATGAATAATTCAAAAAGTTATAAAAAGGTATTAAAGCCGTCTTGAATATAAAGTAATTTCTTAATATTAATATTAAGTAGTAATTCAAGAGGCGGCATATATAAATTAATATTTTAGAATAAAAAACTGCTTACTGTGACTTAACTATAATATTTAGACAAATGCTGTCGCGACACTTTTTGTAGATAATGATGAGTTCTGCAAAGTCGTAGTAAATGATTTTGTTCTATCATCAATAGTTTTCGCAGCGCACGCGACGTAAGGAATTTTTCAGGTCATTTTTTTACACCTTATGTTACATTATTGGAGTTTTAGTAAGGATCCCTAATTTTTAAAAAAATATAATATAGCCTATGTTACTCGGGAATAATGTAGCTTTCCAAAGGTGAAAGAATTTTTGAAATCGCTCCAGTAGTTTCGGAGCCTATTCATTACAAACAAACAAACAAACAAATCTTTCCTCTTTATAATATTAGTATAGATATAGATATACTTTCATTTGAAGGTAGATGATGAGTCTATTGATTTTGTATCTGTTACAATATGGTCGTTATGGTAGTTTTAATAAAGTATAGTATCAATGAAGATAGCTTTTGAACAACTACCATCTTTTTGTTCATACTCGTGAAAATGATCTCTGTAAAGAGTTCGAAACGTCGGGAAATAAATATGAATAAATAATAAATAAACGCGATACAATCCTAAAAGTTGTTTTAATCAAAGTATAGTATTAATTTAAAGCAGTAGTACTAATTCGTTAACCTACTATTTGATGGTGAACAGAAAATAAATACCTATATAACTGTTTAAGGAAGTCCGCTTAAAGTCAAGGACCTTGGAGTATTTATTTCCTCAAACAAGAATACATTCATACACTTTGTTACATGTTTAATTATAGATGTTCTACAATGTTCGAATTACTTACTGTTTATATGCTAAAATATTGTTGTTTTTACCAATTTGTTTCGCTTCGAGAGCAATAAATAAATGAATAAAATATTGTTCAAAAGAAGCAGCCTAAGTTACTCCTTATTAGGTACACCAGCTACCTGATAATAAAAGTCCCATCTGAATCGGTTTAGGCATTTTATAAATTAGCTGGAACAAACAGCTGTGTATGTGTAATGTTGGTGTATGTACCGTACATATATTCACATGATTTTAGTAGATAGCAGTTATTTCAATATAACAAACTGACACTTCATAACATAGCATAACTTCACGCGAAGGTGAAGGCAGAGGCTTGTTAATCCTCGTCTCGCCGTTATGTTTACGTCCCAAATGGAATAGGCGGCGAACCTATTGCCATACCGGGCACAAAGTTGTCAGTCTTCGACATTTATCACACGTAACTTCCGAAAATTTCGAAAAAAAGTCATTGGTGTGTGCCAGGATTTGAACCCACTACTTTTTGAATCAGAAGCGGGGTGCTAGCTGCGCCACCGATACTGTAATTTTATTTAAGGTATATAAAGATGTATAGATAATATATATTAGCGATCGAGTAAATACGAGCAGAGCCCCTAAACACGAGGCCTCCGAATAGCAGTATGCTGCAGGTCTTGAATTTCATTCCTAGCATAAAACCATGATTCGCCAGCGTTATGTATGAATGAGGAAATAAAGTTTGTCCAATACAAATAAGTCCAATGACTTTATTGACAACGCCTGGGTGCAGCAATATCTTATAACATTGGTGTTGTAAATAATTAAAAACATAAAACAAATATTTTACTTTGCAATATACAAACTCGCGGTGTGTTGTTAAATTTGTGTTTTCCCCCTTAAATTTAAATATTAATTGGAGCTATATGAACAGTGATAATTAAATTTTACTCCTTGTCAAAATAACCAATTATATTTTTTATCATTCGCTAAATAGTGGCTGTGTGTAATATGACTATGTTAATGAAGTTACTAATAGCATTTTCACTGAAAAAAAAAAAACAGATTCTTTGTCTATGATAGTTGCTAAGTAATTTGGCATCTGAAAAATATTTGCACTCTATTCTCTTCATAGAGCAACTAGTACTGGTAATTAACCCAGTCTTACACTGTACCGCAGCCAATAAAACGGCATTTTCTTGTAGGTACAGTTTTATCTGCATAAAAGTAAGGTTTCAGGCTCCATGAAAAGTGATTATTTATTGTTAATTCGGAACCTATTAGACAATTTGAAAAACTGAAATATATATACCTCACTTATAAAAACTGAAAAGAGTGAAAGATTTCAGAGATATCTTGCAATGATTTTAAAATAAACAAATTTTACTGTGACAAATTATTAATTCAGGCAATCAACTTATGGAGCACATTAAATATTACTTTAACTGGAATCCCAAGATTTTTTTAATATGCCGTTAAACTAAATCTATATTAACAGTGGTAGAGCCAAGCAGTTCGATGCACGAATGGGCCGGCTCGACCGGTGAAATACCACGACCTCTCAGAAGACCGACGTAAAGTGGCTCATGCCACGTTTCGTTCGGTAAGAGAGGTACCCGGAGGCCCACCCCCCTTCCCCATCCTTTCCTATCTCCTATTCCTTAAAGGTCGGCAATGCAACAGTAACACTATGTGTATTGCTGGTGTCCATGGGCGGCGTTGATTGCTTACCATCAAGTGACACGCCTGCTCGTTTGCCCTCCTATCCTATACAAAAAAAAAATACATATTGCATGTAATAAAATTGTAGGAAAGTCCAAAATGTACAATGAGTATTTTTAGAATATTTTTATAATACTTGGGACATGATCTACAATTGATACCAAACCTAGAAATATAGGTTATAGAACTTGTGTCTGTTTAATTGTTGTCTATGTTTGTTACGGATAAACTCTACAAGTACTACATGCTTTTATATCAAATTTTGCATTTACCAAGAGGTCGGATTAACACGTAGGATAAATATTATCACGCTATCAGTAATTGGGGGTGAGCAATGATTCCTTATACTATTATAAGGATTCATTGTTCACCCCTATCCTACCCCTACCCCTATGTTCACACCTCAGCGCAGGCATAGTATTTTTGGTGGCATCTACGCAGACGAAGTCACGGGCAACAGCTGTACTTAATAAATAGATCATAAACAGAACTAGGAGACGTCAAGTATTAGCAATGTATAAAAGAGATATTGCCAGCTGAATGAAGGCACTCTAGTAGAAGCTGATCGAATGGAGACGCGTTCAAATTGGGGAATAAACACATCGTTCATCGCATCAATATTCACACAATTGATTTTGGAACGAACGGTTGAATGAACGCCTCAATTTTTCAGGGCTGTCAATATCGAATATCTATTTGTTATGTACAAATAATTTGTATTTGAGAATCTTGACAAATATGATGGAATCAATAATTTAATTACAATTGCTCATTTTGAAATAAGTATTATGTTCAACTATATGGACGTTAATCAAAAATTTTATTATCAATAGTCTCGGTGGTACAGTGGTCGAGAACACGGCTTCGAATATTGATGACTAAAAACTTTGTTCCCGGTATGTCAATGGGTTCGTCACCTATTCCATTTGGGAAGTAAACATAACGGCGTGTCTAGGCTTAACAGCCACTGCCTACACCTTTGGGTAAAAAAGGCGTGAAGTTATGTTTTGTTTGTTTGTGTTATGTGTGTTATGTGTGTATATCTCAGCTCTAGTTATATCTTAAAGTTACAAATTTTGTGATTGTAATTTTTGATAAATTACAATCACAAGATTTGTAAGTTACTAAAGTTATTAAAAGTTTAAAAACTGTTGTTGTTTGCTTTTTCTAACTACTTTATGTGACCACAACGTAGATTTATTATCTTTATAGAGGTTTCGGTAAATTTTAAAAGTTGTTGAATCCAGTGATGTTAGGAGCCTCAAAAACCGACGCGCGTGTATGATAAGATTTATGAAAGTCAACGTAGCGAGTGAGGCGTGTAAGAATCGTGCATTATGGCGCTCTGTACTCTCTGCCTACCCCGCAAGGGATTTGGCGTGAAGTTATGTATGTATGTATGTTGAATCCAGAGTTTTTAAGTAATTATGATTTGATAGCAAAAAAAACACTAATGAGTTCAACCCTACCACATAAACGCTGTAAGTAAGCGGTAAACGAATTAGCAGCGAACCATTTGGTTTCATTCTGAAGTCCTCAGCATCTTTTTGACATTAAACATGTTTTGTTATCAAAACATGTTTTATTGGGTAATAAAAAAATATAAAAATAAATATTTAGTAGTGGACAGCTGTTTAGAAAGTACGAGCTCTCTCTCTTTTATTGGTCAGTGCGCATAGGAACTCTATGAACTATTCGCTGATCGTCATGCTATTTCTATACGACGTCTTGAAGACATCACACTCATAACCTTCTCGGAATAAGTAATAAGAAAAACTTTGAATTATTCAAAACGAATGCAAGAAATACGTCGAACATATGATACATTGTATATAAATGTAATATGTTCCGTACAACGTTTATATAATAGTTAAGGAAGTAGTTAGTTAATCTATACAGATCCTATTTCTTCATTATCTTTCTGCCCTGTTTCCATTATTTGGGGTCGGCACAACAGGTTTTTCTATTCCACATACATATATAACTACACGCCAAATCCCTTGCGGGGTGCGCAGGGAGAGCAGAGCGCCATACGATACCACCATTCTTACACACTTATGCACGTGAGTCGATTTTTGGGGCTCCTAACATCACCTTCCTCCAGAACACGTTCTATTTGATTATAGAATTTGTGTTTTAGCCGTGATCTACTCTATCCACTCCGCAGATTTTGCGCAGTGGCCTCATTTCGATCACGTTTATCCTACTTTCGTGCACACTGTGCCATACTGCCACTCTGCCATACTCTTTCACCTCCGAAACCACACCGAGCCTCGCATAACACTACGCCAGATATCACCCACATAATCCTTTCAATAATTTTCTCATATACATGCTGAGCTGATCAAACTGATAGCCCTGTAACTAACGCACTGCATACATGACCTTTATACAAGGGCACGATGACAGCACGCCTCCACTGCATGGGAACCTTACCCGACTTCCAGCATAGATTGCTCAAGATCAGGCAAGCGTCCCGGAAACAGTTCCCATCATGTTTGATCATTTCAGCAGACATCATATCAATCCCAGCTGCCTTACCATTTTTCATACTTCGTATCGACCATTCAATCTCTTCCATAGTAATGTTCCCGTCAGATATTGGCGCAGCGGCGCCAGTCATAGACTCGCGCACGGCGCCCACATTCGGGGCATATTCACACATTTCCCCAACCACCCTACCGACCCAATACATGATTTCATCTTTTCCACGCTCCCCTATTATTCACATCTTCCACACTAAAACCTTTCTTAATTATATCGTCTTTCACAGAATCAATTCATACTTTCTTAGGTCTTCGTCTTCTCTTATTTTATTCCACATCCAGGTATCCTCTCAGTTATTGGCGCAACTTTCAAACTTCCTCTTACATACTCATTTCATATTTTATCCATTTTTAATCGACTTCGAAAACATTACCTCTATAACTAAAAAGCGATAAATAACGTAATTTACTAATTTGTATACTTAATACAATGTTCAAAACGTAATACTTTAATAAAGTTATCTTTGACTCATAGATTAAAACAACTTTTAGGATTATATCGCGTTTATTTATTACCCATTCTTATTTATTTCCCGACGTTTCCAAAAAGTGGGTGCTCTCTGTATCAATGAAAATAGCTTTTGAACGACTACCATCTTTTTGTTCATCACTCGTTAAAATGATCTCTGTAAAGAGTTTGAAACATCGGGAAATAAATAAGAATGGGTAATAAATAAACGCGATGTAATCCCAAAAGTTGTTTTATTCTATGAGTTAAAGATAACTTTATTAAAGTATTACGTTTTGAACATTGTATTAAGTATACAAATGAGTAAATTACGTTATTTATCGCTTTTTAGTTATAGAGGTAATGTTTTCATATACTTAAAGGTTTTGTGGTTTATGTTTCTAGAAGTCGGTTTTAACTTTTTGTTAGTCACTTACCCCAGGCTGCTCGTTTGCCTCCTATCCCATAAATACATCTGCTTGGATTAAATTTTAAAAGTCTTAGATGTTATTTGACGACGATTATCTATTTAACAATGTTTTACGAAAACATATTAACACAACAAAAACTTAAAATGACAGTTGTAAACAATTTATTTAAGAGCGTTTCAGTGTAATTTGAGTTCACCAACACTCAGAGAGGTATACGTGATGTGCCTGCTTGGAATTAAGTTTGTACACAAACTTTGCGACATAAGATTTGATTAGAAGTTCTGTCGTTTCTCTTGTCAATTATGGTAACTGAATGTGTGATTGTCACATGGTGTGGTCTGACTATTCTGACATGAATATATGACACTAATGCGACATATTATCTTTTTATGGGCTGATGAACGAAAACTTTTCTAGATTTGTACTGATAAATTTGGATTTTTTTTTCTAAATCATACGTCATATCATTCTAACATTCTTGTTCAAATTAACATTGGTAAGTAACATTTAAAACAAATATATTGAAAAGAAATGAAATGAAATGAAATTTTATTGGCACTTTACAATAACAATTGTTTCTTAACAATGTCATAATTATTTATTTCCTATAATTATAAACAATTATTTAAATGGAGACTAACTCTCCAAACTAGGCCAAAGGCCTGTATTATGGGAGTCAGCTACTCTCGATAAAACACTTAAAAAATAAATTGCTTGCATATTATAAAAAGAAATATTTGTAAACTATGAGATTATATATCTTTTTATAAATATTTGAGATGAGATGACATATGAGATACGTGACAAACGAGCAAGTGGGTCATCTGATGGTAAGCAACTAGTGCTACTTTACTATACTGCAGGAAACTGCGTGCATCTACCACGGTTAAATATTTATTACGCACCAATTTATTTTCTAAAGTATATTCGTAAGTTATGTAAAATTATATTCATAAATTAAAAAAATGTGTTCGATTATTCTTATATTTATTATTATTATGTATACTCTGAATATCAAGGACGAGAAGGTACATTAATATTTATATTCTATCGAAAAAGCATACTTAAAAATAATAAACAAAATACTTTAAAGTATGGTTTTGATTTAAAATGATTGTGTGAAAGTCCAAACAAAAATACATAAACTGTTCCAGATTCACCATAAAATTCATTTAATACAAAATAAATATTCTTTTCTTGTGATATGTTTAAAATAAATGTATAATAAGCTAAGACTTTGCTTATGCTGTCAAAATTATTGAATTATTATTTTTCTTTATTTACATTTTATTTCTAATTAAATCAGTTTTAATATTACTCTTCAACAATTATATTTTGATGGATCTCTTTACTCTTTATATAACGTCTATTTGATTATCTACATTTACAGTTTTAGTATTTTATTTTTATTTATTATCATTAACTATATAATAAATACAGTAAAATACTCTACGTTAATTATGAAAATAATAATAACATTTAATCCTACAATACTATATTTTCTTATTAATGTGCCGTACTTACATCTGTAGTGATAAATAAATATTAAAAAATATTCTCACAACACATACCTATCGACTTCAAAACAACCGCATACACATAATCAATATACAGTTATTGTTTTGAATCAAATGTTAAAGTTCATGCCGTATTTAAATCTTATATACAACGTTAAATACTTTTAATATCACATAAAACACTGTTTCATTTATAATATTTATGAAAATACATATATAATGTACTAGTGTGGTAGTATTAGTGTACGTATATGTAGGCCGTTTGAAGGTTATGTTTTAGTGAGGTATTATTGCCGCGCGCGGCGCTTTCGGCGGCCGGCGTTGGGCGACTGAATGCGCGAAAGCGGGCGGACGGAAGTTCGTTCCTCTGCCTTTGCACTCATATAAAATCTTTCTATCTCTCTCGTTAATTATTCTGAGTCGAATGTTGAACGTGAGTAAATTACATTTACATTGCAAAAGTATTAGTTTCCATTTTATTTACATTGTTTAACAATATATGAGTAGGGTATTTGTATAGTCCCTTCAAAATGTATTAAATTTCCCTTTGTAACATTATTATAATTAAGTAAAATGATTATTTCGGTTATTATTTCATAGTAACTCATGAAATGTATAGTATATATGTATAGTGTCTATTATTATTATAATGATTGTTAGGACAGAATGTTTTTTTTTCGTAAATAATTGTAAATTTTTAATTCTTATCAACTAGCAACTTTGATACAATAAAATTATAAATTTTGCCTGTAAAGTTTAAGCGAGTGAGATTCAAGTAAAACTTTAATTATGTTCAGAAGAATGATAAACCTGAATGTGGAGGGAAATAAAATAAGAGAAAGATCTAAGAAAACATGGATGGATGACATGACTAAGACGACGTGATTTAGAAGGCTGCTATTGTAAAAGATACGAATGAGAGGGAAGTGTGGAAAAAAAAACCTGTTGTGCCGACTTCAAATAATAGGAACTAATCCTCGAACAAAGTAGTTGAACCTTAGGGCAGAGTCGCTGGGTTCGATCTCCCTTGAATATGAACAAAATAGATATTTGCATGCACTACGTTATGAGGTTTCCTGTTTAGCTTAAATAAACAAACTTCGCACCAATCCCTTACAGAATGTTTTTAAGCGCAGCAAAAGGGAGCAAACGAGCAAGCGGGTCTCCTGATAATAAGCAACTACCGTCGCACAACTGCAACACCTTTATTGTTACAATGATAGTGCAACACTGATAGTGCTACAGTTGCGTTGCCGACCATTACGGGAGTAGGGTGGGACGGGCTGGGAAAAGAGGGGTGGGCCTCCGGAGATCTATTTCAAAAACTAAAGTGACTTGTGCCACTTTACGACATATTCTGAGAGGTTGAGGTATTTCACCAGTCGAGTCGGTCCATTCGTTTCTGTAGATTTAAAATGCCGGAACTATTGGTGCATGGTCATTCCAACTCTAGCACCGAAACTCTTTCAATCTAAATTTCTGTCATATCAACATGTTTTCATCACGGTTCGCGAGCGTCACTCCGCATATTTTGTGAAGAGTTCTCGATTGTATATATTCTAGAAACACAAATATGTGCCCAGTCTAATCCAAGTCTTGTTTCCTGAATTAATCTTTACGATACAGTATATATATCGTGTTTTATAAATTATTTTATTATACCAAGCCGAGATTTGCTGCAGAGTTCATGGCCGATATTTATCTGCTTGCTATCCATTAACCACGCTGTCCCGTGTTGTCACTCTTCTTGCTCCATTCATGGTATACTTACTATACTTTCGATTCCACTAAACACAGATCCAAGTTTTCCAATATCATCTATATTTCTACAACAAGTTATCGACAAATTATCAAGTTATCTACCAGATAATGCTAGTGATAGTCTTCAAATAATATTTTCAATTAGAAAAATATATTTATCTCTATCTAGAGTCATTGTTACGTTAAAAAATAGGATTATAAACAAGTTTTATTTCGAAAAAAAAACTCATAAAATTTTACATAATACTAATTACGCCATTATCTTGAAGCGCAATAAAAAGTCTAATCTCACATCACCGATCATTAATTAATCGAAGTCAAGTAAAATTATGCATTTCTAATCGAGCCCACGCGATGATGTGTAGAATTTTAAAATCGATATTTTTTATATATTTCTCGCTATATTATCCCGTTCGTGGAAATGCTGTGAGTGAAGATATACGAAGAAATTGGGAGGGTAATATTGTTGGTGGCACAGACGCAGCTATGGAATCGTATCCTTTCGCTGTTAAGTTCTTCAATAAAGGCGCCATGTGTGGCGGTGTCATTTATAACAGCTTTACTGTGATCACGGCTGCACATTGTTTAGAAATGAATAGAGACGTCAGTGAGATGGTTATTCAAGCTGGTAAGTCTGTATTATTCAAAGGCACCTTCTCAAGGCAAAGGAACTCTTAGAGTATGTGTGAACCAATATCTTCATCTGTTGCTCAACTCTACTTAAAATCAATATTTTCAAACGTAAAACTTTTTTATGGGACAACGAGTATGAATTTCACCTGATGGTGAGCAGCCAACGTCACCCATGGACACCTGCAAAACAGATGCATTGCCAGCCTTTAAAATGAGATAGGGAAACGCGGCATGAGCCACTGTACGCCAATACTCGGAGAGTTCGTGATATTTCACCGGTCAAGCTAGCCCATTCCTACAGCGAACTACGTGGCTCTACCACTGTTTGCAAGCCTGTACCACTGCTGTAACTTAGATGTTTTCGTATATACAGTAAATAATTTTTTCCTACTTTGGGCATGACTTTTATGCATTCAGCTAATAGAAAAATGTATATTGTGAACCTGATACAATTAATACTAGATTTTTTTTATAATCAGTTAATTTTAAGTTATTTAATTATTTATGAGCAACTATATTTATAACTGATTACTATATTTATATCTATAACTGATTATAATTCCACCAAATATTTAGTCGAAAAATACCAGTAAACGTTAGCTACAAAATACGAATACAAAAAGCACATTCGATTATCATTTTCTTAAAACCACAGGTTTCGCACCTTAAAGGTCGGCAAAGCAGATCTGAGGCCTGGTGTTGCACATGTCCATAGATGGCGCTGATAGCTTATAACACCTGCTCTTTTGCCCTTTTGCATATAAAAATAATACGCTTTATTTATGCTTAGGTTCCAGATACATGGTAGATGTGAGAGCAAAGTTGTATAGAGTCGAGTCATTTGTGGTACACGAAAATTACAGTAAAGTTAAGACATTTGCATGTGACATAGCTTTATTATTTTTGAGAGAACATTTCGATCTCGGCAGGCTGCAGAAGAAGGCTGTGGTGGTAAATAATAGTGATTGGATGAATGAAAATGAAACCAAATTTACTGTTACCGGTTGGGGCTGGACAAAGGTGATCACTGTTTTTATTTATAGCACGAAAAGTAGAATATCTGACAGATTTGAGAGCTGATAGACATGATATTTTGTCTATATCAAGTCGTAAGATGATTTTATTGAACAAATTCAAAGCGTAATTGCTAAAATCTTTAACAAAGATTGTCGGGTAAAATATTTTTTAAACCTGTTATATTGATTGGAACCGTTGAACTAAACTAAGTACTCCATGTGGTTCAATCTGAATGTCTCCTTTTTCAATTAAATATTTGTTTACCTTCCTAAGCTACAGCTAACATTTCACAGCTAAACGGGCTTTGAGTAGATTAGTTTGCTACACCGCACCGGTGACACGAGGGAATTGTATCAATTTGTTTAGTTTAAAGACCAGCAAATTGACGATTAAGTCTCTCTGGAATATGTTCCTTGGTTAACCTCATTCTATTTCTTAGAGTACATACTTTTTTCTTTTAGATTAAACATGTCTCCATAAATTCGCCATTAGCCACTATTGTTAGAATGTGTTTCACAATTAATTTCTGGGTATTTCTTTATTCGTTCATCTTTAGATTGTAGGTCATCACCTGTTAGAAGAAGAAGACTGTACTTTGTCATTGGCACCTACTGACTATCCTGGAAATAAATGTTTGTCAGCTCTTAGCAGGGTAGCAAATATTGTAAGGTGTCTTAACGCTTTCTTGCTATCCACTGCTTCTTTTTCTGTACCCAGTTTGTAGATATTTCGGATTAAATTTATTTATTTGTATTTTTCTGGTGAACCAACAGCTTATAATAAAATAGTTCACAAGTTATGCTACACGGAGCCAATTATAGGTTACAAATATACAAAGGTTACAATACAAAGTAAAAAATGAGAAAATGTGAGCTTACGAATAGTAGTAACACAAGTGACAGTAAAGTAAAACAAAATAAAAAGATTTTTGGATTACACACAGAGACGATTAAAGATGTCAATCTCATGTCATATCATCTACTATCGTACAGATAGCCCCAAAATCTGCACTCGGATTACAGCCCGTTTGAAGGCGGAAGCCCTTGGCGAATATTACTTTTATTCAATATAACAAATTTCCTTTAGTACGACGGTGAGGTGTCCCAAGTTCTCATGAAGGCTAAATTGCAATACGTGTCAGCTGAACAGTGTTCTCGGTTACACCAAGATTATGAGCTGACTTCAGACATGTTCTGTTTGTATGGAGGTGGAAAGATGGACACTTGTAGAGGTGATTCCGGTGGTGGAGTTCTGTGGAACGAGTAAGTAATATTTACTTGTACAATTTCTCACTCTCAGTTAGTTAAGCGTGTGGAGGTGTAATAACTGCTACCTAAACCAGCAAGTAGAAAAAAGTGTGAAGTTACAATATATGATATTGATTGCTATCCGTTGTATACTTTCTATAATATATGCATTTAGTTGCTTATTATGAAAAACTAGATGGCTCTGTTTATTTTTGTTTCCAAAGCATTATTTTCTTTATTATATTTAGTTAATTACATACGTACATACATATCTTCACGCCAAATCCCTTCCGGGGTAGGCAGAGAGAACAGAGCGCCATAGGGCACGATTATTACACGCCTCACTCGCTTCGTTGACATTCATGACTCTTTTCATGCACGCGCGTCGATTTTTGAGGCTCCTAATATCACCTTCCTCCAGATCACGTTCTATTTGGTCATGGAATGTGTGTCTTGGCCGTCCTCGACCTGGATGGATATAGCAGATATCTACATCGACGCGCGTGCATGAAAAGAGTTATGAAAGTCAACGAAGCGAGTGAGGCGTGTAAGAATCGTGCCTTATGGCGCTCCGTTCTCATTTTGTAATTTAGTCCTCAATAAATAGTTTACAATATTCACACATCAAGCATGCTATTTTGTAAAATATAGTCGATTGACGTTACTTTACAGACAAATCGTCGGTTTGACTTCTCACGGTGATGGGTGTGCGAATCGTGACAGCCCAAGTGTGTACACAAATTTGTTTGTATTCAGGAACTGGATAACGGAACGTATTGAAGAGTTCGTAACAAAATATTGTAATAATAGGATAAAAAAAAAGAATTCACAATAAAACCAAATTAGGACAATATAAGTGTGGTTTAATTTGGTCCAGCTATTTCACATACTGTGAGGTCTAAGAAAATTAGAACAGATTAGTACTTGTTTTTTTTTTCTTTTTTGGACCCTATGAATTTTTTATACTTATACTAATGTTATAAAAAAATGAAAAAATATGAAAACAATCAGAGCCCGCAAACTTTGTATCGCCTCATTATATATTTTTCTAAAAAGTGAGTGTTTTATTCATATTATTAGTAGCGTGATGATAAAAGTAACCAAGAATTAAGTAATCACTTTTTCTTTTTTGAAGTAGACTTTCGGAAAATGCTTTCTTAATAGATTTCGATTTCTAAATTATACAAGGAACACATCTTCGAAGTTTCGGGTATCAACGATCCACGGCTTAAGCTGTGCATTGATCAGTCAGTCATTTATATTCAGAATAAATCATTATACTTATTTGATTTTTAATAACGTGATATTTTTGGCATGTAATGGCCGATTTTAATAATTTAAAAGTAATAATCTGGTATTGAAACAGTTATGCTTTCGACGTAATTATTTTTTCTAAAAATGATTACTGAGATATAGATATAACGGTTGGATTTTGATTGATACTTTTACTATTTTTTTTAAGAATAGGAATTAAAGTAACATAACTACAATACAGGGTCTCGCGAACTTTTTTATACATATTAATATGGCCTATAACTTTTATTTAGTAGTTTAGAACTCTAAAGATAAATAAATAAACTTAAATATGAAGTAGGTATTTAATATTTGTACAATCAACGATCACAGATCAACGAGTAAAATTTATAATAGTATCGTATTTTGGTCGAGACATAATTGCTACTGCCTACCTCCATATATGATGTGAAGAAAGCGTGAAAGAAAGTCCATCGCACTAAACTGTTTGCGAGAGGTGGTACGTGACCCGTGTATGTCTGAAACGCAAAGAAATAAGGATGAATATCGTTTGAAAAATGGCTGGCTAGCAGAAGGATGTAAGAATCGAAGACAAGCATTCCATTCATAACGTTAAAACAATAGTAAAACGCCAATAGTAAAAATCATATTTTTAACATCAACTTTTTGATTTTTATTTCCAAACGGTGGGTACTCTCTGTATCAATGAAAATAGCTTCTGAACGACTACCATCTTTTTGTTCATCACTCGTGAAAATGATCTCTGTAAAGAGTTCGAAACGTCGGGAAATAAATAAAACTAAGTTCTAAATAAACGCGATATATTCCATAAAAAGTTGTTTTAACGTTATGAATGTGATTCGCGAAAATCTAAGAAAAAATTAAGCATTCCAGTATCAAATTGTACGGCTCCTTGTGGAAGGTGATTTCAGGTGCCTTAAAACCCTACGAACGTGTTATGACAGGAGTTACGACAGTCAAAGAAGCGAGAGAAGTATGAGAATCGTGCCTTATGCGCTCTGCCCTTTTTGCCTACCCAGTATTAGACTTGGCGTGAAGTTATTTGTATGAAATATATGTACAAGAATACATGGTTACACTATATTTCTTGGTCAGACAACTGTGCATCATATCTTTTATATATTTCTTCTTTACAATACTTCTCCATGAATCGTTTTGTGTTCAGTTGGATCCATCTGCAAGTAAGAATTATTTTAATTTTAAAAACTGAACATAAATATCTTTTAAACGTATCTAATGCAAACATTATAACTCTATAGTTTTTATAGATATTATGCTAAGCAAGCTTGAAGGCTTAGAATACCGCCGCCATCCCATTTCTTCCCGTGGGTGTCGTAAAAGGCGACTAAGGGAAAAGCTAGAAGAATGGGCAGCAGCATTCTCTCTCAAGAAGATACAGCCTACTGCGATTGCCAACCCGCCTGCCAAACGTGATGATTATGGCAAAATCCCCCCATGATTGAGCGGACCGGCAGTTGTGGCGCTCTATGGGGGAGGCCTATGTCCAGCAGTGGACCTCAAAAGGCTAATGATGATGAATGATGAAGCTTGAAGACCGGCAACGCAACTGTAGTGCTATCTGTGTTGCAGGTATCAATGGGCCGCGGCAGTTACTTACCACCAAGTAACCCGCTTGATCGATATCATTACATAGTTAACAAAGTCGCTTTCCGCTGTCTATCCCCTTATATATTTAGATCTTTGAAACTATGCAACGGATTTTGATGCGGTCTTCTTTAATAGATAGAGGGTGTCAACGGGGTGGTTTGTATGTATAATCTAATTATAATGTAATAATATAATTTTCTAAATTTAGCACTTTAATAGTAAATGCGGTGAAAACTACTTTGGATGCGGAACAAAGACGCCGGGTCAGCTAGTTTTTATATGAATTAGTTATTTAAAACAAAGTTTAAAAGAGGCCGTAGACAAAATGCAAACTTGCCGTCACTGGGTGAATTTCACTATATCATTAGATAATCTTAAAGTAAAGTTAAAATTAAATTTTAAATAGTCTTCCCTTACGTGGAGTCTGGAAATAATAATAATAATAATATCTTGGACACAAATCACACAGCGCCCTCCAGTTCCAAACTAAGCAACTAAATGCTTGTGCTCTGGATACTAGATAACGGATACTAATACATATATACTTTTCTTTTGTAAATACATACTTATATACATAGAAAAACATAGATTAACAAAAAAAGTTAATATAGTACACAGTTTTTATAACAATCGTTAACTGTAATGGGAATGATGCGGCGGGTTTGCTGCTTGTCTAAAGTCATGTAGTAGTGTTAAAGTAGAGTAATAAAATACAGAATCCAAGTTATAGATACTTACTTTCGGAAATATGTGACGTTTGTGAAGACAGCAAGTTGATGCATATTTTGTGACGGTACATTGAAGGACAAAATGCCAAAAAGCTGCTGTTTGTACGTAGCTGGACCTCCGACATCAGTTAAACGAAGATCCTCATAGAGAAAATTATTTTTAATATAAAATACATCTATCAATTGGTCCAATTTACCAATGACTTTCCGAAATTCTTTTCGGAAGCTATGTGTGGTGACTAGTGATGTTACGAATGTTGGATTTTGGACATTCGCGAATGCGAATACGAATATTTCTTAAAAACATTCGTGAATACGAAAGCGAATGCGAACGCATTCGAATTTCGAATGATTCTTACGACCTAAAATCACACAAAATGTCATCATAATCGGTCAAGCCATTTAGTACAGTTATTTAATGATTAATATCACGCGTAGAAAAATATTTTGAAAAAAGTTTCATCATTACATAGTATAAAACAAAGTCACTTTCCGCTGTCTGTCCCCTTCTATCTTCTATCTTTAAAACCTACGCAACGAATTTTGATGCAGTTTTTTTAACAGTTAGAGTGTGTCAACGGGCCACCCCGTTTTGATCTATAATTCACATAATATGATGTTTAAATATAATATAATATTATAATGATAATTTTCGAGATTTAGTTTTTTAATTGCAAACGCTGGCTGAACCCTATGTGATAGATCAAAACAATGTTATACATTATTAAACACCTTTAGAAGGTCTACAAAAAAGTTCGCGAAGGCATATGTCTATCTCTTAGCGATAACCCACAATGACCATTTTTATTTTTTTACGTTTTACGAGTAATAATGGCTTATTTACGAAGCAATTTTAAACATTACAGCATTAATTTTCATCCAACTAAGTGACTTAAATAGATTTATCCCTTTACAGCATGCAATTCAAACGAATATTTTCGAAGATATTGCAGTATTAACATAGCGGGACAGCAGTTAAAGCCGATAAATAGCACAAATTGAACCTCATGATATCCAAAATTTACTCATTTATTACTTTTGATGCGGAAGAAAGTTCGCCGGGTCAGCTAGTACTTGATAAAACGTGTATTTTCCTGATGTAACTGATAAAATCAAAACAAAGTCAATTGGATAATTAAAACTGTGTAATTAGAACGTAAGTAATTAGAGCGATATGACACAGCACAAAGGTGAGCAGACGAGAGAGAGTGCCTAACAACCTGACAGGTGTTAGTTCGGTAGATATGTAACTTTGCTATTATATTTAGCGTAGGCGTCCATAATCCCAACATCCTCTCCTGGACGCAGATGCTTTAAATGTAGACCCATAGATGCAGCAAAGTTTTCATGCTTCGGTCGACAGAGTCCTTTCGTTAATATGTCGGCGACCATCTCTCCAGTGCATCTGTATTTAACCAGGATTTCTTTGGCGGCAATCTTCTCTCGCACAAAGTGGTACCGGACGTCTATGTGTTTGCTGCGCGCATGATAGACTGCATTTCCTGAAAGACTAATCGCGCTTTGATTATCACAATAAAGGGTTAAAGGTGTACCTTTAAATTCAGGTTGAAATTCGTCTGCCAGCTGTTTCAACCAAAGTGCTTCTTGAATGGCCGACGCTAGCGCCATATACTCAGCTTCACTTGTAGAGAGGGCTATGGTCTGCTGTTTCTTAGAGTTCCAGCTTATTGCGGCACCCTGGAATAAAAATATGTATCCAGTACAAGATCTTCTATCTTCCATATCATTCGCCCAATCAGAATCGCAAAATCCTGAAATTCTCTCATCAATATTCCTTTTGTAAACTAGTTTCATATCCACTGTGGCTTTCAGATATCTCATGATTCGTTTCAGTGCTGCCCAATGTTCACTAGTAGGTTGACTGTTAAATCTACTAAGAGAGTTTACAATATAAGTAATGTCAGGTCGAGTCCCCTGTGATAAGTACAACAGGCAGCCAATCATTTCTTGGTAAGGAATGTTTCTCATGATTTCTTGGTGACTCTCAGCCTTTTTAACCTTAACATTTGGATCAGCAGGTGTCCACATTGGCTTACATTTGTCCATGTTAAATCGAGTAAGTATTAATTTTATATAAATAGACTGATCTATAGAAATCTTATTTTCATCTTGTGATATTTTAAATCCAATACAATGTTTGGCTGTTCCTAAATCTTTGATATTGAATTTTTCTTTTAATTTTTCTTTTATCATGTCTGATGTTTCCTTTTTATTAAAGAAATACAAAATATCATCCACATAAATTGCTATAAAAAGCATATCATTTTTATTTAAAATACGATAGTACACACATGGATCTATGTTTGACCTAGTCATTCCGATTTGTAACAAGGCAGAATTTAATTTTTTATTCCATTGTCTGCTGGCTTGTTTAAGTCCATATATTGACTTGTTTAGTTTACATACTTTATTTTCTTCTTCATAGCCAGGTGGTAAGGACATATAGAGCTCTTCATCAATTTCACCCTGTAAAAAGGCAGTAATTGCATCCATCTGGTGTATTTTGAGTCTATACTTGGCAGCAAGACCAATAAGGTATCTTAAGGATGTATAGCGGACCACTGGAGCGTATACCTCATGGTAATCAATGCCTTTGACCTGTTTGTATCCTTTAATAACCAATCTAGCTTTATATCGTGTGACAGAACCATTGACATCTAATTTAGTTTTAAAAACCCATCGGCAGGGAATTACTGACTTTCCTTCTGGTAAGTTTGCTATGGTCCACGTGTTATTCTGTATCAATGACTGATATTCTGCTTCAATAGCTTTCTTCCATTCATCAGCCTTATCACTGTTCAAAGCTTCTTCAAGGCTTTGAGGATCTCTGTTCAGTAAATTCATTGTTGATTCCACATTCTGACACATCAGTAAAAAAGGGCTCTGACAAGCATCATTCTTTTCTGACCTTATTTTGCGTTGCCGCGGTCTCAAAGTTATATTGGATAACGGTGGAGTGTCTATCCTTTTGTCAGGTATGTATGTTTCATCATTAACATCCTCAAATTGATCAGATTCATCTGAAATATATGTACTTTGAGATACATCCTGTATTTCATCTCTTGCATGTGTCTCATCATTAATGTTTCTTTCCACAGGTTCTTTGGGTTCATCACATATAGGTAAGTATATAGTCTTTTTTTCTGTTTGGTCATTATTCATTTTACTACTTTCAAGTGTGTTGTCAGATTTATTTTCCTCTATATCCAAGTTCTTTTTTATAATTTCAACTTCTTTTTTAGGTACTTCATCCATTTTATTTCTTGTAACTAGGGATTCAAGGAATACTACATCTCTACTAACAATTCCTTTCTTTGTTTCAGGATCTATGAACTTGTAGCCTTTAGTACCGTCGCTGTAGCCAACAAATATTAATTTTTGTGACTTTACATCCAACTTACTTCTTCTTTCTTTAGGAATATGCACCATCGCAGGACATCCGAATATCCTCATATGGCTCAAATTTGGTTTGCTTTTAGTCCATACCTCATATGGTGTTACATCTGATAAGCTGCGGGTGGGTGAACGGTTCAGTGTGTAAGCTGCTGCAGTAACAGCTTCTGCCCAATATTCTTTTTGTAAACCAGAGTTTAATAACATACATTTAGCACACTCAACAAGGGTACGATTCATTCTTTCACTCAACCCGTTTTGTTCCGGTGTATACGGATTTGATGTCTGGTGCAAAATTCCATGCTTTTTTAGGTAAGTCTCAAAACTATTATTTTTATACTCAGTTCCATTATCAGATCTTAGAATTTTTATTTTTGTATTTAATTCATTCTCAACTCTATTCTTATATTCAACAAATTTTTCAAAGACTTGACTTTTGTATTTTATAGTATATACTTGTACTCGGCGAGAAAAGTCATCAATAAAGGTTACAAAATATCTTGCTCCTCCTATTGATATCTGCTGCATCGGTCCACACACATCACTGTGGATAAGTTCTAGCAAGCTGGTTGCTCGGGAACCTTCAGCAGGGAACGGTTTTCTCGTTTGTTTGCCTTCTAGACAGGTAACACAGATGGAATTTTCCATTCCTGTTGACAACTTTACACCTTCTGCACAGTAAGGTATTTTATTAAGACTAGTGAAATTTAAATGGCCCATCCTCTGGTGCCACAGATAAGTATCATCATCAGCCTTGACCACCATGGCTTGCATTTCATGGTAAGTATTTAACAGGTATGTTGCATTTATTAATCTAGACTGTGCTATTAATTTATTACTAGCATTATAAATTTGGCAGCCAGATTCATTAAATATAACTTTGCATCCGTTTTGTATTATTTTACTGACTGATAGTAAATTTGTTTTTAATTCTGGTACTAGTAAAACATTCATTAACTGTATTGAATTAATGCTGCCGTCATGTGCCTTTACCTTAATGCAAACATTGCCACAGCATTCCACTTTTAATTCCTTGTTGTTAGCAATCCTTATGCTTGATACTGGTGAGGCGGTGACATCAGTGAGCCAGTCTCGGTGCATCGTCATGTGCATAGATGCTCCTGAGTCAACATGCCAAGAATTGGAGTCATTTGCTGTGGATGCTGAAAAAGCTGCAACATAACCTATGTCTTTACTTGTTTTTTTATTATTGTTTGTCTTCTTATGCCAACAATTTTTGCTGAGATGTCCGTACTTATTACAGCTAAAACATCTAGGACCTTTTTTGTCATTTTTAGGTACATTTTTTCTTGTGTTTGTATAAAGTGCGGTAGTGTTTGACATTTTTACTTCCTGAAGTAATTTATTTTTTATTAAGTCAGCACTAATCTTCATACCGGAACTTTCTAAGCCCATAATCATTGGCCTATACATTTCAGGCAGTCCTGCCAGCATTAATGTGCCCAACCACTCATCGTCCACATGAAAATTTATATTCCTTAGCTTGTGCGCTGCTGTCATGATTCCATTTACATAGTCTTCTACTGACAAACTGCTTTCTAAATTAGTATTAACTAATTCTTTTAATAAGCCAACTTTGCGTGTCAGTCCTTGGTCTTCAAATGCCTTTGTCAAATTATCCCACACCTGTTTTGCATTCTGTGCATCCTGTATGTGCACATATAAAATTGGGTCAACTAACAATATTAATTTTGATTTTGCTTTGGTGTCTTGTTTAAGTGCAATGGGGTCGGAAGCATCTGGTGCTTTCAAAATGCAGTTAAACAAATCTTCATGTTGTAAGTATGCTTTGACTGCGAAATTCCAATTAGCCCAATTGTCACGACCCGTCAACTTTTCAATCGACATCATAGTGCTAGTTCCAGCCATATTTATTATATATAATGTATATCTGATAAATTGCTGAAAAGAAAAAACACTCACGTGCCGGTGAATATAAGTGAGGTTATACTCGTCGAATTTTATTTTTACTATAACTTCGTAAGTACGGAATAAAACTTGGAGATAACACTAAATGGACGGTTTATCTGGGCCCATAACCTGATAAAATCAAAACAAAGTCAATTGGATAATTAAAACTGTGTAATTAGAACGTAAGTAATTAGAGCGATATGACACAGCACAAAGGTGAGCAGACGAGAGAGAGTGCCTAACAACCTGACAGGTGTTAGTTCGGTAGATATGTAACTTTGCTATTATATTTAGCGTAGGCGTCCATAATCCCAACATAACGCTCATGTCTTCAATCTTGCGGTTGGAGTTTAAAAAAAATAACTTTTAATTTGGATGAAATTGCATACGGTATGAAAATTTGATTAAAATCGATTTGTGTTGGGTATGACAGGCTATGCACGACAGGATAAACGCGGTCGAAATGAGGGTACTGCGCAAAATCTTCGGAGAGACTCTCGCTGACAGCATCGAAAACAAGGTTGTGAGGAAGGAAGAAGGATTGAAAGAGAGTGTCGATGTTAAAGTAAGAAAGGGCATACACCGATGATTCGGAATTATAGAACGAATGGATGATGCCAGATTGACCCAGCAGATGATACAATGCTAAACCGGAAGAATGTAATAGGTTACGCAGACTGCCACGACACACAAATATAACGAGTCCTGGAGGAAGGAGCTGTCAGGAGCCTTAAAGGTCGACGACCGTGTATGACAATAATTATGAAACTTAAAGAAACGAGTGAGGAGTGTATGAATCGTCCCTTATGGCGCTCTGTTCCCTCTGCCTACCTCGCAAGGGACTTGACGTGCAGTTATTTATATACCTAATGGCTGATCCATAATATAATACACTAATCTAAAAGGGGAAAATATTAAAGAAAATATCATTATCATTTTTCGTATCATCTTGCTACATATAATTTCTTTATTTTTTGTTATTAAAACATTCGCCAAACATTCGCAATATTTCTTGCGAATGCGAATGCGAATACCCAAAAACATGCGAATGCGAATATTCGTTACATCACTAGTGGTGACTGTAAATTTTGTGCCCGGTGTCTGCCAATAGGTTCGCCACCAATTCCATTTGGAACGTAACGGCGGGTAGAGGCTTAACAGCCGCTGCCTACACGTACGGATAGAATAAGGCATGAAGTTATGTTATATTACGTTATCAATAAAATGAACATCAGTATTTCTAAATTTAATTTATAATTAGGTTTACATAACATCATGGTACCTGAAATACCATGACCTCGCAGAATATTGACGTAAAGTAGCTTAGGCAGCTATTTCTCTTGCCCTCTCCCCTTCCCATCTCACTTAAAAACCTTCCCTATTTCTATTTTACAGACGGGCAACGCAACTGTGACACTTTCTGTGTTACAAGTGTCCATAGGCGACGTAGGTTGCTCACCATCAGATGACATGCCTGCTCGTTTGCTCTTCTATCCCATAAAGAAGATCATCAGGCGACGCTGGGCTAATTTAAGCTTGAGTTATCCTGTCTTAACCGCGAGAGACACATAATCTACATTTATTAACATAAAAATAAACCAGTTTTTAGCTAAGTCGTTATAATTTTGGATAATATCTTCATAAACAGATAAAAATATGAAGTGTGTACCCGAAATATAAATGTGTTGATGTGTGATGATACTTACTGATTGAAATTGAGCACAAAAGTTTGAAGCGGTCATTAGTTTTCCATATATATTACTACAATGATGTCTCTCTGCAACCACGATGTTCATTTTTAACAGCATGCTTGCATACATCTGAGGTAAACTCTGCAACATGTAAAATCATCTATCAAAATGTTTGAAAAATCAAACACATAGTACCGCCTTCTTTTTCGGTATCGGTTAGCAGTTTATAATTGTGTCAGTCCAGAATTATAAGTCATATCTTGCCAGTGGAAATCACGATGCAGCGCCATCTAGCAGTTACTGTATGTGAACTCAAAGAGAGCAAGTTTTGCACAGAATATACGAGGACATAGTTTCAACATATGCTAATAGATGGCACTCACTTGCAATATTAAAAGGTAACTAACAATATGTAGAACAATGTTTTAATTTTAGAATAATTTACCACAGCCGCTTAGCAGTCTTATTATCAATTACAATAATAACGTCATTAATTCAGTTGTCTCTGTTAATTTTATAGGTCTAATTGTGAACCACCAGCTAAATTGGAAAAACATATTTCTTACTTCGTAAAAAAGTGAGTTCTGTCTATGCGCTCTATAAAGTGCAATCGGTGATCAACACTGATGCAGGTATCACTGCAAATACGGCCTTACTGCCTCGGTAGTAAGATATGGCATTATTCGTAGCAACGCTGTATTCTCGCTATATATTTGGTCTGCAGTTCACAGACAGTTGTAAACCGTATTTCACTAAGTTCTAAATATTAACACTTCCGTCATTATATATTCTAGAAGCATCATTATTTGTACACAAATATCCTTATTTATTTCGCCACATATCAATATTCTGCAGATACTAAAAAAAGAAATAGTCGTGAAAATGTTCTTTTTTATGGGATGGGAGGGCAAACGAGCTGGCGTGTAACCTGATGGTAAGCAACCAACGCCGCCCATGGACACCAGCAACACATATAGTGTTACTGTTGCGTTGTCAACCTTTAAGGGATAGGGGATAGGAAAGGATAGCGAAGGGGGGTGGACCTCCGGGTACTCTCTCACCGAACGAAACGCGGCATGAGCCACTTTACGTCGGTCTTCTGAGAGGTCGTGGTATTTTACCGGTCGAGCTGGCCCATTCATGCAGCGAATTGCTTGGCTCTACCACTGTCAAAAATGTAATGTGTAATCATTTCAGTATTAATTGTATATAAAGATAACTTGCACGTAAATATTCACACGCCTTACTTAGCAAATTTTAGAGATACATACTTAGAACATACTGTCACCATATTCAAAATACCCAGCATTAAGTAAATAATAAATGATTGAGTGATTGATCGTACCTGCTTACCCCATCCAGAAACTTCGATAATATAGTCGACACCTAACTCTACGTCTGGATTCCCCAGGACTACTTTCTTTACATTGTCATTAAATTGGACGTCTTCCTATTGAATAAAAAATATTGTCGATTAAAGAAAATTACATTGAATATAGAAAATCACAGTAAAATCTAGAATAAAGTTGTGAAGAAGAAAGATTTTTATTTGTAATTGTAAAAAGCCATAGAAAACTAGTTTATTTAGAAGTACCTTACTTATATTTCGTATTGTAAGAAAATGTGTTTGTTTCGATAATATTTTCACTTTAAATATTCTTGGATATATGTATATAATTGGAATCTCGGAATTAATTAAGAAACAGTCTCGGTGGTGCAGTGGTCGAGCAACACGGCTTCTGATCCAGAGGTCCGGGTTCGAATCCTAACACTGGCTTACACCAATGTCTTTTCGAAATTGTTTTCGAAAGTTATGTGTGATAAATATCGATGACTGAAAACTTTGTGCCCGGTATGGCAATAGGTTCGCCACCTATTCCATTTGGGACGTAAACATAATGGCGAGGCGAGGTTTAACAGCCGCTGCCTACACCTTCGGGTAACAAAAGGCGTGACGTTATGTTATGTAATTTAGTATATAGGAGGTTTCGGGGGCGATAAATCGATCTAGCTAAGAATCATTTTTAGAAAATGTCATTTTTATCGTGTCGTATCGTATCGTGTTTTATAGCTCATATTTTTTTATTATTCTGTCGGTAAGATCGAAAAATATTATTATTCGTACTCAAATATAATTACCAAAAAACACAATTTATGCCAAAAAGATACCGAGCATAACTTGGCTATCCAGCTACTATATTTCTGAGGGAAAGCAATGATATTTAATATTAGAATTCTTTTAAAGTTATTTATGAGTTAGTTAGAATTCTTTTAAAGTTATTTATGAGAAGTTATTTATGTATGTGAATATATGACTAGATAATGTTTTAGGTGAAGTATGCTCACCTTCAGCACTAACATAGCAATATCGTTATCCATTCCGCTATAGTATCTGAAATACTCGTGAATTTTTATGTCCACAACTGGTATAACTTGGCTGAAAAACATTAACATGTTGACCCTCAGCAGTAGTAGTCTTTCCCTGAGACTAGCGCCCCACACAGAGGTATATTAAAATGACACCTAGACACCTTGCGATATAAAAATGTACAATAAGGTGAGCAGTAGAGTCCGACCGAAACTCATATTCCGGCTGAAACCGAATGTTCGGCAGTCACTTCAGGCCGATACTGAAACCGAAACTCATGTGGTCAAATATAAAATTGATTAATTTGAAATTTTGGCCAAATTTTGCCCGAAACCGAAACTGCCGCTGAAACTTGATTTTTGGCCGAAACTCGGCCGAAACCGAAACCGAACTTTCAGTCGGACACTAGAGCAGGGTTTGTCAAACTGTGTTCTATTTTAACCATAGAAAAGATTAATACCACAAAAAACAGTAAGACTCCAAAGTTTTAATAATTTTCCTGCTCGTTTTCCACTGTAAGTATGCTTGTTACAACAAGTCTATAAAATGAATATTTTGAAATATTTATTATCCTA
Source organism: Euproctis similis (assembly GCA_905147225.2). Classification (NCBI taxonomy): domain Eukaryota; kingdom Metazoa; phylum Arthropoda; class Insecta; order Lepidoptera; family Erebidae; genus Euproctis; species Euproctis similis. The sequence goes on along the minus strand of LR990112.1, from coordinate 15,660,129 downwards.
TTTATTTTAAGCAATTTAAACTAATCTTTTGGGCGCAAAAGTATTTCATTTCAAAAAATATATATTTAATACATACCCCGTACCGGTAATACTGTTACCGCCGGCTTTGACATAAGTCTTTTGGGTTGTACCGTTTAATTTTCTCGTCAAGCAGAATGCTGTCGTAAGAACAATTTTGTTGCTCAGCAGTGTTCCGGAACAATATAAATTCTCGTATACAACTAGAACGTGATACGGCAAATCCGTTGCAGTTGCGACATAAGTATGATTAACAGTTTTCGAATTTGGCGTCATATTTTCATTTGAATTAGTATAAGCTACAAAAAGTAGCAAGCATGTCAATTGTAATCTGTGAAAATAAGTATTGTTAGTAGTTAGTAGTAGTATTTATATACATAATGGAATATTATTTGGCGGAAATTATAGTCAGCAATCGATGTTTATCAACCATAACAGCTGAGAAAAAAATTCAGAAAATTGGTGAACAAAGATGTAAACCCGAATTTTCTTGATTTAGAAGACGTAGAACAAAACATATGCATATTTATAATTACACAAAAGCGTATATAAGTGTCCGGGTTATTGTTAATTAAATCTGTACTAAATGATCTTAATATAACACGGTGTTGCCACATAAAAGACAATTTGCTAAGTGACTGCGGTAATACAGAGAAATTGTTGGCACTCATTAGGCCAAAAGCTTTCTAGAGCTTTCAGGGTCCTTTGATTTATTATGTTAACTAAACAATCGTTTAAATAGATACCATTTTGTTACGCTTTACGGATTTTTATTATTCTACTAATTCTGTGTTTATATACATAATACACAACTTCACGCGAAGTCCTGTGTTCTGTGTTTATATACATAATACACAACTTCACGATAGGTAGAGAGAGGCAGAGGGCTATTAGGCACGTTTTTTAACACACCTCACTCGCTTCCTCGACTTTCAAAGCTCTTATCTTACACGTTTGTCGGTTTTTTAGGCTTCTGCCATCACCTCCCGATCAATTTGCTTATGGCTATGTCATGACCGTCCTACACCTCTGCTTTTACTTATTATATAATAATATCTGGATGACCGAGCTTTGCTCGGTATTTTCTTTTTTTTTATAAACAACGCCATCTGCTGGAATAGCTTTAGTGTTGTTGTCGTTAAAGCAAGTTAGTTGCTCACAATTTAAAATAATAATAGCATTCGCCAATAGATGTCAGGAATTCCAAAAAGTAAGTTGATGTTTAAGTTGATTATCGATAAAACACGATAAAATGAAATTTTCTAAAAATGATTCCTAGCTAGATCGATTTATCGCCCCCGAAACCCCCTATATACTAAATTTCATGAAAATCGTTGGAGCCGATTCCGAGATTCCAATTATACATATATACATATATATATACAAGAATTGCTCGTTTAAAGATATAAGATACATTTAGTTCTTATTTAAATTAAGAACTCTTTTCAATTAACTGCTTCGCATCTCGGCTATGTGTTGACTCTTGAAATAGAGAGGTACATCGTTCGCTTAGTAGTAATAGTTCAATTTCTTCTTATAGCGTATTCCAGATTCGTTTCCAAATTTAAACAACTAACATAGCGAAAAGTGTGATACATATGGATGACTGACAAATTGACGACTGCCTTCACTCCTTCAGATTATCTGAATCAGATATCAAGGGCGCAAGAACACAAATAATATTTACTAAAAAGTATATTATTAACGCTTCATTCTCACCTGCCAAGAACGTTGAGCCATTTAAATTTCAGTTTCATTTCAGTGATTGCAGCCCGTGCAAATACTACTATAAAAATAAAGCTTGGCTTTTCACACAATCATCTCGCTTTAGCTTGAATAGTATGAATGATAATTTAGTAGATCCGACCACGAGAGACTTTTGCATAGTAACGAGAAATATCTCCGAAGAGTGCTGCTCGTTAGCGTCGAGACTAAAACTCGACTGATATAAACCAGAAAAGCGGAACAACGATAAAAACAAAAAAAACGACAAACTAAAAGAGTTCGTACTTGTGTTGGTGAATAAAATTCGCAATCATAGTTCCACCACTGAGTACTCTGATACTGAGTTATTTCTGGGTATCGTAAAACAAAACTAGTTGGTAATAAAATATACGGCTTTATATGTGTATATACTTTTTTTTTAACTTCACGCTTTTTAAGGTGAGGGCGACGGTAATTATGTGGATTCCAGTTTTTTACATATCTGGCACATTTTTGCTATGAAAGATATTTATCTCAGGAATGAAAAAAAAAAACAATAGGAACAGTAGAATACAATAGGAATAGGTAGCGTAACAATAAGAATAGTGTGTATCCCTGATTTTTAATTTGAGACCTCTGGATCTCATTCAGAGGTCATCTGTCAATCTGATTTACAATATCAAATCAACTTTAAAAATCAAATTTCTCTGCATATCGGTGTACTGACAGTGTGCCCAGGAGACTAGTGGCGTTGTGAAGCTGAATGGCGAAGCTAATCATCAGTGCGAAGAATAAACCAGCACTCTGGTCGCAAGAGATCTCCATCAGTCACTTTGAAATATCATTAAAAAGAAAAATAATGAAATGTAATTATTTTAAAAAAGTAAAACAAATGTTAAACATTCGAATGCGTTTAAAAAGCTCTTTTATTAAACATATTATATTTAGATAACAATAATTGAATTTATGGAGCAGAATAAACAAAAATTGGGTCATATTGACACTGACGTTTTTTTTTCGCTGAACCTTTTTACAGACCTGGCAATTAGGGCGGCCGGTGGATAGCTGTGGGAGGGAGGGAGATGGAGATCCACCTCCCTCTGCTTTATAGCCTTTAGTAGAGTTTTAATGTTTACCTTCCAACAATGAAATGTATATCATAGACAATGTTTGGCAATGAAAGATAATTATGAAAATAATGAAACATAATATACTATATCATATGACCTCTACTGAGAAGCCTTGTTATTCAAGACACGTTACCTTCTACAACCTTCACTCCTTTAATTTATTTAGGACCTTATGCTATATACTTAGTCTGGCCATAAATACTGTTACAACTAAGTAAGATTCCCTAGTTCCGTCACTATTTGGTATTTTATTGAGGACATTATGATAAACTGTAAAATTCGATAACATAAATAAACATTTTAATATAATTGATGACTTAAAAGTGTCAGAGTCGTATCGATGTGAACCGGAAAAGTGTTATAAATTTATTACTCCAGGAAACTTTAGTGTGCTAACCCAAAATATCCGTAGTGTCTCCGCAAACATAACTAGTCTACTTACACTTTTAGCCCGTATATCAGTATCTCATGATATAATTATACTTACCGAATGTTGGCTAACGCACAACCCCAACATACCTATATTGGACGGATACAATTATTATACTTCTAACAGAAGTTTTAACAAATGCGATGGTATTGTAATCTATGTGAGGAATAATATAACTAACATATTGATTAACGAAGTGGAATGTTCCGATGCGAATTGTATGCAAATAAAAATAGGAAATGACATGTCTATTCTCGCCATCTACCGATCGCCATCTTTTAGAGATATTTCGAATTTCTTATTGTCTCTAGACCAAATACTAACTAATAACCATTCTTTTGTAAACACAATGATTATTGGAGACATCAATATAGATTTAATTAACTGTAATACAGACATGAGAACGCAGGATTATCTTAATCTTGTTGCTAGTCATGGTCTACTGCCTGCTCACATCCTACCTACTCGTAGCAAAACTTGTATCGACCATGTCCTTCTTAAGACAAGATTAATTGCCACAACAGTAGTGATTGAGTCTACAGTTACTGATCATTGTGCTGTAATGGTTGCTCTCAATAAGGCCTTAAAAACTGTTGAGCCCACTAGGACCAAGATTAATTACGATCAGCTGAATAGCTTACTGCGTGAAATTGATTTTACAAACGTTTACGGGTGTTCAAATGTGGCACTGGAACAATTTACTAATTTGATTACTAGAGCTATAGCAACTAGCAGTTCTACCTACCAGGTTCCACATCGTTTGAAAATTTTAAAACCCTGGATTACTCCTGGTATCTTGAGGTGTATGAAAAACAGGGACAGACTATACATCAAAACAAAACGTGCACCCAATAACGAGATCCTTAAAATCACATATAAAAGATACCGGGAGTATTGTAATATCTTATTAAAAAATCTCAAAAGACAATATGAAACTTCTGAACTAAATAAAGTTAAATCTAACCCTAAGCGGATATGGAATTTAATAAAAGATGTCACCCATATTAAGAAGTCAAACCCCTCTGCCAACGCCTTACTTAAGTCCAGTAGCATTTGTGATTCTATTAATGAAATCAATGAAACGTTTATCAACACGGGAAGAAAAATTGCAGAAGATGTGTCCAAATCCATTAACCCAACTCTAAACGTTAACACACAGCCCTCTAAATATATACCCAACTCCTTGGCATTTCTTGAAACTGATGCAACAGAGGTGGAGCGATTGATCTTGTCACTGCGTAGTAACTGTGCTGTTGGTGTAGATGGCATTTCGTCTAATATCCTAAAACAATATAGATCGATTCTTGTACTACCTTTAACTTATATTTTTAACCTTGCCATCCGCAACGGAGTCTTTCCACATCTGCTAAAGAAGGCCCTCGTGTACCCCATATATAAAGCCGGTGATAGAGAGTCAGTTTTGAGTTATAGACCTATTTCCGTATTAACATCATTATCCAAAGTTCTAGAAAAAATTATGAATACCCGGCTTATAAAATTTCTTGACGCCAATAACATCCTATCTGACAATCAATACGGATTCCGAAGCCATTTATCTGCTAACGACGCGGTTCATAATCTGACCAGTCGAATTGTAGATATATTGGACAAAGGTGAAAAATGTATTGGTATTTTCTTAGACCTGGCAAAAGCTTTTGATACGCTCTCAATCCCAGTACTGATTTCTAAGTTAGAAAGAATAGGTGTTAGAGGCCCGCAGCTCAAATTATTTCAGAGTTATTTAACTGATCGTACGCAATGTGTAAAGATAGGTGAACATCGCAGTGACTATTTACTTATAGAACATGGCGTGCCCCAAGGTAGTATTCTGGGTCCTACCTTATTTCTTATATACATAAACGATATGTGTGAACTGAATATGGAGCACGGAAAATTGTTTGCATATGCGGATGTAATGCGGGGGGTAATGGCAGCTCGCGTCCGTAGGAGTCCCACCTTTCCGAAGGCCCACCCTACACGTACCCCCTGGGTGGTGCGAAATGAGCTGCCAACGCCGAGCACGGGCGGCGGTTAATAACCCCTAGGCCACTACAGGCCTTGAGGGGGTAAATCCCCTTTAAAAACGTGGGCTTGGTGCCTTGGGAAAGCGCCAAGACTTATCTTTCCCCAAACCAAAATGGAAGCAGAACATAAAGAGAATCTACCCCAGGAGGGTACCAGTCGCTCCGGCGCTGGAGAATCCCTCCCTGAGCATAGCTCAGGCTGCCCCACGTATTCTGGGGGGGGCAACGTTTTGCGCCATAATATTGAATCGCTGAAAAGTTGTGAAGAAATAACTAAGCCAGCTCCAGCCAAGAAAGTATTCACACAACAAATCTTCCACAAGGGAATGCTTGAAGTCAGGCAGCGCAGTCAATCGGTTAGTGATAAATCCACCAGAGACAAAACCCAACTTGCTAACCAGACACCGGAAACAAACACCGAAACTCCGGCTCCGCCGTCTTGGCAACAGCCGCCATCTCCTCGCTACAATAAAAAGAGGAAAATAAGTGAATCTCCTCCACAGCCAGGCAGGATCACCACAAGCAACAGATTCGACATATTACCGCTGGACTCGCCGGACAAAACCACAGGATCCACTACCCTTGCTAGGAAACCAAGCAAACCTCCTCCTATTGTGCTGTATGGAATTCAAGATGTCACGGAGCTCTCAAAAATGATTGAATCTGTTTGCAGCAAGGATCAGTTTAATCTTAAGATTCTAAACAAAAGAATCCTGCATGTTCTTGCTAGTACTGCAGATGATTATAAAAAGGTAATAACAATCATTAGAACAAATGGGCTAATTGGATACACATTTACCCCAAAGGATAAAAAGAGCTATCGGATTGTAATAAAAAACCTGCACCACACCACTCCACATGAAGCGATAGTTAGTGCTATTGAAGCTACAGGCAATCAGGTAACTGGAGAAATAATAAACGCCCGATATGGACCAGAAAAGAAACCTACATCTACTTTCTTTGTAAACCTAGAACAGTGCAATGCAAATCCAGCTGCCAAAAGGATCGAATTCATCTACAACCAAAAAGTTAAAATTGAGGATCCACGCAAATCGAAATCAATCATACAATGTCAACGCTGTCAAGAATATGGTCATTCCAAGAATAATTGCATGAGGCCATATAGATGTGTCAAGTGTGGAGAATGTCATAAAACCTCAGACTGCACAAAGAAAGACCGAAGCACCCCGGCTAAATGTGCCTTATGCTCTCTGGACCATCCAGCAAACTATAAAGGCTGTGAAGTTTATAGAGAGCTCCTCGCTCGAAGACTCAACAACTTCAAGCCTAGGTATCGACCAGTACACACACACACACAGTACCCCACCACACGCATCTCTAATCCTCATTCGCCAGTTCCAGACGTAGATAAGGTCCCTGCTACTTCCCACAAATCCTATACGCAAGCCTGTACTGAAAAGGTCAACAATGCTCAACCAAGTCAAAAAGCTGATAAATCTATAATATCAAATTTTGAGAACATTCTTCTTAAACAAAGCGAGAAGATTGATCTCCTACTTCAACAAATAAGCTCAATGCTAGGGCTTATCATGACTCTCGTCCAAAGACTGTCAAAATGAACAGTATGCTCCATATAGCCACATGGAACATCAATGGTCTTGCACCCAATACTCTTGAACTTGAGATGTTTCTCAAGGCGAATAAGCTGGATGCATGCCTGATTTCAGAAGCTCATACTACCTATAGAAGCAAAATATGCATCCCAGGATATAACATATATTATACCTCTCATCCTGACGGTGGGGCTCATGCTGGCTCAGCGGTTGTTATAAGGAATACTGTTAAACATTGTCTTCTGCAAGAATACTCCTTTGACTACTTACAGGCTACCACAGTACGCATTGAAGATTACTACGGAGGAATTAATCTCTCTGCTGTTTATTGCCCTCCGAAACACACAATTAAAGAAGCAATGTTCACACAGTTCTTCCAATCCCTGGGAAACCGCTTCATTGCTGGAGGAGATTGGAACGCAAAGCACTCCTGCTGGGGATCAAGGACCACGGTTACCAGGGGACGAGAGTTGAAAAGGAGTGTTGATAGTAACAAATTATGCTCCTACTCAAGCGGTAAACCTAGCTACTGGCCTACAGATAGCAACAAAACTCCAGACCTCTTGGACTTTTTCATTACCAGAAACATAAGCAACCTTCATATAGATATAGAGTCAAGCCTCGATGGATCCTCTGACCATACTCCTGTGCTGATGATGCTAAGCTCTACAGTCATTCACCGTGAACCAGCAAACGAAAATCTTGACAATCCTAGAACAGACTGGGTTAACTTTCGGGACTATCTTGAGTCGAATATCAATCTCAATATGCCAATTAAATCTCCTGACGACATTGATGATGCCTGCATTTATATCACTAATCTCATCCAGGTTGCAGCATGGATCAACACCCCTGAAATATCCCCCGCAAACCCGAAACCAATTCCAGTGGTAATCCGTAACAAAATTACTGAAAAACGCCGCCTTCGTAGAGTGTGGCAGCTTTCACACAAAAAGGAGGACAAGACCAGGCTGAATCATGCAATTGTGGATCTCAAGTCTGCCTTGGCTGAGGCTGCTGACGAGTCTCTCAAACGTAGGCTAGAATCCTTATCCCCAAATAATAGTGGCCCTTGCTCTCTTTGGAAAGCTACCAAGTCTATGACTCAGCCTCAACAATGTCTGCCGCCTCTTAGATCTGGGCTATCATGGGCACGTACTGACTCCGAAAAATCTGAACTATTTGCTGCTCACTTGGCCAATGTTTTTAAGCCGAATGACTCGGACTGTCTAGAAGACCCCGAAATAGACGCAGTACTGAATCAGGACTTCCAGCTCAGCCCCCCGCTACGTCCTACGTCCCCGGGAGAGCTGCGTAAGAATATATTGGGTCTCAATCTCAACAAAGCTCCTGGATATGATCTGATAACCCCAAAAATCCTGAAAGAAGTCCCGAAAAAATGCATTGTCTTCTTAACTAATCTCTTCAATGCTACGCTGAGAACATTGCATTTCCCTACAGCCTGGAAAATGACACAAATAGTGATGATTCACAAAACTGGAAAGCCTGTCCATGAAGTGACATCATATCGACCTATCAGCCTTACGCCCGTTTTATCCAAGCTTTGGGAAAAGATTCTTCTTGTCAGATTAAGACCACATTTGGATGATAACAAAATAATACCCGATCATCAATTCGGTTTCCGTAAAAGCCATTCTACAATAGAGCAAGTACACAGAGTCTATAACACCATCAGACAGAGCCTTGAGAAAAAGGAATACTGCTCTGCAGCCTTCTTGGACATCCAGCAGGCTTTTGACCGAGTGTGGCATAAAGGACTGCTAAGTAAAATAAAAAAGTCTCTTCCTTATCAATACTATCACCTTATAGCCTCATACCTAGACAGGAGGATATTCCAGGTGAAACATCAAAGTGCCAGATCCGCCTTTCAAACATGCCAAGCTGGAGTGCCTCAAGGCTCTATCCTAGGGCCGGTGCTGTACAACATCTTCACTCATGACCTACCGCAGGCTCCCAATGTTACTGTGGCTACTTATGCTGATGACGCTGCATTCCTCTCATCCAACAGTGATCCTGATGAGGCTAGTAAATCGTTACAGCATCAACTGAATCTCACAAACGTTTGGCTTCAAAAGTGGCGTGTGAAAGCAAGTGCCCCCAAATCACATCACATAACATTTACCCTAAGAAAGAAGCTCTGCACTACTACAAGTTTAGGCCAAACTGCTTTACCTCAGACAACTTGTGTGAAATATCTAGGGTTTTATCTTGACCAGCGCATGACATGGAAGAATCACATTAAACACAAGCGCGGTGAGGTGAACTTTCGTTTCAAGAACCTGCTGTGGCTTCTTGGCAGACAATCCACTGTGTCACTAAGCAATAAGGTGAAGGTCTACTGTGCAGTGATCAAACCAATATGGACATATGGAATCCAACTGTGGTCTACAGCCAGCAAATCCAACATCCAATGCCTACAACGCGCACAAAACAGTATTCTGAGGACAATCAGTGGTGCAACTTGGTTTACCCGCAATACTGAAGTTCACCACTACCTAAACCTGAAAACTGTGGAAGAAGAAGCCCAATTGTACACTGAAAAATACAAACTCAGATTACAACAGCATCCTAACCCGCTGGCTGGAAGCTTGTTACAGCGGGCTGGAGTCAAACGCTTGAAGCGGGCCCATGTGCTCCTGCCGAGGAATGGATCAGCAGCCATACTCTGACTGCTGAGCTATTACACGTCATTTTCACTTACAGCACATCTGATAAAAGTTGGACGACTGATGGCAGATTATAAAAAAAAAAAAAAAAAAAAAAAAAGAAAAAAAAAAAATATGCGGATGATACAGCACTTGTGTTTTCGGGTGGTACTTGGGATCAGGCTTTTAATGTTGCACAAAGGGGTTTTGATAGAATTACGAATTGGTTGACCCTTAACTGCTTGTCCCTAAATATAGACAAAACCAAGTATATGACTTTTAGCATGAGAGCCTTAGAGCGGACAAAGAATTCCATTACTGCACACAAACACCTAACAAGTACATCCTCTTCTTGCAAATGTCTTAACATACACAAAGTTGGTACAATAAGATACTTGGGTGTCACGCTGGATGAGAGACTAACATTTTCTGCTCATATTGAGTTGTTATCGGGGCGAATCCGTAAACTAATATATGTGTTTAAGCATCTGAGGCATATTGCGGAACCCCAAATGCTGAAAATGGTATACTTTGCTCTCTGTCAATCGCTGCTAGGTTATTGTATAATGACATGGGGTGGAGCACCTAAAACTCATCTTTTACAGTTGGAGCGTGCTCAGAGAGCTGTGTTAAAGGTAGCTACTTGCAAACCCTTTCGCAGCCCTACTAAGGAACTTTATGAGTACTGCGGTGTGTTAACAGTGCGTCAATTGTTTATCTTGGAAATAACACTCAAACAACACACACTTCAGTCAAAGTTCAACCAATCTTTGCTAACGTCTAACCAAATCTCAACACGTAGATACAGACTTCCGCCCATTATACCCCGTAGAACAACATTTGGCCAGAGATTCTTTAATTATCTCGGGAATTTCATTTATAGTAAGGTCATCAAACTATTACCGGTCATAGACAAATCTCGACACACGTTTAAACTAATGGTAAGCGAATGGCTAAAGAATCAGTCCTACGATGAGACAGAGCATCTACTGCGCCAAATCATCTGAAATAATGGTATTTGGTTATTAGAATGTATGGGAATCCACATAGCACCACACAAACACACACACACACACACACACACACACACACAACACATACACACACACACACACACACACGTGCACACAAAAACACACAGAGGTCTTCTTTGTATTGGTTTATTTACATGTTCCCACTGTACTCGTAACTCCATGATTATTGAAAGTAATGTTAATTGTAGTATACATGTATTTCTGTATCACTGGAAGGATGCTGGTACTTATAGCACAGGGTAACCTATATTAAGTACCAGCTGCTCACTGTATTCTGGTTACTATTGTTAATAACTATCTGTAATTTACTTGATGTTGTATGTTGTATGTATCTATAAACTAAAAATAAAAAAATATTACATTTGAATTTGGTATCTGTCATTTTTATACGATTGTTCACTATGTTTTCTCGTTTTGGCGCCAATACATTGTACAATATTTTGCGATATTAAAATGGAGTGGGGTGATAAAGAGAACCGAATCGCTGTGATTGCATTACACAAAGTAGGTATGGAGCCAAATGCAATTTTTAAAACTCTCCATACACTTGGTATTAGTCAAATGTTTGTGTACCGGGCTATTAATAGGTACAATGAGACCTCCTCTGTTTGTGACAGAAAAAGACCTAGCCGTCCACGTGATGTTCGTACGAAAAAGGTGGTCAAAGCAGTAAGGGAAAGAATTCGAAGAAATCCTGTCCGCAAGCAAAAGATTTTATCTCGGGAGATGAAGATAGCACCTAGAACAATGTCGCGTATTTTAAAAGATGACTTAGGACTTGCAGCCTATAAGAGGCGCACTGGTCATTTATTAACTGATAATTTAAAAAAGAATAGGGTGTTAAGATCTAAACAACTACTGAAGCGGTACGCAAAGGGAGGTCACAGAAAAATATTGTTTACGGATAAAAAAGTTTTTACAATTGAGCAACATTTTAACAAACAAAATGACCGTATTTATGCTCAAAGCTCTAAGGAAGCTTCCCAATTAGTTGACAGAGTGCAACGTGGGCATTATCCGACTTCAGTGATGGTTTGGTGGGGTGTTAGCTACGAAGGAGTGACTGAGCCATATTTTTGTGAAAAAAGTATCAAAACATCGGCACAAGTGTATCAAGATACCATTCTTGAAAAGGTAGTCAAGCCCCTTAACAACACCATGTTCAATAACGAAGTATGGTCCTTCCAGCAAAACTCGGCACCGGGTCATTAAGCTCGGTCCACGCAATCTTGGTTGGAAGCGAACGTTTCGGACTTCATTAGAGCTGAAGACTGGCCGTCGTCTAGTCCCGATCCTAATCCACTGGATTATGATTTGTGGTCAGTTTTAGAGAGTACGGCTTGCTCTAAACATCATAATAATTTAGAGTCCCTAAAACAATCCATACTATTGGCAGTGAAGAATTTTCCCATGAAAAGAGTGCGTGTTTCTATTGATAACTGGCCTCAACGTTTAAAGGCCTGTATTGCAGCCAATGGAGACCACTTCGAATAAGCTTTTTATATTTTATATCGTTTTATATTTATGTATTAAAGTAACACACTGAAAAAGTAATAAATGTTATTTGCAATTAAAAAAAATATATTTTTCTTTGTTACAATATTTATGGCATGACTAAGTATATACTGATAATGGGACCGCTATGACTTTGTGAGAATATTTTGTTAGACTCACAAGAAAAGTAATAATATTATATGCCTCTACAGATAATAAAATTTAGTTTGAAATTTTTGAAGTGAAACTTCTTTATCGGCGTTGGAAAAAAATTTACCGTCACATTTTTTGGTTACGCGTCACATTTTTCCGTTACGCGCCATCGGTTGGTTCAGACGAAGAGTACTTTCACTTTCTCCAACGGAGTAGGGATAGCATGTCGCTTAAGCGGACTTACTCCCACCACTAGACTTTACAATATTACTTTATATATACTTTACAAATTTCAAATGCATCGCGAAATTTAAACGGCTGAACACGAGAGCAGGAGGTGTAGGAATATATCATAATTCTAATGATGTTGTTAACGTTGTGACTTCATCGATAGATTTTTCTGTTTTTTCTCCTGACTTTCATGGGTCACTAGCATCAGCAGTTGGTGATTTATGTATGGCTCAATGCCAAATGGAAAATGGGATAAAATTTTTTATTGTTGCACTGTATATATCTCCTAATCAGAAGTTGGACGATATTATTAATTTTCTTCACCATTCATTGTTGCCGTACACAAGTGGAGGTGCCTCTTTACTCGGTAACAATAATGATAAAATACCGATGATTTTAAGTGGAGATTTTAATGTCAATTTTGCATCGGAAAAATCTTTGAAGTTAGTTGAATTTCTGAAAGATAAATTGAATTTGTCCATGAAAAACAGTCCTCAAACGTCAACAACAAGATCTGGCACTACAATTGATGGAGTTTTTACTCGGTCACTAAATTTCGTGGAATGTAAACCATATATTTCATATTTCAGTTACCATAAGCCATTAATTACAAAAATATATAATAACGATGACAATGATAGTAATAATTGGGTATTTGAAAAAAAAATTTTTTTGTGATAAATTGAAAGATTATATATTAGTTTTATAACAAAACATTTTTTTTTTTTTTTTTTTCGCAATAATTCAAAAGTTATTTCAAAATAAAAATAAATTTTTGAATCCAGTACCGAAGACACGCCGACAACTCCCGAACAAACCCGAGCGCGTGTGACGTCTTAATGTTAGTTTTCACTCATTGCAGTTGATAGAAAAATAATAAATACAGTGTTTTGATCTATTTAATTTTGTTGTCATTATTAAATATTTAAATTTATATTAAAAATGTCGAACCTCAAAAGTTATCCTTCTTGTTTTGTACCATTATGTACGAATACTACAAAGGCAACTCCTGATAAAATGTTTTTAAATGTTCCCCAAGATGACAAATGTCGAAATAAATGGTTTCAAGCAGTGCACTGTGATAATCCCCAAACAAAATCGAATTTTTTTTGTTGTGAAGATCATTTCGATGTAAGTATTTCTTAATACCATTTTTATTAATTATTATTTATCTAAGTATACAAATCAAATAATTATTATATATTTAAGGAAAGTTCAGTAAATAAATTTTTTAATGTAAATAGTTTTATTTTCTTCAAAATGTGGATCAGCAACACAAAAGATACTTTATTTTTTACCAGTCAATAACATTTGTAGTTGCATTTGGGCATTACACTTCAAGCTGACTTTACCTTTTGCTAGAAAAATATCCAATGATTTATGACTGGTGGGACATTTTACTTCAACAATGGCATTGCTTGTCATTCCATCAGGAGATGCTGCAAAAATCGGATAACTAGGTACAAGATACATCCCCGGACGCGTTATTTTTACTCTTAATTCTTTCTCAAGAAACGTCGTCGTCGTCGTCGTCGAACGTCATTTCTTAAAAAATCGGTGATCATAAATATATCAACATCAGGAATATTATCAGACTTTGCCTTAATAAATCCTTTATCACACATAACTAATTTAAATCAACTAACAACTCGTATTTTAGCAATAAATTTTCAATATTATTGTCTAGACATGAGTATTAGCCGTAAACGCTGTACTGTTATTAAATAGCTATAACATTATGACGTCACAACTATAGTGACCAATCATGGCGCGTTTATAGTCACGTGATTTTTATTTAAATTTCATCAATTTTTAATTGTTTATAATTAATTGAAAAAATAATTTTTTGAAGTTTTTGCATTAAATATCAATATTATTAATAATAAAGTTTTAAAATACATAAAAAAAAATCAATATTTTTTTTTTTCAAATACCTAATTCTATTACAATTAATGAAATGCTGTAATAATCTTAGTAGCAAAAAGTTGAAGTGAAATAATTGTATTATTTGTATTCATGTCTATGATAATAAAATCCTTTTGTTTAAACTTTATCTAATTTAACTTTATTTAACCAATTTCTGGAAAGTTGCATATAGATCATTTTGCGAAAAATAAGGCCTTAAAGAAGTTTCACTTCTTACTTGTGTACACTAGTACACGCACACATTTTATTTTTTTAATGATTTTTTTTTATGTTCACATTTACAAAATTTTGTAAATAGTCGGAATATCGAATAAAAACAAATACGGTTAGGTGTATCACACAGTGTATTTTGTAAATGTATTTTTTTACTTCCTACGGTTAAAACCTGAGGGCGGAAGCTAGTATAATATTACCCAAAATATCTTTGTAATCATCTTGGTAGTCACAGGTTAGTGTTTAAAAAACGTGTCGATTGAAGAGAGATACTTCCTCTTCTAGTCTTGTAGAGATTTGATATCGAGGGAAAAGACTGTATTTTGGAATAAGATAGTAACAATCAGCAATTAAGTATTGTAGCAGTAATTGTCGTTAGAATTATATTAACTAAGTCTAATATTTCGCTAATAAAAATAATTGTAAAGAACTAGAAAGACTTATAAGTCGGTCGAGGTTTAGCCCATTGGAACAAGAACAGGGACTTTCAAAGAAAAACATAGTCAAATATTAAAAAGTACAGTCTCATGGTCAGTAATGGGAAAGACACACTACCTTTCATTTACATTTATGTCACGTATTGAACGAACGTATTCTGACTATCTAAAATGTCTGAATGTAGTGTAGTACGGCATGTGTTGTTCCACGATTCCGTTGTAAACAAAGAAAAGTAACATTTCCTTTGTAGAATCTGCATATTTATTGTCATATAAAATAGCTTTTTGTGTGATTTAGTTAATTTGCGTATTTGAAAAATCATTTACAACACTATTTAGTTTATTTGCTTTTTTTTAAATATAGAATTAGCTGACCCGGCGAAATTTGTTCCGCAACAAAAGTAATTTTTACAGCGTTTGCAAATCTCAAAAGTACTACATACCGGGCACAAAGTTTTCAGTCATTGATATTTATCACACTTAACGTTAACCGACGGATTCAACTCGGTTGGGCAGCGTTCGGGAAACTAAGGGAAATCTTCTCGTCCAAAATCCCACAGTGCCTTAAGTCTAAGGTCTATGACCAATGTGTGTTACCAGTGATGACATATGGAGCTGAGACGTGGTCTTTAAATATTGGCCTCATAACGAAGCTCAAGGTGGCTCAGCGTGCTATGGAACGGGCTATGCTCGGAATCTCTCTGCGAGATAAGATCCGCAATACGGAGATTCGCAAGAGATCTGGCGTGACCGACATAGCCCGTAAGGTTAGCACGCTGAAGTGGAGATGGGCTGGCCACATCGCTCGACGAACCGATCACCGCTGGGGTAGAAAGGTTCTCGAGTGGCGACCACGAACTGGTCGACGCGGAGTAGGCCGTCCTCCTACCAGGTGGACAGACCACCTTGTGAAATCCGCGGGAGGCCGATGGATGCAGGTTGCACAGGACCGGCAGTTGTGGCGCTCTATGGGGGAGGCCTACGTCCAGCAGTGGACTTCTAAAGGCTGATGATGATGATGACACTTAACTTGTCACTAGCCAGTGTCAGGATTCGAACCCGGACCTCTGGATCAGAAGCCGTGTGCTCTACCACTGGACCACCGAGACCAAATTTGCTATTGCAAAATTGGATAACTTGGATTTTGATCCTTTTTCCCTGTAATTAATAACTTTAATGAAGCATAGCATTGACAGCATACATGTTTTAAGCATATAAGATTACCAACATTTAGTTTTGCATTTGATGATAATGTAAAAAAAAGTAAATAGCGATTATCTCGAAATTCGCAAATTTAAGTTATTAAGTTCTTCCATTATACTGGCTATATATTTTACAATTCTAGAATAGGCTAGAATTAAAAAAAACAATTTGCACAAATTCCTTTGTTTTCTCGTTGTCGAAGTTGTATCTTGGAATGTTAAATAATATAATATTCTGTTACGCTTAAGCGATTGCAGAACCAAATAGAACTTTTTAATGAATTTTGAAATAAATATATTGTAACCAGGTGACTTGCGTTTAAATTAAAATTAAATTCTACAGATAAACAGAATATTTGAAATGAATAATTTATTAATTTTTAGAAATATTCCATTTGTTTGAAGGTTGTTTTAATAAGAGAAACTCATTGACCTGAATTACATTATTTAAAAATTCAGAATTCTAATAACTTTGCTAAATCACAAAATTTAGGACCATCAAAATATTCAAAAGTAAAAGTAATAGTAAAATTTCGCTGCCTATTCCATTTGGGATGCAACGTCGAGGATTAGCAGCCGCTGCCTACACCTTCCGGTAGAAAAAGGTGAGAAGTGATGTTGTTTTATAAAATTTTACAATAATCTATTGCTTGTGATTTTACTTAGAGCACAATGTACATTAAGAGAAGATCACTAACTTTTACAGGAAATTTAGAATATCTAAAACTCCTAAATATATTATCACACTTTAATTAAACTATTTCCGAAGCCAAATTAATTTTGTTTTTGATGAAAAAGGAATATATAAGATACAAAATCCACTTTTACCTTAGTTTAATACAAAATATTACATTCAATACAAAAATAGTCGTTTGATATGAATAACAGGTCACCATAAGGTAGTCACATCCAAGATTTCATTATTGATAAGCCTCCCCGACCTTATGTCATTACAAATAGACAGAGTCGAGTGAACTACAAAAAAAAGGTCGATCTCCATTTGTACTTTCATGTTATTATCGCATATTTTGTTTACATAATGTACTATGAAGGTCCGATTGTCGTGACAACCCTAGTAGAGTTGAGTACTAGGTAACTATAGTCGAATTGAGTAGGGTACATCCCTAGTCGCGTAGAGGGTGTCGTATCTTGCGGCAGTCACGCTACGGCTATTGGACGCTACGGAATGCTACGCGGTCGTGCTGGTCTACGGGACCACGTAATGTTGTTTTCCGTCGCGCTGTTGGCGCTGTTCGCATCAGTCCAAGGACGAGCGGTAAGAGAAAGACTTTTCAGCTTTCATTATTAAAAAAAAAACTCTTTCTCACTTTTCTTATTATCTGTGTTATTATATTTATAAGTTTGCTTACACGTATTTGGAACATTTAGTTATATTATCTTGTTTACTTTATTTTTTTGGCGCAAAATTTTATGCGAAGAAAGTAAGTCGGATTGAAAGAGAGTGTCGGTCTAAAAGTCAGAAAGGGCATGCTCCGATGGTTCGGACATGTAGAAAGGATGGATGATGCAAGATTGACTAAGCAGATATACAATGCAAAAGCGGATGGATGTAGGAGTCGAGGATGGCCTAGACACACATTCCATGACCAAATAGTACGTGTTCTGGAGGAAGGTGATGTTAGGAGCCTCAAAAATCGACGCGCGTGCATGAAAAGAGTCATGAAAGTCAACGAAGCGAGTGAGGTGTGTAAGAATCGTGCCTTATGGCGCTCCGTTCTCTCTGCCTACCCCGCAAGGGATTTGGCGTGAAGTTATGTGTGTATGTAAGTAAGATTTTATGCGTGTATCGTTTTTAAGTTTCATTGTTTCTATTAAGAAAGTGTATGTAAAAGTTTATAAATATGTAAAATTCATCAGTAGACAGTAATATGACAAAAAAGTATTATACCATAGCTAACCAAAACTATGTTAATTTTGAAGAAATATAATAGATTATAATTATTTTATTTAATAAATGGCAGTCTAAAATTTGTGGAAAAAGGGCTCTGTCGCGTATATTTTTATAAATAACTTAGCCGTTTTACTTCCTTAATGGTTAGAAATATGAAGGAGTCAATAAAAATAAACGTTACTAAATTCATTTAATATAAGACCACAAAAATAAATGTTGTAAGTCCACATTTATGTCAAGCCATATGTCAAATATGACTCCCAGTGGAGGGTACTTTATGGAACAGGGGAGATACCTAACAGTGAAATATTAGCAGCGATGAAAGTAAGAAGCTTTTAAATAAATTAGGGTAATATGTAAAATGTTACCGTTCTTCATAGGCAAAATAAATATAAAAAATGTGACCCTTTTTTCTTCCAACAAAAATGTTTAATAGAAAATAATAATATTTTGTACATAATTCATACAGCGCCGTTTAGTGTCAAGCCAAAAAAATAAATGTTGTATTATATATTAAGGAGACGGTTATAATATACTCAAGTATATTATCGATCGGTGAAATACCACGACCTCTCAGAAGATCGACGTAAAGTGGCCCATGCCGCGTTTCGTTCGTTGAGAGAGGTGCCCGGAGACCCACCCCCCTTCCCCATCCTTCCATATCCCCTATCCCTTAAAGGTCGGCAACGCAAAAGTAACACTATATGTGTTGCTGGTGTCCATGGGCGGCGTTGGTTGCTTACCATCAGGTGACACGACTGCTCGTTTGCCCTCCTATCCCAAATAAAAAAAAAATCTACATGTTAAGGTACAGGCAGACACTTTTTCAAATAATATACAAACAGCCATGTTTGTCACACAAATATTTGTCCTAAAGTTGGGATCGACGGTAACCCCAGCACTGCAGCCAGTACTCCAAGTACCTTTCAAGTTACGTGTAATTTTTATATTTAGTTTTTGACGGTAAGTCACTTGAAAAGAAAATTCGTATGAGAAACGTGGATGTATGTGTGATGTCTGTTCATTGTACCTGATTAACGATATTAGGAAAACTCTAGCTAAATCTAAACATATTCATCGTCATGCAGTGTTCCCATTATTTTGGGTCGGCTGACCAGGTTTTTTCTGTTCCACACTTCCCTATCATTTACTTCTTACAAACTAACACCCTTCTTTATCATATTGTCTTTTACACAATCCATCTATATTTTCTTAGATTTTCCTCTTATATTATTTCCTTAGTTTTAGTTTATCTAAGGATATAAAATATGCGACAATATAACGTATTATATTAAAATTATTTGAATCTAGTTGTCTCACGCTTTGAATTTAGAAGTCGCGGGATCAAATCCACGAATTCTGGCTCACACCGCGCCTCGTTTTCTTGGAATTGTTTTCAGAAATTATGTGTGATTAAATATTTATGGCGCCCGTGACATCTATCTAAAAAATCTGCGACTCAAAACTATTTCTTATACCTTTAGAAAAAGACAAATTGACAAATGAAAAAAAAAATACTAGCAAACTGGGCAGAAGTTGTCGTGTATGTTGAAATAAAAAGAGATAATTAGCTAAATTGACCAATTTAATTGCAAATAGATTAAAACAATGTACTACATTATTATACACCTACAAGAGATACAAATGTCCGCAATGGCATATGTCTATCTCTTAAAAATAACTCACACAATCATTTTTACTTGCTGACGCGAAACACATTTTACGGGGTCAACTACTGAAAAACATAAAGATATCTTAAAACTATGCACAATCAAACACTGGTGGTATGTTTGCTTAATAATTGACTATAATATGACAGTACATTATTACAAGAACCTGTGTAAAGTACCAACTCTAACGAATATAATGTTATTCATAGAATATGTACTGGCTGGTATTCCTTTCTAAAAGGTTAATTTAGTATTTCATCAGGACCCCTCATGTGGCTCATTAACAGCCGGGGGGAAGAAATATAACAGTCTTAATTACCGTCTTAAACTTAAGTGTGGATTCTGCGTAGCGACATGGAATTTTGAGATTACGAGTACCGAGTGTGTTTACTTAAATACCTTTTGTTTGTGAACTCGCTGAGATTCGTGACGGCTATGTGATTTGTGATTATAATTTCGTAACTTTGTGATGAAGCACTGTTTGTTTGTTTGAAAGATTTGATCTCGAAAACTACTTATCCGATTTAAAGTAAAAGTTATTATTTTTGTTTGCCTCATCCCTCAATCTCTGTATACTTTAACAATGGTAGAGCCACGTAGTTTGCTATGTAGCTAAAATAAAGAAATACACCGACCTCTCAGAATATCAACGTAAAGCGGCTAATGCCGCGATTCGTTTAGTGAGAGAGGTATCCGGTGGCTGTCACCGCAACCGTAACACTATACGTGTTACAAGTGTTCACGGGCGGCGGTAGTTGCTTACCATCAGATGAGCCAGAAAAACATTACCAAAAATATAGTTTTTTTTTTTAATGAATCGTTTTTCAATAGATAAAATCCTAAAAATATTTTATACATTCTCTTGTAGAGTTAGAGTGTGCTTGCATAGAGATTGCAGCAGAAAAAGTCTGAAAAAATAAATGGACTAAAAATAGTAACCACGTAAAAAGTAACTACAGAGTGGTAGGTAGATAGCTAGCGGTAGTCTGCAGACTTGGAGAATGTTCATTCGGTCTTGCATTCAGTAAGAAATTTACAGCTATTGAGCTCCACATTATCCGGTCATTGCCCAATTTAATTACAGTAGCGTGAAGTTAATTCTTGCTTTATACTAACTAGTTAGTTTAAACTAACTCACTATTAACTCATGACCACTAAATACTTGGAAAGACTTTTCAGAACTATTTTCAGCACATTTATATTAAACGTCGGTCTAATTCAGTATTTCTGCTTCCTTTTTTGGTTCTAGTTTCTGGTTCAAAACAATTCCGGTTCCAAAAATTATTGGAAAATATTTCTAAAAATCAGACGTAATAAATATTGCTGTCTTGTTTGTCCCCTTTATATAACAAACACAAAACTATTTACCAAAGTGCTTACTTAATTTAGGCTATAGAAAGAGTGAAAGTTTAAGAAATAAATAGCTTTTTTAAGTTTCCTCTATGGATTTTTTTTATGAAAAACTTGCTTTTTTGTCTAACTTACAACCTTACAATTGGGAAGTTCTTAAATTTAATTTCGTAGAAACAAATAAGACGTTTTAAAGCTCTACTTAATACCCGAATTGTGCCATATTATGTACATTGAGCGTATTAATACTATTAAACTCGCGCCGTTAATATTCTAAAGTACGGTGTTTTTACCTCAACAGAACGAATTATAAGGTACCATACGTCGAGTAACTTGTTAACGATATACAAGACACAATTCTCCAACTTGTGACCTACTGAATTAAAAGTTAGGTGCTGAACTACCAAGCCATCAACACTGAAAAACACCTTAAATTGTACATAACATAACTTCACGCCTTTTTTACCCGAAGGTGTAGGCAGTGGCTGTTAGGCCGCGACTCACTGTTATGTTTACGTCCCAAATGGAATAGGTGGTGAAGCTATTCCCATACCGGGCACAATATTTTAGTCATCGATATAACTTTCGAAATTAATTTCGAAAAGTGATTGGTGTGAGCCGAGCATTCAGGAGCGGTGCGCTAGACTTAAAACCACCGAGACTTACAACTTTAAATATAATTTTTAAAAATATCCAAATACTTAATAAGGTATGCCTCAAGTTCTCCTTCCTACTAATGGTATATCATCTGCAAGGATTACTCTCTTATTAACTTTTAAATTTAATACTTACATTAAAAGCTCTTGTCCATCAACGCCAACTGGAATAATCTCATAATTAAAATTTAATTCACTTTTATGCAGAACACAAAATGTACTTCTTTTACAACTTCAACATTATTATCATCAATGTAGTCGTATTATAAAATTTGAATTCGACATATAATAACTTGTTAATAAAATGGGTTAATGTCGCAATGACAGAAATTAATCTTTATCTATATATATATATATAAGAGATTTCCACCTATATATTGACTCATTACGATATCTCTGGAACCATAAGGCGTAGCGACTTGAAATTTGGTAGGATTATTCCTTTCGCCGAGTAGAGGTCAGCTGAGAACGGATTTTACGAAATTCCACCCACAAGGGGGGTTGCGGGGGTGTTAACAATGGAAAATTACCATTTTTAACCTATAGCTGCTATCGACTTAAAATTTGTCGAAGATATTGCAGTATTAACATAGCGGGGCAGCAGTTATTACTTTTGATGTGAAACAGAGTTCGCCGGGTCAGCTAGTATCAAATAAAAAGCGATTCTAATTAAAATACGACAATGTCTATTGGTAAGATTGGATGTAGTAAAATTCATTTATTAGTACGGATTAATCGTAGGATCGGATTGCAGTTTACTGTTTTGGGAGTCCCACACTACCCCCTGCTGTACCGGGCGGGGGGTGTGCATATAAAAAAAACCAAAAGAATAGCTACAGTAGTTACGATTATCGAAATTTAAATAAAATGAATATTGTTAACATACATATAACTTCACACCAAATCCCTTGCGGGGTAGGCAGAGAGAACGGAGCGCCACAAGGCACGATTCTTACACACCTCACTCGCTTCGTTGACTTTCATAACTCTTTTCATGCTCCTAACATCACCTTCCTCCGGAACACGTTCTATTTGGTCATGAAATGTGTGTCTAGGCCGTCCTCGACTCCTAAATCCATCCGCTTTTGCATTGTATATCTGCTTAGTCAATCTTGCATCATCCATCTTTTCTACATGTTGGAACCATCGGAGCATGCCCTTATTTAAGTAAAATAAAATAATTATTTCATTTAGTGTCTCGGTAGTCCCGTGGTCGAGCACCTCACTTCAGATTCAGAAATCGGGGGTTCGATTCTAGACTCACACCAATGATTTCTCGGATTGTTAAGTGTGATAAATATCGATGACTGACAACCTCGTGCCGGGTGTAGGGCAATAAGTTCGTCACTTATTCCATTTGTGACTTATCAATTCAGGGAGTTGATGCTTGACAGCCGCTGCCTACACCTTTGTACAGAAAAAGGCGTGAAGTTATGTTATATTATCGATATCTTTCCGAAGACGTAACT
The DNA here is from genome assembly GCA_905147225.2 of Euproctis similis. Classification (NCBI taxonomy): domain Eukaryota; kingdom Metazoa; phylum Arthropoda; class Insecta; order Lepidoptera; family Erebidae; genus Euproctis; species Euproctis similis. The sequence continues at coordinate 15,636,836 of LR990112.1, read as the reverse complement.
TTGGAATTATATATTTGGATTATCCAACCATCAGTCCATCGGTACTATGTATTTTAACGTTTTCTCCGATCAATACCACTAATGATTACAAAAATGAATGTTCAAAATCAATTAAATTAAATTAACAACGGCTCGAACAAATACTGGCGAGAACAAGACGATTGTTGAAATTCACGAAGTCAAATGGTCTACTTGAGAATTCAGCTTGTTAATTGAGTTATTGAGGGAGCGGTTCGTTCGACGTTCGGTTAGCAAGTTCGCTTCGCACGCCTCAAAACTACCGCCAGAATCTGCAAATTATGGAACATTTTGTTTGTATTACAATCGATTTTATTTTATATACTTTTAATTTTATATCGAATTTTATCCAGGACTAGTTGACCCAGCGAACTTCGTTTCGCTTTAGAAGCAATAAAAAGATATAAAAAATGGTAATTTTTTGTAGACCTTTTCTAGGTGTTAATTTATTTATGAATTAAAGATAAAAACCGTTGACACCCTCTAACTATTAAAAATTAAGTACATCAAAATTCATTGCGTAGTTTCAAGGACCTTAGCATACAAGGCGGCGTACAGCGGAAAGTGACTTTTTGTAAAATCATCTTGATGATATTTTATACCACAGTTATTTTCTCCAACACTCTATGTAACCAATTAATACACTTTTTTATTATTTCCGCCAAACATCGGCAGAATACCAGTTCTGATGCAGAATTCGTGACGTCGATTCCAAACTCACACAAATGATTTTTGGCAATTCTTTTCGGAACTTATGTGCGATAAATATCGATGCCTAACAACCTTGTCCCCGGTGTAATGGTAATAGGTTCGTTATCTTTTTCATTTGAAACGTAACTTAACGATTCAGCGAGCCGAGGCTTTAACAGCCGCTGCAACACCCTCTTCTCTTTCGGGTAGAAAAATGGCGTGAAGTTAGGTTACGCCGAATTTTTTTTTTGCCACGGTATACGTGACGTCTGTTGCCATAAGCAGGTTACAGTTTTGTTCGTCATCAATAATTACTTATCAAACTAACTGAAATTTCATATGCAGAGAATTTCACAAGAGAGGGAGAAGACAGTTCAAAAAGAAGTATACATTTGATCCACTAAAACATTATACTCTAATAGTGCCGACATCAATAATTTCAGTCTACCAACATAAGATCCTTTTATAGAAAACAAATATACATTCTAACTGACTTTACTCCGTCCATGCTATTCCGTTGATGGAGTCCGAGTTTATTTAATTAGCACAAATATTTGTATAGTTAATTTGATTCTGAATGAGGAGAGCTCTTTGAGCTCAACCTTGGGACGTTTGAGTTGGCGGTTTCGATACTACACTACTTCTGAACAAATATTTGTGTGACAAACATGGATATTTATAAGGCAGTTCAACATTTTTCTATATTTGTACGTTCGTATAAATTATTTACCAAGGACAATGCCAGATTCTATAACACAAGATTAGTGAAGATTGTGGAAGAACCACGCAGCTCGTTGCATGAATGGGCCGATACATACGTGAAATACCACGGCCTTTATATTGGCGTGAAGTGGCTTATGTCGCGTTTCGGTATTTGGAGGCCCAAACCCTTCCTTTTCTCCCCTCCGTATTCCACTTCTGAATACACCCCAATCCCATTTTAAAGGCGAGCAACGCAATTGTGACACGTCTTCTTATTTGCCCCCCTATATACCATAAAAATAGTTATTAAGTACGTAACTAGATGGCGCTTGTTGTTCGATAAAAAATATTGACTGCCACTGGAATATTTGAGTTTCCGCCACATTCCCATTAACGGTCTTTGCACCAGGAATAAATTCAATATTTATTTTTTTCCCTTTGAATACGTTCCAACAAGACTCGGTTCTTGTTTGTACTTAAATTCCGTAAGTAATGAGATTGCTGCCTTCGTGAATGATTGCAGAAAATATTTCATATTTTACGAACAGCTCGGGTCAACATTTTAGTGAAATGAAAAGGTATCTAAGTGTTCTTTGGGAGGATTTTTTTTCTTATAATAGAAACAGTATTGGAAGTAAATTGATTCTATAAATACATATATTCAAAAATATAAATATGACGTAACAATAATGGAACCTTTTTCCTTAGTAAGTTTTTTTTTGTAATGTGGTTTACGGTTTAAGTCACATCTAACAAGCATCAAGCTGAACTGCATATTATCAGAGCCATACCATACCATGTTTCGTTCGGTGATAGAGATATAGGGAGGCCCACCTCCTTCCCCTTCCTTTAATTTATCCTTTTTCCTTATAGGCTGGTAATGCAACTGCACCACTGGCTGTATCCATGGAAGGAGGTAGTTGCATACCACCAGATGACCCATTCGCTAGTTTGCCCTTTAATTACATAAAAGAAAATATCTCAGATAAAGTTTATTATGTATATTAGAGTACGAAGCTACAATAATGAATTGTGATTGGAATTACATAAGTTCTTAGAATCAAGCGTATCATCTGATGGTAAGCAACCTGCGCTGCCCATGGACACCAGCAACACATATATGTAGTGTTACTGTTGCGTTGCCGACCTTTAAGGGAATAGGATAGGAAAGGAAGGGGGGTAGGCTTCCGGATACCTCTCTCACCGAACGAAACGCGGCATGAGCCACTTTACGTCGATCTTCTGAGAGGTCGTGGTATTTCACCGGTCGAGCCGGCCCATTCATGCAGCGAACTGATTGGCTCTACCACTTAGAATTTCGTAGTCAAGAAAAAATATTTGAATTAAAGTTTGTTATTAAAATAAATTAAAGTCATATACAACTTAGCAGTTTATATGCATACATTTTCTATTAAATTTGGAATAATCATTCAACTCTTCGTTAATCAATCTCGTCCGTCATCATTCAGCTATCATATGACTTCGCATAAGTAATTCGGACAGATATCTTCTTTGGAACGTCACGAGAACAATTCCGTACAAATATTGACTCGTCTTATTCCACTCAAACAAAGTTATGAATGCAACCAATCCAAAAGTTATTCAAAGCCGTACTCGTAACTGTAAGACCTCTCAACTCAGCGGAGTTTCTATTTGTTTGAGTGTCTTCATCTCGTTTTAACCATACTTTTTATTAAATTGTAACAGAGCCATGTCTGCAAATTGGGTGGTATTGGAGAAAAGCAAATATTTGCCTAAAAAGGCATAAACAGTTTTTTGGATATTTCGCGTAAAAAGTAAAAGTGTATAAACGGTTTTTTAGATATTTTGCCTAAAAATGCATAAACGGTTTTTTAGATATTTTGCTATTTGTATTCTTTGTGGTATTATTGTATGCACAGTATTTAAAATTTATTATGTATTCTAACTTGTAATTATAAGTAAACACAAATTAGGCGACAGTGCATAATAAAAATATAATATAATCCCAAGATAAAATCAGGTATCTCTGAAAATGCTGAACAGCTTTGCATTCAGTTTTCACTGTTCTATTGTTGACATTATTTAGTTATTATTTGATAAATTGTATGTCCATCTACTTAGGCGAGAGCTGTGTTAAAGACAAAAGTTATTATGCGCGTACAAATATTCAGACCGGCAAACAAAAGTTCTAAAACTATTGCTTTGGCATCTATTGCTGTAATAAATATTATTGATATTATTTTTCCAATATCTCCAATGTAGAGGTCTCGGTGGTCCAGTGGTCGAGCACAACGCTTTTGAATCAGTAGACACGGGTTTGAATCCTGACTCCCACCAATGACTTTATAAATTATTTTCGGAAGTTACGTCTGATAAATATCGATGACTGATAACCTTGTGCCCGGTATGGTATGGCAATAGGTTCGCCACCTATTCCATTTGGGACGTAAACATAACGACGCGACAAGGCTCTAACAGCCGCTGCCTACACCTTCGGGTAACAAAGGCGTGAAGTTATGTTATGTTATATTATTTTTTTTGGTTTGCAGGTAAATATCAGCAACACATGGGTGCTGCCTGAAGAAGGTTTCCCAGTCTTTTATCGTTACTTCAGAGACCGCATCTCATGGTATGAAGCGGATGCCGTATGCCAGTTCCATCATGCCAATTTGGTGACAGGTCAGTGAAATTTTTATAACCAAATTTAACTTTACCAGGAACAAATGGTACCCGGGACATTTTGATATAAACTGTCTCCCAATGATTATAAAATATGGCGCCCTAGAGAATATTCAAAGTAAAATTTGTATTCGTTTTTCCCTGAAAGTTTCATTGAAAATTTCGTTCATCTTATAAAATAATATTAAGTAAGTCACGAGTGGCCAGCAAGAAAGAAAAATATATAGATATACTCGTAGAAGTTTAAATGGCTTTCGAAACTTTGTTACTCTCTTAAATCAAGATTTGTGATTAAAGTAGCATTCAAAGATAGGAAAAAGTTTTGCGAGCACCAATTACAATAGGTCTTTAATTTAAATAACTTATAATACATACATACACGCCCATCAGCCCGATGGTCAGACGACCTCTGCTGGAAAATACTGGATGCGGTCGTGGTCCAAATTGGGAGAGGAGTGGACTGCAACAGGCTGATGATGATGATGAATACATACATAAATAATTCTATTGTGGGGTAGGCAAGAAAACAGAGCGCTATAAGGCAAGAGTCTTACGGGCCTCACTCGCTGCTTTGACTTTCATAACTAGTTTGATACATGCGCGTCGTTTTTTAAGGCTCCTAACACCTCCTTCTTTCAGAACTCGTTCTGTTTGGTTGTGGAAGGTCTGCTTTTGCATTAAGAGTGGTAGAGCCAAGCAGTTCGCTGCATGATTGGGGCGGCTCGACCGGTGAAATACCACCACCTCTCAGAAGATCGACGTAAAGTGGCTCATGCCGCGTTTCGTTCGGTGAGAGAGGTACCCGGAGGCCCATCCCCCTTCCCCATCCCTTCCTATCCTACTCCTTTAAAGGTTGGCAACGCAACTGTAACACTATATGTGTTTCAGGTGTCCATGGGCGGCGTTGGTCACTTAACATCAGGTGACTGCTTGTTTGCCCTCCTATCCCATAAAAAAAAAATTCAATATTACCTCTACCGACATGTTCGAACGTAACAAATAAGCGATTTTCTGTAAGTTATTGTTTAAGATGTTGGTCGATTAGAAAACTTTATCATAGTTATTTTTACATACACTATAAACGAGTATATTTATATATTTATTTCGGTATACTTTATTGCACACACAAGATAGTAGACACATAGTAAAACCTTACTGTGATATTACAATAGGCGGCCTTATTGCTGTCAGCAATGTCTGCCTGCTGAGTATACTAACAAATCAGCAGGCGTTTGCCATTTCATCTGTTAATATTGCGACATATCACCATTTGCAAAAAATACACAATTAAATGTTTATTTAAAAAGAGTTGAAGTAAATCATACATTGCTCAAAATAATAACAAATATTCAGACAGTCTCAAAGGTTTTTAGCTAGTTCAAATATCGACCAATATGAAAAACTATTTGGCTGTTTTGAATTTCCTTTGCAATAGTACTAATATTATAAAATTGTAAGAAATTGCAATTTTATTAGAAATGTATCTAATTAAAAAAAAACTTACACCAGGTCTGCGCGTTAAAGCAAGCCAATTAACCTGAAAGCCCACGCTCGACTGCTAATTGTATAGTGTATTGTTCCAGCACTAATAATATTGATCTCAGTTATCTGATATGACATAGTTTCTTTTTAATATTATAGACTCTATCTTCTCTATTTGTCTCACTTCGTTATATTTAAAACTGTTGGACGAATTTTTAACGGGTCTTTTGCAGACCAATAGCTTATTTAATTCAGTAAAATAGGTAATTCATTATCAGTTTTTTTAATCACAATTCCATGCCGAAGTATTAAAAGCGCGAAAGATCTATGTAATAATATGTTCGAATAATAATAATAATAATGTTTTCGAATTCCAATTTCGAATAGCGGATTGTCTGTTTTAAAATTTAATAAAACCTATTTCATATTTTTTTCTGGTGTTACGTGTAATCTTGACAATTCAGCCAGGACCCCGTATTATGGCTAGAAACGACCTCGACCCTGCAGTATATCAACCAAATAAAAATGTGTGTGCCGAAGAAAATGTAAATATGGATTTTCCTTTACACATCACATTAACTTTCATATACCTAAAGGTGATTTAAGATAGTTGCTTTGTAAGAAAACGTGTAGAGATACAAAAAGGTTTTTGTTAAAGGTCGTAGGTGAAATGAAAAACTTTCACTGTAATAAGTTTATTTAACTTATTTATTTATTCCCGGATGCTTTACAACAAAGCCTTTATGCTCCGGACGTGTTGAATAATAAATAACTGTCAACACATTTTGGCTTTAAAATGCTATGAACATTTTCTGTAGTGTTATAACACGAAAAATACATCATGCCACGACATTTTTCGTACCAATTACCAACTTATTTTATGTGCTGTGTAATCTAAGTAAAGTAACATTTTCTTCGTTTTCTATGTTTCTATTTCTTATATGAAACAAATAGTTTTACAAAAAAAGTTTACTTTACAAATATATATTCTTTTATTTCGCCTATATTTAACGGGCTAAAGCTTAAAAGCAATTCTGCCTTTTTGTTTTAATAGATATTTGCCAGTACATCAATATTCGTCGTAAGTCAGCCTTTGGATAGAAAAAAAAAAGTGAAATAATGTATGTATAGGTATGAATATTACGTATCCGTAATCGAGGGTCGATTAGATGTCATGGTAATCGCTCATCTCAGTCCCCTTGATATTTGATCGATTTCTATCTAAATTATATCCATCCACGGTTCATAACGATCCACAGCCGCCTAAATGAAAATTATCATTTAAAATTTAATATATTCTGTATTGGATAATATTTTTTTAGATTATTGAAAATCTACGAAATGTATTGGGTTTTTCTTTTTCAATTGATTTTAGAAGTCTAGAAGCGAAACTTCAGAACTCTAAGTTATGTGTGGTAGATAATGATACATTTATAACTTCAAGCCTAATCTCTTGCGGGGTAGACAGAGAGCGCTATAAGGCACGATTCTTACACGCCTCACTCTCTTAATTGACTTTCATAACTCTTTTCATGCACTCGCTTCGATTTTTGAGGCTCCTTACATCACCTTCCTCCAGAACACTTTCCATTTGGACATAGAATGTGTGTCTTGGCCGTCCTCGACTCCTACATCAATCCTCTTTTGCATTTTATATCAGAATCTGTTTATTCAATCTTGCATCATCCAGTCTTTTTACATGTCTAAACCATCGGAGCATGCCCTTTCTTACTTTTACACTGACGCTCTTTCAAGTGATGATGATGGCTAAGAAAATTTTTAGGTATAACCCACTGTCTACACCATCAGGTATATAAGAGGTGAAGTTACCAGGTTATCAGATTTACAATGTAAACTGATCCCGTAATTATAAAAACAAAACAAAACCCACTTACCGTTTCGCATCCGCGTATAATGAAGCTTCTGTAATGTTCGGGCGCGTCAGATCTTGTCGAACCAATTCCTTTGTTAAGGCAAAAGATTCCTTTATATTCCAGAATTTATATTTAAATTAATTCTAAACTCAAATTATATCCGAGATTCTGTTTCTGAACGAATTATTCCGTTTAATGTTTTAAATTAATTGAATTAGCCTCAGCTGGTAATTCAATACGAACTGGTACCCACATCTCGATTCTTGCATTGTATAGTAATATGTTACAAATATATGGAGAAATGGAGGAGGATGGAGAACTTCGAGACGAAATTTCAGTTTTTTTGCAATCTATTTGACTGATATCTACGACTCTGGATGATGTCCGACTCTGGAATAGTATTATTTTTTATATTTTTGACTCTCCTGGCGTATTAGCTGTTAAATATAATAAGTGGTGTACAAGCATTGATTTAATAGGTATAGATATTTGTATGAGTATTTGCCAATAGTTTCCTCTGATCTTGGTCAATGCATAAAAAAAAGAAGGCGGTCGAAAAATTAATTTTGCATAACATAGCATTTTAACTTCACGTCTTTTTCTAACCCAAGGTGTAGCGGCTGTTGGGCCTCGCCAAAAATGTTATGTCCCTAAATAGAATCGATAACGTGGTGGCAAACCGGGCACAAAGTAGTGAGATATTTATAACACATAACTTCCGAAAAAAATCCAAGAAATAACTGGTATGAACCCTCATCCATCCCACGACTTCTGAATCAGAAGGATCTGGACCACCGAGACGTTTTTATTTTTTTAAATGAATGTCTTAATTCTTAGTATTATTGTATATGTCATTACATATTCATTTTATTATAACCAGCTGGCGAAGAATGATCATTTATTTTGTATATTTATAAGGCTCAACAATAATTGTGTAGGATGTTAAGTCTATATCGTACTGCCTTTGTGTATGGTAGCGTAAGCTTACGACGAATGTAAGGTAAACATACCCACACTCCTCCAGTATGTCTGCATTATTCTCATTTCAACTCCAAACAAGCCTTCCTACGTGTCACTCAGTATGCTAATTTTGCAGAATACCGAACCAATTACTAAGCAAGATTGGCGGTTTTGTGCCTTATATGTTACATATATACATAAGTTCACGCCAATTGCGCTTGCAAGATAGGCAGAGAAAAAAGAGCGCTATAACATCTCACTCGCTTCTTAATCTTTCATAACTCTTGACATAAACGCGCATCGGTTTTTAAAGATTTCACAATAGTCAATATTCTATAAACCATTCTTTCTAGATGTTAAAAACTCGTAAAACTCGTGGCGCATTGGTAAAACTACCGGCTGCAACAATAAGGTCGGGGGTTCGATTCCCAACCGAGCACAAATATTTGTGACAAAACATGAATATTTGTGTGGTGTTTGGGTGTTTTTCTATGTATTATAAGTATGTATTTACAAAAGAAAAGTATCCATAACACAAGCATTTAGTTGCTTAGCTTGGAACTAGAGGGCGCTGTGTGAATTGTGTCCAAGATATTATTATTATTATAAAACATTTTATATGTTTACTGGCAGATCCCGAACTTCTTACCGCCTTATTTTATATCCTTACCACGAAAAAAGGCTAATATTTTAAGGCTAATATTAATAGTAGCGTGATGTTATATAAAATAACTTAAGGTCAAATTACACACAAAGTGTAAAAAAAAATTAAGACGATAGGTTATCACTTTTTATCATACCAACTTTACCGAAATTTTTACTTTCTTTGAGGTAGAATTTCGGAAAATCCTTTATTGGATTTCTACATTAAATAAATTACACACTACCAAAATGTCATATTTATAAGACCTACTATCGACCTAAATATAAACCGACAAAATTGAGAAGCACTAAAACTCTAAAGACTACTCGTCTATGTTTCTAAGCCTAAAAGCTCAGCTCGCAATATAAAAGAGAGAGAGAGAGAGAGAGAGAGAGCTAAAAGAGTAGAGCTAAAAGCAATGCTTAAATATAGAAACAAGAGTAAGGTATGGTAGAGTTATAACGAAAGGAGAATAAACTTATAACATATTACGTCTGGGAGTTTTTCTATGTACCTATGTATGTATTAGTATCCGTTATCTAGTATCCATAGCACAAGCATTTAGTTGCTTAGTTTGGAACTGGAGGGCGCTGCGTGATTTGTGTCCAAGATATTATTATTACTTCTAGACTAGTTATATAATTCATTTATATCTTAGCAGAATGAAAAATGTAAATTAGCAAACTGACGTCCGAATATATTGTATTTAGTATTTATTAATATAATCGGCACTTTCTTGTCGTAAACATGTTGAGGTTTCGATTAATTAACTAGATTCTGAAGTTTTAGTCCATTATAAATGAGAAACTTTATCCAAAGGTGAACTTAGAAGGCAAAACTACGAATGTGTGATATGGGACAAAGCCAAAGAAGCCAGTCACCGGGTGGTAAGTGATTAGCGCCGCCTATGGATACCTACAGTACAGATAGGATTACAATTGCATTGCCGGGATGTAAGATGGGATAGAGAATGGGATGGGATGGGAAGCAAAGAGAAAAAAGGCTGCCTATTCATACAGCGAAATGCATGCCTGTGCTACTAGATATGATAAAAAGATGAGTCAATTAAGATCTAACGACATTGGGATTTGGCGTGAAGTTATTTGTGTTGGTAATGAATCTATAAAATAAGCCACTGAATTAACGGAATTGATGGTAAATAGAAGACATGAGGTTAAGTCACACGGCAAATAATATAATTATTGTTTAAATTATATAACCTTGTGCAGCTCACTCTCTGAAATCTTCGATATATGAATATTCCTTGAATTATACGTGCGTTAGTATAAACTTGATAAGACTGTCTGAATTCGCAATTAACTCAAGAACATCGTGAAATCGTTATGAAGATTATAAATAAAGAAAGTTATTTAGATTTAAAAAAAGAATAATAAAAAAATAACATAACATAACTTCACGCCTTTGTTACCCGAAGGTGTAGGCAGCGGCTGTTAAGCCTCGTCTCGCCGTTATGTTTACGTCCCAAATGGAATAGGTGGGCGAACCTGTAGACATACCGGGCACAAAGTTGTCAGTCATCAAAATATGTGGTCAAAAAGGGCAAATGTTATTTAGTGACTTTTTAAATAGAAGCGATTAAAGTTGATTCTAATTTGTGACTCAAGTAAATTTAAAGTAGTCCAAAGTAAAACATTATGTCCTGATAGTAACTCCAATCACTTGACTGGTGTTGCCTTTCTGTTTTGTGAGTGGTGTAACTTGAGACTTTTGTCTCCAAAACCTACACACTGTCTTTCAAAAGGGGGTAAAGAGGCGACAACCTGTTGTCTTGTGTGAAAGAGTGTGTCATATACCTAGTAATATTAGCACTTCTACACCGCAGAAACCTACTATCAGCCTGCCAATATGTTTTTAGGTTACGTAAAATTAATTTCCGCTCTGTGTTCCGTAAAATAAATCATGCATAATAGATTGGTCAAAGTAAAACGCGTCATGTAGGGGCATAACCCAATTGTGTTTTATGCCAATTTTGCAGGCATATAGTTTCATACAGATACTAACGAAAATTGTAGGTATTGTTTCAATGATGTAAAATTCTTTTAAGTACTGTATAAACAGTTATTGTTATAAATATGTGTGTACTTCTGTTTACTTATATCACACGACTAACGCGTAACTTTACGCTTTTAATTCGCAAAGGTGTAGAGCAACTTAATACCTACTTGACTACAAAAAGGGATTCTCATTTATTTATATCTATAAAATGATAATAATTTCATTACGTGTTGCCATAAGGGCAATCAATTTCTTACATCTAAGAATTAATGTTCTGATAAAGAAATAATGATTTGGAGAATTATCAATTCTAAGGAACTCAAGTGAAAATAGGCGAAGATTTTGTCGATAAAATATCGGCGAAAAATAATTTCGAATAAAAGTTGTTTGAGAGGATTTCTCCGGTGAAGGAGATTCTTAAGGAAACATTCAATGGTTGAAGGGGAATTTAAATAAGTATTCCATTAGAAAGACCCAACTGTTAACTAGGTACTTGACTAATTTAAGCAGCGGAGCTTTTAAGGGAGGAAAGAAGAAAAAAAGTTCAATTTGTTAAGAAAAGTTTGCTAAGAATTTAACAATTATTGTATTTGTTAAGAATTGCTAAGAATTTAACAATTGTATTCGGAGTCATGCTGGTCCCTTTTTTCATCTTATTTGTTACCCAGTCGCCATCTTAGAGGATAGTATGCCAACAAAAATAGGTGGGATGTTCTTCTTTACGGGATAAGACGAGGGTGCGTCTCAACTTTCATATGTTACCGCATCCCTGTAGCACAGTCTGACCCTGGGTTCGCATCGGGGGTTAACTACTCACGCTCCCAAAACCCACTTAACTTCGTTAAGGCAATTCGACATCACACACCACGTTTATCGTATGTTAAATAAAAGAAAAATAAAGACTTTGGGTAATGTTTCTTTGAACATTTTTATTGCACAGCGAATATTTGAAATGACTTCACATACTCGTATATATTTATCGTAATATGAACTATGTTTAATTTCCGGTACATTATCCATATATTTGACTATGAATTTATTACAAAAATGATTTCATATAGTCCGATAATATAAGGTATACATATATATGGAGAAGCATAATACTAACTTGTTGTAACATATGTTCGATGCATGAATATCGACATAAAGTGGCGCTAATGCCGCGTTTCGCTCGTTGAGAGAGGTATCCGTAGGCCCAACCTCTTCCCTTCTCCCCTTCTCATCCCACTTCCAACCCCTTTCCTCTCCTATTTTAAGAGCCTGCAACGTAATTGTAATAGTATCTGTGTTGTATTCGTGGGCGGCGTAAGCAACCAATGTAAGCATGGTAAGCCATTAGATGACGCGCCTGCTCGTTTGCCTGCCTATCACATAAAAACACATTTAATGTCGCTTAAGCAGCACTCAGTCATTCTCTTATAGAGAGAAACTCTTTCACTAACTTTCCACTTTCACTGTTATCGGGAAGAAGAATAGCTAGTGTCGTTCATATTTGATCAACGTGAATGTTGATTAATGCTTCATAACTATAGCGTTCTGCCAACTAAGTACAGAGAATTACAATTACATAAAATTTGATAGTTCGTTTCCATCAAATTTTTATATAACTGTTACTCTCTGTAGTATGAAAAATCATTACTCTTTTTTATTAATTCTTCTAAGAATAATAACGGACGAGAAAGTTATCCGAAATTCTGAACTCACAGAAATTACAAACAGATACTTCAAAACAGCATTTCTAAACTAAATTCAAGTTTTAATTCAAAGCGTCTTATATTACCGAGGATCAGTTTGAAAACGCAGCAGTAATCCAAGTCGCTGACAGTGTCAGTATACAAGGCTACGATAAAGTATGGTTCTGTTTTGTTTTCGAATCGTTATCTGAATAAATAATAGACACTCCCCCCACCAATAGGGGTGGTGTCTGTAGGCCTTTTAATGTAAACTTCTACCATAATTACGTGAAAATGTTACAGATTTGAGAAGTCTAATATAAAAGTTTTTGTGGCGTACACTGGCAACATTAATAAGAACTTGCGAATACACAATATTCGGAACAAAAACTGAAAACAGGGATAAAGGGGCGCTTAATAGTTGTAGGGCGAAAAACCTCGTCGTAAATACTACTTTTATATTTTTTTTATATTATATACTGAACGTAATCAATACGCTAATGTATAAAATTTTATACTAGCAACTATTCACGTTTTAACAGCACTGAAAAAACTTCAAAGCAATTGTGTAAACATAGAAGTGCAGAGTCCCGGGGAGAGGTTAATTCTTACCACCAACACCATCCCTTAAAAGTGTGGAAAGCTTGTGAGTGAAATCTAACATGATAAATTACTAAAGAGTGTAAAACTCATGTTTATTTCTCAGATTTTCGCGAATCACATTCATAACATTAAAACAACTTTTTAGGATTATATCGCGTTTATTTATTACTTATTTTTATTTATTTCCCTACGTTTCGAACTCTTTACAGAAACTTTACAGAAACTTTACAGAAAGTGTAAAACTCATTATAAAATTTGACGAAAACTGTTGAGTTGATGTAGTCGTTAACAACAATTAGTATGTTTAAAGAAAAGCTTTTTTACTAATTTCAGTTAAACTATCTGAATAATTATAACAAAAACTAAATAAATTTTGGAAACAATAAACTTATAATTCGCCTTGTAGCTTACGTATTTTTATTTATGATTAATATAGGACAAAGGTAAATAGCTTTTGATATTACAAGAATTAAACACATAAACCAAGGTGTGTCACAAGGCAGTTTACTGGTGCCTCACGTTCGAGATCTCAGGCCAGCGATCGTGTTTGGGGAGGCGACGTGGGCTATGTCGGCCTCCCATACCAATTAGTATAGGAGCTAGCAACGTTTTTGAGCGACGAATTTGGGTCGGCCAGTTTTAAGATATGTTATTCCTCTTACTCTCCTGACCGTAACACTGGCAGTCTGGCTAGCTGTAGTGGTTGCGTTTGTTTCTGCGCAGCCTATTTGTACTCGTAAAATATCCATTTTTCAAATCATTTTAAGAAGATTTTTGTTTGTTACATTATGTTTATTAAAATTTTTGCAACATATATTAATTTTGCCAGACCGTTCTGATGTTGCTAAAGCTGTGCCAGACGCAATTTTAGATGGACAAATTTTGGATTTTTCAAATCAATTTAGTATGGCTGAAATTTTGATATGATGATATATAAGTATCCAAAAACCCAGATTAATTTTGCCAGACCAGTATCTGGTTGTTACCCTTCTGCCAGACGCATCCAAAAGTGAAACGTGATGTAGATCATTTTGCTTTGTCTAGCAATTGTTGTCGAATAAAATACAAAAAAAAGGATTGAAAACAATGAAATAAATTTGTCCATCAGTACTGTATCAATGTGATAACACATTGTTGTAGAAAATTAAGATAATGATCAATCTCAACTATGAAAATCGTATTTAAAAAGCCGAAAGTTTGTAAGTATGGATTTGTGCATGTTTCTAACTCTTTCACGTAAAAACTACGGAATTAATTTTAATGAAATCTTAAAAGATACAGCGTAAACATCAGAACAACACAATGGCAACATCTTATTACGATACGATGTTTATTGTTGAAAATACGGCAATTAATGCTATGAAAATTAACCATGAAATGTCTTTTAACGCGTACGCTGCGAAAATTATAGATTACAAAACAAAAACATATTCTACAATCTTAAAGACCATATTAATATCTGCAAAAACGTTCGCGAGACTATACTACACCTACATAGTACTTTTATACATTTAAAAATTTGGTAAAAGCGCCTGTTCAAATATTATAAGGAACTGCATACAAAGTTTATTGCTATTAATATTTGTACAGGATTTTTTCGAAATTTTAAAATGAGCAGAAGTACTTAAATAAATGTATAGTATAGTCTCGCTAACTTTTTTACAGATATCAATATGGTCTTCAATATTGTAGAACATGTTTTTGTTTTGTAATCTATAATTTTCGCAGCGTACGCTTTAAAAGACATTTCATGATTAATTTTCTTAGTATTTATTGCCATATTTTCAGCAATAAACACCGTATCGTTATAAGATGTTGCCTATGTGTTGTTCTGATGTTTACGCTGTATCTTGTAAGATTTCATTAAAATTCATTCCGTAGTTTTTACGTGAAAGAGTTAGAAACATGAACAAATCCATACTTACAAATTTTCGCCTTCATAAGTAAGATTTTCATAGTTGAGATTTATCATTATCTTAATTTTCTACAACAATGTGTTATCACATTGATACAGTACTGATTGACAAATTTATTTCATTGTTTTCAATCCCTTTTCTGTATTTTATTCGACAACGATTGCTAGACAAAGCAAATTGATCTACATCACGTTTCACTTTTGGATGCGTCTGGCAGAAGGGTAGCGACCAGATACCGGTCTGGCAAAATTAATCTGGGTTTTTGGATACCCATATAAAATCATATCAAAATTTCAGCCATACTAAATTGATTTGAAAAATCCAAAATTTGTCCATCTAAAATTGCGTCTGGAACAGCTTTAGCAACATCAGAACGGTTTGGCAAAATCAATATATGTTGCAAAAACTTTAATAAACATAATGTAACAAACAAAAATCTGCTTAAAATGATTTGAAAAACAGATATTTTACGTGTACAAATAGGCTGCGCAGTAACAAACGCAACCACTACAGCTAGCCAGACTGCCAGTGTTACGGTCAGGAGAGTAAGAGGAATAACATATCTTAAAACTGGCCGACCTAAATTCCTTGTTTTCCCGACGTTGCTAGCTCTCGTACTAAATGTGACCTGAATCTTAATAGGATCTGCTATACACGAAGTTTCCTTCTTCGAGATTGAATGAATTATTGATTTGATATTTTATAGTTTGTCAAAGATTTAGCTGAGAGTTTTACTAATGATCTGTATTTGTAATCTTTAAGGAAATTTTGCTTTAAAAAATAATCTCTCCATGGGTGTCGTAGGAGGCTTGTACTGTCATTTTAGAAAGACTACATTCTGCACTCCTGGCTCTTAATTCAAGGGTTCTGAGTATGTATGCTTACCGGCGCACACCAATGACTTCTCAGAAGTGATGTTCTATAAATATCGATAACTAACCAAATTGAACTGGATGTACATGCAAATAGATTTTGTCATCCTATTAATACAATTAGTAGGTTAAGAAAAATTTCCACTACTGCTAGCACCTTTGTATACTAAGGGCGCGAATTTATAGTTGCAGTTTATAAAGTATTTTCAATAAATACAATAAAAAATCACAAAAGTATCGTGGAAAAACTCAATTTAAGCGCTATTTCTTTAATCTTATATAAGACTAGCTTTTCGCCTCGAGGTCTTACTCGTGTAGAAACAAAATGGCGATGATGATGATGAATAAATATAGCCTATGTTATTCTGGCTGAATGTAGCTTTCCAATTGTGAAACAAATGTTGAAATCAGTGCTGTAGGTTTTGAGTTTATTCGTTACATACAAAAATACAAATCTCTCCTATTTATAATATTAGTATAGATTTACTTACGCTATATATCTACACTAATTATCTAGTAACAGGAAAGTAAGAAATAAGTCAAACCTGCAAAGTGACACGTGAAACATGTTTTATTATTGGCTAAATAAATTACTTCTTGAAAGTTGAATCCGCCTCGGAATTACAGCTCGCAAAAGTTAGTAAAAGAACCATTTATCTTCCCAGAAAAATTCCAAATTATATTTCTTCGAGGGCAATTTCTGATTGTAATTGAAAGTTGAAATGAAATGTTAGCCGAGATCCGTTTCAAAGTAAAATAAACTGTACGGTGTACATATTAAAATCTCGCCTCTCCTGAATTTTCTTATATTATTATGTAAATGATGACGATTAATAAAAATATTTTAGTCGGCTCGGTGACGTTGATTTAGCTTATTGCTTCAGAATTAGTTTCGGGTTCGATTCTTGGCTCTCAGTAATGAATTTATGTGATAAAAACAATGACTCTAATTCTGGTTCAAAAAAGCTAATTTGTAATCCGTAAAGACTCCAAAATCATTCATAAGGAATCAAAATTTGACATTTTTTTAAGTATAACTTTTAATTATAAACCCAAACTTAAACAGAATACCTGTAGACTTACTTGAAAGAAATAAGGTCGACGAAATAATTTATTGTATTGTAAGTTAAGAACATCTTCTGAATTATATTTGTACAGATAATATCCCAAGACAAAACTCGTGGTCCATTTGTTACACGAAGTTCACGAAAAGTTACGTAACGATAACGTGATTGCCGAGTCACGGCGTTAGTTGATCCTTCTCATTAATCAAAAGGAAATATCGCTTTAACAAATTTACTAATAATTCTCGTAATCAGTTTGACTTATATATTTAGTGTAATCAAATTAATTAAATTATTATATGATGATGAGTCTTTATTATTTGTATTCATAAAAAAGATAATGAATAAACATAATTGTATTGTCACCAAAATCCAAAGTGTATACAAAATTTCAGATTAATCGGTTGACAGGAAGAGAGTGAAATTTGAATTACTAAATTTGACCCAAGAATAAAACAAACGGGGTGAGCTAAATAAAACCGTTTAATTATGTTAGTCTATATTTTACAGTGGTAAAGTCACGCAGTTCGCTACACGAATAGGCCGGCTCGACAGGTGAAATACTATGATCTCTCAGAATATCGACGCAAAGTGGTTTCTGCTGCGTTTTTCTCGCTGAGAGAGGTATCCGGAGGCTCAATCCCTTTCCCCCTGCCCTTCCCATTCCACTCCCGACACGGGGTCGGGAGTCAATATCCTACTATAAAGGCCGGCGCTGCAACTGTAACAGTATATGTGTTCAAGTGTTTGTTGCTCACCATCAGGTAACACACCTACTCGTTTGCCCCCTAAACCATAAAAAATAGCCCATAAGTATATTAAAGTTTTATATAGGTATGTTCGCTAGCTTCTAAACTAGGTCAAGCCTGTATAACTCAGACGTTAATTTCTTGGCAGAAATAAGATTTAACGAACTACTGGAAATATACGGAACTAATAATTTATTTTTCCGGACAAGATTTTCTATTAAAAAGGAATAATTTAACTATATAATTTCTGTCACTTTAATGATACAGCCTCGTCTGTCTATTCAAATATTGGAATGATATGCTTTGATGTATGCTCGGAGAATATAACTTTGTTAAAATGAGGACGATAATAAATATATTTGGATATCAATATAAAGGCTTCAATTATTCAATGCGGGATAAGTTTGGAATAAAATAGAACAGAATATTGCCCCAATTAAGTGGCTCATGTCTCGTTTTGTCGGGTGAGAAACATATCTAAAGGCCCAACCCTCTTGCCGGTCCCTTCCGTATTCTACCTTAGTTACAGGTTAGTAACGCAAGTATCACTCTCTCGGTATTGCAGATATCCATGGGCGGCGCTAGACAGTTAGCATCAGCTCCCCGCTTGCATGTTTGCCCCCTATCTCATTAAATCCAAAACAACTGTCAGAATTCAAACAGCCCGATAGTAATATATTTGTAAAATGATTCATTTATTATTATTGACACATTGCGATGTATTTGATCGAGGTCATAATCTATTAATCTAGCCCCCATAAAAGCCGGGCGGTCTACCGAAAACTTGGTTGTTAACAAATGACGCCTCTCGCCCCAATGCTTTGTATGGACTTCTCATTTCGGCGCCAACTTTGGAAACACATCGATTTATTATTTAAATCTAACTGGACTGGAGCGTTCTAACGCGGTTATGTAAATGAATGCTAATGCGGTTTCTAGTTTTGAATTTCTGTCACAACTTTTGGCTACCAGTATCTCGGTAATAATCTATTTATCCTTCAAAGTGGGGAGACATCTAAGCTGGATGGAGATAGAACGGGACTTAGCTATATACTTATATATACGTATATATTTAGAATAGCCATAGATATTATACAGTCATAGATATTATAAGCTCTAAATATTTTGTGACTTATAAAAAATAAATCCATCTAGGAACTGTAATATGAATTAGGATTTAAATTTTTTTAAATAGAAAATGGGGCTAACGAGCAAGCCATAAGTCGCACCCATGGAGTACCTATTGCTGTACCTAAAGGGTGACACTTGTGTTGTTTGTAAAGGTGGGGCAGGAAGACAATGATGGAGGGAGCCATACAGTCTAAATGGAGTGTGGCGTGAGTCACTTTACGTCGAACCGCGTCTCTCTAACACTGTTAAGTTTTCGAATCTGAACATCTTAGTCTAGAACAACCAAACATTTAAGTGACCACAGCGCGGTTTTATGTCCTAGTGGAAGAACAGCCTAACTGTCTAACGCTTTTAACCTTTTAACAAGACGTTTATCTTTATGACACATCAACATATAATAGTAAACTAAAAGACGACTTGTGTACATAAATATGTATAGAGTTATCTTGTTTGTATATATTGTGAGTATCTTGTTTCCACATAATATACAAAGCCAATGTTTTGTACATTCACTAAAAATATATATGATGCTTTTACGATCTATAAAACACACTCCGTACTCTTTCTTTTATTAAGAAAATTCATCTACTTCTGAATATTTAGAAAGGCTTTGGTCCCGCCATCAAAAACATGGTAGAACATGCCATAACTTTAAGTCTTTTTCTATCTGATAGTGTAGGCAGAGACTGTTAGGGCTCGACTCGCCGAATCGATCCCATTTAGACACCGAGACTGTTGGTAGAACGCCACTGACTGCACTGATTTGCTGCTATTGTTTTCTAGAATGTTATTATTTAACTCTATTAAATATAATCTTTTAAATATAATCTTTTATCTAGTTCTACAGAATCATGAAAGCCATTAAGCCTATATCATATTATTATTTTTTTGAACATTTGTCCAGTTACTAGTTTTAAAATCACTGATGTAGTATAATTAGTTTCACGCATTCAATAAATAAAGGTCTTACAGGTCACGAGCCCATTGTCATCACAAAATTAGTTCAATTGTCGTTAGTTATCATATCGATTTTCAAAAAACCATTAATAAAAAATGATTGGTTAGATTAGAAATACATATGGAACCTTAAAAACAGGAATATCCGAGCTCAATTATATACATATGTAAACGACTGGTGTTCCGACATGCGAGTAAAACGATTTGTGCGGGTTGCAAAAATCATTTTACTCATCAATGGCAATACGGAAATATGTTCGGGCAATAGGCTTTCGGGAGTTTTTCAATTTAGTTCCGAGTCGGGAGCGACGTTGCTACATATTCATATACAAATTCGATTTATAGATAAACTTATTGCACTAAATTGATATATATATTTTTTTCGTTATTTTTATGCTGAGTTGAGATGAATTCTGGAATATAAACCGTCAGCAACTTTTAAATGATGTAATTTTTATTGTTAGCCTTATTTTATTTCGAAAAGTATATATATATATATATATATATATATGTTCGCGACAAAAATGCCTTTTGCCAAAAAAAAGATTCATCACTGACCAAATTCTATCCGTTATATTATTGTAACAATGGGTAACACCGCATCAGTCACCGAATCTAAGGGAACGTTGTCTTCCCTTTCCAATATTTGAGTGGGATTCAACTTCTGAAGATTATAATTTTTATTAAAATTGACAATTTATCAAATTATTATCTTTAAATATACACTCAATACCAAAATAATATCATAATAAAACACCACCCCATTAGTAACTAATGTTGTAAACGTAATGTCGTGTACAGCAATAACAGCTTAGCGTCGGTACAAGGGCACTAGGGGACCATAATTTGGTTTATTAGCAGACATGAGCCGAGGTGTGGCTCTATTAACGTTATGTATTGCCTATCCACCCACTATGAAAGGTGTGCCAGTTATCGATTGGCTATGTTAGTGAGGTACTCTCATTAAAGCTAAAAGTATTTAGCACCTAAAATGAGTGGTTTTTATCGATCTTAACGTATATTTCGGTCTTCTTTGAGTGATGATAGATTAAATATGTACCTATAAATAACCGACCCATCATTTGTAAGTTTGGATGATCTCTGTTTATCTAGACCTAGACCTTTATTCATATATATTTTTGGTCTTTTTATTAAATAAAAGGAATATTTGTTTTGTGAATAATAATATAAAAGAAAGCGGAGTTTTTTGTAGATTCTTTAGAAATATATTTGAACAATTTTAAGAAATTTAATTATAATAGGTACTGGAAAGTTACAAAGTATCTGTTAGTAAAGTTCCATTTTATAAATTATAATTATTTTTGTATCTTTCAATTTCTCTAAGATAAACGAATAACTTTTATCTAATCATCATTTTTCTTCAGTTGATATTGACTTTAAAATATTTTTTTAAATATTTTTTTGTGACTCCGCGCTGAATCAAACTTGCAACCTCCTTCTTTAGACTGTGTGTGATTAAACTTACTGCTTAAAACAGGGCTCTTTTTTCATTTAGTTATTTACATCCGTAAAAAAATACAATAGCTACGATAAAATAGTACGGTAATTACCCTTTTTGCTAAGGTCTAGATTATCTAAAGAAGATTATTACGCTTCATTAATACACAATCACGAAAAGTAGTTTAAAGGATACCTACGCCTTCGTTCCAAAAGGCAATTTCGAAGCAAATGAGATCTTAAGAACCAAAACAAAACTGGGGGCTCTGATATCAATTTGAAGGCTTTTCGGCTATTCGTGACAAATAAATTTCCGTGAAGCTTCCCAAACGTCGTTTTATTTATTCTCAAGAATGCCTATTCTTTTTAAATTGTTTTTCTACTTTAAATGATATTTTTGTTGGAATTTGTATCATCGAATTATTTTAAATCTTTCTTAAAATTAATTCTATTTCGCTTATTTGCTTAGCTTCACGCCAAGGCTCTTGCTAGCTAGGCAGAAAGAACAGAGCTCCTTTTTCATTTAATTATTTATATCCGCAAGAAAAACCTTCATGTATTTGTGTATATTCAAAATATGTATAAAAAACATTTGTACAATTAGATTAGAAAAGAAAAATTGAGACATCACAAAATTTAGGCAAATCATTAAAATCAGCTCAATACAGTCCGCGAAAAGATCTATTGATAGCAGTGAATACCACGATAAATACATTAGTAATAAAATGAAAGATTAGTAGTTTTTTTAAACAATTTGCTAACAATACACAATACAAATGTACTCAAATTAACTCAAATAAGTGGTTCTTGTGTACCACATCAGCCACTAGTTTTATTTGATGATGCTTCAAATATTATTAGCTGTTCACTGATATTGTCTTCAATAAAATAATATATGTTCCGAAATTTTCCTCATTTTGCCTTCGATATACGCAAATTGAACAAAGTTTTGTATTACAACTTTCTGACGCTTAGTTAGGGAAAATCAATAGCTGCGTATCGTATTACGATCTGCCAAAAATTTTAAGCATATACATTGTATATTACAGTCATGTATAGGTACTTTAATATTTGATATCATATGTGGGTACACCGCCATGTTTAATTTTCAAATTTTAAATTACAAAAAAGGAACTCGTTCTCTGCATTCATGTTCATAAAATTTGGATCGATGCACTATTGGATCTTTTTTTGTTTTAGAATCAATGGAATTAGATTTATGCCAATATTAAAACAGTTTATTTGTCAGTAATCAGTTCTATAAACATGAATACAAAATACGATACTTGAAATTTAAATTCGAGCTAAACATGTTGGTAAATGATTACCGAAATTAATTAACATTTTCATGTTGACAGCTTGACACCAAATATTCAGTTATCATCAGCACGCATTTTAGTTGACGTCAGTGCGATCAACAAGAATTAAGCACTAAACATATATTGTATGTGCTTATTTATAATCAAATTTAAATACATATCACGAGTTAAATTACGGTCCAGTCCCTTTCCATCTAACACAAGTTCCCAAATTGTAAATAGCATTAAATTCCTACAAAATCACACGTTACAGCCCAGGATCACAATTTAATGATTTAAGGTTTAACTAAAAGGAATTAATAGCGTAGAGAATCAGCCTTTACGCCCTTACTATGTTCTATAACTCATTTAGGATATTGTGAAACACCAAATTTTTGACAACGAAGCCACGTATTTTTCTACAACGTACAATTTTTTTATTAAAACATAACAAAACCAAACTTCACGCCTTTTTCTACCCGAAGGTATAGGCGACAACTATTAAGCCTATATTATTATTATAATTTTGTCACCATTATTTCATAGAACATCCCTATTTCAAGTTCGAGCAACCAAGACAATGCAATACCTTTTCTACTTTAATACCGCCGTTTTGGTTCGGATCAACTCTCTATCTTACACTATGTGGTTCATGGGTCCGAATGTTTTAAAGTTTTATATAGAAACACAGGAAAAATAGAGTCATATTATTACATAGTCATACTATAACAGTAATAGTTGGGGTACTTTAATTAAATTTAATTTCCAAAGTATAAACGCAATAAATATAACTTATCGGAGTACGGGGACAGTGAAAACAGCTTCGCAAATATTGACTTGGCTGTTCTTCGTAGTTTCCTAAAACGTTAACCGTAGGAGTGCGGGCGATGGAGAACGTCTGGCTGGACGCCAGCTGATCTAGCCATTTGTGTACCAACTCCAAACTAAGAAATGTTCGGTATTTCTTAAAAGTTTTATTAGTTTCCTCGGAAAAGTAATTCCATTCCGAAATTTCTTATAAGTGTTGCAGTGCGGATATCTTGCTTATCGCCGTTGGTATTAGCGAAGTCATTCCATTGTTCTGACTCGCACAATCATTCCCGATTACGTAACGTTATAATACGATTCTTGGCGTGATATCTTGCTGGGTGATCAACTTATACTGCTGGAGACTAGATATTGTAAAGTCTAATAAAGGCAATATTTTATCATATACCTAACTCGTTAACGCAGTGAACTTTGTTTCCCCTCAGGAAAGAAATAAAAATGTTCATTGAGTTGGTTGTCCCCAGGAGATAGACATACGCCATCGCGAATTTATTTGTAGAACTTCTGAAGGTGTGTAATACTTTGTTTGGATCTATCACTTAGGGTTCAGCAAGCGTTTGCAATTAAAGTGCTAAATCTCGAAAATTATCACTTTTTTATTTGCAACAGCATACATGAGTTACACATAAAAACCACCCCGTTGACACCCTTTATCTATTGAAAAAAAACGCATCAAAATCCGCTGCATAGTTTCAAAGGTCTAGGCATATAAGGGGACAGACAGCAGAAATCGAGCTTTGTTTTATATTTTATACAATGTAATGGTAATTAATGATTCACAATATTAGTATAAGCTGTACCGTTTTGCATCAGATTTTAACATTTACGATCAGTTGCGGCCATTTACTTTTGAACAGTAGATTTGTAAGAATTTGTAAGTTTAATTGGGTTTAAATAGAATTTATATATCAATACGTGGCAATGCCGCCATAAGTCTCACCGTACTAACCTTTGACAACGATGTCGGAAAATTCATAGACGCTTATAGCGTGTTTTTTTTTGCTTCATATTATTTTAGGGTTGTATTTTTTATTCAAGAGGTAATGAATATAAAGCAAATTTAGTCAATGTTGTGTATATATATATATATACTTAAAAATTTTCATATATAGCTTAAAGAAAACACATAAAACATAGCAGGGATTGTATATTACGATGTCATTAAAAAAAAATATGTTCCAATGGCTTAAAGAGTCATTAAATATCAACCAAGTATATACATTTAGCTGTAGGCATATTAGCATGTTCTAATTTCTTACTCGCGAATATTCCCGTAAATGTTATTAGAGAAAGCTTTTCTCTTACCGGCGTCATTTAATGATGTCAATTTGAATAAGAGCTTCGGTAATGTAAATTTTCCGCTCCTCAGCGTGAAAGGCATAGTTTCCTGGCCATTATTTAACTAGCAAAATGAGCTGTCATTCGAGCTCAATTGTATAGAGGTGATCTGAAAGAGCAATCTATCAATCGGCAATTTATTTGCCAATATAAATGTGTTCCGTTTGAAAAACAAAGTTTAATTAAACCATTTATTGAAATGATTATAATTATGTTTCCCTCCTCGAATCGATTTAATAAAATCGTATTACTGAATTCCGAGATTGATAAATTTAAATAAAGAAACAATTTTGCCAGTGTCACTTTAATTTTCGTTCTCTTTTTAAAATTCATAATTAAAAAAAAAATAGAAATACGAAACTTTTTGGAAGCCTGCATTGAAATTGTTTATTGTATAAATATATGTTTTAGAAAATTCTAAATCTTGTTCAACATTGAATAGACGTTTGAGATTAACAAGGCCTCTATGTAGGTCATGGACTAGTCGAATGTAGAACGTGGCTCATAGACATACCTACCTTTGATAACTATAAAACACTTTGCTACAAATTGTTTATGTAATCATATATCGCGGTTGTCATACACCAAAAATACGTAAATAGTTAATTGGGTGATTTTCACTAAGTAATTATTTTTTATCATTCCGTTGATTTTTTATTTCTATGATTTTTACATATATTTAATAAGAGAAAAAGGTTTTAACTTCTTTTGAACATATGCGTAAGTGTGAATGTGAAAACTTCATGCAATATTTGAGGTCAAAGCACGGTGGTGAAAGAGGTCAAAACACCCAGACGCCATACAAACATTCATGCTTGTCGTAAATATTTATACTCTGGTAAGAATCGAACCCGACAATCATTAAGGAGATAGATACTTCTTCTTTTTTGCAGCTTTTTTATTGAACAATATTTTTTAGTTTATCTTTATTACTACTCTGTACGTTTTCATATTCACTTATGTAGGTTGAGCGTAAGTACACTTGACCTGACCTTTAAAAGTTTCTCTGCACAGACGTGTGGTTTATATTATCTTAAGTTAAAGGGAGTCTGAAACAAAACATACCTATACTGTATAATATTTCAGTAAGCTGGCTCAACTCAGCTTTGCTTCAATTATAATATTAAGCATGACGTCGTTGAAATTCGTAGTTATGCCAAAGCGAATATTAAGTGTATGCCGATTGCCGATCTAGTTCATGGCTTTGAGTTATTAGAGGAGTTAAATTTTCATATATAGATACACTAGTTGACCTAGAAAACTTGGCAAAAATACAGTTTTTGAGAAACACATCAAAAATAGGGAGTGCCCGTTTAGTATTAATGTATGTTTTATGTTGTTTCATAAAAAAAATAGGATTGACTACCCTGGGGCTGAAAAATATATGTTGTCCGATTCTCAGACCTACCCGACATGCTTACAAAATTTCATGAGAATCTGTCAAGCCGAGAATTTTATATAATTAGATTACGTGCCACTACGAATAACTATTGCAACTTTATATCAGCCATTGCATATCAAATAAATTTCCTCAGAAATTTAAGTTAGTTATTTTTTGTGATTTCAACAGTGTTGAAAAATCGATAGATGACTAAAATCGAATTCGTCTCTGTTAATGAAAAAAATCTTTGCTAATGCGAGCTTCTGTCAAACTGGAAGCGTATTGACTAGTAGTCACGTGGAAGTTTAAAAAAAAATTGCCTAACAATGCTATAAGTTTTTCTAGAAGATATTGTTATATTTATAGTCATAATTGTGCCATATGGTAATAGATTTCGACACCCTATTAGGTACATATACTTAAGACTTTTCGGAAAAATAAATTAAACCGGTGTATATTGTACCAGTTATTAAAGGCGTGAAGTCAGACTTCGACAAATGGTCATGATTATTACACGCCTTACTAGCCTTTGACTGTCATAACTCTCTACAATAAATAGGTACAACAAACAATTAATACAAATTTAAAAAAATATTTTAACTATAAATTCAATTGTATTTGTTGCAGTGGATGCTACAGCGCAATATGATGCTGTACGAGCGTATCTCAAAGAACTTGATATTTCAACTGCAGTCTGGGTCGGCCTCATACGAAGTAATCCTAGTGGAGATTTCACCTGGACGTGGGTATTCGTTGTCATGTCATATTCAAGTCATATGAATATTTGAGTAGGATTTTAAAAATAGAAAACAAACCTATTTATTAGCAATAATTGAGAAAAAAAAACAAAGAAATATCCATAGAATCCATATATTCATAGAACACTTTATTAAGTTAAATAGATCTCACAAATATCAAATGAAAAGGCTTTTTTATATTTTACAAACATATTTCTGATCATTGACACAGAGATTATCGGGGCCTGAGTGGTGATGGCTACTGGAGTTCAGCGCCAGATTCTCGTGACGCTCCGCTCTGCGCCGCTGCAGATCCTTCGGCTGACTACCGTTGGAGGGCGCAGGCATGTGGTGGCCCTACAGTCGCATCTTTTATTTGTGAACTCCCTGGTAATTAATTGCTCATGTTTTAAAATGTGCTTTAGACCTCTTTGATTTTAGTTATGGCAACCCTGAAATGTGTCTTACTGTAGTGAAAAATATCGTTGGTTTATATATTTCTAACTCTGTAATTGAAGTAATTGCAATATTTTTGAGTAATATAATCCAAGTTTTATTGGATTTTACTTTTATTCTTTGGTTGATCGTAATAAAAATGATTTTCATTGCCTAAATACTAAAAAAATATAGCATGAATCCCATAAATATACATTAAGGTCCGGTAATTAGACATATAGTTTTGTGTTTTCCTTGTAACACAGTGGTATTATCTAAGTCTTCTTTTACTTCACATTAGAGAATTAACAAAGTTAATACTTTGCACAACTATTCGACCTTAGAATATGATGTATGTAATAAAACAAAGCCAAAATAAAAAAAAGTGGAAGTTTGTTACTTTTTTCGTTGTCTATGCTATAATTACGAGTATATTCTTATTTCCAATTTTAATAATTTATATTATTTATGAATGTAAAATAAATCAAATATTTCTACTTATTTTCATTTCCAGTCCCGCAGTGGGCTTTAGGAAGTGAAGGATGTATGGTTCGAGCTCTACCAGCTCTGACTATTCTTTACTTGCCCGAAAGCGCTGCTGTACAACTAACTGCAGATTGTGGTCTTGCCGGAGTCAAGCGAATCCATTGTACAGGAAATATGGTAAGCGATTTATTGAATCAAATTGATTTGTTTGTATATAATGATGTCTTTTAATACTAATTACATATTTACCCTTTTAACAGAAACGCCAGGATTTACTGAGGGATTTATCGTGCGCTGAAGTAGAAGAGGTTTCTACTACGGTCAATTTCTCATCATCGGGTACCACATGGCCTTCAACAACTGATATCGTATTCACTGATCAGGATACCACAACCGAGATAACTACCGAAGAAAACCCTACATCAAATAATTCGGACGACCCTAAGCACTCTACTACCGAAGTTCTATCATCGACGATAGGAACTATACACTTTACAGAATACGAAAAACCAACGAAAACAAACCCTATTGATAGCAAGTTTAATAGAAATGCTAATGTCGTACGCAAAGATTTTGATTTGACCTCGAACTATGATAATAATTTACAGAGTAATCATATTCCGAAGATTCCTAATAGTGATAATTATTTATCCAATGAACAATTAGATAAAATCGAGGACGAAAAACGTATGCAACACAAAATGTTACACGAAGAAATAGCTCGTCTTGGGAACTTAGAAAATATATTTACACAACCAACAGATCACTTCGTTCCGCCACTTGTAATGGCAAAGGCAAAAATTAGTACTGATATGACAGTGTTATCATTGCAAGAAAAACACGCGCAACAAATAGCTGAAAAACATAACACTAATGAAAATATTCCATATAAACAAATTATATACAACACCGACAGTTTCAATATGAAATTATCAACAATAGAGCCTACAGTAAATAATTTAAGTTTGATGCAAGTAATGAAATCTAAAGATGATTTCAAAAAAGACAAAAATAAAACTACTGTGCCCAAAAAATATAATGAGAAAATGTTTGAACCCAAAAGCAAAATTCAAAAAACTATTGAAAGCAAACCAGCACATCTTGAACAGATAACTATTACCACAATATCCCAAACAGATGTGGTAACCAAAGTGCCCAAAACTACTCCTTTGCCATGGATGGGTAGGTTGACTGACGATGACGACTCAGTGATGAACCTTACAGTTTTAATAAAAGATGTGCCGGACGTAACAGAAGAGAAGTCTATCTATAATTACAACGGCGATATGTCTCAATTAGTAGGAGTTGAAGATAATACTGGAAATAATGAGACTGAAGTAAAATTTTATGATGTTGATGCTACGGATTTAATAAAACTGGAAAATGTTAATCAAAATAGCACATCAAATCGCATTTTAAACATAACTGTAATCTCTGGTGTAAATACTTTAGCAGGACCCGCTGTAGCCGGAATTACCCCAAATAAGTCCAATACAAGTGACAATGTATCAATTACTCCAATGTCACTTACATTTAGAAGTGAGAATGATACAAATGCTGGTATTGTTACTGAAAGTACGATAATCTCGTATCCAACTACTCTTGCAGGGAACGTGTCGACAGAGTTAGCTTATCCCGATCCAGAAAATGATACTAAAGACATAAATACTGAAGAGTCTTCTACTTTTCATATAGTTACAACAACTACGATTGAGTTACTGAATACAAGCTCGGTACCTTTGAGTAAAAATTCGAGCATTCAGGATAACGTTTTGAAAGAAAATGTTACCACAAACGATACTTATGCTACAGAAATAGGAATCATCGAAAACTTCAGCGCAGATGTTCATGAAGAATTTGAATCTGCTTCAAACTCATCAGATATTGATGATTTTAATTCACCATTACTTTCCGGTGCAAGTGAACCACTTCGTAAGCCCGGTAGATCAAGAAGACCACAGCCACCATCGAATAGAAGTAAATTCAACCCATTTCGTATTTTAGGTTAAAATCTAAAAATATTTTTTCAATTATTCAGTAACATCTGGTAATGTTATGTTATGTTGTCTGGTAATGACTGAAAAAAAATCTTAACATCTGTAAACGTATTTAGCATTAGTCGTCACAATCACCTTATATGTAAAATGTAATAGCACAGTGCACATAGTTTATCGTTTATAATTTAAATAACAGTCAACAATAACGTAGCGAAAAAACAACAGTATTTGTGCCTATAAAAATGGTCGAGGAATTCAGAATAATATGAAAGTGTTGTTTAGCTAGCAAGCTTATTAAAATATTTAGAATTCCTTTCAACATTATTATTCGAATAAAAGTAAATTAGGCAATTGTCATAGTCAATTCATGTCATTAGTTTAGATACTTGTGTCGTAATGATATTTGATTAGTAATTTATTCAGTCAATAATTATTTATCAAACAATGACCGTCTAAGGTCTTTAATAGTTTAGATTATTAGAATAAAATACATAATGAAATTCATGAACCATATCATATTTAATTAAGTGCTAGCCTAGTAAAAGTTTATTTTTATGAAATAGTTATAAGATAAGACATAGAATGAACCTACAACAACAATTCGTAATGGAACTGTAATAACATCGTGTCATATAGTTTAAGTGTTTATATATGTTTTTTGTATTTGTAGAATCCAAAATATGTATTAAGATTTTTAATAAAATATATATAAAAAACATGTTTTTTATGACCTTTTTATGAGCATTTAACAATACGAAAGATCTGAATTAAATAAAGTGAAATCTAACCCTAAACACATATGGAATATAATTAAAGATGTTACTCATATTGTACGATGTGGATATATCTACGATGCAAGAAAACAGCGTTTTAGATGCAAATAACTGATTTTAATACTTTGTTAGGTAGGTATATTCGGTACACACAGAACACCGTAATCGTGCCGATCGCAGCGGCGCGGCGGTTACCGGACGACTCATAATAAAACTTATTAATTATTTATCTACCTTACACTATTTACCTACCTGACCATTATAAACTAAGTACAAAGGTGCGTCGCTTACACAGCCCCACCCTAGTGCTGCATAAGCAGTACTCATAATTCCAAAGGAATCCTAGCGACGCGAGTAACAGATCTCTTAAGACTACCTAGTTGTGTTTTTACTTGTACCACCCGCACCGCACCGTCTTTACCGGGGAATACCTCCTCTATAATACCTCGCGGCCACACGTTACGCGGTGCATTAGGGTCAGCTATAAATACTAAATCCCCGACCTGCAGAGGTCTATTCCCATCTTCGGTCCACTTGCGACGGGGTAGCAACTCAGGAAGTACTTCGGTTACCCATCTGCGCCAAAACATATCCGTTAGCCTTTGTGCTATACGCCATTGTCGACGCAGGAACAAGTCACTGTCATCGAAGCTGCCTATCTGTGGTGATATAGACGATGACCCAAGCAGAAAGTGATTGGGTGTTAATGACTCCGTGCTATTGACATCGACAGACACGTGAGTCAAGGGACGTCCATTAACAATGGCTTCTACTTCGGCTAGTAGCGTAAGAAGCACCTCCTCCCTCGGTGCTCTTTCCTTAAGGACCACTCTAAGTGTGACCTTGACGCTGCGAACTAAACGTTCCCATGCCCCACCCCAGTGAGGGCTGGCTGGAGGTATAAAGGTCCATCGTGTCCCATGGGTGCTCACTGTTGTCTTCAGGGACTGTTCGCTGAGTTCGGCCATCGATCTTTTAAGTTCTGTATCCGCACCTCTTAGGTTTGTACCATTGTCGGAGTACATATGTGCAGGCCAGCCACGTCGTGAAGCCATTCTCCGAAGAGCCATAATCAAGGAGTCGGTACTAAGAGACGACACTGTCTCCAGGTGAATGGCTCTAACGGTAAGGCAGGTGAAAATTACTCCGTACCGCTTTTCTCTTCGCCTTCCTATGGTAACCTCCATTGGGCCAAACAGATCCACGCCGCAATGGGTAAAGGGTCGTTGGTGATGGGCTACTCTAGCAGCAGGTAAGTCACCCATTATAGGCATCTGAGGCTTAGCTTTTCGTAACCTACATAGCATACATTTACTAGCAATATACTTAACTGTAGGTCTCATTCTTACTAACCAATATTTTTGTTTCAGATTATTTACTACCATCTCCTGACCACCGTGACCTGCCTTTACGTGGTAATCTCTCACTATCAGTTTAGCCACCTGACTCTTTCCATCTAAAATTACAGGATACTTTACATCAAAGGAGACATCAGCAGCAGCACCTATACGTCCGCCTACGCGGAGTACACCATTTTCATCTATAAAGGGCGATAACGTAAGTAACTTGCTACTTCTATCTAGGTATTTTCTATTTTTTATTGCACATATTTCGCTAAAAAATGATTCCATTTGGGCGTATTGTAGAAGTAAGTTTTCAGCACGTGTTGTCGTAGTACAATCATCAACACTTTTATTCCGGCATTTATTTATAAATTTCAGAACAGCTGAAGTACTTCTTAGAAGGCGTATCCAAGAGGAAAACCGCATCGGATTGGGTATAGCTGCATTTTCGGGTAAATATTCTGCATGTTGAATATTTGTTACACATTCCAGGTCACATTGTTGATCACTAGGTATCACCGTACTCGTTGGCCACAAATATTCTGCTTCGTACAAAAACGAAGGTCCATTAAACCATTCACCATCGAGTTGAAGACTGTCGAAGTTCTCCCGGGTGGCCAAATCTGCGATATTTAATGATCCTGGTATGTATCTCCATTCCTTAACTTGCGTCAATTCATCAATTTCCCCTAGACGATGAGCCACGTACGGTTTATAACATCGTGTGTTGTTGCGTATCCATTGTAGTACAGTCGTGGAATCACACCAAAAGTATCGGCTAGTTGTTTTTATTCGATGCATGGACTGTTTTTGAAAAAATTATTTCAAATCAAATACTTAACCATTTCAATTTAAATGATCTTTTTCACAAAGAGCAGTACGGTTTTACAAAAGGTCGTTCTACTACTGATGCTGGCGCTACTCTTATTAAACATATTTTCGATGCTTGGGAAAACTCACAGGATGCAATCGGCGTATTCTGTGATCTCTCTAAAGCTTTTGACTGCGTGGAACACAACACACTTTTGCGTAAACTAAGTCATTACGGTATTAAGAACACTGCACTTAGTCTTGTTGCATCATACTTGAGTAACAGGTTTCAGTTTGTAGATGTAAACGGAGTGAGATCGTCTGGATCGCCAGTGTCTATGGGCGTTCCCCAGGGTTCCATTCTCGGTCCACTATTGTTTATTATATATTAATGATTTGCCCTTTTTCGTACAGAAATTTTGCGACATAGTACTGTTTGCCGATGACACTTCACTCCTCTTTAAGGTAGACCGTAAAAAAAACAGTTTTGATGATGTAAATTGCTCTCTTACACAAGTCCATGATTGGTTTACAGCTAATAATTTAGTCCTAAATTCGAATAAAACCAAAATAATAAAGTTTACTATGCCCAATGTTAAAGGTCAGGTTATAAATTTATCTTTAAATAACAGAATTCTAGACTCAGTAAATACAACTGTATTTTTAGGTATTACTCTAGATAATAAGCTCCAGTGGGGTCCTCAAGTAAAATGTTTAGCTGGAAAACTTAGCTCTGCTGCCTACGCGGTTCGAAAAGTTCGACAGCTTACTGATGTTGCAACCGCCAGACTAGTTTATTTCAGTTATTTTCATAGTGTCATGTCTTATGGCATTTTGCTGTGGGGTAGAGCAGCTGAAATTCAGTCTATTTTTGTGCTTCAAAAACGAGCTATTCGGGCAATTTATAATCTGGGGACCAAAGTCTCCCTTAGAGAACGGTTTAAGGAAATTGGAATATTAACAGTTGCTTAGGTTTAAAGACTTTATTCTCAAAAAGACTTACATTTGTCACTTACATGAGAACAATATTAAATTTAAATAACAGTGGTCGTTACAACAATATTAAGAATGCTTTAAGCTCATCTGTCCCATTAAGTCAGGAAAAAAAAAATGTTTCAAGTTAATAGTGAACGTTTATCTAAAATATGTTGAATGAGGGTAGATCGAAATAAGACAAATGAGCTAGCATTTCTTATGTGCGAGGGCAGAGCATTATAAAGTTGTACACCTTCAAAATTAATATTTCTTTTCCCATAATTTGTTCTAATTTTTTTGGGAAGAACAAGTAAGCTTGCGCGTCGAGAACTACGTTTTGTTATATCTATTTGTTTTATAAATTTTAGGCTAGTATGAATTGTTTTATTTAAAATCTTTCTAATTAGAAGGCAGGTATTGAGAACATAAAGTTGTTTTATATTCATAATCTTGGTTTTTTCGTATAAAGTATGCGTCCGAGTTGAAAAAGGTAATCCGAAAATTATTTTTATGATTTTGTTTTGTTTCCTTTGTAATTGTTGTAATTTTGATTTTGCACTAGTGCCCCATATTTCAATTAAATATAATAAATGTGGCTTGACCAACGAATTGTAAATATTTGAACATAGTTTACGTGGAATACATTTGCTCACAGATCGTAATGGACCTATGAGCGACGATATTTTGTATTTAATATATTCTATCTGATTATTCCACGTCAAATTTTGGTCTAACCTCAAGCCAAGATACTTTTCAAAGGTTTTTTCATCTATTGGAATGTTATCAATTACTAAGGGCTGATGATTGGGTATAGTTTTATTTTTAGATCTAAATATTACGTAGCATGTTTTTGTAATGTTTATGGTAAGTAGGTTGTGTTTGAACCAGTTTGACAAGATGTTTAAATCTTCTTGTACTAATAAAAGAGTTTGGTGCAGTGCAGCTCCAAAATAAAAGAGACATGTGTCGTCGGCATATAAGGTCAAGTGACCATGAAGGCCCAGCTGTTCCATGTCATTTATGTAGATATTAAATAAAAGTGGTCCAAGAATTGAGCCCTGGGGAACTCCGCATGTAATAAGTGATTTATCGCTGGTTACGTCATCGATTTTAACAAACTGCGATCTATTAGTCAGATACGATGAAAAAATTTTGAGTGCTTTTCCCTTGATACCTATACCTTCTAATTTATAGAGTAACAGTTTATGACTTACTGTATCAAAAGCCTTTTTCAAGTCGATAAACACCCCTACAACAATTTTTTTGATTCTCAATTTATATATGACAATATAATGTTTGTTAGAAAAAACTTAAATAGATATACTAAACATAGTGATGTACATAATTTTAATACCAGAGGCAAGCATAAACTTGTGTTAAAGTGTCATCGCCTGCACAAAGTACATAAGTCGTTTTTGGGAATGGGTGTACAGTTCTATAATAGGATCCCTGCGCATATTCTGGCTCTCTCTTTCGATCGGTTTAGGCGGGCTGTGAAGGATCGTCTCGTTGCTGGTGCATATTACACCATCAATGACTTCATGACGGACAAGTCGTCTTGGGACCGTCAAATTGCTTGCTCAACGCGGATTGTGTAGTTTGCGTGTTGGAATTTGTTCACTTATTTTGGAGTGGAGACGTGTTGCAAATATTTCTATTTCTAATAGTAATCAACATTTCTTGTTATGAGTTTGAATTCATGTTGTTTTGATAAAAGCTTTATATATAATTTTTATTATTGCACTTACTTGTTGCACAACGTTACCGTTCTAAATAGAAGATGTCGCGTCAGCTGTGCTCGACTAATATCATATAATTTCTCTCATTACTTGTACTACGATGATTTTAAGTTGGTTGGATCATAACTGTGATTGTCGAGTAGTCTGGCTGCTACACCTTTTATGTGATAATTTTTCAGTAGCGTTGATAATACTATTCTGTAAATTTTCAATGGTTTTGAAAAGAGTATTGGCACATGAGTTTCTTGCCCGATTCTTCTCATGAAAGCCCCTACACTCGGAATCGGGCCGCTCGTGGCGATTGCTTCCGTGTTTTTTTGTTCCACGGAGGCACTTGCTTCAAGCGCTCGTGGCTTAGCTTTTTAAATATTATTTTAATTTTAAACATTTTTGTACATTGACTATTTTTAAGTGTCTGTGAGGACCTATGAAAATAAAACCACTTTGACTTTGACTTTGACTTTGTATTGTGTTTGCTAACCGAGCGGCCATAATCGCTGCCTGTAATTCCAACCGAGGTACTGTCACAGGTTTTACAGGTGTAACACGACATCTACTTGCTACGAAACAAACTCTTATTTGTTTATTATTGTCTAACCAACGCCAATATGCCACCGCACACATAGCTTGTATCGAAGCGTCGCAAAATATATGAAGTTGTAAAAAATCATAACTTGTTTCACTAATGAGCGGATCCCTAGATGTACGGGTGTGTCTAGATGCAGATAACTTATTGAATGAATCGCTTGTCACCTGTGACTGAGAATCATTCATCCCTCTCGCTCCCATTGCATTGTTACGTAACATCGGTTCATTGACACGCCGATAACATCGAGGAATGCGAATGTAACTAATTGCTTTTAGTAATTGTAACCATTTAAACCATTTTCTGTAAATATCTTCAGGTATATTTTCATCCCAATTTATATTTGATTTCCAGGTTTCCTGAAGTAATATTTTACCGTTAATTGTAAACGGTGAAAGAAATCCGTATACATCGAACAACGACATAATGACCCTTAAGAGTTCACGTTTAGTAGGACATTTATTTCCGCTAATTATATCTCCAGGAATGCGTTTAAAAGAAGTGACAAAACCTAGGGTATCGTCATAGGGGTACCATAAAATTCCCAAGGCACACGTCCATTCGTGTCGTGCACCGATCTGCACTGACGCAGCCGTAGCGGCGAGCGACTCCTCGGGCAAGTTATTTAATACTAATGAGCTGTTACTCAACCAGTTACGAATCTCAAAGCCACCCTGTTTATGTATGTGTATAATGTCGCGCGCTAATTCAATGCAAGTTTTTTCGTTCGGGTGACTATCTATATAATCATCCATATAGTGTTGACTACGAATAGCTTGCGCGGCCGCAGGCTTGGACGACTCGTAATTCTGAGCGTTTTTGTTTTTAACAAATTGCGCAATGTACGGCGAACAGTTTGCACCAAATATTAAAGATGTCATCTTATATTTCTTAATGGGTTTATTAGGGCTGTCACGCCACAGAAATCTAAAGGCGTCTTGATCATCAGGTTGGATTTTAATCCGTAAGAACATGTCCTTGATGTCACCTATTATAGCGATTTCTTGTTCGCGGAAACGCAGCATAATACCAAATAATGACACTAATAAACATATTTTCGATGCTTGGGAAAACTCACAGGATGCAATCGGCGTATTCTGTGATCTCTCTAAAGCTTTTGACTGCGTGGAACACAACACACTTTTGCGTAAACTAAGTCATTACGGTATTAAGAACACTGCACTTAGTCTTGTTGCATCATACTTGAGTAACAGGTTTCAGTTTGTAGATGTAAACGGAGTGAGATCGTCTGGATCGCCAGTGTCTATGGGCGTTCCCCAGGGTTCCATTCTCGGTCCACTATTGTTTATTATATATTAATGATTTGCCCTTTTTCGTACAGAAATTTTGCGACATAGTACTGTTTGCCGATGACACTTCACTCCTCTTTAAGGTAGACCGTAAAAAAAACAGTTTTGATGATGTAAATTGCTCTCTTACACAAGTCCATGATTGGTTTACAGCTAATAATTTAGTCCTAAATTCGAATAAAACCAAAATAATAAAGTTTACTATGCCCAATGTTAAAGGTCAGGTTATAAATTTATCTTTAAATAACAGAATTCTAGACTCAGTAAATACAACTGTATTTTTAGGTATTACTCTAGATAATAAGCTCCAGTGGGGTCCTCAAGTAAAATGTTTAGCTGGAAAACTTAGCTCTGCTGCCTACGCGGTTCGAAAAGTTCGACAGCTTACTGATGTTGCAACCGCCAGACTAGTTTATTTCAGTTATTTTCATAGTGTCATGTCTTATGGCATTTTGCTGTGGGGTAGAGCAGCTGAAATTCAGTCTATTTTTGTGCTTCAAAAACGAGCTATTCGGGCAATTTATAATCTGGGGACCAAAGTCTCCCTTAGAGAACGGTTTAAGGAAATTGGAATATTAACAGTTGCTTAGGTTTAAAGACTTTATTCTCAAAAAGACTTACATTTGTCACTTACATGAGAACAATATTAAATTTAAATAACAGTGGTCGTTACAACAATATTAAGAATGCTTTAAGCTCATCTGTCCCATTAAGTCAGGAAAAAAAAAATGTTTCAAGTTAATAGTGAACGTTTATCTAAAATATGTTGAATGAGGGTAGATCGAAATAAGACAAATGAGCTAGCATTTCTTATGTGCGAGGGCAGAGCATTATAAAGTTGTACACCTTCAAAATTAATATTTCTTTTCCCATAATTTGTTCTAATTTTTTTGGGAAGAACAAGTAAGCTTGCGCGTCGAGAACTACGTTTTGTTATATCTATTTGTTTTATAAATTTTAGGCTAGTATGAATTGTTTTATTTAAAATCTTTCTAATTAGAAGGCAGGTATTGAGAACATAAAGTTGTTTTATATTCATAATCTTGGTTTTTTCGTATAAAGTATGCGTCCGAGTTGAAAAAGGTAATCCGAAAATTATTTTTATGATTTTGTTTTGTTTCCTTTGTAATTGTTGTAATTTTGATTTTGCACTAGTGCCCCATATTTCAATTAAATATAATAAATGTGGCTTGACCAACGAATTGTAAATATTTGAACATAGTTTACGTGGAATACATTTGCTCACAGATCGTAATGGACCTATGAGCGACGATATTTTGTATTTAATATATTCTATCTGATTATTCCACGTCAAATTTTGGTCTAACCTCAAGCCAAGATACTTTTCAAAGGTTTTTTCATCTATTGGAATGTTATCAATTACTAAGGGCTGATGATTGGGTATAGTTTTATTTTTAGATCTAAATATTACGTAGCATGTTTTTGTAATGTTTATGGTAAGTAGGTTGTGTTTGAACCAGTTTGACAAGATGTTTAAATCTTCTTGTACTAATAAAAGAGTTTGGTGCAGTGCAGCTCCAAAATAAAAGAGACATGTGTCGTCGGCATATAAGGTCAAGTGACCATGAAGGCCCAGCTGTTCCATGTCATTTATGTAGATATTAAATAAAAGTGGTCCAAGAATTGAGCCCTGGGGAACTCCGCATGTAATAAGTGATTTATCGCTGGTTACGTCATCGATTTTAACAAACTGCGATCTATTAGTCAGATACGATGAAAAAATTTTGAGTGCTTTTCCCTTGATACCTATACCTTCTAATTTATAGAGTAACAGTTTATGACTTACTGTATCAAAAGCCTTTTTCAAGTCGATAAACACCCCTACAACAATTTTTTTGATTCTCAATTTATATATGACAATATAATGTTTGTTAGAAAAAACTTAAATAGATATACTAAACATAGTGATGTACATAATTTTAATACCAGAGGCAAGCATAAACTTGTGTTAAAGTGTCATCGCCTGCACAAAGTACATAAGTCGTTTTTGGGAATGGGTGTACAGTTCTATAATAGGATCCCTGCGCATATTCTGGCTCTCTCTTTCGATCGGTTTAGGCGGGCTGTGAAGGATCGTCTCGTTGCTGGTGCATATTACACCATCAATGACTTCATGACGGACAAGTCGTCTTGGGACCGTCAAATTGCTTGCTCAACGCGGATTGTGTAGTTTGCGTGTTGGAATTTGTTCACTTATTTTGGAGTGGAGACGTGTTGCAAATATTTCTATTTCTAATAGTAATCAACATTTCTTGTTATGAGTTTGAATTCATGTTGTTTTGATAAAAGCTTTATATATAATTTTTATTATTGCACTTACTTGTTGCACAACGTTACCGTTCTAAATAGAAGATGTCGCGTCAGCTGTGCTCGACTAATATCATATAATTTCTCTCATTACTTGTACTACGATGATTTTAAGTTGGTTGGATCATAACTGTGATTGTCGAGTAGTCTGGCTGCTACACCTTTTATGTGATAATTTTTCAGTAGCGTTGATAATACTATTCTGTAAATTTTCAATGGTTTTGAAAAGAGTATTGGCACATGAGTTTCTTGCCCGATTCTTCTCATGAAAGCCCCTACACTCGGAATCGGGCCGCTCGTGGCGATTGCTTCCGTGTTTTTTTGTTCCACGGAGGCACTTGCTTCAAGCGCTCGTGGCTTAGCTTTTTAAATATTATTTTAATTTTAAACATTTTTGTACATTGACTATTTTTAAGTGTCTGTGAGGACCTATGAAAATAAAACCACTTTGACTTTGACTTTGACTTTGTATTGTGTTTGCTAACCGAGCGGCCATAATCGCTGCCTGTAATTCCAACCGAGGTACTGTCACAGGTTTTACAGGTGTAACACGACATCTACTTGCTACGAAACAAACTCTTATTTGTTTATTATTGTCTAACCAACGCCAATATGCCACCGCACACATAGCTTGTATCGAAGCGTCGCAAAATATATGAAGTTGTAAAAAATCATAACTTGTTTCACTAATGAGCGGATCCCTAGATGTACGGGTGTGTCTAGATGCAGATAACTTATTGAATGAATCGCTTGTCACCTGTGACTGAGAATCATTCATCCCTCTCGCTCCCATTGCATTGTTACGTAACATCGGTTCATTGACACGCCGATAACATCGAGGAATGCGAATGTAACTAATTGCTTTTAGTAATTGTAACCATTTAAACCATTTTCTGTAAATATCTTCAGGTATATTTTCATCCCAATTTATATTTGATTTCCAGGTTTCCTGAAGTAATATTTTACCGTTAATTGTAAACGGTGAAAGAAATCCGTATACATCGAACAACGACATAATGACCCTTAAGAGTTCACGTTTAGTAGGACATTTATTTCCGCTAATTATATCTCCAGGAATGCGTTTAAAAGAAGTGACAAAACCTAGGGTATCGTCATAGGGGTACCATAAAATTCCCAAGGCACACGTCCATTCGTGTCGTGCACCGATCTGCACTGACGCAGCCGTAGCGGCGAGCGACTCCTCGGGCAAGTTATTTAATACTAATGAGCTGTTACTCAACCAGTTACGAATCTCAAAGCCACCCTGTTTATGTATGTGTATAATGTCGCGCGCTAATTCAATGCAAGTTTTTTCGTTCGGGTGACTATCTATATAATCATCCATATAGTGTTGACTACGAATAGCTTGCGCGGCCGCAGGCTTGGACGACTCGTAATTCTGAGCGTTTTTGTTTTTAACAAATTGCGCAATGTACGGCGAACAGTTTGCACCAAATATTAAAGATGTCATCTTATATTTCTTAATGGGTTTATTAGGGCTGTCACGCCACAGAAATCTAAAGGCGTCTTGATCATCAGGTTGGATTTTAATCCGTAAGAACATGTCCTTGATGTCACCTATTATAGCGATTTCTTGTTCGCGGAAACGCAGCATAATACCAAATAATGACACTAATAAACATATTTTCGATGCTTGGGAAAACTCACAGGATGCAATCGGCGTATTCTGTGATCTCTCTAAAGCTTTTGACTGCGTGGAACACAACACACTTTTGCGTAAACTAAGTCATTACGGTATTAAGAACACTGCACTTAGTCTTGTTGCATCATACTTGAGTAACAGGTTTCAGTTTGTAGATGTAAACGGAGTGAGATCGTCTGGATCGCCAGTGTCTATGGGCGTTCCCCAGGGTTCCATTCTCGGTCCACTATTGTTTATTATATATTAATGATTTGCCCTTTTTCGTACAGAAATTTTGCGACATAGTACTGTTTGCCGATGACACTTCACTCCTCTTTAAGGTAGACCGTAAAAAAAACAGTTTTGATGATGTAAATTGCTCTCTTACACAAGTCCATGATTGGTTTACAGCTAATAATTTAGTCCTAAATTCGAATAAAACCAAAATAATAAAGTTTACTATGCCCAATGTTAAAGGTCAGGTTATAAATTTATCTTTAAATAACAGAATTCTAGACTCAGTAAATACAACTGTATTTTTAGGTATTACTCTAGATAATAAGCTCCAGTGGGGTCCTCAAGTAAAATGTTTAGCTGGAAAACTTAGCTCTGCTGCCTACGCGGTTCGAAAAGTTCGACAGCTTACTGATGTTGCAACCGCCAGACTAGTTTATTTCAGTTATTTTCATAGTGTCATGTCTTATGGCATTTTGCTGTGGGGTAGAGCAGCTGAAATTCAGTCTATTTTTGTGCTTCAAAAACGAGCTATTCGGGCAATTTATAATCTGGGGACCAAAGTCTCCCTTAGAGAACGGTTTAAGGAAATTGGAATATTAACAGTTGCTTAGGTTTAAAGACTTTATTCTCAAAAAGACTTACATTTGTCACTTACATGAGAACAATATTAAATTTAAATAACAGTGGTCGTTACAACAATATTAAGAATGCTTTAAGCTCATCTGTCCCATTAAGTCAGGAAAAAAAAAATGTTTCAAGTTAATAGTGAACGTTTATCTAAAATATGTTGAATGAGGGTAGATCGAAATAAGACAAATGAGCTAGCATTTCTTATGTGCGAGGGCAGAGCATTATAAAGTTGTACACCTTCAAAATTAATATTTCTTTTCCCATAATTTGTTCTAATTTTTTTGGGAAGAACAAGTAAGCTTGCGCGTCGAGAACTACGTTTTGTTATATCTATTTGTTTTATAAATTTTAGGCTAGTATGAATTGTTTTATTTAAAATCTTTCTAATTAGAAGGCAGGTATTGAGAACATAAAGTTGTTTTATATTCATAATCTTGGTTTTTTCGTATAAAGTATGCGTCCGAGTTGAAAAAGGTAATCCGAAAATTATTTTTATGATTTTGTTTTGTTTCCTTTGTAATTGTTGTAATTTTGATTTTGCACTAGTGCCCCATATTTCAATTAAATATAATAAATGTGGCTTGACCAACGAATTGTAAATATTTGAACATAGTTTACGTGGAATACATTTGCTCACAGATCGTAATGGACCTATGAGCGACGATATTTTGTATTTAATATATTCTATCTGATTATTCCACGTCAAATTTTGGTCTAACCTCAAGCCAAGATACTTTTCAAAGGTTTTTTCATCTATTGGAATGTTATCAATTACTAAGGGCTGATGATTGGGTATAGTTTTATTTTTAGATCTAAATATTACGTAGCATGTTTTTGTAATGTTTATGGTAAGTAGGTTGTGTTTGAACCAGTTTGACAAGATGTTTAAATCTTCTTGTACTAATAAAAGAGTTTGGTGCAGTGCAGCTCCAAAATAAAAGAGACATGTGTCGTCGGCATATAAGGTCAAGTGACCATGAAGGCCCAGCTGTTCCATGTCATTTATGTAGATATTAAATAAAAGTGGTCCAAGAATTGAGCCCTGGGGAACTCCGCATGTAATAAGTGATTTATCGCTGGTTACGTCATCGATTTTAACAAACTGCGATCTATTAGTCAGATACGATGAAAAAATTTTGAGTGCTTTTCCCTTGATACCTATACCTTCTAATTTATAGAGTAACAGTTTATGACTTACTGTATCAAAAGCCTTTTTCAAGTCGATAAACACCCCTACAACAATTTTTTTGATTCTCAATTTATATATGACAATATAATGTTTGTTAGAAAAAACTTAAATAGATATACTAAACATAGTGATGTACATAATTTTAATACCAGAGGCAAGCATAAACTTGTGTTAAAGTGTCATCGCCTGCACAAAGTACATAAGTCGTTTTTGGGAATGGGTGTACAGTTCTATAATAGGATCCCTGCGCATATTCTGGCTCTCTCTTTCGATCGGTTTAGGCGGGCTGTGAAGGATCGTCTCGTTGCTGGTGCATATTACACCATCAATGACTTCATGACGGACAAGTCGTCTTGGGACCGTCAAATTGCTTGCTCAACGCGGATTGTGTAGTTTGCGTGTTGGAATTTGTTCACTTATTTTGGAGTGGAGACGTGTTGCAAATATTTCTATTTCTAATAGTAATCAACATTTCTTGTTATGAGTTTGAATTCATGTTGTTTTGATAAAAGCTTTATATATAATTTTTATTATTGCACTTACTTGTTGCACAACGTTACCGTTCTAAATAGAAGATGTCGCGTCAGCTGTGCTCGACTAATATCATATAATTTCTCTCATTACTTGTACTACGATGATTTTAAGTTGGTTGGATCATAACTGTGATTGTCGAGTAGTCTGGCTGCTACACCTTTTATGTGATAATTTTTCAGTAGCGTTGATAATACTATTCTGTAAATTTTCAATGGTTTTGAAAAGAGTATTGGCACATGAGTTTCTTGCCCGATTCTTCTCATGAAAGCCCCTACACTCGGAATCGGGCCGCTC
Source organism: Euproctis similis (assembly GCA_905147225.2). Classification (NCBI taxonomy): domain Eukaryota; kingdom Metazoa; phylum Arthropoda; class Insecta; order Lepidoptera; family Erebidae; genus Euproctis; species Euproctis similis. Next base: position 15,592,477 of record LR990112.1, on the reverse strand, counting down.
GTGGCGATTGCTTCCGTGTTTTTTTGTTCCACGGAGGCACTTGCTTCAAGCGCTCGTGGCTTAGCTTTTTAAATATTATTTTAATTTTAAACATTTTTGTACATTGACTATTTTTAAGTGTCTGTGAGGACCTATGAAAATAAAACCACTTTGACTTTGACTTTGACTTTGTATTGTGTTTGCTAACCGAGCGGCCATAATCGCTGCCTGTAATTCCAACCGAGGTACTGTCACAGGTTTTACAGGTGTAACACGACATCTACTTGCTACGAAACAAACTCTTATTTGTTTATTATTGTCTAACCAACGCCAATATGCCACCGCACACATAGCTTGTATCGAAGCGTCGCAAAATATATGAAGTTGTAAAAAATCATAACTTGTTTCACTAATGAGCGGATCCCTAGATGTACGGGTGTGTCTAGATGCAGATAACTTATTGAATGAATCGCTTGTCACCTGTGACTGAGAATCATTCATCCCTCTCGCTCCCATTGCATTGTTACGTAACATCGGTTCATTGACACGCCGATAACATCGAGGAATGCGAATGTAACTAATTGCTTTTAGTAATTGTAACCATTTAAACCATTTTCTGTAAATATCTTCAGGTATATTTTCATCCCAATTTATATTTGATTTCCAGGTTTCCTGAAGTAATATTTTACCGTTAATTGTAAACGGTGAAAGAAATCCGTATACATCGAACAACGACATAATGACCCTTAAGAGTTCACGTTTAGTAGGACATTTATTTCCGCTAATTATATCTCCAGGAATGCGTTTAAAAGAAGTGACAAAACCTAGGGTATCGTCATAGGGGTACCATAAAATTCCCAAGGCACACGTCCATTCGTGTCGTGCACCGATCTGCACTGACGCAGCCGTAGCGGCGAGCGACTCCTCGGGCAAGTTATTTAATACTAATGAGCTGTTACTCAACCAGTTACGAATCTCAAAGCCACCCTGTTTATGTATGTGTATAATGTCGCGCGCTAATTCAATGCAAGTTTTTTCGTTCGGGTGACTATCTATATAATCATCCATATAGTGTTGACTACGAATAGCTTGCGCGGCCGCAGGCTTGGACGACTCGTAATTCTGAGCGTTTTTGTTTTTAACAAATTGCGCAATGTACGGCGAACAGTTTGCACCAAATATTAAAGATGTCATCTTATATTTCTTAATGGGTTTATTAGGGCTGTCACGCCACAGAAATCTAAAGGCGTCTTGATCATCAGGTTGGATTTTAATCCGTAAGAACATGTCCTTGATGTCACCTATTATAGCGATTTCTTGTTCGCGGAAACGCAGCATAATACCAAATAATGACACTAATAAACATATTTTCGATGCTTGGGAAAACTCACAGGATGCAATCGGCGTATTCTGTGATCTCTCTAAAGCTTTTGACTGCGTGGAACACAACACACTTTTGCGTAAACTAAGTCATTACGGTATTAAGAACACTGCACTTAGTCTTGTTGCATCATACTTGAGTAACAGGTTTCAGTTTGTAGATGTAAACGGAGTGAGATCGTCTGGATCGCCAGTGTCTATGGGCGTTCCCCAGGGTTCCATTCTCGGTCCACTATTGTTTATTATATATTAATGATTTGCCCTTTTTCGTACAGAAATTTTGCGACATAGTACTGTTTGCCGATGACACTTCACTCCTCTTTAAGGTAGACCGTAAAAAAAACAGTTTTGATGATGTAAATTGCTCTCTTACACAAGTCCATGATTGGTTTACAGCTAATAATTTAGTCCTAAATTCGAATAAAACCAAAATAATAAAGTTTACTATGCCCAATGTTAAAGGTCAGGTTATAAATTTATCTTTAAATAACAGAATTCTAGACTCAGTAAATACAACTGTATTTTTAGGTATTACTCTAGATAATAAGCTCCAGTGGGGTCCTCAAGTAAAATGTTTAGCTGGAAAACTTAGCTCTGCTGCCTACGCGGTTCGAAAAGTTCGACAGCTTACTGATGTTGCAACCGCCAGACTAGTTTATTTCAGTTATTTTCATAGTGTCATGTCTTATGGCATTTTGCTGTGGGGTAGAGCAGCTGAAATTCAGTCTATTTTTGTGCTTCAAAAACGAGCTATTCGGGCAATTTATAATCTGGGGACCAAAGTCTCCCTTAGAGAACGGTTTAAGGAAATTGGAATATTAACAGTTGCTTAGGTTTAAAGACTTTATTCTCAAAAAGACTTACATTTGTCACTTACATGAGAACAATATTAAATTTAAATAACAGTGGTCGTTACAACAATATTAAGAATGCTTTAAGCTCATCTGTCCCATTAAGTCAGGAAAAAAAAAATGTTTCAAGTTAATAGTGAACGTTTATCTAAAATATGTTGAATGAGGGTAGATCGAAATAAGACAAATGAGCTAGCATTTCTTATGTGCGAGGGCAGAGCATTATAAAGTTGTACACCTTCAAAATTAATATTTCTTTTCCCATAATTTGTTCTAATTTTTTTGGGAAGAACAAGTAAGCTTGCGCGTCGAGAACTACGTTTTGTTATATCTATTTGTTTTATAAATTTTAGGCTAGTATGAATTGTTTTATTTAAAATCTTTCTAATTAGAAGGCAGGTATTGAGAACATAAAGTTGTTTTATATTCATAATCTTGGTTTTTTCGTATAAAGTATGCGTCCGAGTTGAAAAAGGTAATCCGAAAATTATTTTTATGATTTTGTTTTGTTTCCTTTGTAATTGTTGTAATTTTGATTTTGCACTAGTGCCCCATATTTCAATTAAATATAATAAATGTGGCTTGACCAACGAATTGTAAATATTTGAACATAGTTTACGTGGAATACATTTGCTCACAGATCGTAATGGACCTATGAGCGACGATATTTTGTATTTAATATATTCTATCTGATTATTCCACGTCAAATTTTGGTCTAACCTCAAGCCAAGATACTTTTCAAAGGTTTTTTCATCTATTGGAATGTTATCAATTACTAAGGGCTGATGATTGGGTATAGTTTTATTTTTAGATCTAAATATTACGTAGCATGTTTTTGTAATGTTTATGGTAAGTAGGTTGTGTTTGAACCAGTTTGACAAGATGTTTAAATCTTCTTGTACTAATAAAAGAGTTTGGTGCAGTGCAGCTCCAAAATAAAAGAGACATGTGTCGTCGGCATATAAGGTCAAGTGACCATGAAGGCCCAGCTGTTCCATGTCATTTATGTAGATATTAAATAAAAGTGGTCCAAGAATTGAGCCCTGGGGAACTCCGCATGTAATAAGTGATTTATCGCTGGTTACGTCATCGATTTTAACAAACTGCGATCTATTAGTCAGATACGATGAAAAAATTTTGAGTGCTTTTCCCTTGATACCTATACCTTCTAATTTATAGAGTAACAGTTTATGACTTACTGTATCAAAAGCCTTTTTCAAGTCGATAAACACCCCTACAACAATTTTTTTGATTCTCAATTTATATATGACAATATAATGTTTGTTAGAAAAAACTTAAATAGATATACTAAACATAGTGATGTACATAATTTTAATACCAGAGGCAAGCATAAACTTGTGTTAAAGTGTCATCGCCTGCACAAAGTACATAAGTCGTTTTTGGGAATGGGTGTACAGTTCTATAATAGGATCCCTGCGCATATTCTGGCTCTCTCTTTCGATCGGTTTAGGCGGGCTGTGAAGGATCGTCTCGTTGCTGGTGCATATTACACCATCAATGACTTCATGACGGACAAGTCGTCTTGGGACCGTCAAATTGCTTGCTCAACGCGGATTGTGTAGTTTGCGTGTTGGAATTTGTTCACTTATTTTGGAGTGGAGACGTGTTGCAAATATTTCTATTTCTAATAGTAATCAACATTTCTTGTTATGAGTTTGAATTCATGTTGTTTTGATAAAAGCTTTATATATAATTTTTATTATTGCACTTACTTGTTGCACAACGTTACCGTTCTAAATAGAAGATGTCGCGTCAGCTGTGCTCGACTAATATCATATAATTTCTCTCATTACTTGTACTACGATGATTTTAAGTTGGTTGGATCATAACTGTGATTGTCGAGTAGTCTGGCTGCTACACCTTTTATGTGATAATTTTTCAGTAGCGTTGATAATACTATTCTGTAAATTTTCAATGGTTTTGAAAAGAGTATTGGCACATGAGTTTCTTGCCCGATTCTTCTCATGAAAGCCCCTACACTCGGAATCGGGCCGCTCGTGGCGATTGCTTCCGTGTTTTTTTGTTCCACGGAGGCACTTGCTTCAAGCGCTCGTGGCTTAGCTTTTTAAATATTATTTTAATTTTAAACATTTTTGTACATTGACTATTTTTAAGTGTCTGTGAGGACCTATGAAAATAAAACCACTTTGACTTTGACTTTGACTTTGTATTGTGTTTGCTAACCGAGCGGCCATAATCGCTGCCTGTAATTCCAACCGAGGTACTGTCACAGGTTTTACAGGTGTAACACGACATCTACTTGCTACGAAACAAACTCTTATTTGTTTATTATTGTCTAACCAACGCCAATATGCCACCGCACACATAGCTTGTATCGAAGCGTCGCAAAATATATGAAGTTGTAAAAAATCATAACTTGTTTCACTAATGAGCGGATCCCTAGATGTACGGGTGTGTCTAGATGCAGATAACTTATTGAATGAATCGCTTGTCACCTGTGACTGAGAATCATTCATCCCTCTCGCTCCCATTGCATTGTTACGTAACATCGGTTCATTGACACGCCGATAACATCGAGGAATGCGAATGTAACTAATTGCTTTTAGTAATTGTAACCATTTAAACCATTTTCTGTAAATATCTTCAGGTATATTTTCATCCCAATTTATATTTGATTTCCAGGTTTCCTGAAGTAATATTTTACCGTTAATTGTAAACGGTGAAAGAAATCCGTATACATCGAACAACGACATAATGACCCTTAAGAGTTCACGTTTAGTAGGACATTTATTTCCGCTAATTATATCTCCAGGAATGCGTTTAAAAGAAGTGACAAAACCTAGGGTATCGTCATAGGGGTACCATAAAATTTCCAAGGCACACGTCCATTCGTGTCGTGCACCGATCTGCACTGACGCAGCCGTAGCGGCGAGCGACTCCTCGGGCAAGTTATTTAATACTAATGAGCTGTTACTCAACCAGTTACGAATCTCAAAGCCACCCTGTTTATGTATGTGTATAATGTCGCGCGCTAATTCAATGCAAGTTTTTTCGTTCGGGTGACTATCTATATAATCATCCATATAGTGTTGACTACGAATAGCTTGCGCGGCCGCAGGCTTGGACGACTCGTAATTCTGAGCGTTTTTGTTTTTAACAAATTGCGCAATGTACGGCGAACAGTTTGCACCAAATATTAAAGATGTCATCTTATATTTCTTAATGGGTTTATTAGGGCTGTCACGCCACAGAAATCTAAAGGCGTCTTGATCATCAGGTTGGATTTTAATCCGTAAGAACATGTCCTTGATGTCACCTATTATAGCGATTTCTTGTTCGCGGAAACGCAGCATAATACCAAATAATGACACTAATAAATCAGGACCTGTTATTATATAGTCGTTCAGCGATACGTTACGCGCTTTGGCTGCAGCATCAAAAACCAAACGTAACTTATTCTTATTAGGATTGTCCACCCCAAAATGAGGTAAATACCACGTTTTATTTGTTTTTGTTGTATCTATAACTGCCTCGGCAAAATCATTATCTAATAAATGATTAATACGATCCCGGTACCTTAGTGAGTATTGCTTGCTACAGACCATTTTTCTTTCCAGGTTACGCAGCCTAGACAATGCCATACCCTCTGAATCAGACATCTTACAGTTGACATCCTTCCACGGTAGACCTACGTGCCATCGACCATCGATTAATTTTGCCGTTTTTTCCAGGTGTTCATGAGCGCGCAGATCGTCGAAGTTCTGGCGTGGTTTCCCGAATATCCCCATAGATTCGATAGTAAATGACTTTCTTACCATTTCGTGCAGATCTTCCCGTGTAGTGTCAGTCGACCCAGATTGAACCTCGGTAACGTGCAGCGTAGAGAAACACGTGCGGGTTGACAACGAGGCAGGTACTGTACCGTGAACGCACCATCCCAGCGGAGTACGGGTGGCACAAGGTTCGTTACATTTGCCGACTTTTATCTCTAAAGGTAACAATAAATTGTAGTTATCCTGACCAATTAAAATTTCAGGTTTAATATTTGTAGAACATAATTCGTTTTGTATTTTACATAAATGAGAATATTTGCTAAAATTAACACAATTGTAATTCTGTACAGGTAAATTAAAGTTATAAAGACTACGGACTAAAATCTTAAATCTATCACCCTTACGGTTCGCTATACAAACATTTACAGTGTCTGTGTTACACACTAGTGCGCTATTGTCCCATGCGCCGCGCACGTGTAACGTCGTTCGGCGCCCGCGCAGCCCCGCTCGGGACGCGAGTGCCTCGCTTATGAGACTTACTGTAGATCCATCGTCCAGCAATGCGCTCGTATAAAATATACCGTTAGGTCCGTGAACACTTACGGGGACTACTTTGATTGAGCAACACTTTACACTCACTGCTTTTGATATGCGTTACTATTTCAGGTATCACCGACGGCGGCGACGACTCTGTAACCACTGTATCACTATTATTACCGCACTGATTATTCACTGTTTGACGTGAAGTATAATGAAGCAACCTGTGATGCGCTTGTCCACAGTTATCGACATCACACGCAGCCGACGGACACGACGCTCGGTCATGTTTGGAGTCTATGCACTTGTAGCATATTCCGTTTCTTTTAACAAAACTCCATCGATCCTTACGTAATGCTTTGCGAAATTTCTTACAATCCTGCAGTTTATGTTTTGATATGCGACAAAATATACATTTGCTATCGCTGTCAACGGTAGTATTATTTATTAAAACATTGTGTATGGCATCACTGTATTTTTTCTTATTGTAGTAACTATCTGTATTGGTGTTTTTAATATTCAGCAAAGCCATGGAAGATACTTTGATAGCTTCTTCGTTCAAAAATTGCTTGGTGAAAGTGTAACTGTAATCCGCCCACTTAGACAGCAACACCGGTGGTAATTTTGATAGTATGCATGAAGTTATACTTATTCCATTCAAATATTCATCCAGACCTATCACTTTGACGGCGGCTACACAATTGCGCACTTTTATTGAAAATGACACAATATCCTTATGGTAATCTTGTGATATAGGATGTAATTTCTTAATGTCTACCATAATGCGTGACATGATTATGTCCGGATTTCCAAACTGTAGCTCGAGTGTGGCTACCACCGTTTCAGGTGAAGTAGCACTTATCAGCAGTGCCGACACCGCTTCGCGAGCTGATCCTTTTAGACATTTCCTAAGGCGCCACAGATTTTCATTATCCTTAAAATTACATACTTTCGACGATTCCTCATACGCCTGTTTGAAGTGCAGCCATTCCATGGGATCGCCAGAAAATAGCGGTAATTCTCTTGGTGTACATATGCGACTTAACAGATTAGTATTCACATTGTTGCTGGTAGAAGCGGCTGCGAGGTCCTTAAGTGCGCTGGCCAGAAGATTAACTGTCCCATCAGTGCCGACATCCCGTATGGCCGGCGAGCACGGCACGTCCTTAGTTTGACCCTGGTCGTGGACGGGCTGTGCTTCCAGTTCTCTGTGGCTGCGCTCCAACCACTCTTCTACCCCCTTGTTAGTGTGGTCTGACTGCACACTACACTCGTCGTCTATCTCTGCTAAGTCCGCCGCTAAACGTCTATTTATTAATTCCAATTCAATCTTAGCTCTCGCTTCTGCTGCCTCTAATTCTAGCCTTTTCTTTCGTGCTATTACAGAAGAAGACGTAGATCGCTTAGACCTGGTTTTGGGCCCTTGATGAGACGTTGAAGCCATAATTTCCATTCCAGATAACGGCGCTTCAGATTTTACCGTACTACCTTCGAATTTACTATTGTGAACAAAAGTTTTATTTCTTTGCAAATTATTACTATTTTCAGGCTTTTCATAGCTTGGTGATGGTTCACGGGCCTCTTGAATAGCCGATGTAGTTGCCTGTAGCTCCTCATCCTTCTTCGCAGTTCTCCGAGTGCTCACCATACTTTTTGGCGTGCGAAACATTTGTGGTTAATCCGGCTTGAAGTGGCCAGTTGTACGATGTGGATATATCGACGATGCAAGAAAATAGCGTTTTAGATGCAAATAACTGATTTTATTACTTTGTTAGGTAGGTATATTCGGTACACACAGAACACCGTAATCGTGCCGATCGCAGCGGCGGTTACCGGACGACTCATAATAAAACTTATTAATTATTTATCTACCTTACACTATTTACCTACCTGACCATTATAAACTAAGTACAAAGGTGCGTCGCTTACACATATTAAAAAATCAAACTCCTGTGCCGACCCCTTGCTTAAATGTAGTAGTTCAGCTTCTGAATCCATTAATCAAGTCAATGAAACATTTGTCAACATGGGTAAGAAATTAGCAGAAGATATTTCTAAATCTATTGACCCCTCCCAGCATATTAACACACAACCGTCTAAATTTGTTCTTAACTCGTTAGTATTTCTAGAACCTGATCAAGCTGAAATAGAACGATTAATTTTATCATTGCGAAATCATTTAGTAACTGTGCGGTTGGTGTAGATGGAATCTCTTCTAATATACTAAAGCAATATAGATAAATTTTCGTACCACCTTTAATGCATATATTTAACCTTGCCATCCGCAAGCCAACGGAGTGTTTCCGCTTTTCCTGAAGAAAGCCATCGTATAACCTATTTATAAAACTGGTAGTAGAGACTCTGCTTCGAGTTATAGACCTATCTCCGTATTGCCATCACTATCCAAAATTTTTAACAAACAACAATAACATTTTTAACAAATTATAAACTCTCTCCTTAAAAACTTTCTTGATGCCACTAAAATTCTATCTGATAACCAATACGGCTTTCGTAGCCATTTATCAACTAACGACGCCATTCATAATCTGATAAGTCAAATTGTTGAAACATTGGACTCAGGTGATAAATGTATAGGTATTTTCTTGGATTTGGCTAAAGCTTTTGATACTCTTTCAATCCCAGTGCTGATTACTAAGCTAGAAAGGATAGGTATTAGGGGCCGGCAACTTAATTTATTCCGGAGTTATTTATCTGACCGTACGCTACGTTTAAAGATAGGTGATCACCTTAGTGATTATCTCGCAATAGAATATGGCGTCCCCCAGGGTAGTATTCTGGGTCCTACGCTATTTCTCATATATATAAATGACATGTGCGAACTAAATTTGAAGCAAGGTAAATTATTTTCCTATGCGGATGATATTGCTCTTGTGTTTACGGGCCATACATGGAATGAGATTTTTCAGATTGCACAAATGGGTCTTGATAGGATTACTAATTGGCTGACTCTTAACTACTTGTGTTTGAATGTAGATAAATCTAAGTATATGACTTTTAGCATAAGAACTCCAATTGATCTAAAACTAACAATTAATGGTATTACTGCGCACAAGCATCCAGTAAATATATATTTTGCACGCAAATGTCTAAGCATAGAAAAGGTTAGCACTATAAAATACTTGGGGGTCACGCTGGATGAGAGATTGAACTTTTCTTCTCACATTAATTTGGTTGCTGGGCGAATTCGTAAGCTGATCTACGTATTTAAACATCTCAGGCGGATTGCAGAACCTCGCATTCTAAAAATGGTATACTTGACTATCTGTCAATCACTCATAGGATACTGTATAATGTCTTGGGGTGGTGCACCTAAAAGTAATCTCCTACAGCTCGAGCGTGCACAAAGAGCTGTGTTGAAAGTAGCAACTTACAAACCTTTCCGTTTCCCTACAAAAGAATTGTATGAGTACTGTGAGGTGCTAATTGTGCGCCAATTGTTCAACCTAGAAGTAGTACTAAAACAACATACTATCCAGTCAAAATTCAGGCAATCATTACCAACGTCCCACCATACACCTGCTCGTAGATGCAAACTTCCGCCTATTATACCCCGGAGAACAACGTTTGGCCAGAGATTCTTTTATTATCTAGGGAATTTCATTTACAGTAAAATTATCAAGCAACTACCCGTCACAGACAAATCACTGCACGCGTGTAAACTGATGGTAAGTGATTGGCTAAACAAGCAGTTCTACGACGAGTCTGAGCTTTTACTGCATCAAAATATCTGACACATAGCTTCAATGTATGGGAATCAGCTTATCGCATGCAAATATACACACTAACTCAAATAAACATAGACACATATACACACGCAAACACATATCGACGTACAAACTCACACACAGAATAAGGACTGAAAAAAATATGATGACACCAGCTCTGTGTCATCATATTTTTTTCAGTCCTTATTTCGGGGAGGCTATAGCTTACACGCTATAAAGCTTGTGTAGTTATGACACACCACAAAACTCGAATTTGGGTTCATTCGTATGGATGACAAGATAGGTATCGTTGTAACATAACATAACATAACTTCACGCCTTTTGTTACCCGAAGGTGTAGGCAGCGGCTATTAAGCCTCGTCTCGCCGTTATGTTTACGTCCCAAATGGAATAGGTGGCGAACCTATTGCCATACCGGGCACAAAGTTTCCAGTCATCGATATTTATCACACTTAACTTCCGAAAACAATTTCGAAAAGTCATTGGTGTGCCACTGTCAGGATTCGAACCCGGACCTCTAGATCAGAAGCCGTGTGCCGTTTATACCGTTATATTAAACCGTTCTAAATGTCGTGTTTTTATAGGAGAAGGAACTGAATTGTTTAATTCTGATATAAAATATAACAGAGTGTAATATTTTGACGACAAAATAAATAGAGATAGACTGGTTCGTTTTTTAGTAGTTCAAAAATATTTCAATATAAACATGAATGCTTGTACTTTGCTATATTTTTACCAGCTATAGGGAAATCTTTACTTGTTAATAATCGGTCAGCTCTGAAAGTAACAATTATTACAATATTAGGAAGTCAGAAGTACTTTTAAAAGTTTACAGTATTTAATAATATTGGGGTTAATTCGAAGCTGTACTAAGCTGTACTAAGAAGACGAAGCTACGATTTCTTTTTACACGTCTGGATTAGTCTGAAACTACGGGCGTAAGGAAGTATGATTTATGGTTTTTAATTATATATTTACAAATATGAACCTTAAAAATAGATGACCTTGTTTAAATTGTTGCCAAAAACATTAATTATTAAACATTTTCAAGTTTATTAGCTAATGAAAATGTCCTTTTACTCGACGTAACCGCTTCGAAATTTGAGGTCAGTCCTTACATTAATTGTCCATCGTTTAGTCCTCTCTCTCTCTGTATAAAAGAACATGAATCACTTTTAATTACTGTCCCCACAATATAATCTCATTAACATCGAGTTTTACAGATTAATTAATAGAATAGATTACTAACTGTCATCGGTTTAGTAGTACAAGTAACTTGTAATTTATGTCCAACGATAATTACGACTGCAAGTAATGTTTAGTGTGAATGGGTATTTTGTTTTCTTTTATTCCCGGTTTATGCAATTATTATTTAATTAAACTTTTATATCGAAGAGCTTAGGCAGTGTCATTTGTTTCGCCTAACCGAATATATAATTGGTCGTGTTATCGATAATTATATATATATATATATATATATATATATATATAAGTAGAAGATATCTATAAGTAGTTACCACTTACCACGCATTGCTGATAGTTCAAGAACCGATTCACAAAACCATTTTTCTGATGGTATTATCTCTCAGATTTTTAATTCACAGTACACATCTCTACCAAAAAATACTTTTATTTTGTTGTAGTTTTATATTATAGTGGTGTAACTATCAGAAGGATTTGTTCCTTAACATCGGAAACCTTAAGGACGTTGATTAGGCCAAAGTTCAGTTATATGGTGATATGGATGTATGTGTAACTAGCTGTTGTCCGCAACTTCGTTTGCGTGGAAAGTATACTATTATAAGGGTTCATTACTTACCTCCAATTAGTCATAGCGTGATAATATTTAGCCTATGTGTTGACCTATACTCTTGGCTATATTTATGCAAAAGACTAGAGTAGTTTAGAGTTTATCCGTCACATACACACCGCCGAACCGATAAATCCATAAACCAAAACCATAAACCATATTTTTGGGTTCGGTATCGATTGCAGATCATATCCCAAGTATTCTAAAAAAAATATTCAATTTACAGTTTCAATTATATTTTTAGCGACTGATGCAATAGTGTTACAGTTGCATTGCCAGCCCTTGAAATGGAAGTGGGATGGGAAGGGTAAAGGGAAAGGAGCTGGATATCGGATACATCTCTCACCGAGCGAAACGCGGTATCAGGCTCTTTACGTCCATATTCTGAGAGGAAGAAAACTGGGTGGCTCTATCACTGTCAAATAAAAATTACTTAAAAAAAAAAAGTTAAATCTATTTCTAGAAACGTAAACCACACAATCTATAAGCATATTAAAACAGTACCTCTATAACTAAAAATCGATAAATAACGTAACTTACTCATTCGTATACTTGAAACAATATACAAAACGTAATACTTTAATGAAGTCATCTTTAACTATTATAATATTAACAAAAGTAACTCATTCTTGAAGTGGGTGCAATACAATAGAGTACGTAACCTAGGCTGGCCGACCAATTGCAGTGCTGTCTTCAAACTCCTAACCGTTGAGGAGTTTTGTGGCTTTTTCACCAGCACAGCAGCAACAAATGTTAAGACATCAGTATTTCGTAATAAAAACACCATACTCGCATAACAACTTTTGGTGGATGCCTTCGATTTCTCCTGGTTCCCATCATCAGATCCTTATCTAGTGAAAATGGGACCAACTCGGAAGTAAACACTATACAAAAAAAATTGAAATCGGTCCATTATTGACGAAACTATCGTTGAACATACATGAAAAATTCAATCCTTCACAATCCGAAGTCGCCTTCCTTCCTACGTGAGCGCTTTGAATATCTTGTTCCTTTAAATAAACCCTGTCGCACTTCGTCTTCTCTTCTTCTTCGTGCCCCTACTCGCACATCTAGTTGTTACGATTCCTCTTTTACAGCTCGCGCAGTTCGGTTATGGAATTGCCTTCCACACTCGGTAAGAGATGCCTCTTCTCTAGAAGTTTTTAAGAAGAGAACCAAAGAATATTTCCTCTCTAAAGAATGATCGGTAATATGTATCTCTATTTACATGTAATGTGTATGTATATATATTTATATATATATATGTATGTATTTTTATGTACGTATGTTGAGATGTATATATGTTTTTTTTTTTTTTTTTTTTTTTTTCCCTCTTCACCCCTACCGGGCCGCGGGAACTACGTTAGTATACGTCCGCGGCCCGGCAAGGGGGGGGCCCCTTTTCGTCGGGGCCCGACGTCGTACGACCCACTCCCAGGAGTGGGGAGGGGCCGTCCGCCGTTTTCCACGGCGCGACGCGTCCTACAACGCGCCGCGCGTGGAGTTATGTCCCGGCCAGGGCCGCCATCAGACTCGACGGCGGCCCCGGGCCGGGGCCCGGCGGGGCGGGAGCGTGCCTCCGGCACGCTCGCGCTCCCGCAGGGCTTCTCTTTTGGCCGCCATCACCTCGCTAGCGAACGAGGCGACGGCGGCCCAACACTGGTCGCTGCCGTGACCTGTGAGAAGCTGGGTGAGCCAATATGTGGGAGCCCGGTGCCTCGCCTCGACCCATTGGCGCAATACGGGCCGGACAGCCTCGGCGAGCCGTTTGCTCGCCGAGGGGTCCTCCAGCCTTTCAGCCCATCGCTGGAAGAGATCGTCGCGACATTCGCTCCTCCAGCGAACGATCTCTTCCTCGAGGGGCTCCGACGATGTCTGCCGCATCAGGGCCCTCCTTCGGTAAACCTCCGCCAGGACCCCGGCCTCGAGGTCCCAGGGGAGGCTCCCGGCAATAAGGCACGCCGCCTCGTAGGAGACGGTGTGGTACGCCCTGGAGGCCCTCTGCGCCATGACCCGCTGCGGGCGTCGCAGCAGGGCCACGTTCTCGGCACTGAGGGCCCCCGCCGCCCATATTGGCGCCCCGTAGAGCGCCATGGAGCGAACCACACCGTCGTATAGGCGGCGGCCGACGCACCCCGCCCCCCCACAGTTGGGGAGCAGGCGTGCGAGCATTCCCGCCCACGACACCAGTTTGGGCGCCAGCGCGCGGAAATGCCCGCTGAACCCCCACCGACCGTCGAGGACGAGACCAAGGTATTTCATGGTCCCGCCGACGGCGATGCGGGCTCCGCCCACCGTTATCGAATACCCCGGGGGGGGCTTCGTCCGAGGCCCATGGAAGAAGAGGGCCTCGGACTTCTCAAGGGCCACCTGCAGCCCGAGGGCCCTGATGCGGCTGACAACATGGGCCGTGCCCGCCGTGGCGAGCACGCCCGCGTCCCTGAACGATTTGCCCCGCGCGGTCACCAGGGTATCGTCGGCGTAACAGATTACGCCGACCCCCCGAAGATTGGCGCCGCGCAGGGCCCAGTCGAATCCGATGTTCCACAGGAGTGGGCCTAGAACCGACCCCTGTTGAACACCGCACCCCATCGCCCTGTGGACCACTCGCCCCCGGACCGGGTATGTGATGGCCCGGTCGGCGAAGTAGTCCGCAAGGACGCGCCTGAGGTACCACGGGACGTTGTGGTACCTCAGGGCCTCCGCGATTGTCTCCCAGGGGATGGTGTTGAAGGCGTTGGCGATGTCGAGCGACACCGCCAACAACACCTCCCCCCGGGAGACAGCGCTCTCGACGCTGTCCCGCAGCCGAGAGATGGCGTCCAGCGTGGACCTTCCGCGGCGAAAGCCGAATTGGCCGTCGCTGAGATTCGGGCCTACCGCCTCCAGGTGCTCGACGAGGCGCGCAGCGAGCACGCGCTCGAAGAGCTTGCACGCCTCATCGAGCAGAACGATGGGGCGGTAGGCCGACGGCGAGTCGGGGGGTCGCCCGCGCTTCGGGATAAGCACGAGCTTCCCCGACTTCCACCGCCGCGGGATCGTGCCGGACGCCATTATCTCCGACATGAGGGACAGCGTCTCCTCCCCGAGGACCGGCATCACGCGGACGACGATCCGCCCGGGTTCACCGTCCGGACCTGGGGCGCGGTTCTTCACCTTGAGCGTCTGAACCGCAGCCCCCAGCTCGTCCTCGGACACGGGCGGAACGACCTCGCCCGCGACCAGCCCTCCTTCGGGAGTCGGTGCCGCCATTCTGGGCGGCACCCATTCCTCTCCTCGGCTCGGGAATAGGGAGCTGACCACGCGCTCCAGCAGGGGGGGGGGTCAAGAGACATCGTCAGCGGGAGCGCCGCAGGTCGGAGCAGGCCGCGGCGAGCAACGCCTCCTCGCGTGCCGGGTCCCTGGCGCTTCTCCTCGTCGATGGCCGCCTCCGTGGCCAGCTCTGGGTCCAGGGTGGACAACCGCCACCGCGGACCCTCCTCCGACCGGGGACGGTCCACACCGCCCGCTCCGGCGCCCGAAGGGGATGGGACTAGGTCGAACCTTATGTACAAGTGGTCCGACAGCGTCTCCACCCCCTCCTCAACCCGCCACCCGATTGCGCGGCGGGCCAGGGCGGGACTCGCGAACGAAATGTCGACGATCGACCCGCCCTGTTGACGCACGCACGTGTGGACCGCCCCCCGGTTCAGGAGGACCATTCCCGTGGACACCGCCCACTCCTCCAGGGTCTCGCCCCTGGCGCTGGTCGCCGGAGATCCCCACGAACGGGATTTGGCGTTGAAGTCTCCGGCGACCACCACAGGGGTGGGGTGCACTTCTTGGACCAGGTCGCCGACCTCGACCAGCAGACGCTCGAAGTCGGCGAGGGTCCTGTTCGGAGAGAAGTACACCCCGATCACTGCAACGTCGCCAAGCAGCGCGAGGACGCATCCGCGCCCCCTCCGCACCCTGCGGAAGGGGAGGCACAACGAAGCGCCGCGCCGCCAGGCGACGATAGCCACCGAACCGTCGTCGGCGCCCGCCCAGTCGTCGCGGGCTTGGACGCGGTACGGCTCGGCGACTATGGCGACGTCGATTTGCCACTGCGCAGCCGTCTGGAGAAGCAGATCCTGTGCGGCCGCGCAGTGGTTGACGTTCGCCTGCAGGATGGAGACCCTGTGAGCCATTTAATTGGTGGCGGTGTCCATTGCCACCTCTGCAGCTCTTGGAGCCGTCGCGGACGCGGCGGGGGTGTCGCGATTACCCCCGCCCGTCCTCTTCTTCTTGGTGTTGGCCATCGCCGGGCACTTTTTGTGCCCGAGGCGATGGCCGGCGTCGCCGCCCTCGGTCGCGCAGATTGCGCACTTGGGGTCGGCGACGCAGGTGGCCGCCTTGTGGCCCGGCTGGCCGCACCGGAAGCACAGTGCGCTGCGGTCCGTCTCGCAGCTGCACTGCACCCCCAGGTGCCCCGGCACCAGGCAGCGGTAACACGCGCGGCCCTGGCCATCGACCAGCCTATGGTGAGGTGGCCGGCCCCCGTAATCTTTTTGGCCGCCAGGACCGGGCATTTGACCCAGACGGTCCCCGGGCGGCCAGGTGGGTGGTTGATCGTGCCCACCTTTATCGATTCGGGGCGGCATCCCCCCACCTCAGCCACTCGCGCGGCCACCATTTCCTTGGTGACCGCGTCGCTCAGGCCGGAAATGCGCATCTCTGCGCATCGCTCCGGCCTGGAGACGCGGGCCACCTCGCCGACGACCTCGCGCAGCTTGGACGCGAGTTCGTCGGCCTTCTTCGTCCTGTCGGCGCCGGACACCTCCAGCAGCCGGCCCCCAGTGCGGGCCGTGCGGAAACGCAGCCCGCTGATCTCCAGGGCCGCGAGGTTTATTCCCCTCTCGGCCCTGAACAACACGTCGGCATAGCTCACCGTCGAGCCCTGCGGCAGTGTGATGGCTACCGCCTTTGACGCAGGAACTCGCAGGCGATGGCCGCGCTTCCGTTTCCGCTTGGGCTGGGCTGCCGGAGCAGCCGGCGCCCGGGACGCCGGAGCAGGTGGCCTCGGCGCCCGAGATGCCGGGGAGGCTGGCCTCTGCGCTCGGCCCCCCCGCGCCACCACGTTCCACGCCTCTTTCAGAGGCGACGGTGGTGGAGCAGGACGGGTGGCGGGACGAGTCGGGGCCGGAGGAGCGGCTCCGCGGGCCGCCTCGGCCTCGCGGGTCGCCAGGCTCCTCCTGCCGCCTCTCTTTTGGCCCTTCGCCCCCGCATTGGAAGTTGCGGCGGGGGCGGAGGAGGCTGCGGAAGCAGGCGCAGGGCCACCGCGCGTCGGGGAGACCATCGCCGGCGGTGCGGCAGAAGCGTCAACCGCTGGTGCCGGGGCGTTGCGCTCCGGCATCCTGCGCGCGTCCGCCGCCAGCGGGGGCCGCGGCCGCTGTATCCCCGACATCCTGGCGTCGACCAGGAGGAAGATTTCCTCCCTGGTCATCGTCGCCGCGGGTGCCGGGGCAGGGACATAGGTCGCCACTCGCCTCTGGGCCTCCACTTCGGCCCTGAGCGCGAGGATTTCGGCCCGAAGTTGGGCGACCTCCTCGGTCTCGTTTCTCGCGGCGAGCTTGCGGACGGCCTCAGCCACCGTCGCCACCGCCTTCCTAATGTAAGCCACGTGCTGGCACTTCATTCGAGTTTGCTTGCGGGGAGATGTATATATGTAATGTAGGTATTAGGATATGTATTTATTCTTATACTATGTATAAGTTAACTATTTGTGTAGACTGAATGTATGTATATTTATTGTTTTTTTTTTTTTTTTTTTTTTTTTTTTTGGCCTCTTTTGGGAGAGTATCTTATTTATGTTTAACTGGTTACTTATTGATACACTTAATTACTTTGCATTTTTTTTTCTCCTCTATAACTCAAAGGGTTTGCTGGTGGAAAACTCAAAAGTGAGTTAAGCTCGCCCTTGTACATGTGTTCATTGTGAATTATTTTATGTAAATCTGTTGTGTTATGTGTACAATAAAGTAATAAATAACATAACATAACATAACATAACTTCACGCCTTTTGTTACCCGAAGGTGTAGGCAGCGGCTGTTAAGCCTCGTCTCGCCGTTATGTTTACGTCCCAAATGGAATAGGCGGCGGACCTATTGCCATACCGGGCACAAAGTTTGTCAGTCATCGGTATTTATCACACATAACTTCCGAAAACTAATTTCGAAAAGTCATTGGTGTGAGCCAGTGTCTGGAATCGAACCCCGGACCTCTGGATCAGAGGCCGTGCGCTCGCCCACTGCGCCACCGAGACTGTTAATAAAGAGTTAATAAACTGTAGAGTAAAGTATAAATAAATAAATAAATAAAAAATTATACACACAGACGAATTGAGAACCTCCTCCTTTTTTCGAAGTCGGTTAAAAATAGTAACAAATGTGGAGAATTCAATTAGATCAATGTTTGTGGAGTAAATCGTGTGTGTAATCGAAACAACATCTAAATTCTAAAATAATATTCATATTCTGGCTATCCCAATCGCTTGGTATTCATTATCGATAATGCTTTTTCATCATGGTATAGAATCTACCTGGTCGTATGAGACTAGCGCTGCCACATCCGCGACACAGATAGTATTACAGTTGTGTTGCCGGCCCTTGGAAGTGGGATGAGAAAAGAGGGTATGGCGGTATGAGTGGATGATGAGATGTTAGAGACGGATGAGAGCAAGGGGAAACCCCCTTCCTCTTTTTTTAACCCCTATATCTTTCCGATATCCTCCGCATATGTCTCTCACCGAACGAAACCTATCATGAATCACTTTAGGTCCATATACTGAGGAAATACCACGCCCATTATAGGCCGGCCTATTCACATAATCTCTATATCAGGTCAGAATTATTATCCCTCTGTGAGACAACAAATACCGTCAAATGTTGCTATTGACTCTCCCCCTCCATCCCTTTCCCACCAGGATAGGTAACAATCGTTTCTCATGCGACTCTCCGCAATCTAATTCACATTTCCTCTACAAACGTTCATGTGACATCACAAATTACAGTTCAGGATTACAACTTTGGGATATAAGCTTCAGTTAAATGGGATTAATCTCTCTAAGCACCTATCGTGTCCTTAATGTTTTCACCTTTTTGCTTGCATAGGTACTTAAATATTAAATGGATTGCACTGTACTTTTCTTGGCATAATATTGGTTAATTAACTCCAACTAATCCAAGGATTTTTGGAGCCCGATTTGAAGCATCTGTCGTGTTATAAGTCGTAGTAACTTATTGGTTGAGAGGTCCAGATTTTGAATCCTGTTAAATGTGTGTGTATTCGATGGATTTCGTCATTCATATACTGGCTAAAGACTAAAAAATCTATCAGGCATAATTTTCGTTGTATTTCGGCTATTAGGAGTGTGACATCATTACACAGTATAAAACAAAGTCGCTTCCCGCTGTCTGTCCCCTTATATGCTCAGATGTTTGAAACTACGCAACAGATTTTGATGCGGTTTTTTTTTGATAGACAGAGGGTGTCAACGGGGTGGTTTGTTATACATATAAACCACCCATTCATATGTATTGAAGTAAAAAATAATTATACAAAATATTTATTGAGAATAGGTTACTGTATATACACTTTACTAATTATTACATATTATGCCTCTAGTTTAAATTAACATGTTTCAAAACAACATATAACAATCAATATTTGGTAAATTTGGTTTTTTTTTTTTTTTTTTTTTTTTTTTTTTTTTCTTCGCGGGTAGTTTTAGAGTGCACAAGCAAAAAATTTGCTCTTATCTTTGAAATTATTAAATAATTGTATTCATTTAATTAATAATACATTTAATGCAATAAATAGACTCAAGTAAGTGTACTGCCTGCCAGTGAGTGTTATCTCCAACTTCAAATTACTGCAAGTCTAAATTATTACTGCTTTTAACTGTCCATATTAAACTGCAATGGATACTCAACTACAGCATTCAATTGATAATTTAAACAAGATGTTTAATGATAGAATGGTGCAATTTGAGGACCAGCTGCAACAAAGCGTACCTTCAAACATTTCTAGTCTATCTGCAGAGTTCACTCTATTCCGGGGATTTGTGAAAGAAACCATGGTATGCTTACAGCGGCAAGTTGAGATCTTAGCACAAAGGGTAGACCACCTAGAAATGCTAAGTAGGCGAAAGATGGTCTTACTTCATGGTATTCCGGAAGGGAAGAGTGAGGAATTGACACATTTAGTGGCTGATATGATGAAGAATGATTTAAAGATTGAAGGTTTCACCGCCCAAGAAATAAAGCATTGTTATCGCATGGGCAGGTCTATAACACCTAACAAACCTCGTCCAGTGCTACTCAAACTCCAGAAAGTATCTGTTAAAGACAAAATCTGGTTCTCCAAAACCAAATTTAAGGGTTCTGGTATCACCGTTAGTGAATTCCTTACGAAACCCCGTCACACCATCTTCATGGCAGCACGGGAAAAACTCGGGGTCAATAGATGTTGGACGCGAGGAGGTAGTGTTTATGCTGTTGGCACTGACGGCACTCGTCATTGTCTGGACTCAATAGATGCTGTACAAAACATTGCGTTATTGAACATTGATCAAACATCACAGAACCAGGATCAACCGTCTAAGAACCCAGTCCGTACCTCAAAACTGAAAAGAAACGTAAGCCAGAAAAAGTGAATTGCCTCAGGTATACTTACTAAGTAAACACTATACATACTTCTGGAGACCGACATCTTTCAACATCTGCCTAGATTCGTGTTTTTATTGTCTGTCTTATACCAACAAATTAATATATATATATATGTGCATATCACAACTGTCTATTTGATATTATATTATTAAGTTATATTAAAAGGTATCTTTAAAAACATTAATAAAACTCCGCAGCCTGGCAGTGACATTTGACGCAGTTGACAGTTGGTTGTCACTTGTCACCTTGTGTCATTGACGTCTAGCCAGGTGCGTTCAAAAACCCTATTTATTTATTTATTTTTTTTCTTTTGTTCTGTCCATAAGTGCTTTTATATTCTTTATTCATTTGTGTCTATTTTTCTTTTCTCAATTCTGTCACACTCTCGAAATGTATAGTTTCGGACATGGCGTTAATTTGTGTTTCTTTTCTTTTGTTTTTATTTTCTCTTGCTCAACATTCAACTGGCGGGTGGACATCTACTTTTAGAGCTAGGTAAAACCACCATAATATTTTTTTTTTTTTATATATATCTTATTTATATAACAATATATATATGTCGCATCCGGGTCATTAGTACGGAATATCAACGACACAACGTCAATAGTGACGTGTACAGAGCCTAGATTGGAGAGGGTAGACGTGAATAAAAGGGCGCGCACTCTGTATTCGCGATTATTATCGTACTATCCGTGCCAAGAGCAACATTAGCATTAGGAACTGTACTGTGTTTGCAAAGTGATTCAAGTAACAAATCTGTAATTGTGATTTACCCTCTACTAAATAATAAAATTAGTTTCCAACCAACGAATAGTTTATTTCTTGCCCGGATCCCTGTAGCTGCCCACAATGAGCGATCATGAAGGCGACGTGTCTCCGACATCAGAAGTGGGATATCAACGGGCCGAGAAACCGCCGAATAGTGAAGAATTATGGCGACAACTAATCGAGAAACAGAACCAAAATATGATGGCGCTGATTTCTACGCTGCAACCGCATGAATCAAGTCGTCACTTTACTCTACCGGAATTCAACCCTGACAATGAAGAAAGTGACGCAAGATCTTGGTGTGCAACAGTGGATATTTGTTTTGAAGACAACCCACCACGCGGCGGCCTACTCATCGTTGCCATCAGCAAGGCTCTAAAAGGTACCGCATCATCATGGCTGTCTCAGATATCATACCCTGGGATATCGTGGTCAGAATTTAAGGTCCTATTCACTGCAAGATTCATATCTACGGAAACATGTGCAGGTACCCTCATTAAACTACAAACTGAAAAATTAAAAGACAACGAGTCGTTAGCTGCATATGCGAGTCGCATTATTACCTCGTTGATGAGCCGTTGGAACGACTGCACCAAGGAACAGATCGCCGTAGCAACCGCCCTGGCGCACATTTCGCAACACGACTCGCGATTACAACGTCTTGCTTTTACAACCGAAATTACTTCCCGTCAACAACTACAAAAGGAATTACAGGCTTTTTCATATCAAAAGCGAAAAACTCCTTCAGCAGAGGCGTCGTCATCGGATATCAAACGAGCAAAATTCTACAAGCAGCCTACGTTAAAATGTTTTGGCTGTGGAAAATTGGGTCACCGGCAGGCGGAGTGTAGATCGAAGCCTAAAAATTATAAGCCAAGATCTCCTGTGAAGTCTGACGTGGCCTCCACTTCTCATCGTGTGGAAAAACCATCGAGCATCAGATGTTTCAAGTGTGGAGTATTGGGACATGTGGCAAGCCGCTGTACTGCAGGAACTGGCACCCGCGGCGGTAGTACCATTGCTGGAACACCGACGGAGCGTCGAGTCGACCTGTGCGTCGTGGAACCTCCTACTGGATACCTTCAACATCATGGTGAGTCTTATGTATTTCACTATGATTCTGGTGCTGAGTGTTCATTAATAAAAAAAAAGTTTAGCTACGAAATTTAGTGGGAAACGTAGTTGTAATATTGTTTCGTTAACCGGTATTGGCCAAAGCAGTGTAAGATCAACAGAACAAATTTTAGTTGAGGTTATAATTAATGAGCACTCATTAGAATTGTTGTTACATGTGTTACCCGATATTTATTTGCGCAGTGATATAATGATTGGTCGTGAAATTATGTATTTAGGATTTTCCATTCTGATGACGAGTACTAGTTTTCAATTGTTAAAAAATAATGTTGTTAATAGCTGCACTATCCAGAACTCTTTACCCGATTTTAGTTGTATCGATACTGATATACCCTTTGATCATAGATCACAACTTTTAGAGATACTAAATCGTTATTCGAAGTATTTTGTAACTGGTATGCCGACCACACGCGTCACGACAGGTGAATTAGAGATAAGGTTAAAAGATCCGAGCAAAACGGTACAAAGACGTCCTTATAGGTTATCGGACGGGGAACGTAACATTATGCGAAATAAAGTTGACGAACTTTTACAGGCAAACATAATTAGGCCGAGCTGTTCGCCATTTGCTAGCCCCGCTTTGTTAGTTAAAAAACAGGACGGATCCGATAGGATGTGTATTGACTACCGAGAACTTAATGAAAACACTATCTCTGATAGATACCCTCTTCCTATCATTAGTGATTTAATATCACGTTTACAAGGAGCCAAATTCTTTACTAAACTCGATTGTGCTAGTGGATTCCATTTAATTCCATGCCATGAGGAGTCTATAGAGCGTACGGCCTTCGTAACACCGGATGGTCAATATGAATATCTGACTATGCCTTTTGGTTTAAAGAATGCTATCACTGTATTTCAAAGAGCTATCGTTAATGCATTAGGAAACTTGGCACGTGATTACGTCATAGCCTACGTTGATGACGTCATGATTCAGGCTGAATCGGTAGAACAGGGACTTGACAGACTTAACACCGTCCTTAAAGTGCTTACCGACTCCGGGTTTTCTTTAAATTCAAAAAAATGCTCTTTTCTTAAGTCTAAAATAGAATTCTTAGGCTATGAGGTAGAAAACGGTAATGTTAGACCAAATAAGCGAAAAGTAGAATCGCTCACTACGTTACCACCGCCTGAAACTGTTACGCAACTAAGACAATTCATTGGATTAGCTTCTTATTTTCGACAATTTGTTGACAAGTTTGCATGTTTAATGGCTCCACTTTATAGATTAACATCCCTCAAAGGTAATTTCATTTGGAAACCTGAGCATGAAGAAATTAGACAAAAAGTAATTTCAATATTGACCAGTGAACCTGTTTTAAAAATCTTTAGTCCTAGCCTCCCTATAGAACTACATACAGACGCAAGTTCAGAGGGGTACGGAGCTATTTTATTTCAAATTCATAATAATAAACGTCACGTCATAGCTTATTTTAGCAAGCGCACGTCTCCCGCGGAATCACGATACCATTCATACGAATTGGAAACACTCGCCGTCGTAAATGCTATCAAACATTTTAGACAATACTTACATGGACGTAAATTTTTAGTAGTGACAGACTGCAATTCACTTAAATCTTCCCAACGTAAAGTAGATTTGACGCCTAGAGTACATAGATGGTGGTCCTATCTTCAGTGCTTTGACTTCGATGTCGAGTATAGGCCGGGCAAACATATGGCACATGCTGACTTTTTATCTCGAAACCCTTTACCATCCTCTTCTGACAATAGTCGCCCCGATAGTAAAGTGGAGCATAAACGCATAAATATAGTCGAGCTCTCTCCAAATTGGTTAGCCGCCGAACAGCAGCGAGATAGCGAAATAATAAAAATTATCGAGGATTTAGATAGCGGTAGGTTAGAGGATAGTTTAGCGAATACATATGTCCTTAGATCCGGTATTCTGCATAGAAAGGTTCAACGTAACGGTAGGACGCGATGTCTCCCGATTGTGCCACATGCATTAAAATGGTCGGTCATAAATAACATTCATGATTCCCTTGTACACCTTGGGTGGGAGAAGACGCTCGAGAAAGCATATGATCATTATTGGTTCGAGGGAATGTCACGCTATGTAAAGCGGTTTGTAGATAATTGTGTAACATGTAAGGTAGCCAAGTCACGATCAGGTAAAATCCAAGCCGAACTTCACCCCATACCTAAGGTTACGTCGCCCTGGCATACTATCCACATCGACGCCACAGGCAAACTTAGTGGGAAAAATGATGTAAAAGAGTACGCTTTTGTTTTGATTGATGCTTTCACGAAATTCGTTTTATTATATCACACTACTAATATTGACACAAAAAGTAGCATTCAAGCGGTAACAAATAGTGTAGCGCTTTTTGGAACACCCACCCGTATCATCGCTGACCAAGGAAGGTGTTTTGCGAGCAAAGAATTCCGTGAATTTTGTGATAGTAAAAATATAACCCTTCATTTAATTGCCACCGGCTCTTCTCGCGCGAACGGGCAAGTTGAAAGGGTCATGAGTGTTCTTAAGTCGATGCTTACGGCGGTAGAGATTAACTCCGAAAAATCGTGGCAAGATTCGTTAGGAGATGTGCAATTAGCTCTCAATTGTACTCTCAATAGGGTCACTAAGTGCTCACCACTCGAGCTTATGATCGGTAAGGTAGCCAGGCCACTGTCATTGATGACTAACGACATCGATAACGATGAGACGTCCATAGATTTAGACCAACTAAGAGAAGGCGCAGCTAGCAATATAGAAAAATCGGCTGAATATGATAGGAAAAGGTTTAATAGTACAAAGGCAAATCTTAATAAATTTACAGTGGGCGAGTTTGTATTAATTGAACAGGAAGAAAGAAATCAAACCAAATTAGACCCCAAGTTCAAGGGTCCATTTAAGATTATAGAAGTTCTGGATGGTGACCGCTATCTACTGAAGGCTTTGAATTCCAAACGAACTTATAAGTATGCGCATGATAGGGTTAGGAAAATGCCAGAAGCTAAAGTACTCATTGAATTAAATGAAACTGCAAGTACTCTAGATAAATGAATGTTGATTTTACGTAGCGCTTCAGTCACAGGGATGACTATATCATTGTATTTTAGTCACAGGGTTGACATATGTGTGTGTGTGTGTATTACATTTCAGTCACAGGGATGACTGTCAATTGTTTTGAGTCACAGGGATGACTATCAATTGTTTTGAGTCACAGGGATGACTATTAATTTGAGTCACAGGGATGACTATTAAATTGTGAGTCACAGGGATGACTATTAAATTGTGAGTCACAGGGATGACTATTAAATTGTGAGTCACAGGGATGACTATTAAATTGTGAGTCACAGGGATGACTATTAATTTGTGAGTCACAGAGATGACTTAATTACGGTGTTCATAATTTATACAGGCAGAAATTACAGTAGTAGTCAGTTGCTTACGTTTTTCATTTTTGTTTAAATTCGATAATGTTGTAGAGTTTGTGTTTGTAATAAAAATGATTAAATGACACACTAGACTTTCATTGGGACTGAGTGGTCAGATGTGGCCGAGCATGAATGATACTGTGCGGTATTTTCTCTTATTCCAGATTAACACACGAGGACGTGTGCTACACAGGATGGCCGTGTCGCATCCGGGTCATTAGTACGGAATATCAACGACACAACGTCAATAGTGACGTGTACAGAGCCTAGATTGGAGAGGGTAGACGTGAATAAAAGGGCGCGCACTCTGTATTCGCGATTATTATCGTACTATCCGTGCCAAGAGCAACATTAGCATTAGGAACTGTACTGTGTTTGCAAAGTGATTCAAGTAACAAATCTGTAATTGTGATTTACCCTCTACTAAATAATAAAATTAGTTTCAACCAACGAATAGTTTATTTCTTGCCCGGATCCCTGTAGCTGCCCACAATGAGCGATCATGAAGGCGACGTGTCTCCGACATATATATATATATATATTTAAGTATACATATTTATTCATACTTTAGAACTGTTTATTAATGAATGACAATAGTGACGATGAGTTTTGTTCGATAAATAGTACCAATGATAGTGACGATGAGTTTTGTTCTTTAAATAGTACCAAGTTTTGCCAGTATCCCCTCACTGAGCGATACACTCGATACGCAGTTTGCTGATGTTCCAAGTAACTTTAATGTTGTTCATATTAATGCACAGAGTATTCCTGCCCATTTCACTGATATGCTGGTAAGTTTTGACTGTAAGAATATCCACGCTATCCTGGTTTCAGAGTCATGGCTGAAACCATGTCTGCCCTCAAGTTCTTATGGCCTGCCCGGTTTTGTGCTTATCAGGAATGATCGTGCAGTGGCTCGGGGTGGTGGTGTTGCCATATACTTACGGTCACACATTCCTCACAAAATTATTGATATCTCTCCACAACCGCCACCACCTAATGCCGGTGAGCATTTATTTCTGGAAGTAGAACTACGCCATACTAAAATTTTGCTTGGGGTTTACTATTGTCCGTCACTCCACATAAACTTTTTTTCATCCTTCGAACAACTGCTTCAAACTCTCACTCCCTCTTACAGTCAAACAATCATTATGGGTGACTTCAACACCTGTCTCTTAAAGAAAGATTTCCGCTCGTCTTCTCTCTTCTCGATTGCTAACTCCACTAACCTCAAAATTCTTCCTCTAAATTCTACTCACCATCCTCCTAACCTTACTCCTTCACTGCTTGACTTAATATTTGTTTCATCTTCAGAGCGAGCTATTCTGCATGGTCAATGTCCAGCAGATAATTTTTCAGCACATGACCTAATCTTTCTATCCTATAAAATTCGCCCACCCAAAGCAAAGTCAAAAATTCTTGTGCAGCGTAGCTTTGGTGGTATGGATCACGACAGCCTGCAGTTGGATGCGGAATCCTTAGACTGGGAGAAAATCTACTCCACAACAACAATGGATGAAAAGGTGATGCTATTTGCGGAAATTCTTAATAAACTGTATGATAAACACGCACCCATAAAATCCATTAAAGTCCGCCACTTTCCATCGCCGTGGCTCACTGAAGAAATCAGACAGTTAATAAAGAAAAAGGCAGCCGCAAAAACAAAACTGAGAAGAAAACCGACTGATACGAATCGAACTAAATATGTTAGTATTCGAAATCTCTGCAACAAGGTGTGTAGGAATGCACAACGCCAACACATTCATACGTCTGTACAGAACGGTGATCCTGCTAAGGTTTGGAAGTTTTTAAAATCTTTAGGAGTTGGCAAACAGCGTCAAACAACTAATCCTTCTGCTCTTGACATAAATGCTCTCAATATTCATTTCTGCTCTTCGTCTAACTTTGATAAGACAACTAAAGCCAACACATTACAATATCTTTCATCACTACCAACTCCTGATTACACTCCATTTTTCTTTCGTCAATTTACTGCTAGTGATGTTAAGAATAGTATTCTGTCTATTGCTTCCAATGCCATTGGGACTGATAACATTAGCCGTAACATGATACTTCCCATCCTTGACCAAGTCCTACCCGTTATTTGCCATATCCTTAATCATTCCGTCTCCAGTGGTGTCTTCCCATCAACATGGAAAGACGCCCAAGTAATACCACTACCAAAAGTCCCGAAACCAGCATCCTTTTCTGAATATCGTCCTATATCCATTCTTCCATTTCTCTCAAAAGTACTAGAACGTCTTATCCATGATCAATTAAATACTTTCCTTAATTCCAACAACCTACTTAACCCATTTCAGTCCGGTTTCCGTCCCGGTCATAGTACCACCACAACCCTCGTCAACATTACGGATGATATAAGGTCAGGCATGGAAAATGGAAAGCTAACAGTCCTTTGCCTTTTAGATTTCAGCAATGCCTTCAACACTGTTGACTTCGATGTGCTACTTTCCATACTGAGCTCTCTTAACATATCTCCTGGAGTAATTGACTGGTTTCGAAGTTACCTGTTCGGTCGCCGACAGCGCATCCGTCTGGATGACACGTATTCTGCTTGGTCCAACATCACTGTCGGTGTGCCACAGGGTGGCGTTTTATCTCCATTGCTGTTTTCTATATTTATAAATTCTATCTCCAATAAATTACTTTCGTCCTACCACCTGTATGCTGATGATTTACAAATATATTCACAAGAAGCACTAGGGGACTTGGCCAAGGCCATATTTACAATCAACGAAGATTTATTAAAAATAGAAAAATGGGCTTACAGATATGGCATATTGGTTAACCCTACTAAAACTCAAGCTATTTTGATTGGCAGCTCTCGACAGATAGCCAAACTAAACTTCACAACACTACCTAACATTATGTTCAATGGCACCTGCATCCCTTACAGGGATAAGGTAAAAAATCTGGGAATTTACCTAGACACTACGCTTTCATGGTCAGCTCAATTAGAAAATGTAAGCCGCAAAGTGTTCTGCTCTGCAGGATCCCTAAGAAGGCTCCGTAACCTTCTACCCGTTACCACCAGGACTGCGCTTGCACAATCTATCCTACTTCCTATTCTTGACTATGCCGATACCAGCTATCTTGATCTCACTGAAAACCAACTTGATAAACTTGAGCGTCTCCAGAATCTTTGTATTAGGTTCATATTTGGTTTACGCAAATATGACCACGTCACCGAATTCCGTAATAAGCTTAAGTGGTTGCCCATTCGCCTTCGAAGGAATACTCACATTCTTTGTCTCCTGTACAATATTCTTTTCAATACTGCTACGCCTCACTATCTTAAAAAACGTTTCACGTTTCTCCATGACACACATACGAGATACTTGCGATCATCGGTGAACTTAACTCTGGAAATGCCAGCTCACTCCACAAATTTTTTAGATAAGTCTTTCTCAGTCCAGGCAGCACGCTTGTGGAACGAACTGCCATTGACTATTCGGCGTGCTCAGACGCTGGTAACATTTAAAAATCGTCTTGCAGAATATTACTTGTCACTGTAAATGACTCACATGTATGACATTATATTTATTCATATGTATGACATTATATTTATCTATGTATTTAAGTATATATCTAACTAATTTATGTATGTTTTGTATGCGTATTTATTTATGTACTTATGTATGCGTATTTTGTATGTTTATGTATTTATGTATGTACATGTATCTTTATGTATGTATGTATGTATTTATCTAGATGAAGTTCGATGATATATATTATAAACGAGTACACCGCGTATTACTGTTCCTGACAAAACAAGTCCATCTTAAGGTTGTCTGGAAGAGATCGCAGCATGCGATAAGACCGCCTTTGTACTAGCCTAATTTACCTTTTACTTATTGTAATTTAATCTATTTATGGTGTACAATAAAGTGTTTTTATTATTATTATTATTATTACTATGTGAGCCTAACTCACTGAACTTCGTAAGCGTAACCCTTCAGGGACCCAAAGTCTGTTTGATATTGTCTATAATGTTTATTTTTAGTTATTTATATATAATAACCAGCTGAACTTCGTACAGCAATATTATAATTATGATTTTACCACTGCTTACACTGTTCCGGCGCGTCGTTGTGCGTCATGGCATGTTTGTGATTTTTTTCTACGAAGAAACTATTCTTTGTGTTTACAGTTTGTGTTTTAATAAAATTATATAAATATTCTAATGTCACTCAATTCTTCTATCTTATCGGCCCCTTTCCACTAACACTTCATTTTCCTGTCCTTATCCCACTCTAAGTGTTGTCCATGTTGTCAAACGATTTGGCTGTGGTTTTATGACCGGCCGCCTGCCTGAAGTCAACCCTCCTTGGTTATGTTTTTGTTGGTGGTCTATCCTCCACCAGGAGTAAAATTCAGTAATAGATAATTGTTGGCTTCTAATCTCTCTTAACCTAATTCTCTTAATTGTCGTAGTTTATCGTTATAGTTGCTGTTTTTGCAGTGCTCTTTCAGTAGCCAGGCAATCCTTGTCGCCAGGTTGCTTCAACACCAGCATTTACAACTTCTAAAGGAATACCGTTCCATAACACTTGAAATTTATACTATAGAAATAAAGTTCAAATCGACTTATAAGAATTATTACGAATTTTTGAATGACAGTATAGGAAAGTATTGTTTTCAGACTTAATCAGGAATTTTGTTTTTTTTTTTCTTTGGAAGAATTATCCACCTACTTGAAGGAATGTTATAAAAAAGCATTAGCGAAATACATATCGCAGATTAATTTGTATGTATACAGAATACATTTTCAATAAATACAAATGCTATCTTGAAATATTAATGACTAACAAATATGATTTATACATTATGTAAGTGGTAATTACGCGTACGTAAACAATATGGGATAAATTATTTGGTGCTAAGTAACAGGTGACGGAGCTTTTCGATACATATCAGCCATAATTTTGCCAATCATGTATATTTATCACATGTTTTGTAAATTTAGTTTACTAAAACCTCGGCTACCATTTAATCAAGTATTCTGATGTTCAAACAATAGGCCATCGAGATGGAAATAATTAAAAGTAATTGTGACAACAATCCCTTTAGTTAATTGGTTCTAGCTGAATAGAATAAGCACACATTCATGCATAAACATAAACATAACTTCACACCTTTTTCTACCCGAAGGTGTAGGCAGTGGCGGTTAAGCCGTTACGTAACTTACCGTTGTGGTTACGTCCCAAATGGAATAAGTGACAAATCTATTGCCATACCGGACACAAAGTTTTCAGTCATTGATATTTATCGCACATAACTTTGGAATTTAACTTCGAAAACTAATTGGTGTAAGGCAGGATTTGTGAACTGCTGCGCATTGATTCAGAAGCGGTGTGCTCTACTACAGACTACCGAAGCTGCCACTGGACCACCAAGAATTAAAATTCATATATAAAAAAAATGGAATTTAATGAGCCAAACTTTTTTTTTGTACTTTGGCGGTGGCAATATTACTTAGGGACTGTCACTTTGATCAAGCGTCACATCAGAGGCATCGTTATGGACAACTTAGAAACGTACCCAAGAGCCATTCAACAACTTCAGTGTCCGTAGTAAGAAATTCCTCTGGAACCACATTGTACGATGACATTTAGGTTCCATTGTATGTATGGATGAACACTCTAATGCTGGTAGAAGATGTGTAATGTTAAATCTTAGGACATCAGCTCTTTAATGTCTACTGGAGGCCTATTAAGAACTCTTAATTACAGCAAGCTCACGTGCTGCCTTACCAATTCGTATTTCCAACGACTGATTCCAGCTAGTGATAGAATATGAAAACTTCTATAT
This sequence comes from Euproctis similis, assembly GCA_905147225.2. NCBI lineage: Eukaryota > Metazoa > Arthropoda > Insecta > Lepidoptera > Erebidae > Euproctis > Euproctis similis. Next base: position 15,560,598 of record LR990112.1, on the reverse strand, counting down.
AAGTGATGTATGAAATACGCTAAGTGAATTCTGTTAATCTCTGAAACTTTACTGAAGTTGATATAAGTAATATTGATTAGCGAGCTCGAAGGGAAAATTGTGTTGGAGTTGAGGGTTCACTAAGCTAGTTGAGTGAGGCGTTTGTGTAGCTTTCCACAAATATTGGTGTAGTATCTCCCGCGACTTGCTAATCTTAACAAATAAAAATAAATCGATAAATGGAGAATGGTCGAAGCTATTTGGTTAATTTTAGTTTATTGTAACTTTACGCTTTTTTGTACACGTAGGTGTAGGCAATAGCTGTTATTATGAACTCGCCAAATTTTAAGTCCCAAATGCACAATTTAGGACATAGTGGCATCTATTGACACAAAATTTCCGAGCTCCGAGAAGTCATTGATACGAGCTAGGATTAGATCCTAGGACTTCTTGATTCAGAAGCAATACGGGTCACGTGTTACATGGGTATCTATGATGATGATCTTAGGACTTCTTGATTCAGAAGCAGTATGGGTCACGTGTTACATGAGTATATATTATAGTATATTTGTTAAGAATATAAAGGAGGGCTTAACTAATTTCTATTAAATTTATTATTGATAATCGCCTGAATCCAGGCTAAGAAATAATAATAATCTTCATACTTCAGAAAGTCAATATACACAGATGATTGTAAGATTAGTATACCGTACAATTTTAACAACCAAATTTTTCCACCTGAATTTGCCAAGAGCCAGGAAATCGCTGGAGTGAAGTTGACACAAGTGAGAAATTCACGTTTCCGGAAATCTATTTGTCATGCCGCATGTTCCACCTTCGGGGAGTTAAATTGGTGTTGTCAAAGGTGATTGATGTAGGTGTGAGATGAAAGATTTCGATAACATACAGCTACTTGTAACTAGTATTTTCTTAAGCTACGATACGAAAGATATTTAAACTTTTTGAAAATTTTTAAAAATCAATTGGACATAGACTTTAACACATAACTTCACGCCTTTTTCTTCCCGCAGGTGTAGCCTCGTCTCGCCGTTATGTTTACGTCCCAAATGGAATAGGTGGCGAACCCATTGCCATACATTTACTTGACAGTAAGGTTTATTTGTCCAAGCATGTCAATGATTTAAAAGTAAAAGGTGTCAAAGCGATGAGTGCGTTATATCCAGTTTTTAATCGTCGTACCAAGTTAAGTCCATACATTAAATTAAGCATATATGCAATTCCAATACGACCCTGTCTCATATACGCCGCGCCTGTATGGAGCAGCACATGTAACTCCAACTTTTAAAGTCTGCAGGTCATACAAAACAAAACCTAACAATTCTCTTTTAATACATCATTTAAAACTGATTAAAAAAATACATTATAAAGTTAAGTTTGCCTTGATTAGGGATTTCATTTTAAAATAAAAACGTAAATTCTATCTCTTAAATACACCAAATAACACTAACACATTAGTTTCGTCAATAGGTAGAACATGTCTTAAATACTTGCCTTGATGTTACTTGTAACTTTCGATATTTATTTATTTTCTGCTTACTGCCGCTTAGATATTTATGATATGGTATTATTTATTAAAATTATGTTTTCATTTCTTTGTCACTGAATTCATACGCCAATATTTTTTACAAAATTTAGATTCTTAAATCAACCAAAAGACCTAAGTAATGGCGTTAATATTTCACTAAAAAAGTTGTCTTGCGGCAAAATCTGTGACCTTTGGTGGTAGGTTCAATAACGATCATCCCCTGGGGCGAACAAACCAATCACAGTTAAACACACAAGAAAATTACAAGGTAGCTTCCTTGTAGACAATTGATCCATAAATAATATTTCTTGATAGACTTGGAATATTGATTCTGTTCAACAAATAAATCTGAAGTAACGAATCTCTTTATGGTAGAATATTTCCTCCTCGACAGGAAGTTCAAAAAGTAACACAACATAATATACATAACATAACTTCACGCCTTATCATTCCGAAGGTGTAGCCTGTATAGGCAGCGACTGTTAAGCATCGTCTCGCCGTTATGTTTACGTTCTAAATGGAATAGGTGGCGAACCTCTTGCCTTACCGGGCAGAAAGTTTTCGGTCATCGATATTTATCACACATAACTTCCGAAAATAATTTCGAAAAGTCATTGGTGTGAGCCAGGATTTGATGAAGAAGTTCAAAAAGTACATTTATTTAATTACTTTTGTAATGAAAATGAAAGAGCTCGTTTTATCTTACATGAAACCACAGACAATGGATATTACTTCTTTATCATGTTCTAGACATCGCCGGAATGGATTTTTTAAGATAATCATGTGGATCACAAACCTTTCATTTTAAATTACATGAATGTTGTGTCTAACATGAATTAGTTTTTTGACGTCTCATGCATTTCTGAACTTTTATAAATAAGTAGAAAAATACATACTACTACTTTATAAAAATTATTGGTGAGCAAATAGTTATGTTTAATTTGCGTCAATAAAATATATGTATTCATTATTTATAATATAATGTACAATGCTTAAAAGCAATAAAGCTATAAAGCTTTGGATAGTTGGATTTATGAATTCCTTTGAGCAACAATGGGTTAATGACGCCCATACTATCTATGTAACGTTAATACGTAATAGCCGATATCAAGTAATTAACATTGGGGTCTTTCAGACCCTCGTCAAGATCAACAGCTATATGCCGTTTAGCATTCTACGGTTATATATCTTTGAATTATATATTTTTCCGCATTATTTTTCATGTAAATTATTATGCATTCGTTACTGTTTTTTCGTTTTTAACTACAGATATTTGATATTTATAAATCATGCTGTGTCACCTGAAACACCACGACCTCTCAGAATATCAACGTAAAGTGGCTCATACCGCGTATTGCTGGGTGAGAGAGGTACCAGGAGGCCCTACCCCCTTCCCCATCCTTTACTATCCTACTCCCTTAAAGGTCGGCAACGCAACTGTAACACTATATGTGTTGCAGGTGTCCATGGCGGTAGTTGCTCAACATCGGGTGACTCGGCTTGCTCGTTTGCCCTCTTATTCCATAAAAAAGGTGGTATTAAAAAAGAGAGTTGCATAATTTTTACGTAATGGCATATCGGATATAAATCTTCACCTGATGGTAAGTGACAACAAAGCCGTAGACGGTAAAGTCCACGATCTAATTAAGAACTTTATAATCGTATCTCTTCTTAAAGACCCCTACGCTTTATCCGTGGGGAACAGTGACACAGGTTATTTGTCTTTATCCCTCACACCGGAGGAAGGCCGCCGGGTTTTAGTGCGTAGCCCTAGGGTTGGAATGCAGTATTCGCAGTATACTGCTTTGGGAATCCCACACTACCACCGGCGATGAGTGCTTAAAGCATTTCCTAGCGATATAACAAAAAAAGGATACTTCGGTCTCGGTGCCCCAGTAGTCGAGCACACGGCTTCTGATCCAGAGGTCCGGGTTCGATTCCCGACACTGGCTCACACCAATAACTTTTCGAAATTGTTTTCGGAAGTTATATGTGATAAATATCGATGACTGATAACTTTGTGCCCGGTATGGCAATAGATTCGCCACCTATTCCATTTGGGACGTAAGCATAACGGCGAGACGAGGCTTAACAGCCGCTGCCTACACCTTCGAGTAACAAAAGGCGTGAAGTTATGTATGTAATGTCTGTTTTTATTTTCATATTGTTTTCATTATATCTACACAAAAACACTTTGCATTCACACGCCAACAAATACTATATTGTATTAATATATAATCAAAGTCACATTAAAAGAACTGCGGAAATGGCCTGCTAATATTAACATCCGCTTATAAATAAAGAAAGTCATCTTATGAATGACGGTTTCAATATTCATTTCGTATAACCTCTGTTCTGTAGCTTTTTTGTTAGCTTTGATTATTCAAGTGATAAATGACTTTTGTTGACAATGGAAATAATGGACCTTTACGCTTTATATAGTGGAGGGCAGTGTGAGCAGTAATAGATATTTTTGAATTATTTGGAATGCCAATATATATATAAATGGCATATGCATACAATTATGTATACATTTTTGTTTGAGCCACAGATTGTGAAAATCAGAATTTATGTCGCATTTAATCTGCTTAGTTTTAAGATTTTTTGTTCGATCGTTGCGGTAACAAAATTTACTGCAGTGTTACTTGCTTAAACATACCCGACCTTTTTTCTGTTTTCTAGTATTACCAGACTTGTATTTGAAGACAATACTATTTATCTCTCGTCTATATTATATAGATTTCATTCTTAATTCAGACCACCACCATGTCGAAACATGGTCCATATTTTTTTTTTTGATTTGTCAAAATTACCATGACACCTTAAAATTAGTAGTTGTTTTTAATTTAATTTTAAAAATAATCCCAAAAGATTCATCAATAAGAGATGTATTTGTTCAAAAATATCATACGCCAATAATCTTTCATGGTGATTGAAACTCTGCGAACGTCGTAGACCGAGCTAAAAGCATTATCATGTACCCGTTATTTATTGAACACAGTAAATCAATCAAACGGTCCTCTGTATTTGAAATTACGCTTTTAATGTACGAGAAGCTTTTATTAACTTGACATGGAAGATATGTCTATTAAGTTCCTTGAAAATAACAGCTGAAAATTACATAATAATCAACTTTCATTTCGACGACAAACATTCGTTTTTTGCAAATATTTGAATTTGGAACACAAATGCTATAAGAGCGCCATTTTTTTATAACTAAATATCAATGCATCGATTTTTATAATATTCCTGGCTGGAAAAAAATAAGACAGTAATGTAATGTAACTGTAATGAGGTGTTAATTTTAAAAGATATCGAAAAAAAGACTCCAAATTCAATTCAAATACCCTAATAATAAATATAAAATTGATTCCCTAAAAGTAAATCAATTAGTTTATTAGGTCAATAACAATAAAAAATACCCCAACAGTTGGAATGTAAACAATAATACTAAGGGTGTTTTATGTGGAATATTTCCATTGTTTGCTGTGAGGCGTACGTGGCGGCTTACAAATATTGACACAAACCGTGTTACGTGTTAGCACTAACTGCGCAACCAACCACAAAAGCTTCACACATTTATCGATGTGGACGTCAGTATCGAATCAAAAACATATTTGTATTGAATTAATAGTGCTTTACCATACTCTGAATTTTGATTTGACGTGCTCTTAACTCTCATTTCTTTTATGGGATAATAGGCCAATGAGCAAGAGGGTCACCTGATCTTTTTTATGGGATAAGTGGGCAAATGGCAAAATAAAAAAAGGCGCAGTCTGCTTCCTTCCAACTAATTCGTTACAAACGAGGGTCACTGGCCTTAGGGCTGGCAGCAGCGAGGCAGGGCGCAGTCCAGTCGGCTCTGGTACGGTCCTTCCGGCAGCCCCGGATCTTCAATTTTTTAGGCGGGGCAAAAACTGAAAAATGCCGCCCCCGCCCACTAACACACTCTACTACTACTCATGCCGCGTATCCGGAAACCCAATCCCAAAAGGGAAAGCCTTTTCTTCCCATCCCGCTTCCGATTCCTTCCATATTCCAATTTAAGAGACAACAACGCAAGTGCTGTGCTAGCTGTGTTCAGATGTCTATGGGCCGCGTTTGTTGCTTGCCACCGGGGTCCTCACGCCTGCTTGTTTACCGTATACCATAAAGAAAACTTCTAAGGCTTGAACTATTTCTAGCAAATTATTTAATTGGGCATTCACAGCAACATGTTTTGCCAACCATCTCGTATGACTACTAGTCTACTCCGTCAGTTCTCACCCGCGCTCGGCCCATAGCCGATCCCGCCCAGCTGGGGATCACATCGGTGTTGTGCCGCCGGACCTAAGCCACAGCCCACGCACTCACACACGCTTCCAAGCTGCGGGAGGCAATCGCGGACGTGGCAACCGTAGTACGGCCGGTAAAACTGGCGGCGTTGGTGGTGACCAAATCGTTTAGATTGGAGTCAAGTGGAAACGACGATCGCGAAAATCGGATGCTGCGAGGTCGCGGCGGTCAAGTGCCGCCCTGTCTGGTCGGACCGGGTGGTTCGGTCCCTGTTTCCTAGTAGGGCTAACTTTACGCCGCCAGCTATGGACCCTCTACCCTCGGCAACTCCGCCGCTAGGGGAGGTCCAGTCGCTTACGGAGGAACAATTCAATGGGGGTAACTCTCCGGCTCCGCGCCAAGGGCACAGCTCCTGGCCCTGCACGTGTATTAGCTCGTGCCACCGCCGAGATGGGGGGAAGGTTTCAGAGCCTCTTCAGTTCGTGCCTTGCCACTGCGAGATTTCCGAAACCCTGGAAGGAGGGACGGTTGTGCTTCCTTCCCAAGAACACACAGCCGACGGGTACTATCCCAACATGCCAGCCCATCGTCCTTCTCGATGAGGTTAGCAAATCTTCAGAGAGCATCGTCGCCTTACGCCTTAACGATCACTTTGCCAAGTGGGTCCGGATCTGTCGGACGCTCAATTCTGATTTCGGAAAGGGCGTTCGACCATTATAATAATAATAATATCGTTTATTTTCTCACCGCAGACCAGGCAAGTACACACACATTGACGCGTTGGCCCGTCTAAAGGGCCAAGTGTGGGAAGCTGCGAGCGTGGGAGACGGGGTGCTGGCGGTGTCCTTCGACATCGCTAACGCCGTTAACTCCGTCCCCCATTCGATGATCTTAGAAACGCTCCGCTATCACAGGGTGCCTCTCTACCGGCGGTTCCCACCCGACTATCTGGAGGACCGTTTCGTCCTTCTGGTGGACAAGACGAGCCGTTTACGACGATTCGGTACGGCGTCCAGTGGCAGGGGTCTGTCTTGGGCCCTCTCCTGTGGAACATCGGCTTTGACTGGCTGCGCCCTCCTCCGTGGGACGAATATAATCTGTTATGCAGATGCCATGCTTCTCGTTGCCCGGGGGAGGGACTACAGGGAGGCGGCGAGCCTCACTTCAGCATGTGGAACCCTCACGGCGCATCCACGAATTCATCTACAGGTGGCGCTGCATAAGACCGAAGCAGTCTTCTTCCGCTGTCTTCAGCGGCGTCCTCCCGCTGACGCTCAAATCACGGTGGAAGGCAAAATTATTGCGGTAAAGGCCATTGTCATGGCTCATTATCTACAGCTTGTGGAATTTCGGCCAGCACTTCAGCATGGTTTCCTTTCCTTCCGAATGGCACAGGTGTTGTCCGGACACGGGTGCTTTGGATCGTGCATGAGCCGAATCGGCAGAGAGGAGACCCCGTCGTGCCCGCACTGTGGCGCGGTGGAGGATGCGGCTGAGCACACTCTTCAGGTTTGCCGTCGTGGGCCGGGCCGCGCCGCAATTCGGTCGCGGCGGTCGGCCCGTTTTGTAGCTCCCCAGCTTCCTATCTACTAGGACCCGAAGTAGGTAGGTTTCAGACGGAACCACGTTTCCGTCTGCAAGATCAGGGTACCGCGAGAGCAGAGAAAAGCCCCACTGCGGGCGCTGGCGTTCGCGCGCTGGCGCTCGCGGTGTCTCTGCACACTGGGATTGGACTCGCGGGGGTTGTGATTGACCTGTAGGTAGACAATGTCTGATACCGCGCGCAGCAAGAGTTTGTGAGACCGGTGGGACAGGGGCTCCATGGTCTCCAGTCGCAGGTGCAGTGAGTGCGCCTCAAGTGTGAACCAACCGTTAGTTTGATGAAGGGGACCAATTCTCCGGTACTTGCCTGGATAGCAAGTAGCGCGGTTTCGCTAGTGATTTGCGCCAGTCGACTCAGCTGGGCTTCGGCTGATGAGTAGCTGCATGGATTTTCAACGTAAGATGAGCGTGCGTTACAGCTCCGGAACCCGCTGGATACTGGTAGCCGGCTAATTTGAACGTATTGAAGTGTCAGCTAGCTCAGTCAGCAGGCCTTAAACAGGCCATTTCAGGGCGGTGGGTCGTTCACTATAAACAATTTACCGTTAGTACAAGGAACTATTTACCGTTAGGACAGAGAACTATTTACTGTTAGGACAGGGAACTATGTCGCTCCACACGTTGACTGGAGCGGGGGCGCTCTCACCCGCATTGCATTTACCGACACCGTCGCCGGACAGCAATCTCCGGCGATCCCCGGCCGGTCCCGAGCCTCTCACCATCGCGCGCGGAGCCTGCCCTAAGGGCGGCAATTCGTCGGGGAGGACCGACTGAAAGCGGTGTTCCATTCTTTTCTAACGAAGCGGGAACGGCGGCTTCTACCTCCCGGTGGGAGGCGTATGCCTTCAGCATTTTTTCCCAGCGTACCAAAAAAAGGACGGTAGAAGACAGTTGGTAAATCTTGCAGCACGCACAAAGAGTTTTTGTCTTGGAAAATATATCCCAAGATCTTCTAACCGTTTTACTAATAACCCATAACCTGTACCCTATAGACGATGTTAAATGTCTGCCACTGCTTTCAGTAGATCTAAATTCAATCTTATGGGGTGATTTTCTGCTAATAATATAGCCTGATTGCTAAAGAGAGACCGTTTATTGTCTTGCCGCCCGGGGCATGGGCCCCGGCTGTTATAAGGCACGATTCTTAAACACTTCACTCGATTCTTCGACTTTAATGGGAGCTAAAGGGGAAGAGGGTTGGGACTCGAGATCGAATCTTTCACTAATAAAACGTAACATAAGCCACTTTGCAGCGATATTATGACAGCTTGTGGTACCACAAGCTAACCGGTGGAGCCCGTTCATTAATGCAGTGAACTGATTGAATATTCTGTTAAAAGATAAATAGCTTTTTTATATGGGATAGGAGGGTAAACGAGCAAGCGTACCACCTGATGGTAAGCAACCTGCGCCGCCCATGGACACCAGCAACACATACAGTGTTACCGATGCGTTGCCGATATTTAAGGGAATAGGATAGGAAAGGATGGGGAAGGGGGGTGGGCCTCCGGGTACCTCTCTCACCGAACGAAACGCGGTGTGAGCCACTTTCCGTCGATCTTCTGAGAGGTCGTGGTATTTCACCGGTCGAGCCAGCCCATTCATGCAGCAAACTGCTAGGCTCTAAACTCGATAAACACGAAATTCATCACATTTTTTCTACGTTTATCATAGAAATTTAGCAGGAAAATTATTTTGAAGAACGTAAATAAGCTCAAATTTATAATTAAATCCCGATATTATTATATGAACATTTGATGTTTCAATATCATTTGGTATGTATAATATATTAAGCGGGAAATAAATATTCGATAAGCTTAAACGAGCCGGCTCTCAAAATGGCGAATGGGAAATGTATTAATATCACGTTGATTGATCGAATTTAACTAATTTAAAAATTTCGACTTGTTTTGAATTCAAACTTAATTTATATTAATTAATTTAATATAAATTTTACCCGGACTGCTAGAAGAATGGTTGTGTTTTTCGAGTATATATGTATGTAGATAAATATCTTTAATTTACTCTGCAGTTCCAAATGCTTGATAAGTTGAACATATCTTACGTTTAATAAATCTGATCTTTGGTAGTCTAATATTCATAACATTAGTTTTATTTAAAATTTCATAAACGATTTTGTTTACAGCTATTCACTACTTTTAAGTTACTTGACATTTGCTGTATCAGCTGTTGGGTTCTGGATTGGCAATACCTTGGGCAAAGGAACTCTATTTATTAACGATGAGAACTCAGCACGTCAAGAGGCTAGAGATACTCTTCATCAATCTTCGGCTGACTGATATTGACAATTATAATTACTATTTACTAAAATTGTTCACGAATAAATTCCTCAGGCGCTCATTAACGTTCCTAAATGAGATACAAATTATATTTATATACTCATGTTAAATAATAATCACCGACAATGCTTCTACCTCGTCATTAATTTATAAGGTTTATTAATATTTAAATCCTATTTTGGTTTTGACATCTGGTTTGTGGATTTTCTTTGATTTTTTTTTTCATATTAAAAACCCTGTTTGTGTTTTTTTTGACATTTGTTTTGAGGCTTTTCTTTAATTTTTTGCAAATGCTTTCACATTTAAAATTCGTTTTGAAATATATTAAATATTCAAGTAGATTGTAAAAAAACCTACTGAGATGTTCTCATTTTTTAGAGTTACGTTGATTTGGGACCCTAAAATTTGCTGATTAATTATTTGTTTGTATTATAATTTTGTATTTTTCAAGAAATCTGTTATAAGGTACTAAATTTTTTCTATCTTCCTCGCAACCTACTTACCTTGAAGTGCTCTATATATTCAACTAAATAAATATCAGTGTGAATATTTGAAAGGGCTCGTAGTAACAATATGTGACACATTTCTTACATTATCACGCACATTCTCATGATATACGGCCTATAATCACAACCTGTTTTGTGATATATTGTGTGTAACGTTTGAAAAAAAAAATGTTATGCTTAGAAACTGTTGTCAGTAAATGAAATTGGCGGGAATAGGATTTTTTTTAAAACTGACTCGCTATAGGGAAGTTTGACTCTGAACTTTTGAAGAAATTTGTGACATTTTTTTTAAAGTGAAACTTTTATTACATCGTCTCAAACTTTTTCGTCTGCGTGTTGCATGTCGCGTGACGGTGACGTGAAGGCGCTCGTCAGAGCGCCTTTCACGTCTATTATCGTTTATTTATATTAATTAATTACCCAAATATACACTTTATTTTTGTAAATAAATACCGTAAAAACATGTAGAAAAAACATGTAGAAAAACACCCCCAGACGAGGGATCGAACCCGCCCCGACCTTGTGTTATCGGTAGTGCGGTTTACCGATGCACCACGAGGGCCGTATGTATAATCGTCTAATTACCGTCCTCTTTACCAATTTCGACACATTTTCTAGGATCGGGTTTGTTTGTTTGTTTGCTTTTTACATACATACATATACGTACGTACGTATTGCAGGCGGAGAAAAAAAAAATTATATTATTTATAAATTGTGTTTTTATAAATTGTGTTTTTTGAAAATTATATTTAAGTACGAATTACATACTAATAAAATAATGAAATATCAATAATATTTTTCGATCTTACCGACAGAATAATAAATATATGTAAAGAAAACGTTAAGATGTTTTCTTTAATATGTTGTTCTGCAATGCCATCTATTGACATTTGCACAACAATAATGATTGATTGAAAACTCTACTAGTAACTGCTTTAGTCATAATTCGATAGATGGTGTTGTAGGGCCGTACTATCTAGAACATTAAACAAAGAACATGGTAGAACTAGGGAGTGTGTAATAAAATGTAAGGGAATTGAGAACCTCCATAATATAAATACTTTAATCGTCGTTTTTCTATTTACAGGTATTGTACCTAATAATATTTACCTAGCATATTGTATATGGTGATGTGATTTATGTTAAATAAAAACAAATTCTATTTACAGAGCAACACGTGGTATTTCTATTTATTGGTTCGTAAGTTCCCATTTCCCAGAGAAAAAACATTATATATATACTAATATATACTATGTACTAACATATTATATTAGAAACATATACTTAATTTTTTGCAGTGATAAACTGTAATAAAAGCAAAGCAAACACACATTGACTTCGTGTTAGTTAACAACGCCATCTGCTGGAATAGAAATTTCATGAAAATCGTTGGAGCCGATTCCGAGATTCCAATTTTATATATATATATATATATATATACACAAGAATTGCTCGTTTAAAGATATAAGATAAGATAGTGCTCTTTATATATGTATTTGTCACATTTTCATAATAAATCGAAATATCATATTTACTGGAGGAAAAAATATCGTTTTGTTTTGTAAAGATCCTTTGTTGTAATGTTGTTAACGTTTAATAGGTGTCGCGTTATCCCTAGTGCCGTAGCTGGAATACTTGTCGATTCGGGCGACATCTATCGATATAATACGATATTACGGCAGAATCATCAATAGTAGCAACCTAGTAGCGCCATCTAGGAATTATTGTCGTGACCACGTAAAATAAAAAACATTTATGAAACCCTATTAACAAATACTAGATGGCAAGTAAATTAAAATAGCCCTTATCGCACAATCCCCTGAAAGCCGGTGACGTCCGGTTCGAAAACGAAGCCAAAGCAAACTTTTAAAAAAATTGCTGTGAAGTAACTGTTTTACACTGTTGCACTCTAAAAAAATATAAATGTTAATCATTTTATCAGAATCATCAATTTAAAAAACTTACTAACTAAATTATTGAAAAAATATTTTGTTTATGTATATTTAAAAAGTAGATTTAAAAATCAATAACCCAAGACTCAATTTTAAAAGTTTCACTTTTACGGTGGTTTCATAAAACCACACAATATTTTTTTTGTAAATTTTATATCGAATTTAACGCCTTTTATACAATAATGTGTAGTGCAGATGAATAGGGCGGCAAAACCTTTTGACTCGTACGGATTCAACCGAAGATTTCTCCACCCGCATAGTAAATAAGTAGCTTTAGTTGTCATATTTAATAAAATTGAGAATCTACTACGTTGTTTGACTGGTGAGACAGTGTTTTCAAGTCATGTCATGGCTTATTTCCATTAATTGTTTGAACAATTTTCTTCATAACATCACTTCACAACTTTTTCTACCCGAAGGTGTAGGTAGCGGCTGTTATGCCTCGTCTCGCCGTTGTGTTTACGTCCCAAATGGAATAGGTGGCAAAACTATTGCGATACCGGGTACAAATATTTTTCACATATAACTTCCGAAAAGAACTTCGAAAAGTCATTGGTGTGAGCCAGTGTGAGGATTCGATCCCACGACCCTTAGATTTAGAAGCGAGTGCTCGAACACTGGACCACCGAGACCTCTAACATTCTTCTAGAGCATATTTAATTATTCTTAATTAACAAAATTGGTACATAAGATGGACATTTTATTATTAATTTATCATTCTCTGCCTATTTTTATTTATTTTTATTCTCTGCCGGTTTTATTTCAATTTTGCCATTAAAATTACTCACCAATTTCGTGGAAGCAAACATTAATGGAGACAATATAACAGTACCTTTATCACCGGTTAGTAAATATAAGCATTTATTATTAAATATAAATATTTCATGAATTACAAAATTGTTATTACCTCAATATGATGTTACGATTTCTGAAAATTAAACAACCTTTGTGTTTCAACAATTTGAGGCTCCCAGAAAATCAATAGCTGCGTATCGCATGTCGATCTGCTAAAACGTTAGGTACACATACATACTTCTGCAGTCTGAACTTCCCAATTTCATACGAGCAAACTCAATAAAATTTCATTGTTTCCTTGTATTGATGTTCGGGTACATGGACGAATAATATTGATTTAGAGAACGGCATTGCGTTCTTTTTAATGTGTATGTTCTTTCACAGGCTATAAATGAGGTCAGTATAATAAACACTAAAGATGAACACACTACAGAACTATTTGTCGATGATATCCGGATGCCAAAACTATATTACACCTATCTATACATATAAATCGTATATCATCATCATTTCATCATTACATGCACTTATATGTTTATATCTTCTCAGCAGAGCCCTGGAGCGGGAGGCCCCCGCAAGGTCTCGCGACCAAACGGGGGCCTCGTACGGGCCATGGACCGCACGACGCCACCGTAGAGGCGGCGAACTCCCTCTCCCGGTCTCCCGAGGTTGGGCAGCAGGCGGTGCAACGCGCCTGCCCCCCGTCGCGCTCGGGGGACCATCTTCACGAAGTGCTCCTCGAAGCTACAGTGGCTGTGCACGATGACGCCGAGGTACTTCATGTACCTGCCCACCGGGACAGCCGCGTCACCCACCTGGATCCGCGAGGACAGTAGTTCCAGGCCGCGAGTGAGCCGGTGGAACCATAGTGCCTCACTCTTGTGAGGCGCCACCTACAGGCCCAGCCCGTGGAGGGGAGGGTCCCGAAGGCGTTGACGATGTCTAGCGACACCGTCACGGAGTGTGGTCCGACTGAGACGGAGGAACCGAGGGACCGCCCTGGACCCTAGGGAATAGTACGTCCACGACTCTCCCCACAACTTCCGGGTCTAGGGATTCCGTCAACGTAGGGACCCATGGGGTCAGCTTGCCCAGTACCATTTTCTACGGGCGTCCCCATGGGTCGCTGTTCAGTCCCTCGACGAACTCGTTCCAGGACCGCTCGCGAGCCGCAGCGATAGCGACGCATACGGCATGCGCGGCGGCCCCGTATTCCCGTCTGGCTCTGAGAGCCTCCTCGGCCGTGGTTCGCCTTCTTCTGCGGGCTCTTTTGTACCGGCGGCAGGCGACAAAAGCGGCCCTGCGAAGCCGCTCTACCTCCTCGCTCCACCAGTACACGGAGCCCCGCTGGGGCGGCCCGACTCGCGGCATCGACGCGTCGTAGATCGGCGTCATCGTGTCGCGCAGCCAAGCCGCTTGCGCCTCGGGATCGGGCGATCCTGCTCTCTCCGTCCAGTCCGCGACGCTGGCGGCGGCCACGACCATGTCTCGGTTGAGCCGCTTGAGAGACCAGCGCCTCGGAGGGCCGCTAGTCTGGCGCAGGCGGCTAGGGTGGCGGAGCGACACATCCAAGAAGATGTGTCGGTGGTCAGATAAGTTGACCACCTCCTCCGCCACCCGCCATCCTGTCACTGCGGCGGCCGCCGAGGGAGTCGCCCACGATAGATCGACGATCGACTCCTCCTGCCACCGCACGCAGGTGCTGGCCGACCCCCGGTTGAGCAGCCGGCTGTCGAGCCCTGCCGCCCACTCCAGAAGTGTCTCCCCCCTGACGTCGTCCCGGGTGTCTCCCCACTCCCTCCAGTGGGCGTTGAAGTCACGCAGGACGAATACCGGATCGAGGCCGCAGTTGAGGGAGATGTAACAACCCACTACGACCGTGGATCCTCACTCCACGGCGACGTAGCCTAGACCTTTCCATAGGAGGGAGCAGTAACTCCCTTCTGCCCAATAGATTTCCACCGAGCCCGTGACGTCCCCGAACAATCGCGGGTGGACGGGGACGCGGTAGGGCTCAGCGACCACCGCTAGGGCAACCGACCACTCTACCAGCGTCTGCGCAAGTAGGTCTTGCGCAGCGCGGCAGTGGTTTAGGTTGCCCTGGAGGAATCGGGGGCGGAAGTCCGTGGTTATTGGACCTCCATCGCGCCCGCCTGTCCCCTAACGGGGGAGGGTGGCCTAGCGGCCGCCGCCTTCCTTTTGGAGCATTTCTTGCCCCCCATCCGGTGATCCGCCCTGCAGCCCAGGTCCGAGCAGACCGGACAGCGAGGAGCGGCGGCGGATTCGCTTCCGCGGCGGCCCGCTTGTGCCCCAGAGGAGGCATCTTCCCCATACCTGGGAAGAACCTATTCATCACCTCGGACTGAATAAAGGCTAAGACCTGGCCTATGTCCGGGGTGGCGGAAGGCTGCTGCGGCGGAGCCTACACGGATTTCGCGGGGGCCGCGCCGGCCTTCTTCTTCTTTTGCGCAGGCGGCGGCGCTACCTGGGGAGAAGAGTTCCCCCGGGATGTCCCCGCCGCCTGCGATTGAGGCGGCCAAACTAGTCGCCATCTCGGCCATTTTTGCACGAAGCTCTTCATTTTCCTTAGCGACTCGTTCTCGCTATTGCGGGACTGCGTCTGAGCGCAGAGGTCTGCTATGCCGTCCCTGATTGGAGCTAGGCTCGTTCGGACGACCTTGGCGAGGTCAGATGTCAGATGAGCTCGGCGCCCCAACTTCTACGGCGAGTTCCGCGGCGACAGTAGTCCTCTTTTTGCTTCCTCTTGTGTCGACGGGGCTCCACGGCTTGCGCTTACGCGCCCGCACCTCCCGTCCACTAGAGGCCTCTGAGGCAGCGGAGGCGGCGGACATAGCGCTGTCCGCCGCCTCCGCGTCGTCGGTCGTGATTCTTGTCTTGGGACGAGGCGAGTCCGGTCACTTGAGCCGTGGCAGGAGATCGCCCTGCTTCTCGACCTGGTCCATCCTATTCCTGGAGGAGGAACGGGAACGGCCCGAGCTGGGCTGGCCCCCCTCCGACACTCCATCCCTCCAAAAGCGACCTGGTACGGTGACGCCTGATGCGTCGGTCGCGTCCGCAGGGCTGCCCCCAACGACAGCTTAGCAGTTTGTGCCCCCCTCAGATACGGTGGTACCTACTACTGACTCTTCTTAGTAATAATACAGGCCACATAGAAAACTAGATAATGTCGACAGAATTAGATTAAATTTTAATTCAATTATTGTCTCACCTTCCTCATATTAGACAATATGGACCTTTACTGCTTAATAATATTGTTTTTGTAAATGAATTATGAACTATTGGTCCCTGAAGAATAATTTTCACATTTATGTAGGTATATGTAAAATTGAGTATCTATAGGGCAGATAAGCATTGGTTGATAGATTAAATATTATTTTTTAATATTTTCTCCATTTTATTTATTTATTAAATTTATGATAAAACGTGAGAGAAGCCATAAAACCAACAAGATTCCAACCAGCCATTGAGGTATGCAAGAATTATATGTTGTGGCACACAGTTCATTCTGCCTATCCCAGTAGAGATTAAGCATGAAGTTCTGTTGTTTTTTTTTTACATTATAACAGCAAATTATTTCAGTATACCTTTTAAGCTATATACCTGGCACAGACATCGAGAGTTAAATTCTCTATGTCTGCGCCGGGTGTGTTGGCTATATAGCTGTGTAGACTTACAGTTTAGTAAGTACTTGCATAGAGTAGTGCATACTTTAGAAACATTACTAAACACTTATCGGAACCTGAGACCGCCAGACTAACAATATATTATCGGATACTCGTATGATATAAAAACCCAAACTTTCTACTTCGTGAGTGATAAATTATAGCGTGGAAAATTAATTAAAACTTGCGTTTCTTGCTCACAGATATCTTTTGTGAGCAAAAAGCGGTCTGGTTTGCTGATAAAATCACAATGTGTTGTTATGGCCGCGGGACGGAGCTTATTCCTCTTTGTTATGAGTTTCAAAGGATTTAACGGGATCTATTTTCTTTTCGTCTATTTTATTTTTGACCAAGGACTAATTTCATTTAATTACTATGAAATGATGGTATCTTTCTTATACTTTTCATAAAATATGGTTACTGTTTAGATCTCAAATAATTTAATGATCATCGTGAATATATATATTCCAATAGTATCTAGTCCTCGATTTATATAAAAATAGATTTCAATCTCAATGGTCCAGTGGTCGAGCACACGGCTTCTGATCCAGAGGTCTGGGTTCGAATCCTGACACTGGCGCACACCAATGACTTGTTTTCGGAAGTTAAGTGTGAAAATATCGATGACTGGAAAACTTTGTTCCCCGTATGGCAATAGTTTCGCCACTCATTTGGGACGTTTACATAACGGTGAGACGAGGCTTAGCAGCCGCCGCCTACCCCTTTGGGTAACAAAGACGTGAAGTTATGTTATGTTATATTAATCTCTTTATTATCAACGGGCGTCATGATCGCTAAAACCAACTGCGGAATTAAGGTCAATTGGTTCGAGCTCCACTCTTTTCTAAAGTCATTATAATCATGGGGAAAGAATCAGATTATCAATTCGAATTAGATTTTGAAGCGTTTTTTTAATCGATAGACGGGGTCAACGGGGTCGATTGTAAGTATAATTTAGTAAAGAAAAAGTGATAACTTTTCTTAATTTTTAATTTGAAACATTTATATGTATATAATAATTTTTTTTTATTTTAAATATTAATTGTAAACCCTGTAAAATTTTGATGCGGAACAAAGTTCGTGGGGTCAGCAAGTTAAACATAAATTAAAATCAACACTCACAGCTTTTGCGGTCTCTATACAATTAAGACCCTTTTCGTGAATAGAGTTACAAATATCTCAGTTAATAAATAATTAAGATAAAAGACGTTGATAAAGTACTTAATTAATGCTGGTGTTTTGAAATAAAGTTACTTAATTTAAAAGATGCTCTTTATATCTGGAAAAACTCGTGAAAAATAGAGAGTGCCCGAGCCATTAATCTTAAAACTTCTGTAATCGCCTGAAAGTGCCGAGGTTGATATAAATTTTTAATGTAATGACTCAGTACGGTGACCCCGAAATAGTATAAAAAAACTCTTTGTAGAACCTTTTTATCAACAGTGGTGTAGAGCCACGTAGATCGCTCCATGAATGGGCTGACTCGACCAGTGAAATACCACAACCTCTTTGAATATCGAGGTAAAGTAGCTTTTACCGCGTTTCGCTCGGTGAGAGAGGTATCCGAGGCCCAACCCTTTCCAGCTCCACCGATCTCATCCATATCCCATTATAAAGGCCGGCTACACAACTGTAACTGTACGTGTGAGTCCATGGGCAGCGTTTGTTGCTCACCGTCAGGTGACACGCCTGCTCGTTTGCCTCACTATAGCAAAAAACAAAACCATAGACCATTCGAGGATATACTTTAAAAAAAATTGTTGTAAGAGAACCTTGAGGCATGATTTTCACACCCCTGTTTCTTGTCACAAGTCTTAAGGCATGGTAAGTGCAAATAACAGTAGTATTATTTATAAAGACAACTACGGATGTACACTTATACTTAGACACTAAATTCACACCCTTATCGATAGTGTACGATAGTGACTTCTCAGCTTATTTTAACTATATTGTTACCTCTTTGGACCAAGCTATCGAGACTCATTACATTGATAAGATAGATGGTTTATATCAGGGCCAATATTTAATCACCTCTTAAGACACCCTCAGGAAAAAGACGATCCTATTTCAATGGAGCTGTACCACGCGCCATCACTTAGCTTTAGTTGAACTTATAGAGATATTTAATTGTCATATACAAAGATAAATGGCAGTTATTTTAAATTAAAGTGCTTATCGGAGAAACGCCTTTAAATAGCTTGGAATAAATAATTCTTTTGAAAAAAAAGAAGATTTAAAATTCTTCATAAAATGGAAAAAAAGTCAACGTCACTTCTTATCTGTACCTAAATAGGTAGCTACTGTCACGAAAGCAGATGTTTTCAAATAACTGCGTAAAGATTTATTAAGACTTGAAAATTAAATAATAATAATAACTTGGACACAATACACCCTGCGCCCTCTAGTTCCAAGTTAAGCAACTAAACTAAATGCTTTCCGAAATCCCACAGATTCATAGCAAATATAGGGTTGTCAATATTTGATTATTTAGTCTGGCTTGACTCGTTCTTTACTCAACATCAAGTCATTTTAATACTTTTGAAGGAAGAATCCATGGACTTTTCACTGGAGAAATTAAGAAAATAACTCAAAGTGAAACTGATGGATTATATTGAATCGAATTTTGCTGCTATATCTAAAATACAAACTATTAGAAAAAAATGTGTCACCTCTGTCTGCCTCTTAACTTAATTTTTCGCTTTATAACCAGATGTAACTTGCTATAACGGGTCATATCATAAATTATTATTTGGTATGAATTTCCTATAATGTGCCTACATATTATATGTTCATGCAGTGAGCTCTACTAAAGATTTTATCGAACTGTGTCTGCGGAATGCACCAAGTGGCCCTATAATTGGCAGTGCGGCGTTCCGCACGTACCGACCGAATATCTAGGAATACCTAGATTAAATTAACCACTTCAGCTATCGTAGTACGAGACTCCAGTCTCAGTAGTTCAATTATTTTCTGTGTTGACCAATCTATACCTCTATATTACTATAAGGGTAAATATTACGGTCATATACCGAAGGACAGTAGTTATGAATTATTAAAAAACAAAACTTTTTACGCCACGCATTTCACGGCATGGATGGGCAGGCTCGACCGGTGAAACACTTCTATCACAAACTCTCAGAAAGTCAACGTTAATTGGCACATGTCACATTTCGATCGGTGAGAGGGTTATCCAGATGACCACTCCTCTTCCATTTTCTTTTCACCGGACACCTTATTCTTTCTTAAAGGCTGTAACGCAACTATAACACTATCTGTGTAGCATGTGCCCATGGAAGGCATTAGTCCCTTTCCTCCGCGTGAGCCGGTTGGTCGTTTGCCCCATATCTAAAAAACGGTCTAAAATCTTTTGTCTTGCACATGCAACTATGTATGTTGGTTTGTTTTTTGTATTTGGTATAAGGTTTCAATGCAAACGAAGAACTCATACACAACACATTACTTAAAAAAAGTAAGTAACGTTGGCAATATTGTACTTCAGTATTTTTTCGTTATTATCAAGTAGTCGAAGTAATTGGACGCTATTAGTCAAAGTTAATTGCATGTAATAATCATTATTTCTGTAGTCTGAAGATTTATGTTAAGATAGGGACCGTATATAAACATAATAAGTCCCCTGTCTTAACTCCTAAAAAAAGTTTTTTTAACAACGGTAGAGCCAAGCAGTTCGTTATTCGGTTCGACCGGTGAAATACCACGACCTCTCAGAAGATCGACGTCAAGTGGCTCAGCCGCGTTTCATTCGGTGAGAGAGGTACCCGGAGGCCTAACCCCTTTCCCCGTCCTTTCCTATCCTACTCCCTTAAGGTCGGCAACGCAACTGTCACACTATATGTGTTACAGGTGTCCATGGGCGGCGCTAGTGACTTACCATCACGTGAAACGCCTGCTCGTTTGCCCTCCTATCCCATAAAAAATATCTCACAGATATGTCCAGTTTGGTAATAACAATTACTGAGTCAACTTGCACATTGAATTGATTAAAACTTTCTATTGTAAAATTGGCTGTGTGGCGCCGGCGTAGAATACCGCCACCCCATCTCTTCCCGTGGGTGTCGTAAAAGGCGACTAAAGGGAAAATCTAGAAGAATGGGCAGCAGCATTCTCTCTCAAGACAATACAGCCTACTGCGATCGCCAACCCGCCTGCCAAGCGTGGCGATTATGGCAAAAACCCCCCATAATTGCGTGGACCGGCAGTTGTGGCGCTCTATGGGGGAGGCCTATGTCCAGCAGTGGACCTCAAAAGGGCTTATGATGATGATGATGATGATTGTAATAATATTCTTTACACGTCATTACGTAAAAGTTTACAGAAATCATTCATACTTCCTTTTCTAGCTGTATTACTGAAAGAAAATATTCATACACCAAACACACACAAACCGAAAACACTGAAAATACTATAGTTACGTTTTCAAGTGTTTGGCTAATTAACAGCGTTGAATTGAGGAAAGTCTATTCAGAAATATTTTAAAAAAAGCTCTTCACCGCCACCATATCAGGTGAGTAGCTTTTAACCGATACTTAAGTGTATTAAAAAAGTGTTTTATATCTATTTTTATGCTGTCGGATTTTGCCGTTTGATGTTTGAATAGTTTGTGATATGTCCATTCAAAAGGTATGGGGTTGTACATATTCTAAAAGCTGAGCTTGAACTATCCTTTTATAGATAGACGAGCGAGCCGAATGTATAAATATAAAATAAATAATGTTTCGAATGTCTATTTTTTTTTTTCATTCATATACTGAATTTTCGTTTGACTATAAATAAATAAAACTAGGTATATTTTCGGCTTTTTTTACAATATGTAGGCTTTATAGAATGTATCAACATAGATTAAAACCACAGTAAGCTTGCATTAATATTACTTTCTATCTATCTATGACATGTCACAAAGAACACAAAATATCCAGAACTTTTGGATGCCTTTGTAGGGTGTTTAAATATTGTTTTCACATGAACAATTTAAAAATACACGATGTTATAATTACTTAATTTTATGCCAAGTCTCATAGTGGATAGGCAGAGAGAACAGAAAGAGGTTTTTTACACACCTCACTAGCTTCTTCGGCTTTCATAACACGCTCGTCGGGTTTTAAAACTTATAACCTTCTGAAAAGATATGATCATATTTTTAACAAAAATCTAACTCTCGTCTCTCTATTCGGATACCTAAAATGTTTTAAATATAACCGAATAAAAATTAACGTAACAAGACAAAATTAAAATGTTCACGTAGCAAATCAGGCACGTGACAGGATAGAAAAAGGCGTGAAGTTACGTTTTGTTCCCATAAAATTAAAATGCTTACGTAACAAAATTTCGGGTTAAACTTTCCGTTATCACATGCCAATTAGATTTAAATTCAATTATGAAGCTTATGAAATTTAATTCGTCTAAAACAACGTACCCTCATCACAAAGTGTATATGTACTTAGTCATGCCATAAATATTGTAACAAAGAAAAAAATTTTTTTTAATTGCAAATAACATTTACCTATTACTTTTACAGTGTGTTACTTTAATACATAAATATAAAACGATATAAAATATAAAAAGCTTATTCGAAGTGGTCTCCATTGGCTGCAATACAGGCCTTTAAACGTTGAGGCCAGTTATCAATAGAAACACGCACTCTTTCCATGGGAAAATTCTTCACTGCCAATCGTATGAATTGTTTTAGGGACTCTAAATTATTATGACGTTTAGAGCAAGCCGTACTCTCTAAAACTGACCACAAATCATAATCCAGTGGATTAAGATCGGGACTAGACGACGGCCAGTCTTCAGCTCTAATGAAGTCCGAAACGTTCGCTTCCAACCAAGATTGCGTGGACCGAGCTTTATGACCCGGTGCCGAGTCTTGCTGGAAGGACTATACTTCGTTATTGAACATGGTGTTGTTAAGGGGCTTGACTACCTTTTCAAGAATGGTATCTTGATACACTTGTGCCGATGTTTTGATACTTTTTTCACAAAAATATGGCTCAGTCACTCCTTCACAGCTAACACCCCACCAAACCATCACTGAAGTCGGATAATGCCCACGTTGCACTCTGTCAACTAATTGGGAAGCTTCCTTAGAGCTTTGAGCATAAATACGGTCATTTTGTTTGTTAAAATGTTGCTCAATTGTAAAAACTTTTTCATCCGTAAACAATATTTTTCTGTGACCTCCCTTTGCGTACCGCTTCAGTAGTTGTTTAGACTTTAACACCCTATTCTTTTTTAAATTATCAGTTAATAAATGACCAGTGCGCCTCTTATAGGCTGCAAGTCCTAAGTCATCTTTTAAAATACGCGACATTGTTCTAGGTGCTATCTTCATCTCCCGAGATAAAATCTTTTGCTTGTGGATAGGATTTCTTCGATAATCTTTCCCCTACTGCTTTGACCACCTTTTTCGTACGAACACTACGTGGACGGCCAGGTCTTTTTCTGTCACAAACAGAGGAGGTCTCATTGTACCTATTAATAGCCCGGTACACAAACATTTGATTAATACCAAGTGTATGGAGAGTTTTAAAAATGGCATTTGGCGCCATACCTACTCTGTGTAATGCAATCACAGCGATTCGGTCTCTTTATCACCCCACTCCATATTAATATCGCAAAATATTGTACAATGTATTGGCGCCAAAACGAGAAAACATAATGAACAATCGTATAAAAATGACAGATTCCAAATTCAAATGTAATATTTTTTTTTGTTTTTAGTTGTAACAGTATTTATGGCCAGAGTAAGTATAATGTAACGCAAATATCTTTACAAAACCTTTCTACGCTAAAGTGAATACTTACAATAATCGATCCTCGTTTAGTGTTCTTGTAAAAGAACATAAATCATTTTAACGACTGCTCTAACAATATATTCTCATTAGCATAGAGCCTTATAGATTACCTAATAATAGGAGGTGGGTACCTGACACAGTTCTGAAAGTTTTGAAAGGTATGGGCAAGTTTTTTAGCTGTAGTTATATGTATGTTTTTAGTTATTAATAGTATGTATAAGAATCGTAGCTTATGACGTTCTGTTCTCTCTGCCTACCTTGCAAAGGATTTAGCACGAAAATCATTTCGTATATTATGACTGGAAGTTGTTCTAAGAAAATATTCTTAGATTATCAAGTAAAAAAATGCTACCAATATTTACATTTACCAGTGTCCAGGCAGTTATGAAACCTTGAGAGTTTTTAACGCAATGTTTGACACTTCTATAGCTTTATAAAAATGTTTAAGATGAATTGATCAATTATTATTAGTAATAAACTTTCGAGTATTATTGTATAAAAGTTATCTCATGCCTTGTAGCATTTCAAAGACCAAAAGTTGAGCTTGCTTCAAATCTTGCTTGTCCAGTGTTAGTGTTAGTGGAGTTGCTTAGAGGAGGACTTGGAGGACTTAGATTATAAATACCCTTTTCTTTCAGAAACTACGCTAGCGTAGACGCAGGTAATAGCTCGTATATTAATATGTTCAATAAAAGCAAGACAAAGCAGGACTCTAGCAGACTGGTAACGTATCAGTTCTGAGAAAATAAATTCGATTAATCATACTTTATCATCATCAAATTATTATAACCTGAAATAACATTATCCTACCTTGCCAAATAGAACTATTACGTTTGATAATTACAGTTAAATCTGATTTAGTATCACGATATATAAAATACGAAATTCTTAATCCGCCGCAAACAAAGAAATAGCGTCAAATATTGTTATTGACACTCAGTCCCCCCTCTCTCTCCAGGATAGGTAACAATCGTTTCCTATACAACACTCCACAATCTAATTCACATTTCCCCCACAGTATAGTTTACGTGACATCACAAATTACAGTTCAGGATTACAACTTTACGATGTAACCTTCAGCTAAATCGGATAAATGGCCCTAAGTATCGACCTTTGTGCTTTAACCTCTTTGGATAACGTTAAATATTAAATGGTTTGTTATGAGTGCGTGCCCTAATTTTCACGAGTTCTGTTGTTTGTTGGTTAGTTAGTCCCTAGAGAATTGTAAATATTCTAAGTAGTTAAGCTACTGATAATGTTATTTTATGGAATTAAATATTAGTTGCATAAACCGTTCTTGTATATATCATAACACAATTTCTAGGATTTGATATGTTAATGAAACCACACAGGTACAGATTTTGTTTACATTTTGCAGCCAGACAATTGAAATATGGTAATATTTGATGTTTACTCATTATCTAAAACAACCACACAACGGTGCATGTATCGCTACATATTTCCCGCTGAAACACAAAAAAGGTTATTGAAATAAGAACTGTGCTTTATTTGCAACTGCATGCCAAATTACTAGGATAGGCTGTTTTCACTGAATATTAAAATGCAAAAAAAAAACATCGTTCTATATCTAAACGATTTAAAATAGCATTTATTCAAGAGTGAAAATTCGATGGATTTTTATCCAGCATTTTTTTTTTTTGTAATGGAATGTATACAAAAAGTCTACATTTGGTGATCCAATAGGATTCCTACGACGGCAAACCTCATTTAACGCTAACACTTGACTGCTAAAATAAAACGCTGAAAGGTCACACACGTAACGGACCCGTCTCATTCATAATTCAGATGCGCGTCGTTGTAACACTAGGGACCAACAACTTTATAAGTAGTGGTAGAGCCAAGCAGTACGCTGCATGAATGGGCCGGCTCGACCGGTGAAATACCACGACCTCTCAGAAGACCGACGTAAAGTGGCTCATGCCGCGTTTCGTTCGGTGAGAGAGGTACCCGGACGCCCACCTCCCTTCCCTATCCTTTCCTATCCCCTATCCCTTAAAGGTCGGCAACGCAACAGTAACACTATATGTGTTGCTGGTGTCCATGGGCGGCGTTGGTTGCTTACCATCAGGTGACACGCCTGCTCGTTTGCCCTTCAATCCCATAAAATAAAAAAAAAAAAAAAAAAAAACTGGCGAAGTGTTTGACACTTTTAGACCTAACAATATGTATATTTAGTTCAGATTCAAGTAACTTGTATATTTTACGATTATTTGCTACGGGTTCGAAACACTGTATCTAATTGTTGGCCTAGCGATAGAGGGTTTCGATTCCGAAGCGAGTACATACAGATTTCAAAAGACTACGTGATCAAATATTGTGGCACACAAATTACATTTTAGAAGTTTTATGAGTTAATTTATCGACGATCGAAGAAATTATAGCAGTAACATGTAAATAGTTAACGGATTATGTTTATTTGCAAGACTTAATTATTATATTATTATATACAAATAGAAACACTACGAAATTAATTATCTACAGGTCTACTGGTAATATGACAAGAAATCTGTCACCATTGCTACGCTAAATGGAAATGCTAAATTATAGAACCCATCATTATGTCGTCCCAGCCGTGTCCGGCGACGGCGACCCCTGCTAGTCAACCTGGATCATTTCTGTTATGGCCTCTGATGTGGCTAGCAAAACCAAACTTCGATTTAAAAGTTCGACCACACGGCACACAAAAGAGTTGTCCAGACGAATTGTATGTGTAATTGTAGGAGGACTTCGCTCGAGTCTTCCGTTCGTGGCGCTTTAAGTCAAGTTCTTCCAGACGTTTGGTCTCATATAGGTTCACTCTATTGTGAACAATGTGGCGCCATTTGGGACCAATACGAATACCAATACTAATACCGTATTGGTCCCCAAAGAACCCACCACTGTAATCACGAGAGACCTTCGTCATTCGCTTTATAATTTCCTTAAAGAGTACAAGTATTCGGACACCATATTGTCCCCTAGAGTTTCAACCTCAAAAAGATCATAGAAAATTATGACCAATATGGTTTTAGTACGCTTGCCCTGCTAGGAAGATATGAGTGCGCCAGTAGCGTCCTCCACTAAATGTCCTCCCATCCTCTCAGGTAAAGAGATATGTATCATTCGGTCTCTTTCCGATAATAATATTTTATGTTAACAAATAATAACTGCTTACATTACGTATACCTTCTGATCAAATTACTATATAGGTTAAAAGGCTTCATATATCCAATATCATCTCGGCGGAAGCTCGCCTGAGTATATATTTTTATTAAACACGGGATTATTCAACTCCGTTATTTATTTATAGGTTTTCCAAAGCAACCCTATTGAATAAGAGCAAGGAAAGGATGAAGCGAATTGAGAATGAAAGCTTATATGTAACTGGTTGGTGCCCGCAGCTCCATCTGCGTCGACTTTCTAATAACAGCGACTTTTTCTAGCAGACGTCAGATATTAGTGAAATAAAGTCAAGACAATGCTTAAAACTTGAGCCCGTTAAGCTCTTCAATATGAAAAGAAAATTAATTTATAATTACCGAGGACATACAAAAGTAAATACAAACAAAAATCAATTGCAATGGGTGTTGTTACTTTACATTCGATGAGCTTCGAGTTGCGCTAGTAAAACTACCGACTATTGAGTCGTGGTCAGCCGATTCGTTTTAAATCCAGGAAATATGTATGTTTGTATGGTGTTTGGGCACTTTTGTATACATTATTTAAAAATGTATTTAGCAAACTGAAGTATATATTATATGTATCTATATGTTTTTGTTGTCTAGTGTTATGAAAATATAGGCTTAGCTTAGAAGACTAGAGGGCGCAGTGTATTATTGGATTAGATTAATTATAAACAAATACATGATGAACGTATTATATTTACTACAAAAAAATAAGAAAAGTACATTGTGTTAATTCTCTGAAACTTTATCGAAGTTTATTATAAGTTATATTGATATGCGGCTCCGTAGAGAAAATTGAGTTGAAATTGGTTCAGCCTCTATCAGTGACGACCTATCTTGATATATTCTATTCGTACATTTTCCATATAGAATGGTTGTTTATGCATTTTTAGAGAAAGTATTATTTGGCCTTAATATGTTGGTGTATTTAGTATTTATGTAGTCATATGTTCTGTCAGAACATGGTTTGAAAAGGATATTTGGTACATGATTTTATTTGCCGGTTCCCCGATTGGCTGGTTTTTCTTTTAATAGCACTTAAACTTAAAATCGGACCAC
Source organism: Euproctis similis (assembly GCA_905147225.2). Classification (NCBI taxonomy): domain Eukaryota; kingdom Metazoa; phylum Arthropoda; class Insecta; order Lepidoptera; family Erebidae; genus Euproctis; species Euproctis similis. The sequence goes on along the minus strand of LR990112.1, from coordinate 15,532,904 downwards.
TGTTGGTTATTTGGATGTAATTTTGAATAGAAAGTTTAATGGCGAAATCACAGAGTGACTAATTAATAATAATAATAATATCTTGGACACAATACTACGCCCTCTAGTTCCAAACTAAGCAACTAAATGCTATAGATACTAGATAACGGATATTAATACATATTTACTTTTATTTTGTAATTAGTTATAAATGCATTTCCTCTTCTTCAAAATCGTGTGAGGAAAATCGTCTATAAATATTATTGACCATTTCAAAACTAAGTCAAAACCAGAAAATACGAAATCAAAAAACTATGTATAGAATTGCATTACATTTACATGCGTTTAATAAATCGACTGTGAACCCTATTTTAATAGACAGTAATGGCTTTTACGGAATTTGTACACCAAATGTACCATGTATTTACAAAACCTCGAAACAATTAAAAACATTATCCACCTTTATCGTTCAGTAGGTTAGGCAAATCAATAAATAAGTTCATCAAACAACAATATCCGTTGAATCTGTAAATATGTATTTTTTAGCATTTAATACAACGCTAAAATAAATAAATAAATTACATGATAGGATAAATCCAACATAATTAAATTCATTAAAGTTTCACGGTCGAAGTCTCCCAGAGCAGTATCTGGAGCTTTCCTTCTCATCTGCTAATGAGATTAAAATTTGATTATACGGTTGATAAAATTATATTTATCTACTTGCAATTTTAGTTTACTTAAAAAATATATTTTTACAGTTGTATGAATTTATTAGCTGGGTTTTTATTTAGATATCGTCGTAGAAATTTGCTGAGGCAGAAAAGGCTTCCAAAAAGTATTACTTTTTATTACTACTCGACTCGTATATCTTGGATGCGCTTTTAGCAGAGATAGAAGGTACTCCGCGGATGTAGAAAGATGAGTGGCGATAGGAAATAGCGTAAACGGAGCGTTGGGCAGATTCCTGGGCGCAAAAAACATTAGCAGAAAAGCCCAGTTAGCAATCCACAATGCAGTCCTGATCCCTACGCTAACTTATGGAAGCGAGAGCTGGGTATGGCAGAGTGTGCATGAAAGTAGAATAAACGCGGTAGAAATGAGGGATCTACGCAAAATCTGCGGAGTGACTCTCGCTGACCGCTTAGAAAATAAGGTTGTAAGGAAGGAAGTTGGCTTGAAAGAGAGTGTCGTTGTAAAAGTAAGAAAGGGCATGCTCCAATGGTTCGGACATGTAGAAAGAATGGTTGACACAAAACTGGCTAAGCAGATATACAATGCAAAAGCGGACGGATGTAGGAGTCGAGGACGGCCAAGACACACATTCCAAGACCAAATAGAACGTGTTCTGGAGGAAGGTGATGTTAAGAGCCTCAAAAACCGACGCGCGTGCATGAAAAGAGTTATGAAAGTCAACGAAGCGAGTGAGGTGTGTAAGAATCGTGCCCTATGGCGCTCTGTTCTCTCTGCCTACCCCGCAAGGGATTTGTATGTATGTATGTATATATCGACTTCCCTCATTACTGACGCTGTCTGGTCCCTTACGTATTAAGGTAGACGTACGATAAAATTGTGGAGCGGAAGTTATTTACCTTAGAACACTATAAAACTTCGATACAAAATAAATCGATTATTGATTCAAGTTTTCAGGATTAAAATACAGTCCAATGACGTATTCGATTATTTATTTGTATGTGTGAGCCTCACTCATCTTAGTGTTTAAGAATGCCTTCTATACTAAATTTCATTTTATTTATAAATACATAGTTGCTTTTCAACGTTGGCATCAGAACAAGGGTTTTCAAATAAAAATACAAACAAAAGACAATGTACATAAATATGGCCTGGCTGTCCATGAGCTATCATCCTAACACACCTCTTTTTCCTCATCCACAGTCATACATCTCCTCATACATTCTCGTCGGTTTCGCGTGTTACGCATTTTACAGTCTTAAAACAGATTAATAATTTTAATCATGGTAGCTCCTTTTTAGTTCCTGATCCTGACTCTATCACTCATATTCACTGCGTACATACATTTAGTCAGTTAGCTTTTGTTTATTCTTGCAACTTGACCACACTAACTCAACATACTCCTCTAGTCACCATATCATTCTTTAACTTGAAGTCCTCTTTAACCATGCTGTTCTTATTCGAACTAGAAGAGCGCTTCCACCCAAAATGGACGTCCATCCATCTCCATTGATGTCTTTAAATGATATACAGTCTTGATGTCAAATCCATGTCCACACCAATGACGATTTAGAAGTAAGATGATAGACAAAAATACAAACTATTGTGGATACTGAAAACTGACAAAATTATTTCCAAAGTTGTGATTTTGCCACTTAATACCAAATATTAAACCTCTTTAACAAAGTGACGGTGACAGGCTAAAATTGTTTAGTACTCATAATTACTTGTATACAACTTAAAGATGAAAGTTACCAAAAAAAAGAAAACAATTTAACACAATTAAGATAAAAGTTACAGATAACAAAATAAACGAGAAACACTTGGAGCAACTTCATTTAAAATGTACTTTACTTTAAATTGAAGTTACTTAATCAGAAATTTTAACTTTTATTTCTTTAAATTCGTTTTATTAAAGAGAGCACTTGGATTCATCAATCTTAAAAGTTCTAATCGCTCCAGTTTGCTCAGGTGGAGGCGAAAGTTTCACAAAATGACTCAATGCCGAGACGCCTTTACATAATAGTACTTAAATATTTATATAGATACCCTTTTGTTGTACTCCAGGGTATTATGTTACCAGCAAGTATTTGACAGTGTAGGTTTTTTATTTAATATAATAAAAGGTAGCGTAAATTAAGCTCTACAACCAGATTTAATTATCTAGTTCAATGCAATATGTTGCACTGCCTATTTCAATATAAACATAACATGACATGACGTAACATAACTTCAGGCCTTTTTCTACCCAAAGGTATAGGCAGCGGCTGTTAAGCCTCGATTCACCGTTATGTTTAAGTTTCAAATGCAATGGTGGGGAACCTATTGGCATACACGAAGCATACATATATTTATCACACATAACTTCCGAAAATAATTCGAAAAGTCATTGGGGCGAGTCCGGATTCGAATCCACGACTTCTTGATTCAGAAGCGTGGACCACTGGACCACCGAGTCGTATAAAGTTTGTCTGTCTTTGAACAGCCTCAAATATATCGGAGAGGAAAATTCGTAATTCTAGAGCCCCGATTTTGAGTAATTATTTTAAAATTAGAAAACCACTGTATTCACAAAGTTAAAATAAACTAAAAATAATGAAGATTCTGCACAAAAAGTATTTTCTTTGCGAGGGCTCCACTGTGAAAGAAGCTTGTTACATATATAAGTATATACATTTATTACAGCGGGATGTATCTCACCCAAAATGATACGGCTCAACTTGATAGCCTCTTAGCCTTGCAGAAAATCATAAAAAATATAACTACTTATTGGTAGTGCTGTGGTACGCGTATAGGGTTTCGTGAATCTTTCACTTATGATGAAATGTACACGTGACCCTTTATGAAAGATTTGAGAATATGTTAGCGATACATAATAAAAAGTACAAATCTGCACTTTCTAAAATAGGCTCGTTTCTTAAAGGCTCCTAGGTCGTAACAGTCCGGAAACACCGTTGCCGCCGACTAGTTCCACAAAGGAACAGTGCGTGGCAAGAAGTGCCGGTGAAATTTAATGTGAAAAAATTACATGTGAAAATATTACTAAAAGCGACTTCGCTTTATTGACAGTGGTAGAGCCAAGTTTGCTGCATGAATGGGCTGGCTCGACCGGTGAAATACCACGACCTCTCGGAAGATCGACGTAAAGTGTCTTATGTCACGTTTCGTTCTGTGAGAGAGGTACCCGGAGTCCCAACTCTCTTCCCCATCCTTTCCAATCCTACTCCTTAAAGCACGGTAACGCAACTATAACACTATGTATGTTGCAGGTGTCCATGGGCGGCGCTTTTTACTTACCATCAGGTGACAAGCATTCTCGTTTGCCTTCCTATCAAATAAAAAAACCTTAATAACGCTACAATAATCTAACTTTGTGACCATTTTTCAAATAACTACGTAGTAATATCAATATTTCGATTATAACCTAAACTTCACCTGTATTATTTATATACATATCCTTCTGACTATTCCATTATCTAACACATCGTCGCATTCGATATTACTAAAACCCAAAACCACCCTCAAAGTGTATGTTAAATATAGATTTCATATAGTTAATGGTGTCTATATAATATTCATGTGTACGTCGTAGCAACCTTCGTCTGACGTTAACGTGCCGTGACTGAGTGCCGCGGGCTAAGTGCTCGGCCAAATTGCTCGCAGCCAACTCTCTAAACATGGCTCATGTCAGAGTTGCTCATTAAAATAACTACACAACACTTAACGCTGGCATTCCAACCAGCTACAGGAGCTGACGCAAAGCTTTGCTTCAGAAGATTACTGAAATAATACACCTATTTCTAAATAGGATGTCGTGTATTAATTTAGAGAATAGTGCGGTACAATCTTTCGTAACAAAAGCCTTAAACCAACCTTCAGATGTCTTATGTTCGAGCCGAGCTCATACCAATGCTCACACAAATGCGTAATTAAAATGCGTAATTAACGACCAACAATATTGTGCCCAATATAAGTATGGCAATCGGTTGCACCATCCATTGCTTTTTGAGACATTATTAAAATACTAGCCGGGTAACTAGTTAAGCAACTGTAAATATAATTTTAGCGTAAAAAAAATTGGGTGGGGATCTGATTCAAAAGTCGGGGGATCGATTCCGGGCTCACACAATAACACAATTTCTAGGTTTCGATAAGTAAAGGACACACAGGTACAGACTTTGTTCACCTTTTCTCCCCACATCTTCTTGTCAATTAAAAGGTAAAAAAAATAACATTGTTTAATACATACATACATAAGCTCACACCTGTATCCCATGGGGGTAGGCAGAGACTTTGGCTTTCCACAAGCTACGATCCTGACACACATCACACACATTGTTTAATATTTAAACGATATAAAATACTATTTTATTCACTTCCAGGTTTAGGGAACTTTAGTTCCCAAAAGTTTAGTTATAAACAAGCTTACGTCTGTATCCCATAGCGGTGGGCAGAGAATTTGGCTTTCCACGAGGTACGATCCTGACGCACCTCTTTCGCCTTATCCACTGTCATTCATCTCCACATGCATTCATGTCAGTTTCGGGTGCTACGCATTTGATCATTAATTTGGTCGTGGTTGCTTCGTCTTGATTTCCCGATTCCGACTCTGCCACTCACGTTCACTTCGTGTACTATTTTATTCTCTTCAACATAGAGTATTGAATTTTATTTTTAATTCTATCTTGTGGTCACTGTACTGAGGTAATTAATCTCGGCACTTTGAGGCGATTAGAGAAGATTTAAGATTAATGACTCCGGCACTCTCTTTTTCACTTTTAACTCAGCGAAATTATTGCTGGACAGAGTAAATAATAATACTTGCCAGAGAACTGGGGTTACTGACATAGCTCGCAGAATAAGCTCGCTGAAGTGGCAATGGGCTGGTTATATCTGCCGAAGGACCGACGGTAGATGGAGTAAGAAGGTCATTGAGTGGAGACCGCGTCTTGGTAAACGTAGCGTAGGACGCCGACCAGCCCGATGGTCAGACGACCTCAGAAAGGCTGCTGGAAAAGACTGGATGCGGAAGGCAGAGAATCGGATGTTGTGGCGCACATTGGGAGAGGCCTATGTCCAGCAGTGGACTGCAACAGGCTGATGATGATGACTGCTGGAGAAACAAATAATTGTCATAGATTTTTTTAAATAGAAATAAATATTCTTTGATATCATAATCTGACTTAATGATGATATTTTTAAAAATAATTATTCTCAAATAGTGTATATACGCTGTATTATGTAACGTCTAGCTTACATACTGGAAGTCTTTTGAAATCCCTCACTTTCATGTCGAATTAAAGGTTGTAATTGTTTAGTTTTACTTGACTCGTTCCTCACTCAATATCAAGTCACTTGAATACTTTTAAAGGAAGAAATTATTCACTTTTATTAAGAAATTATTCACTGACGCAATTTTTAAGACAAATCATACTTCATCCAGCTGGATTATTGGATCTAATTATGCTTGAATACTATGTCTAAAATATAAGCTATTAGAACAAAATATGTGACCCCTCTCACTTAGCTTAACCTTTAAAGTTACAACCAGATATAACTTTGCTAGAACGGGTCATATCATAAATATTAGCTAATCAGTTCATTAAAATTAGATTACTAAAATCAATTTAGGTCTCGGTGGTCCAGTGGTCGAGCATCCCGCTTTGAATCAAGAAGTCGCGGTTTCGAATCGTGGCTCACCAAGAACGTATGTGTGATAAATACTGACAACTGAAAACTTTGTGCCCGGTATAGCAATAGGATCGTCACCATCAATATTCCATTTGGGACTTAAAAATAAGTGCGAGACGAGGCGCTGCCAACACATTCACATTCGGGTAGAAAAACGCGTGAAGTTATGATAATTAGGTTATTCATCAGCCGCACCTCAAATAAAATAATCCTGTTCTGTTTCATATGTTGGACTAACAAAAAAATATATTCCACTTTATGCAGGATCACGTGCATTCATCGATTAATGGCACCACCAGCCAGCATCAGTATACACATTTATGGTATTACTAGCTGACCCGGCGAACTTTGTTCCGCATCAAAAGTAATAACTGCTCTCCCGCTATGTTAATACTGCAATATCCTCGAAAATCTTCGTTCAAATTGCATGCTGTAAAGGGCCAGGATCATCTAAATTACATGAACAATCTATTTAAGACACTTAATTGGATGAAAATTAATGCTGTAATTTTTAAAATCGCTTCGTAAATAAGCCATTATTTCTCGTAAAAAGTAAATAAATAAAAATGGTCATTGTGGGTTATCCCTAAGAAATAGACATATGCCTTCGCGGACGTTTATGTAGACCTTCTAGAGGTGTTTAATAATGTAGAACATTGTTTTGATCTATCACCTAGAGTTCAGCCAGTGTTTCTAAATAAAGTGCTAAATCTTGAAAATTATCATTTTTTCTTTACAACATCATATATGAATTAAAAATCAAAACCACCCTGTTGACACCCTCTAACTATTAAAAACCCGCATGAAAATCCGTTGCGTAGTTACGCATATAAGGGGACAGACAGCGGAAAGTTACTTTGTTTTATACTATCTAATGTTACTATCAATAGTAAGTTGAGACTTATGATGCAAACAGTGCAAACAGCAGATGGTTTTTTTCGTCAAACGCGAAACGAGAGAGCAACTGCGTAAATAAATGTAGACATTTACAATGATGTACTTAAATATACTTTTGACACCTCTTATTAAATGCAAACAATGAAGTTCTAGCCATTAAAATATAATATGTAAAATCTAGTAAAATCCAGTCAGCAGTATATAATTCTATCCGAAAGAAATAGACAAAAAGAACGAAATTTGTACATGTACCTAATATAAAAAAGCTATTTTAGTTTTTATAATATACTCAATTTTATAATTTGTATGGACTTTCTAAAATGCACAATGCAGTATGCTCCAGCGATTTTATCGAACTGTGTCTGGGGAATGCACTATAATTGGCAGTGCGGCGTTCCGCACGTACCGATCGAATAACAGGGAATAACTAGATTATTACCTAGACAGGAAACATATATAAATATATGCCCACAACTTAACGACAAAAAAAAACAATCTATCAGACAAGTCAAGTTTGATAGTAATAATTACTCAGTAAAAAACATACACATAAAATTTAACATACGTAAAAAAGCTTCTTCTTCTGAATTTTCACTTTTCAAAATCCGTTGCGCAGTTTTAAAGATATGCACATATAAGGGGGCAGACAGCGGAAAGTTACTTTGTTTTAATGAAAGAAAATATTCATACACCAAAAAATACAAAAAAGTACAAACCGGGAATACCGAAAATTTTATGGTTCCGTTTTTAAGTTTTCGGCTAATTAAAAGTTGAGGTTGTTGTTGAGTTGAGGAAGCTTCATATCAAGCATTCATAAGCTCGTTAAAAGATTCAAAATATTTTCACTGCTACCATATCAGGCGAATGGCTTTTAACAAATACCTACATGTGTTTTTAAAGTGTTTTTATTATTATTTTCCGTTTGATGTTTAAATAGCTAGTGATATATCCATTTCAAAACAATTCTAAAAGCTGAGCTTGAACTATCCTTTTATAGACCGGCCAGCGTGCGGAACGTATATTTTGAATATATATTTTTTACCTTTTTTCTATTTTTTTATGTACCTATATATTGGATTTTCGTATTGTCGTGAGTTTATTAAAATAAGCAAGGCGTAAGTATTTTTGGCCTCTTTTCCATTAGGTACGCGGCCTTAACAATTTATTAAAAAAGATTAATACTAGACTGAGAGTGCAGTATAGTATTTCTTTATTTCTCTCTTTAAGATAAGTTGACATGATACAAAAGAAAAGAAGTTAAGCTATTTTTCATTATGAATTTAATGGACTCCAAAACTTTTGGATTTATTTTTATTGTCTCTAGATATTGATTGGCCTCATTTAACTCACTCGTTAATTAATCTTTCATAACTTTTGTCATTCATACTTTTTGGGTTTTAAGACAGCTGTCATCATCAGCAAAGATCCATTCATATCTTCGACAAAAATCTAACTCTCACCACCATATTCGGAAACAAGATTTTAAAAATAACCGAATGAAATTAAAATGTTCATTTCACAAATTCTCGGGCTCAAATTTCCATTATAACATGCCAATTAGATTCAAATTCAATTATAGAGTCTATGAAATTAAATTCATCTACAACGATTTACCTTCGTCACTCCGCTGAACAACGACCTTCACCGTCATGTTTTTTAATGACACCATTTTCAAAAAATAAGTCCAAAATCCCGGCTGCCGGGCTTTGAAAAGTGAAATTTTGCTACTTGTCCATAGAAATGTCAAAGTTTAAAAACCAAATATTCCAATTTTGAACGACGCAAGTTCATTTTTGCGGTATGGGATGTCAATAAAAACACAACCCCAAGTTTTATAGATTATCACAGTTGCAACCTCGGTAGCCATTTTGGAAATAGGGGGGAAAACAACTTTTTTGCCATATCTCAAAAGTCATTGTTAATTAATCATATCCTGGACTGTTTTTTATATGCAACTTATGTGCAATATATATAATGATATATTAAATTTCATATAAAATAGGTCTCATCAAAAAAACATGACGGTAACGGTCGTTGTTCAGCGGATCTTAGACCGTAAGTTAATTGTAAATATAACAATATTAGTACCTATGTTATTATATTTTTAATCAAGTATCCAAAATTGGTTCTAAAAAAGTGAAGTGTTACTAAAAAATGTACTATTAATCATCAATGACAGCGCGACCGCGAGTGAGCGATGCTCAGGATGTTTATAATTCTACACATGAACAATAATTGATGAACATGAACGCTTATTGATTTCTCGGAATGCTTTTTGGAAGTTAAGTGTGATAATTTTGATATAAATATTGATGACCGACAACATTTTGCCCGATGTATTGGCAATAGTTTCGCCATTTGGGGTGCCTAGCATAACGATTTGGCGAGTCGAGGCGAGCTTAACAATGCGTGAAGTTATGTTATGTGTTGGTGGTTCAATAGAACCTCCAACACATAACTGGTGAATAAATATATTCACCTCATTTAAAACTAATACTTGACTGCTAAAATAAAACGCTGAAAGGTGACAGACGTAACGGTCCTGTCTCATTCATAATTCAGATACGCAGGTAGTTGTAACACTAGGGACCAACAACTGCCAAAGTATTTGACACTTTTTGACCCGAACAATATATATTTTGTTCTGATCCAAGTCACCTGTTCTACTTTTTACGATTATTTGTTACGGGCTCGAAAGTTTGTAGCTAATGGTTGGCGTAAAAATGGACAGATTCGATTCCTAAGCGAGTATCTACAGGTTTTTTCTTTTATGGGATATCGTCGCCTGATGGTAAGCAAACTGCGCCCCCCATGGTCACCAGCAACACATATAATGTTACTGTTACGTTGCCGACCTATAAGGGAGTAGGATAGGAAAGGATGGGGAAGGGGGGTGGGCCTCCGGCCTCCGCTCTCACCGAAAGAAATGCGGCATGAGCCACTTTATGTCGATCTTTTGAAAGGTCGTGGTATTTCACGAGTCGAGCCGGCCCATTTATGCAGCGAACTGTTTGGCTCTACCACTGTTGTATCAGGGTTTTCTAAAAGCCCCGATATCAAATGTTGGCGCACATCAAAAACATTTCGAAAGGTCTACAAAAATTCCGCGATGGCATATATCTACCACGTCTATTATCTAGGGATAACCTACAATTATAAATTATAATTTTTGTTTCTTATTTTTTTACGTAATTAATGGCTTATATACGAAGCGATTTTAAAAATTACATCAATAATTTTCATCCATTGAAGTATCTTAAATAGATTGTGCTCTTAATATAGATCAATATGGCTATTTACAGCACGTAATTTAAGCGAATATTTACTACTTTATTTACAGTATTAACATAGCTAAGCGGCTAATTAATTAAGCGGCGCATAGCAGTTGCGTCGTACAGTAGTACCGGCCAAGACGCGTTCCGATAAATAGCACAAATTGAACTTTTTTAATATCCTAATTTGACTTCTTTATAATGCGGAACAAAGTTCGCCGGGTCAGCTAGTATTTTAGTAAAATAATTAGTTTACATGTATGAGTACAAGACGTATCCTACAAAAAAACTCGACGAAATCTTTGTATTTCTCAAATCTGTCTACTGGCAATATAACAAAAGGACTGGCAGCATTGCTAAGCTAAATGGAAATGCTAATCCTCGAATCTAAAGCGATAAATAGTGGAATCCACACGTGAGTTATGAATAAACGTAAGACGTATATTTTCTAATGAAAATACCATATATGTAAAAAGGTTCAAATATCTAATTTCATCTCTCATGTTAGTATATATTTTTATTACATACATACATAACTTCACGCCAAATCCCTTGCGGGGTAGGCAGAGAGAACAGAGCGCCATAGGGCACGATTCTTACACACCTCACTCGCTTCGTTGACTTTCATAACTCTTTTCATGCACGCGCGTCGGTTTTTGAGGCTCTTAACATCACCTTCCTCCAGAACACGTTCTATTTTGTCTTGGAATGTGTGTCTTGGCCGTCCTCGACTCCTACATCCGTCCGCTTTTGCATTGTATATCTGCTTAGTCAGTCTTGCGTCAACCATTCTTTCTACATGTCCGAACCATCGAAGCATGCCCTTTCTTACTTTTACACCGACACTCTCTTTCATTCATATATTTTTATTAAGCACGGGATTATTCATATACGTTATTTATTGATAGGTTTTCCAAAGAAACTCTATTGAATAAGATTAGGAAATGATGAAGCGAATTGAACATGAAAGCTTATATGTAACTGGTTGGTGCCCGCAGCTCCATCTGCGTCGACTTTCTTATTACAAAGACCAGACAGCAGACATCAGTTTTTTATTAAATTTAAGCTTAAGTTAAGCTTCAAACTGAAGTCGTAATTGATTTTAGTTTGAAATGTGAGCTTTTAAATGTGGCAAGAACACCATTTCTTCATCTTATAGTTCATACAAAGTAGATTTCGTTACTCTCAATTTCCTGGGCCTCGGGGTGCATTGGTTAAACCACTGACCATTGATTAGAGTCTATTAATTATGTATGGATATCCGTTTATAACTAGTTTCCATTACAAAAGTATTTAGTTTGTAAAACTAGATGGCGTAGTGAGTTTTGTGTCCGAATCATTGTTTATTTATTTAACAAATTAATGTGGAATCGTCCGATCCGTCGATAATAAACAGCCACGAATTCTTTAGCTTTTTTTTTCTTTTTTACATAAGTATTTATACGAAAAAATATATACGCAAAGTACATTGTGTCAATTCTCGGAAACTTTATCGAAGTTTATATAAGTTATATTGATAAGCGGCTTCGAAGAGAAAATTGAGTTGAAATTGGTTCAGCCTCTATCAGCGACGGCCTATCTTGATATATTCTATTCGTACATTTTCCATATAGAATGGTTATTTACGCCTTTTTAGAGGAAGTATTATTATTAATTTATTTGGCCGTATTGTTTTTGTGTTTTACACTTTATGAAGTAATTTACTTAGTTTAGCATTCTGACAGCTGCTATATAGAAGACTTACAGATATTTTATATTGTACGTTGATTAAAAGAAGAATTTCACACGTGATCTTTATGTCCGGTTCTTCTCATGATAGCACCTACACATTGTATCGGGTCTCTCGTGACTATTTGGATGTAAATAATCACTTTACAATTTAAATTCGTATTTTCTACTAATAAGTCCGTTATCTCTGGAGGTGCGCAAGCATTTTATAAAAAAAAAAAACCGTACGTGGAGTCCCTCCGCGCGAAAGAAGTGTAACTTCATATTATTGTAAAAAAAATTTGCATTTACTCCTGGGACCTCTTAAACCAGTGGAAGTGCTTGCCTCATCGTCTCGCCCGTAAAAATGTATTTATCTTAATAACTAGCTGACCCTGCGATCTTCGTACCCACTAAAAGTATATTCTTTCTTATTTAATACTTATTCTACAATTCGAGAACTGCATATTAGAAAAGAAATAACAATCCTACAATAATTTTATTGTTTGACTTAATATTATTATATCAAACTATAAAAAACACACATAACATTATATTTTATTCTATTTTGCCATTTTTTTGTTTGAGTAATAATAATAATAATATTCATCATCCCTGTTTATGGACCAACCTCGTATTTCAAGAAATATTAAAAAAAAATTAGCGAAATCGGTTCAGTTTTTCTCGAGTTTTGTACTTACTAACACATTCAGTTACTTATTTGCAGAGATGTACAAAATGGATTTAAAAAAGCATTTAAATACAAAATACTTTTCAGATTTACTATTTCAAGTGCAAAATACTAACGCAAACGCAAACGAGCAGGCATGTCACCTGATGGTAAGAAACCAACGCCGCCCATGGACACAAGCAACACATATAGTGTTACTGTTGCGTTGCCGACCTTAAGGGATAGGGGAAAGGAAAGGATGAGGAAAGGGGGGTGGGCCTCCGGGTACCTCTCTCACCGAACGAAACGCGACATGAGCCACTTTACGTTGGTCTTCTGAGAGGTCGTGGTATTTCACGATACGGTATGGGGCTATGCGGTACGGCGGATGCCATATATACTGGCCACCCGCGCATTTCTCGGGAAAACGTCGATTCGTACCGGAATAAACTGTGTCTACAATCGAAACTCTGCCTAGTCAGATTTCGGACTAAGGCCGACTCAACTTAGTTAATTCCACCCTAAGAAGACACAGGTCTGCGCGTTTCCCGCTGAAAATGCACACTTTGTTGCCTCCCTTTTTTGAGGGCACTCTGTTACCCGCCTTAACCGATATCGGAATTTTTGGGGTCGACTTGTCCAGTTTCGCGGTTATCTGGAGGGCAAAGCGAAATTGGCTTCGAAAAAAGACGGTATTTCACGTCAGGTAATCGCTTGCTATATAAAGCGCATTTCCGACCTCACATGGAATACTGTTCTCATCTTTGGGGGGGGGGGGGGGGTGACTCTGCTAAAAGATGAGTACCAGCTTACCCCATTTTACACACTGTTCCGTTGTGGAACGAGTTGTTGGTGTTGCAGATGTCCATGAGCGTAGTAGTAGTCGCTAGTAGGTAGTCGCTTTCCATAAGGTGACCCGCAAGCTCCTTTGCCTCCTTATATCGTTAAAAAAAAACAATTACGATCAAATAAGCGAGTGAGGCGTGCAAGAGTCGTGCTTTATGTGCTCTGTTCTCTCTGCCTACTTCGCAATCGATTTGGCGTGAGGTTATGTATGTATGTATAACTTTCAAAAATCATTTCGAAAAGTCATTAGTGTGAGCCAGGATTTGAACCCACAACAACTTCTTGATTCAAAAGCGGTGTGCTCGACCACTGGACCACCTAGTAAATTTTACCTATAAAATTATAATAACCTATAAAAACTTTAAAATTTTAATACATACGATAAATAACAAACTATACTAAAATTGTACTTACAAAAAGAAATGGCATGAATTTGGCTCAAAATAATCAGAAAGTACCTATTTTGTATTTTGAAATGACTATTCAAAATACCTCTCGAGAGGTATTTCAAATAAAATAACTTTAACAAAATGCTTTCAACAAAAAGGTATTTAAATACAAAATAGGTATTTTGTATTTGTATTTTAAATAGAAGTATTTCAAATAAGTCACATCTCTGCTTATTTGTACATTGTAGATGTATGTGAATGCGTCAATAATTATTTTCAAATTAAAAAACAATCAAATAAATCTTCCTTGGCATTGTAACTATAAATCCGTCGCATTATCTCTTGGATTGTTATCACTCATTATTTATAAATCTTATCCACTAAATTCGAAAATAAAATCACTCCACTATTAAATTATAAGTATTATATTAAATTAAAAAAAAAACAATTTTTTTTAAAAAATTGTTTAAAAAAAAATTAAGCGATGATATAAATATTATAAACACGTAAACAAACTAATTACACACTGCTAACTTCGCTTCGCGAAAAATCACAAAAAACAATATTTTTGAGTGATATTGACTCACTCTATCTCTTTCCTCTTCTCTAACCTTTATCATTCTTTCTCTTTTCCTCTCGTTTTGTAATGTTCTGCTGTCAAAAGAAACAACTAACATTTTTTTGCAAATTGAATTACATACATATTTGGAAACATCTGACTTAACAAATATTTATGATAATCATTATTGTTTGTTTGGTGTCTAGGTGCTTTTCTATGTGTTTTAAGTAAATGTTTAGAAAAGAAAATTAGATAAAAAGTATTAATAGCAAGGACATCTATTGGAAACTAGTTCTACTACAACGAAGCGAGTGAAGTAAAAATCCGAGTGCTGTGGAATTATCATCAAAACAGTGACTATATAACTGGAAAATTACTTTAACCTCATAATTATAAATGTAGTGTATTTCACCGATGTCCATATTAGATTTTAGTAATATGTTCACATAAATATCAACATGTAATTATGTATAATAAATCAATTAACTAAAATGATAAACGGCTATAGTTAACTACAGTTGCCGCTAGATAGCGCCCTGCGTCAATATTTGAAACTTTATTATTGAACAAAATAATGTTCGTTCTTAATTCGGCGAATATAAATTATTCGCCGGTTTAAAGTCGAAAGGATTTTTTGTTTTTTAATGACTTTAGCTATAATGTAATCATAAATATTTTCACAATATAATAACTTTTATCATCTTAGTGGTTGGAGCCGCGGCTGTGGCAGCATCTAGCAGCGGATGGTGGTACTATTCCACTAATAATTTATACCTATCAATTATGCGCTAATAGTACCACTATGCGCTACTAGATGTCTATATACTGCGAATAATCAGGCTTAAGCAATTTGCTTCGTGGATTTATATATAGACCGGTTCAGTTTCGCCTTTATTATAAATATAAAATATATATAGCGGCCGCAAGGGGGCGTTAAAAGCGTTAAATGGTTGCACGAGCCATTAGAAGTTACACTTCAATAATACGTACACAGTGAGATAAACATAACATAAAACATAACTTCACGCCTTTTGTTACCCGAAGGTGTAGGCAGCGGCTGTTAAGCCTCGTCTCGCCGTTATGTTTACGTCCCAAATGGAATAGGTGGCTAACCTATTGCCATACCGGGCACAAAGTTTGTCAGTCATCGATATTTATCACACATAACTTCCGAAAACACAGTGAGATGCTAGGATTTTATACAAATTTGTAAAAAATGTCTATTATTCTGCTCGTATAAGGATAGTTTATGTCAGGCGAGACATAAAATCAAAACTTTAAGTGCATTTTCACTTAGAAAAGTCATCAAAGATGTTTTAAAAATGATTATTAAATTTAAAATTCAGCAACTATAACTATTACATTCCAGAAAACTTGCAATAAAATGTTATGGATTCAATTAAATTAGTTTTATGTGCGTTTCAAAAACCTTTGGTGAAATCTAGTTTTATAGACAGTAATGGCTTTCAGGAAATTTATACAAATGTTATGATAGAACTTTATTTAATGATTACTGAAAAATTGTACTCAAGTGAGAAACAAGAAGTAATGCCGCCTGATGGTAAGCAATTAACGCCGCCCATGGACGCCTGCAACATAGATAGTATTACAGTCGCGTGGCCAGTCTTTAAAATGCGATAGGGAAGGGGTCATAAGTGGGATGGGAAGGGGAGAGGGAAAGGACTTAGGCCTCCCGATACTTTTATTATCGAACAAATTGTGGCATGAGCCACTTTACGCTGATATTTTGAGAGGTTGTGATGTTTCACCGGTCGAACCGGCCCTTTGATCCTCTACAAACTTTCAAAGCACTCTCACAGTAATTCTCCAAAAGTATTTTATACAATTGAACGAATCCTTGCTGAAGGTGATGTCAGGAGCCTTGAAAACGGACGATCGAGGTGACTAGAGTTAAAAAAATCAAAGAAGAAATTAAAGTATGTAATAATCGTGACTTTTGGCGCTGTGTTCTCTCTGCTTACTGCCCAACTGACTTGGCGTAAGGATATGTATGTATGTATTTAATACAACGCCAAAATAAATACATTAATTACATGATAGGATAAATACAATTTAATAAAATTCTTTAAAGTTTCACGGTAAATGTCGCCCGGAGCAATCTCTGGCACTTTTATTCTCATCTGCTAATGAGATTAAAACTCGATTATACGGTTGATAAAATTATATTGTTGTTTGGCTCGAGAAGAATTGTTCAGTTGTAAAAAGGGTTTTATGGACGCAATAGGTAGATTTTTTATTATTTTATAACAATCATTAAACATTTTATTTTCAAAATAAATCTTTAAAGCCATCTTTTCTTTTTGAAAGCCAGCATTATCTCACATTTGCAAAACAAAATATTTAGTTTTATGAAATAGGTGACGTGCTATCTGTAAAGTGGCCTAATTTAAGCGGACATCGCGCTAGTCCTGCCTCAAGCCGTATTTTATTTATGCTTTATGTGTTTTAAAACATTTACGCCTGAGTACGAAAACCAGTCAGTAGCCGTAGATGAGATTTTAATATCTATTTTGTTATACCTGAAATATAGAATGGAAAAAGGCAAAGCATTTTATATCATTATATCCTGACCGCTCTTATTACTGGCGCTCTCAAGTCCCTTATGTATTAAGGTACAGGTAAATTATGGAGTGGAAGTTATTTTACCTTGGAAAATAATGGAAAGTCAATACAAAATAAATCGATTATCGATTCAAGGCTTCAAGAGTCAAAATCATAATCATAGCATGACACTTTTTGTACCTGGACTCGCCGTTATGTTTACGTCCCAAATGGTGGAGGATCTATTGCCATACAACGGGCACAAAGTTGTCAGTATTCGATATTTATGACACATAACTTCTAAAAAAAACCGAAAAGTAACTGGTCTGAGCTCGAATTCCACGACCCATGATTTCTAGATTTAGAAGCGGGGTGCAGGCAATGTATATGGTAATGCTGGCTCCTTCTTGGTTCCTAAGTCCTGTATTTGCTTCGTAAACGTTTCTAGTTAGTTGGCTTTTATTCATAATTCTTCATGACAAAACATACGTCCGAACATACTTCTCTCTCTACCTTGGTCATCCATCAACTTGCGTTTCTTCCTTATGACGCTATTTCTCATACGTTCAGCAAGGGTGACTCGACATATTATAAGGTAATAGGTATATAGAGAGCACATTAGTCTTGTTTTCTCAGCATTCTGCCTCTGAATGACAGGACTTGAGTTCAAATCCGAGGCCGCAGCAATGACGTCTCAGAAGTTAATATTTAATAAATACTCAAAACTGTCATAGTTGTTTCCGAAGTTGTAGCGGTCTGCTACATAATGAATAGTGGTAAATAATTTCAGCAAGATAATATAGTAGCAAGATATAATTACTTGCTTAAAACCTCAAGAAAGTTACCAAAAAAAAAGAAAACAATAAAACACAATTAAGATAAAAGTTACAGTTAACAAAACGACCGAAGCACTTGGAGCAACTATATTTAAAATGTACCTACTTTACTTTAAATGAAAGTTACTTAATCTGAACCTTTAACTTTTATTTCTAAAAAAACATTTTATAAAAAAGAGCACTTGGATTCATCAATCTTAAAAGTTGTAATCGCTTCAGTTTGCTCAGGTGGAGGCGAAAGTTTCACATAATGACTCAAAGTCTTTACATAATAGTACTTAAATATTTAAATAGATACCCTTTTGTTGTAATTCAAGCTATTATGTTACCAGCAAGTATTTGATATATTTTAGTTTTTTTTTTGTTTCTACACGTTATTATATTCAGACAATATAGTAGGTGGCACTTGTGCTCTGTTATTATTTACTACTATTGAAATATATTGGGCATAACATTTTTGTTGTGTCTTTGGTATTCACCTAAATCTTATATTAAATTTTAAAAAGTTTTTTGCTGTGGAATAAAAGTGCAATAAAAGCAAACGAGTGTTATAGTTGCATTGCCGACGTTAATTGCTTGATATCAAATATTATTGAATTAGTTTACAGAGACGGTCTGATTAAAGTGCTTTTATGTAGTTTATATCTACGATAAAACGTCACGCCAAGTTTTTCACTTATTTGCTATTTTTCATAATTATCTCCAATAAAAGCCGCTTTTTAGGGCTTATGAGCTATGAGATATTCCAATATTCTCCTTTCTATTCTTACAATATTCCTCGGTTAATTTGTTCATGAAAAGTGTCTTGGTATTCCTCGACTTTTACGTGTTTCAGTTTCCCATTTTATGAATACACGTAATACATGTATAATTATTGTTCTTTTTTATATTACCCATGCTGGTTTGAACCCTGTCGCCCCTAAACAGAAATTCCCGTGCTGAACAAGAGAGTTATGGAAACCACTAACGCTGTCGCTTCGATTTATTCTCACAAACGCCTGTAAACAGGTGTAACTTAAGTTTCTTTTTCCATATGTATTATTAAACATACTGTGAGTAGTACTTACATACGAGTAGGTACATACCCTGCAACTTTGGACATTCTTAAAAACTAATTCTGTAACAAGGTTGCAGTCGCCAATTCACCGGAGAAAACTCACAGGATAAGTACTTCGTGCAAGCGCTCGAAGTGATCTTGCACTTAATATGCGCCCGTATCACTCAGATTAGTCTGCAGGTAATAGCTAGACTGTTAAAGTAATGGTTTCTCTTATACAATGCAGTACTAACTCTTAATATACTGCATATATATTGTGCTAGATCTTAATGCTGCAGTATTACAAAAAAATTTTTTTCTTTATAATTCAAAGTAATTTCTCGCTTGTCGAATATATACCGGCCCCTACAGTAAGTGCAGTATTAATTCATCCACGAATGTCTGTATTTCATACTCAACATATTTTTACTCCCTGTATAATACTATATTTTGCCTGAAGATAAGTTATGTTTTTAAAAAATATTAGGCACTTAGTCATAATAACAAATCAGTCATCTTGGTAGCCTGGAAGTCAAACACTCGGCTTCTGAATCAAAAAGTTGTGAGATCGAATTCTCGTTCACAATCATGACTTTTTGGAAGTCACGTCATTAGTGTATGACAATAGGTTTTGCCACCGGTTCTATATGAGACGTGAAAATTCGGCGAGTCGAGGCTGACAGTCGTTGCCTACATCTTCGCCTATAAAGGGGAGTGAAATTATAAAAATAACAATATTAAATCAAGAATTATGTCCAGAAAGAAACTCGTCTGAATATTAAAGTACCAAAATAGCTGGAGGCCATTAATAAGCGCTTTGTATGCTGCAAGGTAATCCTTACCCTAAAAATAAATAGCTAAAAGGAAAACCGTACACAGGCTATTTGGAGCCAAGTTCTCTTATATACCAAAAGGTGAACTTCACTACAAAACGGAAGTTATTTGACATCATTTCCGGTGCTTATATTTGAAGTTTTCCTTCACTAAATTGTCTTTATAGTAAACGAAAGGTTACTTGTATGATTGTTTTATATATTGACGAAAGATAACTTTATAATTTTAAAGGAATGTTTTGTAAAACGTTTTCACCACTGTAAATAAGATTCTGTGATAAACACAGTACCTTCTAGTTTACTAAGCTAAGCAACTACATATTTGTGTTATAGATAACGAATATTAATATACTGGTCCTTTTTTTTCAAAATACTACGTATTTTACGAACGTACTTGTACAAATAAAAAACAACAGTGTGTAGAATAACATCCAGGCACCAAGCAAAACATCAATTTTCTTAATAATTATTGTACTCAGATGGGGATCAAACACGGTGATATCTGAAAAAAACTTGTTATAGGTACTAATACACCATAAGCAGTGTCATAACTTTTATTAGAAGGAATATAAAAGACAAAGTCTCGCACTTTAAACAACTGTAAGGCAAGGCAAAGTTGATGAATTTACAATGTTGCCATGTTCCATGAAATTTATTAATAATATAGACTCAGTATTGTCAATACGTTTTATCGAGTCTTTATTAAAATAAAGCCAGTATTCAGATCATAAATAATATCTATGTCGTGTAAAAAGTTCGCAAAGAAATAAGTCTTGTACCTACTCTGACTCTACGATAGAACATTCTCCACTTACAGGCAAGAACGTTACACTTAAAAAGAAGATGGATTGTATATTTCAGATTTTTGGTTTCCATGAATAAGTTTAAAAATTATAAGTATATATTATGTCACTGATAAGTAAGTTGATGACTTGTTGCCATAAATATGTCATCTATAGTAAAAGTCAATTAATTGTCTATACCGGATTCGAACTCAAGGCCTTTGAACATATAACATATTCTAAAAGTATTATTACTTGAACGGCAATACGAAATTTCTAAAATTTTGTTTAATGTTTTTATAGCTGATGGTTCTTGGATCTTATTTCTATTCTAATATTTAATATAGTTGTTTTATTACTTTAATTATAATAAATATATCTTAATATATAGAAAAGATAGTTATAGACATCTCCTACTCACTGTAGTTCATATTCCATTATCTCACACATTGTAGCGTTCGATATTATTAAAACCCCAAAACCACCCCTAAAGTGTATGTTAAATATAGATTTTATATAGTTAATGGTGTCTATATAATATTCATGTGTACGTCGTAGCAACCTTCGTCTGACGTTAACGTACCGTGACTGAGTGCCGCGGGCTAAGTGCTCGGGCGAATTGCTCGCAGCCAACTCTCTAAACATGGCTCATGTCAGAGTTGCTCATTAAAATAACTACACAACACTTAACGCTGGCATTACAACCAGCTAGAAGAGCTAACGCTTAGCTTCAGAAGATTACTGAAATTTTACACAAGTTTCTAAATATGTTTTGGTATATGTGGGGCTATTAGTTCGGAGAATAGTGTGGCAGTATCTTTTGTAAAAAAATTACTCGAGGGTTATTTGTCAGTCTGCCTTCTAGGAAAGACGTCTGGACTTCAAACCTCACCCTTTAATGTTTACAAAAATATATTGCCGATACGTGTCATTAGGTTTCACCGTCCATTGCTCTTGAGACATTATTATAATACTTACTGAAATATCAAGTTTCACTTGAACGTATTTTAAACGGGACAAAAATACTTCTTCAAAATATACCTTAAATTATCTTTCTCAACAATCCAATTTCATACAACCCATCCCACTCTTTTAAAGGCCGGCAACGCTACTGTATCTACAACCCTAACACTATCTGTGCTTAAGGTGTCTCTGGGCGGTGGTAGTTATTAACATCAGGCGATCCAGTTGCTCGATTGCTCTCGATCCCATAAAAAAATCTTATACAGTAGAAAATATAAATATTTATTTTTTAGATTTTCGCGAATCACATTCATAACGTTAAACAACTTTTTATGGATTATATCGCGTTTATTTAGAACTTATTTTATATTTAATCCCCGAGGTTTCAAACTCTTTATAAAGATCATTTTCACGAGTAATGAACTAAAAACGTCGGAGAATAAATAGAAAATAAGTTCTAAATAAACGCGATATAATCCAAAAAAAAGTTGTTTCAATGTTAGAAAATATACATTAAAAAGGAAATGTATTCAAAACTCATTTCAATAAACTAAGAACAAACGAAAACAAATAGAACGCTGTGTGATACGACTGAAGAGGAAAAACTTGCACGATTTGAACTAACAAAATAAAAAATATACATTGCGCGTTCGTCGCAATGAAAATAGGTCGCTTGAGTTGAGGTTTCGGAATATTTATTATCTATGCCATTTAAAATGGACGTACACAAAAGCTAATTCAAACGAGAAATGTGAAAACTGCCAATTGTGGCAAATTGAATTAAATCCGCTTTGAATATTTTAGCAGCTGGCGCAGTTGCGGTTCAAAACTTTCCTTATAAAATTGCTTCTAAAACAGTGTGTGGCGGTTTCTATTATCCCAGTAGACCCCACACTACGGTGCATTACGAAGTTATATAAGTTGAGACCTTTGTTAGCTAAATCAGTGCAAATATTTATATTGCTTCTAGATATGTGAAAGACAGTTTGGGCCGATAGATATATATCGAGGGAGACAGAACACCTAACGGAAAAACTACACAGACTTGGAGTGTTCGAAAGATGCTCAGAATTCATTAGATCGTATCAATGAATCAATCCAGACCAAGCTCTCTTTAATTACATCGCAAAAAGGAGAGGTGACAAAATAAGATAAGTTACTCCTGAGGAAAGAGGTTGACCGGAGGAGACCTAGACGCAGGTTCCTCACTCGCTAGTCAAATTAAATCCGTGCTGCCCTAAATATATCTATGATCCCGAAGTTCTGAAGACAGAGAGTAGAGTGGTGAATTCTATTCCCTGAGAAAACTTACCAATAAAGCCACGACCCTCAGCATTGAAGACAAATGACGCAAGGAGGAGGAGGATATAGAACTTGCTATATTAGAACAAAATCGTTTCAAGTTTTCAATAATATTAAGTATTAAATAAGTATAAGATTAGCTGAGTTGTATTCAACTTCAATATGCTTGACCAATTTAAAAACACGACGATGTCAATTCGCTGGAGGTTTGTATAATATGATAAACATAACTATCCCAAAAATATAATTGGGCATTTTGTCCCACAAAATGGGACAGAATGCCCAATTACAATTACTACTGATTATTTTAAGTGATTTTGTCTGCCACATACATTTTTTTATTGATATGCAATGAATAAAAAAAATGGTATTAAAAATGTGAGCTGAATTATCGCCTTTTTGAAATTTTATACTAATAATAGTAATTGATCAAATAAGTAAGCTTGATTAGTTTAGTAGACTATTTTAAGTGCTTCACTATTTAAGCTAGTTTATTATTCAAATATAATCTGAAACATCCTGAGCCCTACAGAAAAACCAAGCTTGCAAAGCTAACTGATTAGCTATTTACATACTTAAATACCTACTATAATAATGTAGTAAGTATGCATATCTTGTATAATATATTCTTTAAATTAATTGGCAAAACTATTCCAAGCAAACGGAGAAAGTTTGTTGCAAAGTAAATATATCTCGGTGACAAATTTTCCAATATTTATGGAGGAACGAATATTGAATTTGCCTACCTACTCTGACTTTTTCAAACATGGTTTATTTATACGTTTTTAGACGCAATACATACAGCGTTCTTTAGCTTATTATTATTACTATGTTTGTAAGTATGTTAAATATAAAATGAAGATATGTTTCATGGTTCATTCTCTAGTGCCCGAAGTGTTCGCTTCACCGTAACACGGCACTCTATGCTTAAATATTAAAGGCAAGTGTCTGCTATTTTTGTCCGTCTGCGATAGAACGAGGTTTGTGTTACGCTATATTTATGACAATGTATTAAATATCAACTAAGCCGATATACGATACAAAAGCGGAAGGATGTAGGCGTCGAGCACAGCAACTACACACTTTGAGGTAAGCCGTGGTATTCCACCGGTCGAGCCGGCCCATTTATGCAGTGAACTTTTTGGCTCTACCATAAATTGAAATTTTTCTTACAGATGGTGATAACAGGTACCCCCATAACTGAAGAGCGTGTATGACAAGCGTTCTGAAAGTTAAAGAACTAAGTAAGGTGTATAATCGAGCTTTATTTTGTTTTATTCTCTCTTCCTACCCCATTGGACTGGGCGTAAAGTTATGTGTATGTGTAAACGTTGGGAAAATCATATTTATATAATATTCGTATAGCAAGTTTCATAATAATTAATTATGACTAAATTGTTATAACAAACGTTAAGTTTTCCACAAACAAACGTATTATTATTAGCATTGTTCCCTGTAACAAACAACAAAGCCGAACGGCCCGTCAGCTGTCAAGGTGGGAAGCCTCAGGGAACTCTAAGTGGGTTTTATTCCTAAAGTTGCTTGTTTTGTCCGTCAACTTAAGAACATTCTGACTTGATCTGGAAGTTTACACTTAAAGAGAAATGAATACCGTTTGTTTACAATAATTCATTTTGTAAGCATCTAAATGAAAACATTCCACCAATTTATGAATAGCATTACTTGGATTAATTTTAAAGTTATTTCACTTGTAGAGCTTGTTTTTGATATATTCCAAATTGTTATTGTTTGAATGTTCTAGAATAATTGTTAAATTCTTTGCGCTCAAGCTCACTTTATTGTAGGTATATCGTAATGTCTGTATATGAGATTTATTTATAGGTATTTTCGTTACCTACTTTACAATATACCACTAGCTTTACTAAATAATAGATGCTGTTAAAGTTGTGTCGTTCGAGTTGCAGTTGTGTCGTTTCGTAATAACTTCTAAAATGGTAAAACAGATTTACATGGGATTTATCTAATTGACGAGTGTATATCGATACCTCCCACGTAAGTTGTTGTATCTCTAAAACTGCAACTTTACAGGAGAGCGTTTTAAAGATGTAAATCGGCATCAAAACTACATTTATTAGTGCAGCATTGTAAAATTTCGTATGTGCATGTAATTTGTGGTATTCTAAACTATGCTTAAAGATAATTATGAAAACATTATGCTTTTTCTGAGATTTGTCGCTTACAACACTTTACACTGGAATACAGCAAATCAGAGTTTGAAATATCTACATCCGAAGTAAAATCACATTTTTATTACATACCATACATATCTTTATTTGTATCACAGCGTAAAATATTGTATGTATTATATACAACATTTTATAATGCGCGCTCAACAAACGTAAAATGTAGTAAGTAAGACATACAACATTTTCTGATACACGCTGAACTACGTATAATGTTATATGTATTACATACAATATTTTTAGATGTTAAATTTACAACGTATTCTATTGTAAGTAATCATTTAAACATTTTTGGTTGTTATCACCAAAAAAATAATTATATTCAATAATGATTATGAAGTAATACAAAAAAGATACTTAGTGGTAATATTTCGAAGGCTTGGATCGCGAATATTGTTTTGTTCTAATTCATTTACTGTAAACATTGTTATTTTCCACAGGTGTCTGAGATAAACTGTAATGTGTACTCATATTATTGACAAGATCACACAATCTTCTCCCTCTTGTTGTAATACTCGGCCGTTTCATTCTTAAATCGTTTGACCTAATTCAATTACGTAAATCATTTGACCAGAAATTAGCGAGCCCGGTGCGCTTGATTCCGTTTCAATGTCCGGCGTAGTCTGTTGTATGTAACCGATACAACTAGCGGGCGCGCCGTCCTCCGCGCCACGCACCCCGCGTAAACCATTGCATAGACCGATACAACTTTTTAGTCCGTTCCCATTGAAAAGTTACAACATTTTACTTCTTTAAAATGGTTCAAAAACTCGCAGTTTTTTACTTTGAATGGGTCAATTACTACAAATAAAGCTCGTTTTTAATAAAAACGCTAAATCGCATATTTGTGGGATACAACATATTACGTGGGAGGTATCGATATAGTGAAGTAAACATTGATGAAATAATGTAATACTAATATATAAAAAAAAACACAAAATCTATAAGCTACAAAATTGTCTATTTCACAGCAACCACGTAGTTAAGAGCTGACACTATGAAAAAAAAAACATAGCATTGATAATAATAATTTTACGGCAAAGTACTGAATTTCTGGTTCAGCAAATATTGAAATTTTGTTTCAATCTAACAGATATTTCTTACAACGTCTGATCATAATATATAGAAGACCTTTAATATTTTACTAGATATTCCATTGAGACTTGTCCAGCGAGCTGGAAATATCACAGACAAAGTATTTTCCAAACCAACTCAACTGTCATATTATGATTGATGTTCATCTACAAAATTTCTTCTATCAAATAATAGTGAGACTGATATATAAAGATTTAAAAAAAAGCATGCGTAATAAAAGTGACCTAAAGTCTAGAGAGCAGATCTAAAATATTTCACAAGAGAGCGCAATTTGGTATGAAATCTATTG
The DNA here is from genome assembly GCA_905147225.2 of Euproctis similis. Classification (NCBI taxonomy): domain Eukaryota; kingdom Metazoa; phylum Arthropoda; class Insecta; order Lepidoptera; family Erebidae; genus Euproctis; species Euproctis similis. The sequence goes on along the minus strand of LR990112.1, from coordinate 15,506,299 downwards.
ATAGTTAACGAAGTTATTTTACTTCAAAATATGTATTTTTATGGAATAGGAGGGCAAACGAGCAAGGCAAGTGGGTCATCTGATGGTAAGTAACTTTTCACCGCCCATGAACACCGTTGTTCCGTTGCCGTCCTTCAAGGAGAAAGGGAGTCAGGCCGCCGGATACCTCTCTCACCGAACGAAATGCGGCACGACCCACTTCACGCCGATATTCCGAGAGATCGTGGTATTTCGCCAGTCGAACCGGCCTATTCATGCAGCGAACTGCAATTCTCTACCACAATAATACCCCAATCAGTGTTAATTTATTCTTAGTGGTACATATGGCTCGATTCCCGCTCTCGTTATTTAAAATTAACCGTGTAAATATATTGAATTTAATCCAATTATCTACCTTATTTAATTTATAATGTACGCGCGGCATAACTGTACTCGTAATAATTAATCATCAATTTGTATTTAATCAAAATGATTATTTAATTATGTCATGTAATACAAATTAATATTCAATTAGTTAAATAAGGTTATGACAAAAAAATAGGAAACTCCTTCACCACTTTCAAACTTTTTTTATTTTACTTTTTCGTGGTTGCCAATTCTTTTTTTTATTCGTTTTTTTAAATTACGAAGGAAGCAAACAGTTGACAGCTAGTTACTCTAATCTATTAAACCACCTGATAAAGAATTTTTATGTGGAACCTCCACATAAAATTTTCTATAAAGTTCATAAAATTTAAAGTATTTACTTTGTTAACTTCTAAAGGGCTACTAGAAGAGCTTTGGTGCCTAAGTCATACGCTGAAAATGAATTTAAAATTGGACATCTGCAAGTTTGATCGCCAATTGGTATTCTATTGGTATTAATGACACTGACACTTTCTGTAAATATGAAAAATTGAGTTTTTACGAATTTACTTGTTAAGTTCAATTATACAGCTAGATGTTGCTAAAATCTGCTAAGATTCAAAACGGTGTTGGTTAGATTGTTTTTTATGGGATTAGCCAAACGAGCAAGTGGGTAACCTAATGGTAAGCGACTAGCGCCACCCGATCATACTTTTAATTCAGATAGTGAGATTGTAAAGGGGTCTTAAGTGGCATGGGATTGTCTTATGCGGCGGGCGAGGGAAGAAATCGAACCTCCGCATACCTCCCTATCCGGACGAAGCACGGCATGAGCCAATTTACGTCGGTTTACTGTGTAGTAGGGGTGTTGCACCGGTCGAAACTGTACATTCATGCAGCGAACTATGTGGCTCTACCAAATTCTGTGTAGAGTTTTGTCAAAATCACAATGTTTTTTTTTATTTTTTTACAAGTTGTGTCCTCATTGTACTAGACAGAGATAAAGCTAAACAAATGATTTGAAAACAAACTGTATACATGAAAAACTGAATTTAAAGTGACCGGTATCGACTAACACCAAATAATACATTGATATAAATATAGTTAAATGAATAAATACAAGAACAAGCGATAATACAAAAAACTTGTATAATTAATTGGTTATCGCTGTACTTCTTATCAGCTTTAAATTATACAAACATATAATAAATTGTAAGTAATATATTATTCCATTTATAACTTATGCTATATAATATGTTTATAAATATATATTTTAGATCACGACCATCTAAACGTTAAATAAATATTAATATTTAAAATAAATAACAATAGAAAGAAAAGTTTCTCAGTATCTCTTTTTTCTGGAGTAGGAGGGCAAACGGGCAAGCGGGTCACCAGATGGTAAGCAACTATCGCCACCCTTGGACATCTGCAATACACATAGTTCTACCGTTGCGTTGCCGACTTTTAAAGGAGTAAGGTGAGAAAGGAGAGTTCTGAGTGAGCCTCCGAATACCTCTCTCACCGAACGTTAAGCGTCATAAGCCACTTTACGTCGGTATTCTGAGAGGCTGTGGTATTTTACCGGTCCGGCAGGCCCATTCATGCAGCGAACAGCGTGGCTCTACTACTGCCTGACTTTGAACGTAGCATACGGTTATGTTAGAAAAAGTAAATATATTGCTGAGAGCAATGACCTCGACACCGTTATAATAACAGGTAGGAGGCAGTCAAATCACTGCCTTAATTGATTTACATATGATATAAAAGACATTCACATGGAATCAAAATGATTATGTTCATTCCAAATTGTTATTACGTTCGCTACATACAAGCGGCTCGTTGGTCTAGGGGTATGATTCTCGCTTTGGGTGCGAGAGGTCCCGGGTTCAAATCCCGGACGAGCCCTGCTTTTTTGTTATTATTATCTTTAGCATTTTTTTTTATGAACGAAAACTGTTTGTAATCATGAATATATCCTACTTACTTGTTTTATGAAGTTTTAATTGACGTGTATTCGCAAATAATTTGCCAGTTGCTGTTAAATATTCACAATTATTGTGATCAGGCCATGCACACAATTAAAAATATTCAGAAATCTGTGATGAGCGCTACATTGGTTCAAAATATCATTTGTCTAATATGGTTTTGCTGTCTTTAGATCACCAACTAGTCATAGAATTTCCTTATTTTGTTTTATAGGCTCAATATGTTAAACTTTCACTTTTAGAGGTTTTACTTTTAATCACATCTGAGAGAGTACAATTTACACTGCATTTTTGACGCAACACACACCGGCTCGTTGGTCTAGGGGTATGATTTTCGCTTAGGGTGCGAGAGGTCCCGGGTTCAAATCCCGGACGAGCCCAATAAATTTTTTATCACTTTCAAATAATGATTTTTTTTCGATCTTTCATAAAACCTCATTTGAAGGTTTAATAAAATTAAGTTATTTTTTTTTTACTCCAAATTCCATATGTACTCGTATGTATTTATCTCAGTGAATCAGTCATCTATGTACTTTTAATAATAATAAGACAGAATAATTCCCATATTACCAATATCAATTTTTCAATTTTGTAGAGTACTATATAGAATGCAAAAGGGGATGGATGTAGGAGTCGAGGACGGCCAAGACACACATTCCATGACCGAATAGAACTAGTTCTTGAGGAAGGTGATATTAGGAGAACAAAAATCGACGCGCGCGCATGTAAGTCAACGAAGCGAGTGAGGCGTGTAAGAATCGTTCCTTATGGCGCTCTGTTCTCTCTGCCTACCCCAAAACGGATTTGGCGTAAAGTTATTTATGTATGTATTTATACGCTCTACCCACTTGGTTTTGTTATGATAGTAAGGGACAAACGAGCTTGCGGGTCACCTGATTGAAAGCGACTACTGTCGCCCATGGAAATCTTCAACACCAGGGCCTCATCAGCGTTTAAATAGTAAATAAACGAATTCTCCTAATAAAGAAGTAGCTGTTACTGCTTTTAACAGCTGTATGCCAATAAAAGTCCCGTCAAAACCGGTCTAGCCATTTCAAAGATTACCCAGCACAAACAGACAGACAGAAAGACAGTCACAAAGGCAAAAACTGTAAAAAAAATATTGGTGTATGTTCGTTAATTCAATATTACATGTATTATATATCTTTAAGGAAGTAGTGCCGTTATAAAACAGCAATAAATTTCAAAGATAACAATCTTTTCGGCAACATAATACCAATGAAAAGATAAGTAAATGTTATAAATAGTTTCTAATTTATATTAACATATTATTTTACTATCTAAAAAGAAGATTTTTTTTTTAATTTTTACTGTGTAGTGGAACAAACGAGCAGGCGACGATGAGCAACGAAAACGCCGCCCATGGACACCAGAACACTTTTAGTGTTACAATAGTTTTGCCGGCTCTTACAATGGGATATGGACGGACTCGGAAGTAGGATGGGAACGCGTTGGGCCCCCGGATACCTTTTTCACCGAGTAAAACGCGGCAAGAGCCACTTTTCGTCGATATTCTGAGAGGCTGTGGTACTTCAACGGTAAGGCCGGCCTATTCATGCAGCCAACTGCATGCGTAGCTTTAATAAAATATGAATAAGAAAATAATTGAATGGTACGATTACTGATGCTATTTCGGTTAAACAAGATCATATTATGTTAAATAATGATTATTAACAAGCAATAGTCAGTCGATAAGTAGATATGTGGTTTATGGGTGGCATAGTCGCTTACCATCATGTGATTTTGTATAGGATAGGTGGGGAACTAGGAAGCATAGCACGACATAAGCAACCATACGTCGATTTATGGAGAGGTTATACTATTTCCGAGCCGGGCAATTCCTGCGAAGAACTTAGTGGCTCTACAACTTGACTCGTTTGACCCTTTATCCCGTTATCATCGGATATTAAAGGCCAAAATATATCTATATATATATTTGCAAGAACTCAAATGTTTATCGACACAATCATACGATTGTGAACACATTCTTTTACAGTTCAATTTGGTCCAATGACATCGCATCACAAGAAACACAATACAACTGACGTTTTAGATATTGGTGCTATCATATTGATTTATTATGCAAAATAGAGTCGCGTTCGAGCAGGGTTACAAGAGATCTGAACGGAAAGAAATACTCTAACAAAATACCTTCATAAAACATTTATTGTGGTGAAGTTTTCCATGAATGATGTTTGCCTTCACTAAGCCAAGGTCTTTGAGACACATTAGATAAAATACGCTTTGAGCGTATTTTATCTAATGTGGCTATACAAACAATAGACGCAGGACATTTGTCTATCAGTAATTTGGTATATTTTAACAAAACAATTAATTTGGAATAAATAAAAATGATTAGAAAATAAGTCTCTGTCGTGTGGAGGTCGAGCGCTTAGTTTCTGAATCGAATTTGTCGGTTCGAATCCGGGGTCACACAAACGACTGTTTGGGAGTTGTGACAAGATTTTGCCCAATGTGTGGGAATAGGTTTCATCACCTACCGGCGTGACTGGGGGCAACATCAGCAACCGACACTACAATATTTTAGTCATTTATAACCCAAATCTTGTACACGAAGCCTGGCTTTTACATAATGTCGATACCATCGATCATTATCAATCATTTATAACGACCAGAATTTTCGACAAAAAATAACCGACGACGCAGCTACGTCTCCCTCTTTTTATATTTACAAAAAACATACTCGTATTTTTCCGTTTAAAAATAATGACAGTCATTTTCTCGTGTGATACAATTTGTCATAATTTTAATCGATTATAATTCTAACTACGATAATGTAAATGGGCACCTACTTCAATAATTTTAAACAAAATAATATGTACACACAAAATTAATGGAGAACATTTGGATCCTCGATTACTCAATAAATAGAGCAATTATACACTTGTTAAAAAGAGGTCCCGGATTAAAGTTTCATTACAGTATTATTTTAGTCTATTTAAACGATATTTAAGTTGTAACGCGGTCGGGGTAGATAAATAAAGATTCACTCAATAATTAAAATTTTTTATTTTAACAACGAGTCGCTCCTCAATTTGTGGCTACCAAAATTCTTAGAAAGGGAGCAGGTACGACCTGATGCCGAGTGACCCGCGAAGGCTCACTGCAGGGGTGTCCTGGTGCTCCACAGAAGTCTCCTCCCCGATGTTGTTGGGCTGCCTTGCACTGTCAGATGGCCGACAGGAAAAGTTGAGATGAGAAGGCAAAGATGGAGATGTGAAGGTAGAGTTGAGAAGGTTGAGTTGAAGGTGAAGATTGAGGGCAGCCAGTCTGGAAGACAACCAGTAACAGCCCCTGAGCATCCCCATTCACTGGCATCGACAATCAGTGCCACCACTGACCCCCATTTCTCAGAATGCGTAGACAGTGGTGTCACATGCCAGTAATTTGGAAACTGCCCAGGGTGGATCAAGCATATAACCCTACCTTAAAAACAATAATATTAATTTGGAAAAGAGTTGTAGCAATCTATTATGCAACATAATTAATAGTGTAGGTAGGTTACTACTACCTACTTGATTTGTAAAATTGTCTAGATTGTACAGAATAATTTATATAAGCAATTACTGTAATATATACAAAATAATATGCTGCTATTAACAGAGTCTTAACATGTAATAGTAAACTTTGATAATTTTGATGAAACTTGAACTTTAAAACTTTGATGAAATAATTTTAATAAATTAGGCACATCAAGCTCACGGCACTGCAGGCAATAATATATTAGCTATTAGGGTGAAATAAATTGGTTAAAACACTCACCAATAAGATCAAAAGTTAGGTTAATTTTTCTGGTAGTCTGGCTCCTTTCTTGATAACAGTTTCAAATGAAATGGCCGAATATCCTGTCCAATTGTAAAATGTCTGGCCAGTCTCTCATATTAAATAATTAACTACCGACTTTATTGCAGATTAATCAAATTATTAGCTTTCGTATACTACCTACAGTTGTATTTTTATTTATGACCTGGAAACCGTGTCTTTTGAAGCCTAAATTTATTATGATAAAAATTTACCTTGTCACTCAACGTGACAAAGTCATGGATGATTTGACAAAGACAAATATTAGACAAAGTTACTAACAGTATGTTTGTGTTACTTTTATATGTACTTAAGACAGAATCTCCAATTGGAATTTACTATGAAAATGGGTCAGATATCCCCAAGGAGCATCCATTCCGATTTTGCCCTCTTGCAGAAACAATACCCATATTGTCACAGTTGCAAACAATGTTGGTCTGAATTCGGGTTTCTTATTTTAGTTATACGAGATCTGCTATTAAAAGTGTATCATCTATTTTCACGACACTCCCGCTTGGTATTTTGGACAATTCCATTTCATCTTCAATTTGTCTCAATTTCTCACAATCCGCAAGAGCTTTTTTATCACGAAATGTTTATACAAATCTTATATTTATGATTAATGTTTTAGCCATAAAAAGATCGTTTGTTTTATTTATAGAAATGAATTTTTGGAGTTTGATCAAAGACCTAAATTTAGAGCTCCTATCTTTAAATATGCGTTGTGTTTGATTAAATTTATTCTAAATAGCTAGACTTAGTTAATTTTGTTTCACAAATTTTTACAATGGTTTATTTCAGAACAAATTTTAGGTAAATTAGCTTCTTTAGGGTGATTTTATAAAATGTTGTCAGTAATGTTCTTTATTGTGTTGTATAGTCTTATGAATTACAGATTCTTTTTGAGAAATTCTTCTTAATTTTATTAAATAACAAATAGTCTACATTTAAATAAAGGTAATTCTGTCTTCAGTTTTGGTGTGTATTAGATAATACATTCATTGCATATTTGCACCAACACAAGAATATTCACGAAACAAAACATTACTAGACCTTTGATAAAACGAAAATTGCGATCAGGAGCTTTGTGACATTTTTAATTTCAGACATAAACTGCGTATTATTTCTAAAGCGTAAAGCGTTATGGGTCGACTGAAGGGTGTACACTGTACACAGCTATTAAAAGATTCAGCTGTCGACTGAAGAGTGTACACAGCTATTAAAAGATTCAGCTTCTATGCAGTCATGTTTTATTTAACCTTTTGAGAATATAATATTCAACAGAATTCTTATGTCCATGATGGCAGAAACTTATTTTGTATGTTGGCCACGTTAATTGTTAATGTTATGATGGCTTACATTAAATAACGTCTGCGATACCTGAAACAGATTTGTGGAAACAAAACTTCATAATGACAGCCCTATTGTTATAATCTGCGCTATATTTTTTCTATATTTTTCAAAACAAAAGTTAATCTATTGGTTAAGCTCAAAGTCATAAACGTGTCCATTTGAATTTTGCAATAGTAAGAGTTTTAATCTATTATGAAATCGATTCAGCCTTTTGCAGCCGATTAACGAAAAAACTATCTTTATGTTTCTTAAAAGTGAAAGTCTTGCGGTTCGCTGCATGAATGGGCCGGCACGATCAGTGAATACCACTACCTCTTGGAATATCGGCGTGAAGTGGCTCGTATCGCGTTTCGTTCGGTGAGTGAAGTATCCGGAGGCCCGATCCCCTTTCCTCTTTGGAACTACTCGGACTTTGGGACAGTAGTTCCGAAAAAAATCGGTTCCGGGGTGAAACTTCCGGTGAAAAACGTTTACCTGCCAAATGTTGTTAGTCATTGATATTTATCACACATACTCGTAACTTCCAAAAAATAATTACAAAGTGTCATTGGTGTGACAGGCCAGGAAAAAGTCGTGCGATAGACGCACGACTTTTTGATACGGAAGAGGGGGTAGCTCACTGACAGCATTAAAATAATAAAAAATAATTACATAAAAATTTCATAAATATGAATGGCAGATAGCATAATATCAAAACATTGTAAACGAAATGCAATACGTCCGACGGCGTATCGTTGATGTTAATGAAAACAGTAGAGCTTTTGTTAATATATTTGATTGTAGCTATTCACTGTTCGTGTATTGTTCTGGAGCGGCGAGTGCGTCTCGCTGGACCAAGAAAGACAGATTTTCATACTATAATGTTTTATTCGTCTGCCTTTTGTACTGTTATCTCAGCGCATGATAATGACTACATTATTCATTTTTCAGAAAGAGAGCTTCACGCCTAAACATAATACATTATAGACTGAATGTTTTTATTCAAATATGTGTTTGTCTCATTAAAACATTTAAAGTCTTGCAGTTCGCTGCATGAATGGGCCGGCACGATCGGTGAAATACCACAACCTTGAAATATTGTATATATTGTAAATAATGTAATTAATTTATTTCTTCTTATTATTGTAATTATAGACTTTAAAGTAACTAATACTCAAAACCCTTAATATTCGAAGGTGTCTCGATATTTGGATTATACCCTTGTATAACAGTTAATTTCCGGTTAATAAAACGGAACCCTCTGCTGACTGCATTTTCTATTGCTTTGCTGGTCTCTCATCAGTATTTTGCAAATCGTAAAAACTGGCAGATAAATTTGCTGACCCGGCGAACTTTGTTCTGCATCAAAAGTAATAAATGAGTAAATTTCGGATTTATCACTTTTTCTTTACCATATCATACATAAATTATAGATAAAAACCACCCTGTTGACGCCCTCTATATAGTGAAAAAACGGCATTGATATCCGTTGAGTAGTTTCAAAGATATAAACATATAAAGGGACAGACAACGGAAAGTGACTTTATTTTATACTATGTAAAGATAATTAGGTCCGGCTCGCATACGATAAAAGTGTTTTTGTTTCTGCGGGCTTTGTATAGTAATGATACGGAGCCCTTTATGCGTGAGTCCGTCTTGCGATTGACGCTTTTTCTAAACTCATAACGCAAGTATGTGCCTCCAGGGATTTACTCAACTGGTGACTTAGCATTATTTTTTACCAAGTGAAATATAGCGCCTGTGTCTAAATAAAAATGTAAATTTCGACCCCCTTCAGAATGTTAAGCTATATGATAATTTTATTCCTACATTTCGGGCGCTTCGTGAATCACAAAATATCTCGCGGGTATGATCTTTTCATTCAATTTAAACGTATTATATCATAGTAAAGACACGAAAGTAGCTAATGAATTTTTTGCAGAGTGACCTTAGAATTTAAGCAAAACTTACAGTAATTACAATACAGCAAGAAATTACAGTAATCTATTTATGTTCAAGTTGAAAATTGTTTGTAATATTGTACATTAAATAACAAAATTATCATCAATATTATACTATTAAGTCAAAGAACCGAGTGAGTGAGTATGTGAGAATCGTGGCTTACGTTGCTCTGTTCTCTCTGCCTATTTGGTAAAGAAGTTAGCGTGAAGTTATTTGCCTAAGTTAAAAGTATATCGTAAAACAGACTCGCATTTAAGCGCGATCATTTGTCAACTACGCGTCCATAACCCTGACATAATATTTATTCCATATTAAAAACAGCCTATTGCCATAAAAATACCTAGTGCACCGTTGTGTTCGTGATAAGAAAAAATCACACAATAACTCGTGCAAATATTTACAAAAAGTAACTAAATGGATATTGGATTCGAGGTCAAGAAGAAAAAACCTTTATTCTACACCATTACAACGCCTTAAAGTCCAGGGCCTTATGTCATCTGCCTCCCCATTTGTTCCCACACAAATGGGGAGGCAGATGACATTCAGTACCTTTTTTATTTTAGGTTTCAAATAATTTCTTTAGCATTTTAAGAAAATAGCTGCCAAAATAGAAAAAAATAATGCGAAAAAATAATACGGGAATATCCTGTATATTTTCCAAATCTGTTAAAAAACATTTGTGTTTTTGCAAAAAAATAATAATATTCCAGGTACAAAAAACAACGAATCCGTTACTTTGAGTTGAGTTAGCGAGCGATTAATTCACGTGAATTTTATAAAGCTCGATGTTCGCATGACATAATCTGTGGAACGCTATTATATCTGGCGGGAAATCTTATTTCCGTTTGGAGAAAAAAAAACGGTCTCGTCGAGAGGCGCGAAAGTGGGTCGCGACTAGAGATGAGGACACACTCCAGATGACTGTAACAGGGTGGTTATTAAGTAAACAGAGCGAAACGAGCTATTCAGTAATTGTTATAACGAAATTACTTCTGTATTTTTGTCCCAAGCAATTTTAAATTCCACGAGATATATTGTTATTTATATGTAAATAATAGGCATAGTTAAGAAACTTCATTTAATATTTTCTGGACTGTAATTTTGTTGTATTTCAAGTGCCATCACATAATTCAAAGGCGAAAATAGCCATAAACCCAAAAATTTTACTAAGTGTAAATAGCAACGTCACAACAACAAAAACAAAACGTTGTAAAACATTTCGTTTCATACCTTTTCACTTAAAATGAATGATGTAGATTTTTAGTGCTGAGGCAGCGAGACGTGTTCAATTCATCAATAGTGCGCAACTCAGCAATACTTCTCAGAGCAATTTTTCCCTATGACGAACACTTTTAGAGAATGTCACAATGAGCGCTGACTAAGGGGTGGCTATTACGTGTCGCTAGCATCAATGAAATGCAGACTGCAAACCTGCTTAGTGCGCTATTTTGAATTTGAAAACAATTATTAGCGAAGTTTCTTAATTCAAATTCGATAACATACAAAGAATATTATTGAAGGCGAAGCAAGCCACAAAACTCTGATTAAACAGTATTAGGTCCCCACAAAGTTTACATACCAGAACTTTATATAGAACATTCTTTTGTGCAATTAACTTAGTTTTTGGAATTCATTTCAGTCTCCATCGTTTTCCATACGTTAACCATATTTAAATATTCTAAATTTTTTTTAAGAACATGATTTTTTATTAATAGTGTAATTTATAACTAGCAATGAAACGAGTTACAATGTTTAATGAGAAAAACGTTAACATCTTGTACAAAAATTTAATTTTATTATTATTATTCTCTGGGAACCTCTAGTCTTTTTATATCTTACTAGTTGACCCGGAGAACTTTGTTCCACAACAAAAGTATTAATAAGTAATAATAATAATATAAAATAACTTCGCGCCTTTGTTATCCGAAGGTGTAGGCAGCGGCTGTTAAGCCACGTCTCGCCGTTATGTTTGCGTCCCAAATGGAATAGGTGGCAAACCTATTCCCATACCGGGCAAAAAGTTTTCAGTCATCGATATTTATCACACTTAAATTAAGTCATTGGTGTGAGCCAGTGTCAGGATTCGAACCCGCGACCTCTGGCCACATCACGAACACTCATGAACACGGATGTGAACATCCCTTCTCGAAACAGTTACAATGCTTATCTCACAAAAAACCAATGTAATATTAAGAAAAAAATATATCTCCGACCACAGACAATACGTTAAGACATTAATTAAATTATGTAATATCCCTTGTTTATTTTAGAAAATGTTGTCGAGGCTATTATAACCTGATAAGCCAAATATTCGTGACATACATAATATGAGTATGTATGACAATTTAAGTCATACATAATACATTCCTTCGCAAATATTTTGGAAAATTTATTAATATTGCTATCATACTTCCAGAGTGCTGTAAATAAATACAAACACATAAATATTGACAATCCATCATAATACAAACAGTCAAATTATATTATCTCCTCAATAAATAATACATAGAGGAAAAGAAAACAGTATGTGAAGAGAAGCACTTAGCAATATTTTAAATTATTTACTAATATGTACTTTCACAATATGTGCTACCCGGCGAACTTTGTTCCGCATCAAAAGTAATAACTGCTGTCCCGATATGTTAATACTGCAATATCTTCGAAAATATTTGTTTAAATTGCATGCTGTAAAGGGCCAGGATCATCTATATTACATGCACAATCTATTTAAGATACTTAATTGGATGAAAATTAATACTGTTATGTTTAAAATCGCTTCGTAAATAGGCCATTATTTCACGTAAAAAGTAAAAAAAATAAAAATGGTAATTGTGGGTTATCGGTGAGAGATAGACATATGCCCTCGTGGACTTTTTTATAGACCTTCTAAAGGTGTATAATAATGTGGTACGTTGTTTTGATTTATCACTTAGGGTTCAGACATCAATTGCGATTAAAGTTCTAAATCTTGAAAATTATCACTTTTTTTTACTACACTATACATGAATTATAAATCAAAACCCCGTTGACACCCTCTAACTATTAAAAAAAACCGCATCAAAATCCGTTGCGTAAAGATATGCGCATATAAGGGGACAGACAGCGGAAAGTGACTTTGTTTTATACTATGTAATGATACACGTAAATGAAAACCATATCTTTCAAACTATATCCTTTATGCAATTTAGTTACACAGCAATTTTGTTACACAGCTACACGAGGAATCAGCTCACAACTTCAGCTTACTAATTGCGTAAATTCAAAACCATTTAACCTCTCTCAAATGTCAGCGGGTTCGGTATTCACTCCGTCGCAAATATTTGTGTTATGAAAATAGATAGCTTAATGATTATCAAAATTGTACGTCCGAAAACATTTATATATAAATTATAATTAGCAAGATTTCCTTTTAACAGTACCTCATAAAATTCACAAAACAAAACAGCGCAAACCTTTTTCTGATGGAAAAAAAATATGTGGTTCATATCCGAGGCTTTAGAGGTTTTTTTAATAATTTCACTCGATCCGTGTATTGTTCTGTAGCGTTAATGGTTAAGGTTGCCGCCGGAGGGCGTGGGTGTACACCCGCTATTACAATATTCAGCTTCTCCAACCGCGATGTTACATTTAACAATATCTGTGGATTTAATATTCATAAATCAAAGTTCGTGGAAGCAAGTTGGCTCCCCATACCTACGTATATATGAGTAAGATATTCATAAACGGATATGATTGTATTATTTGTGTTGAAAGCTTCTCATATTATCTATACTTATATTATAAAGCGGAAGAGTTTGTTTGTTTGTAAGTTTGCTTGAACGCGCTAATCTCAGAAACCACCAGTCCGATTTTAAAAATTCTTTCAGTGGTATATAGTCCATTTATCGAGGAAGGCTTTAGGCTATATTATATTTTCAAATTAATTAGGGATCCTTACTATAAGTCAAATAATGTAACCCAAGGTGTAAGAAAATGACTCGAAAATAATTCTTACATCGTGAACGCTGCGAAAACTATTGATTCTAGAACAAATTAATATACTACACTTTTACAGAACATAAATTTGTCTATAAAAAAGTCCGCGACGCCATATGTCTAACTGTTGTAGTTATCTCACAATAAGTATTTTTTTAATTTTTTTAAATAATTAAATTGATGTCGTTATAAAAATGCTTTATTTTGTACCTTGATATTAATTCTCCTTAAAAAAAAATTGTGTAGTTTTATGAAACCACCGTAAAAGTGAAACTTTTAAAATTGAGTCTTGGGTTATTGATTTTTAAATCTACTTTTTAAATATACATAAACAAAATATTTTTTCAATAATTATTTTTCAATAATTTAGTTAGTAAGTTTTTTAAATTGATGATTCTGATAAAATGATTAACATTTATATTTTTTTAGAGTGCAACAGTGTAAAACAGTTACTTCACAGCAATTTTTTTAAAAGTTTGCTTTGGCTTCGTTTTCGAACCGGACGTCACCGGCTTTCAGGGGATTGTGCGATAAGGGCTATTTTAATTTACTTGCCATCTAGTATTTGTTAATAGGGTTTCATAAATGTTTTTTATTTTACGTGGTCACGACAATAATTCCTAGATGGCGCTACTAGGTTGCTACTATTGATGATTCTGCCGTAATATCGTATTATATCGATAGATGTCGCCCGAATCGACAAGTATTCCAGCTACGGCACTAGGGATAACGCGACACCTATTAAACGTTAACAACATTACAACAAAGGATCTTTACAAAACAAAACGATATTTTTTCCTCCAGTAAATATGATATTTCGATTTATTATGAAAATGTGACAAATACATATATAAAGAGCACTATCTTATCTTATATCTTTAAACGAGCAATTCTTGTATATATATATATATATATATAAAATTGGAATCTCGGAATCGGCTCCAACGATTTTCATGAAATTTCTATTCCAGCAGATGGCGTTGTTAACTAACACGAAGTCAATGTGTGTTTGCTTTGCTTTTATTACAGTTTATCACTGCAAAAAATTAAGTATATGTTTCTAATATAATATGTTAGTACATAGTATATATTAGTATATATTTATTATTCTGTCGGTAAGATCGAAAAATATTATTGATATTTCATTATTTTATTAGTATGTAATTCGTACTTAAATATAATTTTCAAATAGTATGTAATTCGTACTTAAATATAATTTTCAAAAAACACAATTTATAAAAACACAATTTATAAATAATATAATTTTTTTTATCTCCGCCTGCAATACGTACGTACGTATATGTATGTATGTAAAAAACAAACAAACAAACAAACCCGATCCTAGAAAATGTGTCGAAATTGGTAAAGAGGACGGTAATTAGACGATTAAACATACGGCCCTCGTGGTGCATCGGTAAACCGCACTACCGATAACACAAGGTCGGGGCGGGTTCGATCCCTCGTCTGGGGGTGTTTTTCTACATATTTTTTCTACATGTTTTTACGGTATTTATTTACAAAAATAAAGTGTATATTTGGGTAATTAATTAATATAAATAAACGATAATAGACGTGAAAGGCGCTCTGACGAGCGCCTTCACGTCACCGTCACGCGACATGCAACACGCAGACGAAAAAGTTTGAGACGATGTAATAAAAGTTTCACTTTAATAAATTACTTCAATAAAAAGATAGATTTAATACCTTTCTAGAACTTTTTGAATAATTTAATTCGGACATTTAATTCAAAAGATATCGCAAAATACAAAATGTAAGTATTCATTTCATAGGGAAATATTTAGTTACACTACGGATGATATATCCGACTCGGACAGCTCGGACCGCGACAGCTAGCAGGTAGATTTTTTTAAGTTTGTTTCTTGCTAAAAGGTATCGGTGGTCCAGTTGTCGAGAACCCCACTTCTGAATAAATTAGTCGCGGGTTCGAATTCGGGCTCACACCAATGACTTTTTGAAATTGTTTTCGGAAGTTATGTGTATTTAGATATCGATGACTATAAACTTTGTGCCTGGTATGGCAATAAGTTCGCCACCTATTCCATTTGGGATGGAAACATAGTGGCGAAACGAGGTATAACAGCTGCTGCCTACACCTTCGAGTAGAAAAGGCGTGAAGTTATGTTGTGTTGTTGTTTCTCTCTTTGTCATCATATCGCTCAATACTTTAATTAGAATTTAAAATTTGTAGTATTTAATCGTATTTTTTGGTATTTTTATTTATAAAAGTTACTAGCTTTTACCCGCGGCTTCGCTCGCATTAAATCCATTAAATAGGTATCAAAGATCATTACTATAGAAGTTAATCAATATGATAACTCTGTTTTATTGCTTAGCTGGAATTATTAATTTTTAAAATTACTACATACAATGACGTTTAAAAAACTAACAACATTTTTTTAAGGTAAAATATATTTCTCTGTAACAAAAATAAATAATTTTGGACTGTAACAATTTTATAAGAGTATGTACGATATTGTTG
The DNA here is from genome assembly GCA_905147225.2 of Euproctis similis. Taxonomy (NCBI): domain Eukaryota; kingdom Metazoa; phylum Arthropoda; class Insecta; order Lepidoptera; family Erebidae; genus Euproctis; species Euproctis similis. The sequence goes on along the minus strand of LR990112.1, from coordinate 15,490,354 downwards.
TAGACTATTTTATAAGTTTTTCCTTCGGGTTCAAATATATGTAAATTACCTCAAAGAATATGTCTACAAAGTTTCATGATGATCGATTGAGTAGTTATCGCGTGAAAGCATAACACACAAACAAACTTACATTCCCATTTATATATTACTAGCTGACCCGGCAAACGTTGTCTTGCCAAAAAATAAAATTTAAAAAATAGGGGTTGATCGTAGAGTGTTGAAAATTCTCAGACTTACCCGATATGCATACAAAATTTCATGAGAATCGGTCAAGCCGTTTTGAAGGAGTATGGGAACGAAAATTGTGACACGAGAATTTTATATATTAGAAGTAGGATAGGATAGGAATTAGGTTACATTTTTATTGTATAAGGGGCAAACGAGCAGGCTTATGATAGTAACAAACGCCGCCCATGGCCACCTCAGCACATGCAGTGTTACAGTTGCGTTGCCGGCCCTTACAATAGGATATGGCTGGGGTCGGGAGTGGGTTTCGGAAGGGGAGGGGGAAAGGCTTCCGAATACCTCTCTCAGCGAGTGAAACGCGGCTAAGGCCACTTTTCAGCGATACTCTGAGAGATCGTGGTATTCCATGGGCCGAGCCGGCCCATTCATGCAGCGAACTGCGTGACTTTACCACTGACAAGGTGTGACTGATGTGACTGATTTATAATACATTCTAGATATATGTAATAAACTTTACATTTTTAAGATCGTGATCTCTTTTAAAATGTAGTGAATTTATTTTGATAAGAGTAATACCAAGGTGCCAAATCGACACCATTTAAATTATAAAAAACACATGCTGGTTAAAACATGTGGTGACCCGGTCTTTTTTTTTTGTAGAAAGACAATGACCAAATAAAAAAAAGGTATAAGTAGTATTAAAAAAAAACTAAAAGTTGACAAAAAGCTTCGGACTAAGTACCTGACATTCTATTAATATTACTTATAAAGTGTTGATTGAAATTGATAATATTATCACCATAATATATCTTGGTTGTTTGTCGCTAATATCAACAGCTAAGCAAGTGAGGTGTGTAATAATCGTGCCTTATGGCCCTTTGTTCTCTCTACCTACCCCGCAAGGGATCTGGCCTGAAGTTATACATGTGTGTATCAAGAACTTGAATTGAAATAAATATTAGTGTTAGATAGTCCATTTATGAGGAAAGCTTTGGGGTATTAATATGATTGCGGCAATAATCTTTTTAGTGGAAAATGTATAAAATATGGCGGTAAGAAGTTCGCGCGGTCTGCTTGCCTTCTATAACAATATGGACATCAACTTCAGGTTATTGGCATCCAGAAGAATAGGCAGATATATTTTGAAACATCCGATCAACTTTTTAGTCCTAATAGGTGGAGAAGTGTATTGGTCAAGACTCGTATTATCATATAGCATAGGTTTTAATGCAATAGCTTAATATTTTGTGATATAAGAAGCTAGTTGGCTGAGTATATTGAATTGGTTCAACTTTGCATTTAGTCAACTATTTCATGGATTTGAATTACAGAAACTAAAAGAAAGCAAATACAACACTTTTCTGTATTAATGGCGTCCAAATTACAATAGATATTGTGTTACCATATATTTTAAATGCTAGGCTATTTAAACATACAGTATATTAAAATTTCATTTCGGGTATTTTAAAACTAACTCACAGATTAATAAGTGATACTGACTAGCCTAGAGTGTTCTCGACTAGACTATTCTAGACAATCGCATTACATTGCGTAGTATATCTTCTCAGAAAATGCAAATCAAAATAAAATAAAAAAACTGGAATGCGAAATAAAAAAAAAAAATTATTTTATTATTAATTTTGAGCTATTTATTAAAATTACCGCTGCCTACACCTTCGGGTAACAAAAGGCGTGAAGTTATGTTATGTTAACTTTTTTTTTCATCATCGGTAAGTAGAGATTTCAACAAACAGAAAACATACCAACTTTTTGAAATAAGCTGATATTTTGACGGGTGAATTCAAAACAAGGTGAAAAAAAAATTATGAAATAAATTACAGCGTATTTGGGACATAAAAAGGAAAGATTTCACCAAATTTCGAGGAAAAAAATTTTGTAAAAGATAAAAATAAAACCAAAAACTTGGTTTTTTTAATTTTTCACATAAATTATGAGGGTGTGTGAAAAAAGTGTAAACACAAAAGTTTTAGATCTTTTTATTACCTACAACTTTGCCATTTGACTTTTTTCCATAGGACATTTAGTTTTGCCAGTAATCGAGAAAAATCGTTCTATGCCCTTAAAAACTGACCCCCATCCCCTTCCCGACCTCAGATCGCCCGTAAATTATTTTTCCATTCTTTTTTAAAATATTCTCCTCCTTTTCTTGGCTTTCATCCTACCATTATTTTTTTGGTTTTAAAAATTATCGACCCTGGTCTATAAATATCAACAGATGTGGTGGAGTCGAGCCGCCGTAGAAAAAAAGTTTGCCATAAATCCCTGGATCGAAAAGCTAGTTCTGTAATACTATGCTAATGATACTGCTGAAATTGTATTTTACAGTAGGTAATATCGCAAATTACTTATACTATATAAATATTTGCTATACTATTGAAGTGTGATTACTCAACACATTTATCAATTTACGCACCACAGATCTGGTTACGTAGTTAGAAACTACGTAACCAGATCTGTGGTGCATAAATTAACATTTTGGTTCACAATATCTAGAGTTATAAAGAGTTCGTCGTTCGTAGAGATTTCGTGCTCACTCCAATAACTCCTAGGATTTCTTTTCGGAAGATATGTGTGATAAATATCGATGATAGGCAACGGTATATAGCAATAGATTCCGTCACATATTACATTTCGGATGGAAAAAATCGGCAAGTCGAGGCTTAACAGCCGCTGCCTACACCTCCAGATACAAGTACTATAAACAAAAAGTATATAAATAGAAAGAATAGAATTTATATTTAACGACAAGATCATCAGCGTGTCGAATCTATCAAGCAGGTTTCATGTTCACAGTTCGAATAACTTTGTCCTGAAACTATGAAATAAACTTTATTATTGACATTACGAAGAGTACCTTACTGCAGGCAATAACTAGTCATAAAATAGAATTACACAACAAGCTATACAAAAATATATCAATGTAAGCTGTTGCAGGATTAATAATAGATCAAACCTCATGATTCCTGACGGGCCTTTTAAATAATTATTGCTGTAATTTAAATCCCCAGTGTAACGGTAATTAAGGGCCTTATCCATCTCATCCCAATGGGGCTTCGCTTTGTGAATTTTCTGTAAGATTGAGATAATTATTCTTATATTACTTCATTATGCAAAAAAATGCAAGCCTAGGAAATGGTTGTGCGTCATAGTGATTAGCCGATGGTTTTAAATAAGCCGATTTGGTTTTAAATAAGTCATCATCATCATTAGCCCTTTTGAGGTCCACTGCTGGACATAGGCCTCCCCCATAGAGCGCCACAACTGCCGGTCCGCTCAATCATGGGGGGTTTTGCCATAATCGCCACGCTTGGCAGGCGGGTTGGCGATCGCAGTAGGCTGTATTGTCTTGAGAGAGAATGCTGCTGCCCATTCTTCTAGCTTTTCCTTTAGTCGCCTTTTACGACACCCACGGGAAGAGATGGGGTGGCGGTATTCTAAGCCGGCGCCACACAGCCTTTAAATAAGTAATACGTGAAAATTATGACTATAATAATTATATAATAAAGTAATAGAGGTACTTGTTCCTTGTAGTGGTTGTAGAAAACCAATTAATAATGAACAATGCCAGTGAATAATCAGCGATTATATTGGGTTTTCCAATATGAGTGACTACATATTGGCGGCCTGTAGCGACCTGCTTGTTTGAGCGGCATCTGTCTAATCTGTTGTTTCCTATTCAGTCACTGACGCCAAATCACCATGCCAAGTTACAAAGTGGAGCAGAATGTGCAAATGTAGAAGCTTTATTATTTGGTTATTACGATTGAGGGTACCTTTGGAATTGTGGAGAATCAAAAATACACTAGACAGTCAGCTCATAAGAACTGTAGGCGTCGCCATATTGGCCTCGTCGACGAAAATGTGACATGTGAAAAGATAACCGAAAAGTATGAGGAGAATTAATAAAAGTTTCACTTTAATAATTTAAAAAGTAACCTATCCTGTTGTCGTATGCCTAAAATATATTATATAATATATGAAAATTTTATGTTATGTTTTATACCTATGTACTTCTGTAAAGTTATGTTGCACGAATTCAATTTAAAGGTTTTAAATGAACCGTAGTGAAGATATTCTCGGAATAGTAAATTTAAGCTTTATTCTAACACATTAAGGTTATATCTCAGAAGCGAGAGAAATAAATATATTACAACGAGAAGTAAATGTACTAAACTCTCAAGATATATCGGTTTTATTTAACTTCTGACAAGGAAGATGGCGTATATTTATTATACTACCACTGCATATTATATGCAGTAGCGTATGTTTATTGCGAAAGTGGAATTCAGTTCCGAAGTGCATCAGCAAATTATGTATGGGATAGAGCTATCTGAACAAACTCTTAGACATACTTATTTAAAAGACTTTAGAAGAGGTTATTTGGACTGATCGAATGAATTGATATTATATGCAAAGAGAAATATATTACTTTAATACAACTACAGAATCATGCATTTAATTTACCAGTACTTACATCATGCTGAAGCGTAGATATTATGTAAATTTTCCTTACCTTACTCCGTTAATAACCATAGATATTAGCTATATTTCGATTCTGTGGACAAACTATCTAGTCCCAAATCCAACAGGAAAAATAATGAACAGAGCTCCAATAAATAGTATGAAATCTGATATAACTTTTTGCTTCGCAGAAAAAAGAACCTTTGCCGCACTGCGCATTTAATCTTTGTCAAGACCTTTACCTTTATATAATTTTATCCTTTATCAGTGTGTTTCTTCTCCGAGGTCATTAAATCACGACCCTCACGTCTCGCTACGTTATATATTTACGCAATACAACATCGTGGTTTTCTTTGGATATTGCACCTCGTTTTATATCTAGGCATATGTTGGGGCATGGGGCATGGTGACGACGAAAAATAACGTCAGACAAGGCAGTATGGCTTAAAAGCTTTTGCCTGTCCAATAATGGACAAAATAATAATATTCATTAAAAATTAACTGTCATGTGCGACAGTTATTTTTTATCATGCTGTGTGGCGCCGGCTTAGAATACCGCCACCCCATCGCTTCGCGTGGGTGTCGTAAAAGGCGACTAAGGGAAAAGCTAGAAGAATGGGCAGCAGCATTCTCTCTCAAGACAATACAGCCTACTGCGATCGCCAACCCGCCTGCCAAGCGTGGCGATTATGGCAAAAACCCCCTATGATTGAGCGGACCGGCAGTTGTGGCGCTCTATGGGGGAGGCCTATGTCCAGCAGTGGACCTCAAAAGGGCTAATGATGAATGATGATGAATCAATTATATATAATCAGTAAAATTTGTATTCTTTTATTATTATAAAAGGATACAATTTTTCCTAAGGATCTGCTAAGAATAAATCTAGCCGTTAACCAAGATTACGTGATCATAATAGTAATACAGTACCAATATAGATCGCTATTCTAGAAATGGGCGCCCTACAAGTTACATTGTATTAAGGTTAACATTGCCCCAAGAAATAAAGGTTAAATTACGAGGGTTAACCTGTCATCTTTTAAGCCAAATAAAAACAATTCGTTGAATGTTGTTAGTATTTGAAGAAGTGAAGATATCATATTGAAAGAACATTTTTGTTTTGACATTCGTTAGCCACTATCTGCTTCTGTTTGGATATAAATAAACCCACAGCCTATTTTTATAGAACCCTCAGTCAGTCATCAGTTTTCTGGTTTTTGTCGCTTCCTGCTGTCTTCTGACTCTACGCGTGTTTGGATCTCTGAAACTAAGCATATTTTTAGTAGATAGACAGATATAAGTAGAAGGATCTTATGTATGACGGTAGACGGTAATCCATCAGGAAAAAAACAATATTAGAAACATGTTGATTATTATTGAATATGTGGAAATAATAAAGAATTTTTCATTAAAAACGCCAATTAACTCCTTTGAAATAATAACAAATAGTGAAAGCTAAATATATATAGCTATATATAGATATAGGAGTCGAAAACAGTTACGATTATTTTATATTAAAAAAAATTAACTATCAATATCTCTACAAAAGTAAATTTGTTTTATTGATAAATAATCCAACAATAAATCCAAATAATTATAAACAGGCAAAATTTGCAGGCGTCAATCAAAGAGCAAGATCACAAAGAGCTCTGAGAGTACACGCGTAAATCTTTGGACCTCTGATCTCTCAATCGACCCAATACAGAATTCCGAACGCCTCTGGCCTGATTCATGCCTTTAGATAAAAATCCATAATACACAGCTTTAAATATTTATTGGATATCTACAATTTTTTAATCGGAGGTCACGGAGAAATATATATATTTTTTTGTAAAATCACACCTTAAAATTCTGGGAGTGAAGGCAATTTTCTTAAACCTCCACAAGTCGTCCACTCGTCTCCGTGGCGGAACCTACTTCATATATCGGACACAATTTTATCGGTCATCGATAATTATTCAACATATGAATTCTGCTCGACCGGTGAAACACAACGACCTCTCAGAAGATCGACGTAAAGTGGCTCATGCTGCGTTTCGTTCGATGAGAGAGGTACCCGGAGGCCCACCCCCCTTCCCCATCCTTTCCTATCCTACTCCCTTCAAGATCGGCAACGCAACGGTAACACTATATGCGAGGAAATGCTTCATGCACACCCCCCGCCTGGGGACGGCAGGGGGTAGTGTGGGACTCTCAAAACAGTAAACTGCAATCCGATCCTAGGGTTACCCACTAAAACCTCGCGGCGGCCTTCCTCCGGCGTTGGGGTGGCCCAGGACAGTGCATCAGCCCTCTGGTCCACCCCAACCATAAACCATACCTACCACATATTTAAGTGAATAAAATAAAATATTGTCTATCTTGCTTACTATTAAGCCCCGTAAAATCCGGAATTGTATCGTTTTAAAAATGTTTGCTTAAAATGACAAAAATATTTGGTATAAAAAACTACATACATATTTATATTTAGATGAAAAAATTACGAGGCCCAAGGATTTCCTTATCGGATGAATAAGCAAGGGTTTTTTATCTTAGTATTAATGTAAATTTCAGTTTCTACTAAATTTTAAACACTTTGTTGATATTATATATTATTATCTATTCGAGTAAACGCCCGCGACTTCGGTCGGGGAAAATTCAATCCCAGGAAATAGAAGCAAAAAGTTATACTAATGCTGTTACTCCGAAGTTTTATCCGTGCCTATAGTAAGCTACTTCCAGAAGTTGGTGCTCCTACTCCATTAAATAATACTATTCAGCGGGTGGTGGTAAGTAGCCGCGCCATGGTAACAGATATTTTTATGTTTTTTAGTATTTACTACAGAACAATTTTAAGCAATTATCTATTACAGGGTCTTGAATTTTTTTTCCAAACAAACTACATAATACACAGATAAATAATCTTTCTTTCTCAAGTAATCACAGTGGTAGAGCCAAGCAGTTCGATGCATGAATGGGGCGGCTTGACCTGTGAAATACCACGACCTCTCAGAAGATCGACTTAAAGTGGCTCGGTAAGAGAAGTACCCGGAGGCCCACCTATTCTACCTATCCTATCCTATATTTCCTATCCTACTCCCTGAAAGGTCGGCAACGCAACTGTAACAGTAAATGTGTATCAAGTGTCCATGGGCGGCGCTGGTCACTCACCACCAGGTGACGCGCCTGCTCGTTTCCCCTCCTATCTCATAAAAAATCACTCCATTAAACTGCAGCCAAGAGTTTATAAAACTTATAAGTAAGTAAATCCTAAGGCTGTCAGGGAAACATTTCAAATATGCTGATAAGACAGTGTAACATTGATTACCGCAATCTTTGAAAATTTAAGCGCTATAAAATTTGTGCTATATATTTTCAGACTGTAAAGATTTATGTTCAGACTTGTCTATGCATATTATTGTTAAATACTTTCTGTAACAATACATAGCGTAGACAAGGGCAGGACATAGGATACCCTAGGGTCTCAGCTTCTTCTAAGATATGGTCACAATGTCACCTGTAAAACAATTACGAATAAATAATAATTAAGAGTCTCGGTGGCGCAGTGGTCGAGCACACGGCTTCTGATCCAGAGGTACGGGTTCGATTCCAGACACTGGCTCACACCAATGACTTTTCGGAAGTTATGTGTATATATATAAACAACGATGACTGAAAACTTTGTGCCCGGTATGGCAATAGGTTCGCCACCTATTCCATTTGGGACGTAAACATAACGGCGAGACGAGGCTTAACAGCCGCTGCCTACACCTTCGGTTAACAAAAGGCGTGAAGTTATGTTATGTAGTTATGTTATATGTTGGTAATTGTCATAGCTTTCTACAACATATACATATATTTAAATATGGCATAAATATTTTTTTTTTACTTTTATTGATGATTTATTGATTTATATGTGCATTTATGTTATTTTATTAATTTGAACGTTAAGGAAAACTAAACAAAATTGGATTTATTGTTATTAGTGTATCGGTTCGATATGTATTGAGTTAATCCAGGATTTTTTTATATACATAGAAAATTTCATCTTCGACAGTTAACCCGTATTAGTAACAAAAATGTAAACGTCTTCCATTTAGCACCTTCATAGCACCTTAACTATGAAATGTAAAATAATCCCTCATGAAAAAACAATTACTATACCCTGAGATTGTAATTTTATTATTATATTGATGAAAGGACTTTGATTTAAGTACACGTATACGTGTGAATCATGAGTTAAAACTACTTTTGTAACGCGGTAAGCGCACCGATGACCGCTTTCTCGCTCACACACTATCTACCCGTCTCTTTTCACGGCTATATAAGCGGGTCCCGCGCGGAGCGCATTGCTCTTCCTAGGGTGCGCACTTGAGCGATAGCCACATATGCAGTCCTCAAGTACGCCTGGCCAAGGAGTACGATAGCCACATACGCAGTCTACTCCAAAGCCTATGTTAGATCCGCAAGGAGCGCGACGGCCATATATGCGGTCACTCTGAGCGAAGTATTATTATTATTGTCGATCACCTAGTTTATGTATGTTACTTACGAATGCTTTGTAAAAAACCTTATTATTCTAATATATGATATCAAAGTCACTCATTCTTTTAATCAGCCACCCTACATAGTGGCGCCCAACGTGGGGCAAAACAGCCACCCTACATAGTGGCGCCCAACGGTAGAAAAGCAGCCACCCTACACAGTGACGTCCAGCGGTAGAAAAGCAACCACCCTACACAGTGGCGTCCAGCGGTAGAAAATCAGCCACCCTACATAGTGGCGCCCAACGGTATAAAATAGTAAGGTTATAGCTGAAGCGAAGAAACATGACCTTGAATCTGCCAGCGAAACAATTTGCAACATTACTAAGCTAAAACAGTACTTACCTACAAACTAAGAGACAATTGAACCAAATACATGGTTAAACCACAGCAGAAAAACAGTAAATTTGGTATGGAAAACCTCAGGAAACAGCTTTCAATTATTAAGAGAAGCTATCACCACTGCTCCCGTTCTTAGACAAGTAGATACAGAACTACCCTTTGTCATCAAAACGGATACAAGCCATCACACAATTGGAGCGGCTTCAGTGCAGGGGGAGGGACCAAATAAACATCCTGTTGAATATGCAAGTCAGCCCTAGCAATTAGCCAGAATCATTACCTGCAATTAGATTTGCTAGAAAGCGCACTCGAGCGATAGCCACATATGCAGTCCTCAAGTACGCCTGGCCAAGGAGCACGATAGCCACATATGCAGTCTACTCTAAAGCCAATGTTAGATCCGCTAGGAGTGCGACGGCCATATATGCCGTCACTCTGAGCGAAGTATCATTATTTAATAATTAATTAAACGATTGTTCGATATTATTGTTAAAGTGGACTGTATTCTGTGGGGAGGTAGGAAGTCGAATCCACACCCAGGCAGTAAGCATACAAATCGACCACTTACCTTAGCATCTTCACGCCGTGGGTTCTGACTGCAGTCCTCTACCGATGGGGGCCCCCCCCCATCGGTAGGTTGTGACCGATCCTAGCTGACGGTAGCTCGCAGTTGGGTACAGATGTCTACTGGAGTACGACTCGCACGACAGTCACGAGTCATTCACAATGATCGGTCACTATAATTCCTCAACGAGGGTAGGCAGTGAAGAATACATGGGCAGCGGCCAATCGTGCATACTACCCACCCAGGCGTTAAGACTCAACATACCCCCCACCGAAATCATGATAATGATTTCTAATAATAAATAAGATGGGCAAATAGTATAGAATAGTATAACGGGAACGTCCCGAAACAGGTTCTAATACAAATTAATTTCACTTGCCAACTAATTCAAATAAAGAAAAGAAAATACTACAATAAAAAAAAATAAACGAAATTGGTACATCACTGAACCCTACTAACTACTGTACTAATTATGATAAAATTTTAATTTGTATAAGGCAAAGGACACAGTTTGTTAACTGGCCTTTTCATGGTGCCAGTTCGTGTCCGTAATGTCACTACACGAACTACATTATCAGGGCCAGGATGGAGATGCTCCACCCTGCCTAGTGGCCATTGAAGTGGACGACTTAGCTCAGGCTTTATCAAAACTAAATCACCAATTTTAATATTAGGAAGGGACACGAACCATTTTGCTCTCTGCTGTAAAGTGTGTAAATAGTCACATGACCACCTCTTCCAAAACGTTTGGAAGATTTTTTGCAGCCACTGCCAACGTGACAGATGACTCATGGCTTGGTCTTCGCAATTATGCTCTGACACGGCCAGTAAAGTTTGCCCGATTAGAAAATGCCCTGGAGTTATGCATTCAAACTCGTTTGGATTATTAGAGAGAGGGCATAGCGGTCGCGAATTGAGAACGGCTTCAATTTTACAGAAAACTGTTGCCAATTCTTCAAACGTGAGGTTCCGGTCGCCTATAGCACGTTTCAGTAAGTGCTTCGATTGTTTAATTCCAGCCTCCCAAAGTCCTTCCATATTTGGAGCACTTGGGGGATTAAAATTCCAATTTATATAGCGAGTTGTACAACCGTCACTAATTAATTCATTATTGTTTTTGTAAAATTTACTCACTTCGTTTAAGTGTTTCGCTGAAGCTATAAAATTAGTAGCACAGTCTGAATACAACACGTCACACAGCCCGCGCCGTGCGACAAACCTATCTAAAGTTGCAAGAAAACAGTCAGCGGATAAATCACTAAGTACTTCTATATGTACGCATTTAGTTGAGAAACATACGAAGAGTGCCATATAACATTTTCGAATTTTAGCATTACGGATCAGACTTGTTTTTATGTAATATGGCCCACTCAAATCAACACCTACATGACTAAAAACCTTGTTAGGTTTTAATCGTTCAGTGGGTAATGTGCCCATATATGGTTGTTTAATTGTAGGACTACATTTAAAGCATACGATACATTTTGACAAGATGCTTCGTATCTTACTTCGAGCAGATATGATCCAATAGCGCCTGCTTATAATACCTTGCAACGACCTCGGTCCGATATGTAAATATGTTTTGTGAAAGTGTTCTATTAACAAAGTCGCAATGTGACACTCTTTTGGTAATAATAAAGGATGTTTAGTATTATAAGGTAGGTCGGATTGGGATATTCTACCCCCCACCCTGAGGAAACCATCCTTATCACTAATAAATGGTGATAATTTTCTTAATGACGAAACATATTTATTGTTTTTTAATTTGTTAATTTCTTGAGAAAAATAAATTTGTTGTGTTAAAGTTATTATTTTATCGTGAGATTTATTTAACTCTCGAGTAAGAAGAGGACCGTGTTCTCGTTTTTGTTTCGATAGCCGACTATTGTTGATGAATCTAAAACACCAGGCCATAGTACGCTGTAAACGTCGAAATGAAGAAAATTTTTTAAATAAATTTTCAGAGTCTACATTAGAAGTGTTTTGAGACGTGAATGAAAATGTGTCACTGTTAGTTTTCAACTCAAGTATTTCCGTTGTATCAGTTATGTAAAAGGATGTTATTGGCCACTGATGAACGTCATCACATAACCATGCTGGACCATGAAGCCAGGATTCTGAATCAGCTACGAGCTGAGCGGAAGGGTCCCGCGAGAACAAACGTCAGCTGCGTTTTGTTCACTTCGCACATGGTACCAACTACTTGGAGGCACGGCCTCGATTACTTGAGCGACTCGGCCAGACACAAATGTTTTTAATTTATATGGTGGCGTTTGTAACCACGCGAGCGTGACAGTTGAATCTGTTAAGGCAGTTAATTCATACTGTATTCTAGTAAGATTTTGTTTAACGAATAGTACAAGCTTAGATAATAACACCGTGGCCATAAGTTCGAGTCTCGGTACAGACATAGGTTTAATAGGTGCAACCTTACTCTTAGATATGAGTAATCGAGTTTTCACTTTATTATTTATATTGACACTACGAACATATATACATGCTGCATAACCACGGGTAGATGCATCACAGAATGCGATTAAATGTATTTTTTGGAAATTGGGTGACAACAAGTGTCGTTCAATACGTAACTCAGACAGGCATGAAAGTGATGTTATGAAATTAGACCACCTGTCACGCAAATGACTGGGGAGTGGCTCATCCCAACCAAGACTCAATTTCCACAAATCTTGCATGATACATTTAGCTAAAAATGTACACGGATTTAAAAAACCTACCGGGTCATAAATACTGGCTAGCAGTTTCAGTACGGATCGTTTAGTGAAAGTGTTATCTGTCATTTTATGCTCAAAAAAGAAGCAATCATCAGTAGGTGACCACTTCAGCCCAAGCACCTTTATCGTGGCGCATAAGTTACCTTTGTCGTTATCTACAGGAATCACTTGGTCAGCCTCAATCCTGTTTAGCAACATAGTTGAGTTACTAGACCATTTGCGAAGTTCGAAACCACCCAATTTAAGAAGAGCTACGAGCTCATCTTGTAAAGAGCAGGCATCGTGTATACTTTGTGTAGACCACAGAAAATCGTCGACATAAAAGGCGTTTGTCAGAACGACAGCAGCGCGCGGGTACTGCTCGCGCTCATCAAGGGCCAGCTGTTGTAATGTGCGAATAGCGATAAACGGTGCGCTTCTAAGGCCGTAGGTATTTGTCGACATCTCGAACGTTTGGACTTGTTGTGACGTGGACTCCCTCCACAAAATGTGCTGATAACCACGGTCCACGGGATCAATAAGTATTTGCCTATACATTTTTGTTATATCAGCAGTCATACAAACATCGAAAAGGCGAAAATTAAATAAGATTTTTAAAATATCATTTTGTAGTTTTTTACCTGTAAGTAATATATTATTTAAAGACAAACCGTTTGAACTTGTCGCGGACCCGTCAAACACCACACGTAAGGGTGTTGTGGTACTAGAGCTGCGCAATACACAATGATGTGGAATTACATATTTACTGGGTTCTTCACCATTGTAAGGTTGCATGTGACCTAATTGTTCATATTCACGCATAAAATTTTTATATTTTTCATATAAATCGGGATTTCGCATTAGACGTCGCTCAAGATGTAAAAACCTACGCATGGCGAATTCACGAGAGTCACCCAGGGTTGCGTGGTTTGGATTAAGTAGTAGGGGAGACACATATCTACCACTACATAAACGATATTGTCGCTTAGAAAACGTTTCTTCGGCGAGTATATCGAGTGGGCTGATAGGGCTGTCGCACGGCGACTCTTCTATCTCCCAAAATGCCTTCAATTGTGAATTGATGTCGTCACTGTCAATGGTGTACGACACCATGTTGCAAGATGCAATAGCAGCGACATCATCATGCGCACACGGTGCTTCCAATTTTCCACATAAAACGTAGCCAAATATACTACCCAATGCAGTCGGTAAGGCTGGATGAAAATGTACTTTATTTCCGTCATATATGTATGGAAAAACATCACCTCCCAAAATCATGTCGATTGGCGAATTTTTATAAAAATGAGGATCTGCTAATATTAAATTTTTAAATTTGTTCAACACTTGTTCTGATATTTCTACATCGGGTAAATTTGCTGTTAATTTAGACAAAACTACGGCGTCAATAGTAAAGGATGGATTCTGTTTTGGTTTAATCGTACACGACGTCATGCCGAATGTTTTAACATTATTTCCGGCTAATCCAAAAATATTAAATGGACATTTCTTTCGTGACAACCCTAGCCGTTCTAAACAATCAATAGTTATAAAATTAGATTGTGCTCCTGAATCTATTAAAACGCGGCATGATTGTTGTCCGCCAAAGGCATCCATAACACTGATCCGAGCTGTACCCAAAAACACGATACAATTTCCTTTCTTTACGTTTGAAGCACTGATAAGCTTGGAATGCATACCTACACTCGCTGTCTTACAGCTGTTTGTATCAGTGCGTGAAACCGGTTTGTTATTAGAGTTTAAATGTAATAATGTATGATGCTTTTGATGGCACTTAAAACATTTGTATTTACTTTTACAGTCGGCCGGCGAATGATTTGAATTTAGGCAATTGTGGCACAATTTCAAATAATTAGCACGGCTAATTCGTTGAGCAGGCGATAAGTCACGAAACTGCATACAGCGATATATCATGTGACCTTGACCACAATGTTTACAACTACCCTCATCGAAATTTTTATTTAATTGGGTCGACTGTGAATATGCCCGTTTATTCTGTTGAAATGTTAACTTTCTAATTAAATTGCTGGACGTGATTTTACTGATATTGTTATGATTTGAATTTATGACTGTTCGAGAATGTTCTAATACCTTCACATGATTCTTAACATGTAACATTAATTGTTCGTAAGTAGGTATGGCCTTTTGATCGATACTCATTTCAAAAGACTTTCTTGTATTTGAGTCTAATGCTCCTAATGCTATGTGGCAGAATAAATAACTAGATAAATTATCTATTTTTAATGCTTGTATCGCCTTATAAGAGTGATCGAAAGTCTCAATAAAGTTGTTTAAATCAATAGGAGATTCCGATTTTAGGGTAGGAAAATTTAACATTTTTTCGGGATATTTACCTACAAGAAGCGCTTGCCATACTACGTCATAGTTATTGGAAGTGATTGGCATGCTTTTTACAATATTATGTGCGGACCCACTTGTGCACGATAATAAATAATGATACTTGTCTATATTGCTGATATTAGTTTGGTTGTGTACTAGAGAGCAAAATGTTTCATAAAAGGTTGTAAAGTTTTCGATGTTTCCATCGAACTTAACGAGATCAATTTTAGGTAGGCGTGGTCGTGAACCACGACTATTATCTAATGCTTGGCTTGTAGGTAGCGAAACATTAGTTCTGTGTGCATTCGCGCACAATTTTACATGATAGTACATTTCATCAAAGGTTTTCAATTCACTATCACAAAACTGCATGTCTGAATCCATGCTTGTTTGTATTTCATAACTTTCCAAGCAAATATTTTCAAACTTATCACGTAATGTATCAATTTCTGAAGCACGTAAAAGGAACAAATCTACAAGTTCAGGTTGTGTTTCTAACTTAGTTGACAAATCAAATACAATCTGCAATTGAGCAAATAATCTTTGTTTTATAACGTTGTTTTTATTAAGAACTTTAATTTTTTCTAATTCCTTTTTTGATATAGGAACGTTATCATTAGGTTTCGACATAATGAGGAGAAACTACCTTCAGTTAAATTTAATGAATTTACGAAATTCACTACAAGCACGGCTTGTTAACTGAAGATTTACGAGATGATAATTAGAACAAGCACGGCTTGTTAATCTAAACAAAATGATTAGGTATGGTGAAGAAAAAAAATTACCTTCAAATAAAATTATGTGAATTTACGAAATTCACTGCAAGCACGGCTTGTTGTTATAATAAATATTTAAAGGAGTATTTTAACTACAAGAAAAGAATTGATGGGAATGGAATATTCCTTCCAATTTGAGGTGCCGAAAGAAGTTAATTCGGACTCGAAGGTCCAAAAAGAATGTTCGATATTATTGTTAAAGTGGACTGTATTCTGTGGGGAGGTAGGAAGTCGAATCCACACCCAGGCAGTAAGCATACAAATCGACCACTTACCTTAGCATCTTCACGCCGTGGGTTCTGACTGCAGTCCTCTACCGATGGGCCCCCCCCCCATCGGTAGGTTGTGACCGATCCTAGCTGACGGTAGCTCGCAGTTGGGTACAGATGTCTACTGGAGTACGACTCGCGCGACAGTCACGAGTCATTCACAATGATCGGTCACTATAATTCCTCAACGAGGGTAGGCAGTGAAGAATACACGGGCAGCGGCCAATCGTGCATACTACCCACCCAGGCGTTAAGACTCAACAACGATATAAATAAGTAATGTAATAACTTTAGTGAAGTAGTACAATCAGAGAATGTTGAACCAGAAATTACACCACACTTAAAAGGATTAACAAGAGTACTACAGATAGCAAAATATAATGAAGAAATTACGCAAGACAAATAGACCTAATCAAAAGCGTCGTCCAGACCCTGGGTATAAACGAGAAGATCTAATTCTTATAGAAACCCACCCAATAAGCAACCAAGATAAAGACTTTTCAGCTAAACTCGCACCCCGCCGAGATGGACCATATGTAATAAATAAGAAATTAGGAAGTACAATTTATGAAATCGCTAGCATAAATGATCCAGACAAAGTTATAGGAAGATATCATACGTCTGCAATTAAGAAGTACGAGCAAAGGGACGATGAATTACCAAATCCCATGATCCCTATACGCCAAAGAGCCCAAAGAGGAAGACCCAAGAAGAATTCTTCTGCTTGATGCTGGTACTCATACGAGACGTTTATTGAGTACCAGAGGGGGAGAATGTAACGCGGTAAGCGCACCGATGACCGCTTTCTCGCTCACACACTATCTACCCGTCTCTTTTCACGGCTATATAAGCGGGTCCCGCGCGGAGCGCATTGCACTTGCTAGGGTGCGCACTTGAGCGATAGCCACATATGCAGTCCTCAAGTACGCCTGCCCAAGGAGTACGATAGCCACATACGCAGTCTACTCCAAAGCCTATGTTAGATCCGCAAGGAGCGCGACGGCCATATATGCGGTCACTCTGAGCGAAGTATTATTATTATTGTCGATCACCTAGTTTATGTATGTTACTTACGAATGCTTTGTAAAAAACCTTAATGTTCTAATATATGATATCAAAGTCACTCATTCTTTTAATCAGCCACCCTACACTTTTTATTAACTACGAACAGACAAGAGAGGCAATTCAAACGATATTGACAATTTTTTTTTTCATATCAAAATGAGCCAAAGCACATGTTTGAGTCATATATTATTAGTAATGACGTATTTGCTACCTAAAAGTTCTTCAATGTATTTATAAATATATTTGAATATTTCTCAAATACTAACAGTTCACAAACAGCTACAGATTCCCAACACTTTCTTAATAATACGAAATATTCTTGAAATGAGATACTCCAAACTTTGGAATTTGACTAACATTTCGAGAGAGTTCGTCTCGAGCGCGCTGTACGACTATATAACTTGCAAAATATTAATTAAACACATTCATGCATTAGATTGATAAAAAATCTCATCGTAATTTTACGGGGATCTTCTAGACGAAGCGTTTACTAATTAGAATAATTAATATGCCAAAATAATTTATTGAAGAAATGTTGCAAATGAAATGACAAAATACACTACTCCTTAGTATATTAGTTAGATCATGGTCAAAGCACCTTAGTGTTTTATTAAATCATGAGATCGCATCCTTTGAAATGGGTGGTGGTCATAAGAACGTTACACAAATGTTAGTAGGCAAGTGGCATACCCTCTGAAATACTAAATTTTAAAGTATTTTATTAAAGATTTAGCCTGTCCGGAATGGGCATAATATGGAAAAAAATAAGCTTCGTAAAAGTTGGTAGGGTAGGTACCTATATTATAAATGAAATCACCGCAAATTCTCACAATTAGCTATATATTGACTGTAGTATTTTTGTACCTTCAACAGCAATTATTAGACAGAGATAAGGGCGGGAAACAATAATTTTCGTAGCGTCGTGTTGTACTCCCGCCATAATTTGTTTTTTCGTAACTATACTTAGGTATCTGTAACAAAACAAATATAATATGGAAAAAGATCTTATATCCATTAACAGGTAATCCGACGCGGCCATTCGTCATATTTCTTTATATTTTCCTTTTGTAGGAAAATTCTCTGTTTTGTTCTTGTTTATTTATTATCTACACTATTAATAATATTGTTTATTCTTGTATATTACAAATAGGGAAGAAAAACCTGGATCTGTATTTCAGTGACAGAATCTGTATGTTTACGTACGCGTAACGCGAAAAAATAGAAGTATGGACTTTGATACTATTTGAATCATAATTTGAAACTATTTGAAGCAAATTTAACATTGCTTTAAGTACTAGAGATTTTACTTGAAATTTAGGCAGCATTTTATCACGGGAATATAGATTCCCTAAATTTTTTTCACAACTAGATACATTTTACAGTATTTTCTAAGATAGAGGCTAAATTTGCTCTGATTGATTTTGGTATAAACGTTACTGGGTTAACTCAAACTGTCTCAAACTGACCAAGTGAAGAACATAGATCATTTGCACTAAAATTGGCATAATTTCTTAAGTGATCAATTAATTATTACCAAGTATGTACCGACTTGCAATAATAATTGATGACTTATCAGAATATTCTCATAGTTAATTATTATTTGTAAGTTTTAATTTTACAAGATGATGCAAGATAGACTAAGCAGATATAAAGTACAAAAGGCCAAGGACAAAGCAGTCGAGTACAACTACGATACGCTATCTAAGAAAAAATAGAACAAGTTCTCAAGGCAGGTGCAGAGGGAAAAGTAAATAATATATATAATACTCGCTTACTGAGTAAATGAATAGAACGAAAATGTATTTGAAACTCCCATGTTTTAAATTAAGATTCGCATTAGTGAATGGAATGCACTTTTCTGTAATTATTCCAGTGAAATTTAGTCGGTCCTTTTAAAAAGAATTTTTCTTTCATATAAATTATTTTCAAACTATCTCGAGGAGTTTTGGGAAACTGTTAGGGATATTCTGGATCTAGTTGAGGGAAATGAAAGGATAATTCTGTGTGGTGATCTTAATGGGTGGGTCGGAACCAAGCGAGACGGCCTGGAGGCTGTCCTTGGTCCGAATGGTGACAAGAGGGTGAATGATGCTGGTAAGCCGATATTGGACGTATGCCTGGAACGGAACCTCCTTGTGTCTAACACATTATTCCGTCATAAAGATATTCACTCGTATACGTGGAGACGGAATGAGCAAAAGAGTATGATAGATTTGATTTTGATAGATAGTCGTCTCCGAAATACTCTAAGGGATACAAGAGCCTACAGAGGCCCCACTCTTGATACGGACCACTACCTGGTGGTAAGCCGTTTCGTGGGCCTTTTCAAGAAGTGGAGACACTGGCGAGTGCGTACCCATTTCGGAGAGCTTGAAAGGATAAAATGTGAGAAATTAGAAGATGAAAGTGTACGGAGTATGTATGTAGGCCTAGTCAGTAAAAGACTCAATGAGACGAGTCTTTCTGACCTAGGTGTTGAAGAATGCTGGGAAAGAATGAAAGAAAGTATAGTGAATAGTGCAAAAGAAGTATGTGGTAGTGCAAAGAGGCATAAGATTCTGAGAGGTGACGCCTGGTGGGACGCGGATGTGAAATCCAGCGTCGAAAGAAAGAAAAAAGCATGGTTGGATTATGTCTCAAGTTTGAAGCAGAATGATAGTATGACAGAGAAAAAGTATGAGAGCTACCGCAGGAATGTTACCAAAGCCTTAGTGAAAGAGAAGCGTGAAAGACTTGTTGCGAATGAGGAAGTGAGGTTGACGGAGAACTTCGAGGCGAAAAACAAACTCTTGTGGAGGGAAGTTAGAAAGTCTCGGGGTTCTTCGTCAACATCCAGAATGGACAAAATTATGTCTAAGTTTGGTGACATTCTTGCAAACCCAAGCGATGTATTGGGCAGGTGGAGTGAGTATTTTGGGGAAATGTACGAGTATGTTCCGGATGTGGGCGCCGCGAGTGAGCCTACGGCTGACACCGCTGCGCCAACATCTGATGAGGACATTACTATGGAAGAGATTGAATGGTCGATACGAAGTATGAAAAATGGTAAGGCAGCTGGAATTGATATGATGTCTGCTGAAATGATCAAACACGGTGGAACCTGTGTCCGGGACGCTTTCCTGACCTTGAGCAATCTGTGCTGGAGGTCGGGTAAGGTTCCCATGGACTGGAGGCGCGCTGTCATCGTGCCCTTGTATAAAGGTAAGGGATCACGTATGCAGTGCGCCAGTTACAGGGCCATCAGTTTGATCAGTTTAGCAGCAAAAGTGTATGGGAAAATTATTGAAAGGAGAATGAGGGTGATATCTGATGGAGTGTTGTGGGTGGTTTTAGAAGCGGACGAGGGTGCATGGATCAGATTTTTTCTCTCCGCAACATCGTGGAGAAACAACTGGCTGTGAACCGGAAGGTTTTCTGCGGTTTTGTGGATCTGGAAAAAGCGTTTGACAGAGTGTTACGAAAGGATCTGTGGGATATACTCCCGGGCTACGGGGTGAGCGGAGCACTGCTGCGCGCTGTGCAGTCCACTTATGAGGGCTGCACAGCGTGTGTGCGTGTTGACGGCGGCTTGTCCCCCTGGTTTGACGTCAATATCGGCGTCAGACAGGGTTGCGTGCTGTCCGCTCGACTGTTCATCCTGTACCTGGACAGTTGTCTCCAGAGAATGAGATCGATGGATGTAGGGATGCGAATGGGTGACCTAGTTGTGAGCTGCCTGCTTTACGCAGATGACGCCGTGCTTCTAGCCGAATCGCCGTCGGACCTGCAAACACTAGTCACTACTATGAAAGATGATTGCATGATTAAAGGCTTGCAGTTGAATGCGACGAAAACGAAAGTCATGGTGTTTGAAAGGGAGGAATCCAGAACAGATGCAAGGATAATGGTTGATGATGTAGTGCTGGAACAGGTGAATGAAATTGTATATCTTGGATGCGCTTTTAGCAGACATGGAAGGTACACCGCGGATGTAGAAAGACGAGTGGCGATAGGAAATAGCGTAAACGGAGTGTTGGGCAGATTCCTGGGCGCAAAAAATATTAGCAGAAAGGCCCAGTTAGCAACCCACAATGCAGTCCTGATCCCAACACTAACTTATGGAAGCGAGAGCTGGGTATGGCAGAGTGTGCATGAAAGTAGAATAAACGCGGTAGAAATGAGGGCTCTACGCAAAATCTGCGGAGTGACTCTCGCTGACCGCGTAGAAAACAAGGTTGTAAGGAAGGAAGTTGGTTTGAAAGAGAGTGTCGGTGTAAAAGTAAGAAAGGGCATGCTCCGATGGTTCGGACATGTAGAAAGAATGGTTGACGCAAGACTGACTAAGCAGATATACAATGCAAAAGCGGACGGATGTAGGAGTCGAGGACGGCCAAGACACACATTCCAAGACCAAATAGAACGTGTTCTGGAGGAAGGTGATGTTAAGAGCCTCAAAAACCGACGCGCGTGCATGAAAAGAGTTATGAAAGTCAACGAAGCGAGTGAGGTGTGTAAGAATCGTGCCCTATGGCGCTCTGTTCTCTCTGCCTACCCCGCAAGGGATTTGGCGTGAAGTTATGTATGTATGTATGTGTATTTTCAAACTAAATTAATTATAAAATCTATCACGGATTTTGCTGCTTTGAATGTGTAGTTAAATGGATGGTGTGAAAAAGTTTTTCAGAGCATTTAATTAATAAAATGCGTATAACAGTAAATAACTCAACTCTACTTAAATAATAATTCAACTCTGTATATGAAATATATCCGTAATATTGAGATATATATCCGTGGAGCACCGTGAGATTCAGGGGAAAGTAGAAGGCACTAAGCCGCGGTGTAGAGAGCACTGATGCGATGGACCTACAAAGTTAAGGTCGCTCTTGACGGTCCACTCCATGAGTGCAGCAGGAAGGCAGATGTTCGCGAGGATTGGCGGTGGATAGTGAAGCGCCTCACCAACTCCTAATAGACCAACACCACTCTGCAAAGAGTGTGACGATTTAGAAGAAAAATCCTTAATCAATTAAAAAATTAATAATAAGAATGACATGTAAGACTAAGTATAGTCTCGGTAGCAGCCGGTTTCTGAATTAAAAAGTCTTCAGTTAAAAAATCCTGGCGCATCCTGACTTTTTAAAATTTCGTGTAATATAGGGCTCCACAGGGTCTCCACAGGAGGTGGACTTGGAGAAGCTCGGATTCTGCGACAAGGACGAGATAGATTTTATCATTAAGATATAGTAAGCATAAATATTATCTTATTATTTCCCTAAATATTAACCTGAAAGCTGACTGAAGCTGAAGTTCCAAATGGAACTTAAAAATCGATTCGATCTGCTGGAAACCACAGGCGATATGGATGAAAAGACCGACACTGTGGTCAACACGCTACGGAAAGTGTCTCAAAGGTTGTTCCCGAGATCGCAAAAAGGTGTCCAAGCTCTCTGCCGTGACGCTCGAGGTGATGAGGCAAAGGCGAGAAACTCTATCCGATCAGCTGTCTTCGTCAGAATAGAAAAGCCTAAACGAGTGTGTTAGGAAGCTGCGACGCGACCTTCGTCGAGACAATACCCAAGCAATCGAGGAGGCGATCGACCACAACAAAGGATCGAAAGTATTTGCTCAGCAACTTGGAAGGCCCCATCTGACGAAGCTGAAAACTGAAGCTGAAGCCCAAGATTTTCGCAGAGATCGAATCTTTTTATGGGCTTCTTTATTCCACACGGATGACCAAGCCAACGGGACACAGCGATGATGACCACAGATCCCCGCTAACGCGTCACTATATTGAAGACATTCCCGAAATCACAGAAAGCGAGATTAGGGCGGCTCTCGAGCAACTTCAAAACGACAAGGCACCCGGTGATGCCGAACTCACAACGGAGCTTCTAAAATCCGGCGGGACTCCTATTCTAAAGGAATTAGCAGGTCTTTTTAATTCCGTCATACACCAGGGCATAACACCACAGGTTTGGAGCAGGAGTGGAGTGGTGCTGTTCTTCATAAAAGGTGATAAAACCTTACTGAAGAATTACAGACCCATCTCACTCCTAAACCATATCTACAAGTTGTTCTCGACGGTCGTCACGAATCGTCTCGCTACAATCTCGGCAAATTCCAGCCTCCGGAGCAGGCCGGGTTTCGAAAAGGCTTTAGTACCGTGGACCACATCCATATTGTTTGTCGGATTGAATGGAGTCGCAGGATTTTTCGTAATCCACGAATATGGCAATCGTGGATTACGAAAAATCCTTCGACTCCATCGAAACTTGGGCAGTTCTGGATTCATTGCAGCGATGTCGGATTGACTGGCGTTATATCGAGGTGTTGAGATGCTTGTATTGTACACCGCCACGATGGCTGTCCGGATACAGGACCAGGGGACGAACTCCATCGAGCTGAATCGAGGTGTAAGACAGGGAGGTGTCATGTCTCCCAAACCCTTCACCAACGCTCTGGAGGTCGTATTCAAGACACTGGATAGGACTGGACAGGGTATCAACGTGAATGGTGAGTACATTTCACATCTTTGAGTTGCCGATGACATCTTTAATAGCAGAGTCACTGGAATAGTTAAGCGGAATGCTGCGCAGCCCAGACGAGTCCTCCCGGCGTGTCGGTTTGGGCATGAACTTGGACAAGACCAAGGTCATGTTCAATGAACATGTCGTGCCCGGACCGATAAGCGTCGAAGGGTCAGTTCTCGAAGTTGTAAACAAATACGTATACCTAGGCCAAATTATCCAGTTAGGTAGACGAAATATAATATTTAAAATAAAATGTAAAAAACAAGCTCAACGAAAGAAAACACTATTTTATAATGCGTGCCATTTTAAAGTAAATCTTTTCTAAATCTCCACAATCTTACTTATGCTACTTCACGTCAATTTTCTGAAAAGTCCTGTTATTACACCGATAAAGCCAGCCTATTTATGCAGTGAACTGCGTGATTCCACCAAGTATGAGTATTATCTACAACGGCATCATTTAATAAACAATAAGCACATTCTTAATGCGAAGTGTACTAAAATTCTATTTTTTTTTCATTTCGCTCAGTAAAATGTGGCAGAACGGAACTTGATAACCTGATTTTTAATCCAGCACTTACCTACCAACTAACTAACATAGAAACTTTAAGTTTCGTACTGATGCCATTTCCAAGCCAACAATGGAATTAATATAGCAAATGCACATACTAAGGGGCCAAAACACCACCTGCCTGAAAGGGCTGATAATTTATTTTAAACTGTAAGTCGTTCATGAATTAATTTACGTACAGAAAGTATAATAATTTACAGTTGTCTAAAGTCAATTATTATAATTATATTTTACTTTATTTAAGCCATTTACGTATACTTTTATTTAGACTAAGATCCTACGAGGGTCCGAAAGGGTGACTCCACACATATTTTCCCACTGCATTCACCTTGCTTTCATGTTTTGCCTGCCTCTCCCAGCACTCCCTCTCGCATATGGCAGAGTTGAGGCACCAACACGCCTTGCGTTTTCAGACACAATCTGACCATGTATCGGGGCATGCAACACACCATTGACTCTGTTACGTTTGCACTATATTCCTGTTAAAACCTATTCAATTTGTCCAAATAGTTTATTTTATAAGCTCGCAGATAATTCAAATTGGTTTGGCAGTACCAATATAAAGTTCTTTACAATTTGTTGAAGAGGGTAGCTCAACGAAAATACAAAAAAAGAACATATTCTGTTGGTGTTGTATCCAAAACCGTAACAGTTAGCGACATTCATATAATTTTCATAAGTAAACAAAAGCGTCAATTCTAGACATGAACTGTGCAGGAAATTACCAACGAAGTAATACAATCTTGGGTACTTAACACGAAACGTGCTCAGTATACGAAGCCAAACTTATTATTATCAAAACTATAACAGACAACTAACAAGAAAGTTTTGATTTAGTGAATTTTGGTAACAAAATATATTTTATAACATATATCTTCACGATTTCTTATCTCAGACGTAGGTAGTCCTCGAATTGTGATACAATAGGAACGCTGTATAAAAGTATCCCATGTTCCAATTAGTGCCCAAACGTGTACGAAATTCCATGACGACCAGTTGAGCAATTTAGGTGTTATATAGGTAAAAATATAGTCATCTATTTCATTAGAGACATAAGCATATATAGGCGTGAAGATATCTTAAAAACTCTGCACACTACCACAAAATGAAAATCAGATACTTATGAACGACATCTCCTCACATTGCACTGTTATCCAAACTCGACTAATGAAGTTTAGTTAAGCCTGCCAGGAGGTACTATCCAATCTCCACCAGGCCTAGTGATGTCACCACAAAGATACTCAGGAACACTGGATCTGACTGGCATCTGATTTAATACAATACCATTTTCTGAAATATACCTACCGTAGTGACTTGTGGTACCAGTGGTACCAGTCAAGTGAGATGATATGATGAGCCAAGATTGTTCTTGACATTTTTTTATGTATAAAACGTGGGTAAATTTACAAAAAAGCCTTGCAATTGTGGAATCTGATATATTGACATAGTAATACAAAAGAACATCGATGTTTATAAATCGATATTATTAGTAAAGTTCATTTGATAACTCACGAAAAATGTGCTTATTAATCAGCTTAGAAATTAAAAAAGCACTTTTAAAATAGCAGATTCTATTTTTGAATTATTCCTTCGTAACGCATGTCAGTATCGTGTCCAGTGCGATGTTTTGCGCGTTCTAATTCGGCCAGTACGGATATTGCAATGTCCATTCTGCTTACGCCCGCTGCATCTCGCTTCTATATCATTTAATACGCTACGGCTAACTCGGCGGGAATATTTCTCGGGGGAAATAATTGAAGAAGGAATTAAACAAAGGTATGATAAAAATCATGACGAAATTGAAAAGTTATAAGAATCAGGTCTCGTCTTTCTGCCTACCCCGCAACCGACTTTGTGCGGCATTGCTAATGCAGTGTAAGTGCCTTAGTACTTATGCACTTAGTTTAACTATATTAGTGGCTTTTATTATGTTACCTAATGGTTAATTGTTAGTTAATTGAACATATTGTTGATAACGCATGTGTATTACGCATAAATGAGCTACTTTACATCGATATTCTGAGAGGTTGTAGTATTTCACCGGTCGAACCGGCCCATTGATGCAGCGAACCACCTTTAACATTTCTTACTTTAATAATGTCCCACTATTTATTACTTTTGAATGGCTAGTGGAAATTAAGAGCACTTTTAACTGTGAAGTCCGTACATTAAAAAATTAAAAAACAAAAATCTGAATTCAAATATTCAACATAAGTATTCAGTAATCATTATGCAAGTTTGTGTTGCGAGCGCGGGACGTGATCGCACTTTTAAAATTATGGCTCATTTAGAGCTATATGCTTCTGAAAGTGCTTACATAAATAATGACGTCTGTGCTTAATGAATAATATAAATGGATTGTACTTAGCACGTATTTAAAATATAATTATCATTAGCTACGAAACATACAAAATAATGTATTTATACTTCTGAGACTTTACTTTAGGCAAGAGGAACGCTAAGCACTAAGCACTAACACTAAGCAGCTATAAAGTGCAAAAGCGAAAAAAGGTTGGAGTCGTGCTTGAGAAGCAAATATTTTTTTATTAAAATATTGTATCGATATCATGTTGTGTCAACTCAAAAATATGCGCTCCATTTGTTGGATAATCTCTATATTTACATTGTTTATCAAACTAAAAATATTTACATTAAAAGTAGAAGGAAAATATAAAATATTCATTTTTTTACTTTTTAGCTTTTTATTATCACACGATATTCCCTGTGGTCAACAGCAGGTATTCTACTCCGAACATGGATTTACGAGCGAAAACTCATTGGGGAGCTGTTCTTATCTACGTATCCGACTATGCTTTCTACAAAATTGTAATGTTTTGTGTATTTGTAAACCTAGAAAGAAGCTTTGTATTGTGTACTAAAATTAAATTTAACATTATTTTATTTTCACTAAAATAAACATTGAGGACATACAGGATAATACTATCCTCATATATTTTACAAAAAATATGATGCTTTGTTCGAGGAATTAAGGTAACTTGCTAACTTCAGAATAATTAAATGCATTTTTCTATCCCTATCCCTTTATCATTTTTTTAACTATGAAATACAGAAAAACATTTGATAAATACGAATATTGAGGTTATTTCATTTAAAAATTAAAGTAATTTGTTCTGTAATTTCTACTGGCTTTTAATATTCACGATTATTATTGATTATTGAAAAACAATTTAAAGCTTTCGCTTCGTTTTATTTTTTTGGAAATCATCAAAGTTAATTCAACTTGTGTTCTAAAATATATGGATGAAGGTACACGCTTTGACTTTTTTATATTCCACGTAAATGAAATGTGAACACTGAGCTTAGCGCACTCTACTGGTGTATTTGAAAGCCAAATCATATTCCAATTAAGGGTCAGCGTAATTGTACGCATTCAGCATAATTATGCTATGTAATTAGAAAACCAACTCTATAAATAATTGCACAAAACTGTAAAAATTTCTTCCGAGGAAATTGTTATTTTAAAACAACATGCGCTTGGAAAATTTATATAATAATTGGACAAGATAAACATGAAAATATTGCATTTTGCTTTTACTCTAAACATTGCATTCGTAGAGCCATGTGTCTTCGCATAGTGGACTGTTGCATTTATAATGAGTATTATAATCTTAATATATTAAATGACGAAATTAAAATAGTAAATAAATATTATTTATTATTGTGAATGTGAGCTCATTTCCGGAAGGCGTTTTATTAGCCTCTTGAAATTACCTACATCCAAGATAGGTTTGTGATTTAAGAGGCAGGATCTAAGAGACATTAAGATCTAAAGACATTTAAGACCATGTGACGTAATAATCACCTTTTGGTAATAGATTTTCATTTCATTATTAACACGAGAATCTTATTAATATTATTAACGCGAAAGTTTGTGAGTGTGTATGTTTGTTACTCTTTCACGTAAATAATGGATTTCATAAATGGATTTTGTTAAAACTTTACAAAAATATAGGTCATTCTTTAGAAATAACACGTGGGTTACAATTTATAACTATAATAAGTGTATTGTTTAAAATATGGCGCATGATTTTGTCATCAAAATTATTCATAAAATGTCTTTCATTGCGGACGCTGTAAAAATATGAATGATAGAATAAAAACTGTTTTATAATATTTTAGACATATTGCCAAGACATACAATGCCACAAACGTATTCCATATTATTAATTCATATAAAGCAATATCTCAAACTCGACTGTAATCTTATATAAAAAAAGATACAAATAATATGTTGAGTTAATATTAAAATATTAACGAAATATATTTATTAAGATCACAAGCCAGTTCGCTTCGGTCTGTTTACTTCAGAAGCATCCTGTTGGAATCATCTCGAGTGTGTCCTCAGCTCGAGCCGCGACCCACTTGCGCGCCGCTCAACAGCGGGAACGATTTTCTCCAAACGGAAATGAGATTTCCCGCCAGATATAATAGTGCTCCACGGATTATTTACGTGATATTTAACTTGGCAAATTAGCGGGAGAAAATCACTCTCAAACGTAGACGACAACACCGGTAGACAATATTAAAGCACCTGATGTATTTTTTACATTTTGTAAAGGATATTCTAATTTGCTAATTTCGATTCTTTTAAGATGTGTAAAAAAATATTCTTGTTTACCTCTCTGTAGTAATGTTTTAAACGTTTTTTTATTGGGATAAGTGGCTGGACATCTGCAACACTGAGAGGGTCATTCTTGCCTCCGGATACCTCTCTTCCAGGTGGAAACGTAGTATACGACATATTACATCGATTCACATTTAAATGTATATGAAAATACTAGCTGACCCGGCGAACTCTGTTTCGCATCAAAAGTAATAACTGCTGCCCCGCTATGTTAATACTGCAATATCTTCGACAAATTTGAAGTCGATAGCAGCTATAGGTTAAAAATGGGAATTTTCCATTGTTAACACCCCCGCAACCCCCCTTGTGGGTGGAATTTCGTAAAATCCGTTCTTAGCTGACCTCTACTCGGCGAAAGGACTAATCCTACCAAATTTCAAGTCACTACGCCTTATTTAATTAATTATAATTATAATTTTTTATTAGTGCAAAAAATATTACAATATTCCTGAGGGTACAATAACACTGAGCCTCACACTAGGATACCCTGTGTTGTGAGGTTCAGTCTCTTTCATCACTGTTGGAAGCATTTTACACCTAATTATACACTTAAAATAAAGCATTTAGAACTATTGTTGTACTTAAAATAAAACATTATTTTAAAAAGGAACACATGCTATCAATGACATTCTACAAGCGTTGTCTATTTTCTAGTTTTGATTGGATGAGTGTTTGTGGTATGTATGTGTATTATGTGTGAGTGTGTTTTGTGTGTGAGTAGTGTGTGAGAGTGTCGTGCATGAAATGTTTATGAGAGTGTAGTGAGTGAAAAGTGTAATGTAGTTATGTGTTTTAGTGTATCATAATAAGATTTTCGGTGTCAGTGTAGTCCAAATCCAGTAACCAATTGGTAACTTTTTTCTTACAAATGTTTGTCGTTGTCGATACTATTTTAAGTTCTTTGTTAATTTTATTATAAACGTGTGGACCAATAAAAGCAATAGCTCTGTGGCCAAACTCCAGTTTACAAAAAAGTTTTTTCCATTTTGATCTTCTTTGGGAGCGCTCATTGCTTTGGACGGTCAGGTTTGCAGTTTTGTGGAACCTGACTACTACTGAGAGTATATACATTTGGCGAACTGTAAGCACCTTGGAGTCATAGTAGAGTTGGCGTGTTGGGTAGCGCATAGCTTTTTTGTACATTACCTTCAAAATTGCACGTTGAGCGCGCTCTGCAATAATAAGATGGGTTTTCTTAGCTCCTCCCCAAGCAACGACACAATAACTAAGTACTGACTGACATAAGGCATGGTAGATCATCTTAAGCGTCTTTGGGTCTGCTAGCGACCGTAGTCTTTTGAAGATAAAGAGAAGTTTTCTAACGCGAACACTCACAGTCGCAATTTGCTTCCGCCATGTCAGATGCTGGTCAATTATCACACCGAGATACTTAATATTGGACACCTGTTCAAATTCTGTGCAACTGCAGGTGTTACTATGAGAAGAATCACATAAGTGTAGCTTAATAGATAGTGATTTGGGCGCTACAGTTCTCTTGCTAACACTAAAATTTAACATTTTTGTTTTTTCTACATTTAGTGTAAGCAGGTTGTGTTGAAGCCAAGTTGCTATCGTTTGCACACCAGTTTTTGCTACATTGTAGGTATCATTCCATGTTTTGCCGTGAAAAATGATAGCAGTGTCGTCTGCATATGCAAAAATATGGGCCTGGCTTAGATTTAGCGAACACAGTCCGTTAATGTATACGAGAAACAGTGTCGGGCCAAGGACACTGCCCTGAGGAACTCCGTATTTAATGTGCGCTAAAGAACTTTGAAAGCCACCCAAGCAGATTTTCTGTTTGCGGTCCTCAAGAAATGAGGTGAACCAGTCCAAGGCAGTTCCCCTGATTCCCAGGCATTCAAGCTTTTTTATAAGTATGGGCCTAGAAACGGTGTCAAAAGCTTTAGCCAAATCGAGGAAAACGCCCAGGCATTTTTCACCAGCATCTAACTTAGTCGTTAGCAACTCTACAAGGTTAGTTACAGCATCTTCTGTCGATCTATCATTCCTAAAGCCATATTGATTTGTGGATAGAAGATTGTGCTTATTTAAGTAAGACAGTAATCTTTTGTTTACTAGTTTCTCTAGTATCTTTGACAAAGATGTTAGGAGAGAAATGGGCCTATAGTTAGATGGCTCAGAAGAGTCACCTGATTTATAAATGGGGCATATATTGGCTGCTTTCATAGATGGTGGTACATGCCCGGACGATATGCTTAAGTTACATATGTGAGTGATAGGACCTATTAGAAAACTCTTGGCGCACTTAATAACACTATTACTTATACCATCCCATCCCGGAGCCGAATCTCCTTTCATATTTAAGATGATTCTATTCACTTCATATTCGTCAGCAGGGCTCATGAAAAAAGATTCAGGGCATTTGAGTAATATGTTCTGGTTTGATTGAGTTACCAAGTTTATTAAGTCATTCTCAGTTTTGCCAAGTCGTCTTAAGGTAGTTTCAGCAAGTTGCTCACCCACACTAGCGAAAAAGTTGTTAGCATTATCTAATGAGATAACTTGATCTTGATGCGATTTTAATAGATCAAGATTTCCACCCATTCTTATGATGGTTCAGATTATGGTTCCAGAGATATCGTGATGAGTCAATATATAGGTGGAAATCTTTTATATATCTTTTATATAGATTTGTGTTTAAATGTCTAGTACTAAGCCTGACTGGGAGCTTACAAGGATTTTTTTTATGGGATAGGAAAGCAAACGAGCAGGCGTGTTACCTGATGGTAAGCAACCAACGCCGCCCATGGACACCAGCAACACATATAGTGTTACTATTGCGTTGTCGACCTTTAAGGGATAGGGGATAGGAAAGGATGGGGAAGGGGGGTGGGCCGTCGGGTACCTCTCTCACCGAACGAAACGCGGCATGAGCCACTTTACGTCGGTCTTCTGAGAGGTCGTGGTATTTCACCGGTCGAGCCGGCCCATTCATGCAGTGAACTTGGCTTGGCTCTACCACTGTTATTGTGATTCTAACACGTATTACCTTTGCTTTTTAAAAATGTTAATAAAAAAAACGACAGACTTTCCCGGCAACTTTTTAATGTATAAAGTTCGATACTGACTCTCAAAACAAGGTCTAATTTTCGGTGTACGGTCCTGTTTGTTGTTCTGATAACAAACAACATTATAATTCAAACAAAGTCTAGTTTTCGTTTTGTTTTACTTAATGACGTTATCAGAATACCCTATTACAGATGGCCTCGTGGCGCATTGGTAAAAACTACCGGCTGCAGCAATGAGGTCGGGGGTTCGATTCCCACCCGAGCACAAATATTTCTGACAAACATGAATATTTGTGTGGCGTCTGGGTGTTTTTATATGTATTATAAGTATGTATTTACAAAAAACAAAGTAGTACCTATGTATTAATATCCGCAATCTAGTATCCATAGCACAAGCATTTAGTTGCTTAGCTTGGAACTAGAGGGCGCTGTGTGTATAGTGTCCGAGACATTATTATTACATATATAATTTAGCCTATCTGTAAATAATGTTGTATTTTGTGTTACATTTACGAGAGATATGAATAGAAAAGGCTAAATATATTATAACAAATTTCCACAGTTTACTTTTCTGAAATATGTAAATTTAGATCGTAAATCATTTCAGTTGTAATATTTTTTTAGTCGATATAGTAACTAGTAATAAATAAACTATTACTAGTAAACTATTTTAAAAGAAATGGTAATTTTTAAAGAAAAACATTCTTTAAAAATTACCTAGTCATTTGTAATTATTGTAATACAGGGGAATTACTCAAACAAATTAGAACGTTTAAAACTCAACATGTACGGATGAGATATGATTAATAGGATCTCGGCTCAAATAAATTATACATATTAATTTACATATATCCATATATATTATATACACCAGGATTTAAAGAGATAAGCGTGTATCGTTAGAACGATTAATTATTCTATTATTACACAAGGTACCTTTATTATTCTACGATTAAAAACAAATTTCATGAATACAGTAAATGTATTGGCTAACCCCGAATAATTTGTTGACATGGCGCTCCAGGTCATGCTAACAACGTTTACATCGCCGTCCATTTTGTGACCGTAATATACAAATTGTTATTGAGTATAGGTATACTTAAGTATACACACACAGGAAAACAAGTTTGTTTGACTAGAACGTAAATAACGTTCACAAATAATTTGTCAGT
The DNA here is from genome assembly GCA_905147225.2 of Euproctis similis. NCBI lineage: Eukaryota > Metazoa > Arthropoda > Insecta > Lepidoptera > Erebidae > Euproctis > Euproctis similis. The sequence continues at coordinate 15,457,151 of LR990112.1, read as the reverse complement.
AAACAGCGTTATCTATTCCAAAAATATTTTGTAAGATTTGTTGTTCCTAATACTGACTGTGGTACAGTTAGGCAGTTGGCTACATGAATAGCTTGGCCCGATCCGTGTAATAAACTGAACCGCTCAGAAAATCGGCGTAAAGCGGCCTTTACCGTCCCTTTTGCGGTGACAGAGGTATCAGGAAGACAACCTCCTTTTCCTTTTAGCTCCCTATTGATCTAGTCTTCTGTTCCTTTCCATAGACAATCATAAAGTCTGGAAAGTAACTCAAAATTTCTTCATACACAACCTTTATGCATATAAGTTAGACGGATCATATAGTTTTACCAAATATTTTTACTGACTTTGTATATAAGTAGGTACATTTTTTTGAAGAAAATAATGGATATGTCATCACATCAAAAAGTTATCCCAGGATTATAACGTAGGCATAGACGGCCGAGCGAAAAATTGAATGTCAAAATTTGATTGATGAGCAGAGGTCGACTACGTTCCGGTCAACGCGACGCTCGGGAAATATGCAGCAGCACGGTGACGAGTACCAACCTAACAATATTAACATTGTTGTCATGTTGCTAAGTCATCTTGTATATTTAAGGTTTTATGTTATACTTTGTATTTTTGGTACATAATACTGTAGCCACAGATAACACAAGAGTGTTTTCTCATATTTTTACTAAATCTTAACAATTTACAAATTGATTTGTATTATAATATTTGCCAAGTTAAACGGAGTCTAAATAATATAACCATACCTTACCTCATTATACATAACTGTTTATTACTATAATGAAGTAATAGTTTCAACGGAAACGCCTACATACACATAAAACAGGTTCACATAATTTTAGTACATCTTTAGGAAAGCAATGCAGCAATTTCAGAAAAAGATATTTTATATTTATAACTCAATGTTGTAAAATATGCGGAGACATTTTAACAGTGGTAGAGCCAAGCAGTTCGCTGCATGAATGGGCCGGCTCAACAGGTGAAATACCACGACCTCTCAGAAGACCGACGTAAAGTGGCTCATGCCGCATTTCGTTCGGTGAGAGAGGTACCCGGAGGCCCACCCCCCTTCCCCATCCTTTCCTATCCCCTATCCCTTAAAGGTCGGCAACGCAACAGTAACACTACCTATATGTGTTGCTGGTGTCCATGGGCGGCGTTGGTTGCTTACCATCAGGTGACACGCCTGCTCGTTTGCCCTCCTATCCCATAAATAAATAATAGTTTAAAAAAACTAAAAAACACGCTTTTTATAGAAAACCGAACTAAAAAATAGAAAAATAAAAAATAAAAAATTTATTTTAAAAAAAGCGTGGGGTGCTTTTTAAGATATTATCGAAATGATAATCACTCATATCTGTCAATAAAATATTTATAACTATTGACACCATGCACCCCACGCTTTTTTTAAAATAAAATATTTTTTTTTTATTTTTCTATTTTTTAGTTCGGTTTTCTATAAAAAGCGTGTTTTTTAGTTTTTTTAAACTATTATTTATTTTATATTTTTTAGTTCGGTTTTCTATAACAAGCGCGTTAATAGCGCCATCTGTGACTTACACAAGGAACTCGTTTCAAGTTGATAACGTAGACTTTCCGCTGATTGCCACTAGATGGTGGTGCGAGAAGTGAACTATGAACACTAAAAAGAAGTCGGTTACAAACAAACATACAAACCTACAAACATACAAACCTACAAACATACAAACCTACAAACAAACATACAGGTGAAGCTAATAAAAAGCTAATAAAAAAGACATTGAAATAAGAAAATAAAGAGCACAGTTGTTGATAAAGTGAGCTGTGACAAGTTCCATTACGCGCTGTGACTGCGACAAATTGATCGAAAATGTTTGTTCATTACTCGTTGTTCTAAATATCGTACTTTAAAGATATTTACATGATTTTTTATTCGGTAAGAGTAATTTACCCGCAACTCTGCATTCGTGGCCATTCATTTCCTATCAGAATTTAATGAAACAAAGTTTATTTATCTTTTAAATAGATGAGACCGGAGAATGTTTTTTTGTAAAGTTTCGCAGATATAAATCTCTGTGGTAAAATCGTGCTAATCTGGTGTTATAACATTTTCTGAGACTACATTTTCTCAATTTTATCCCTTATAGTTTTTATTTTATCAATAGCTTCCAACACAGGACTTTCGAACTATTGCCGTATATCTAGCCTGTCGAGACAGGATTAGATTTTTAGAAAGTCATGTGACGCAAATGCATATTTTAATAATATACATAGAATTATTTAAAAAATAGCATGGTTAGTAAAATAACATTCCCGAGCGACATAACGCAAGTGGGGTGGGTCACTGAAGTTCAATAGTGCGCGATATTGGGCACTGAACTGTCCCTAAAACGTATACTCGTCCGCATTTAGGTAAGTAGCTGTTTGTCCATAAATTTATTTATATATTTTATAAAATCAAACCTTATCCTACGCGTAGGTATAGGTAGCGGCTGTTACGACATGGCTCTCCGCATTATTGGGGCCCTAATAGAAAGTTTTTTTTTTATTTCACTCTAATAAAAATTTAGGAAATAAAAAACTTTTTTCTGCAGTCACTCGATTTATTACTTAAAATGTATTGAAACCACGCGACAAACATAAAAGATCATCAATTGATAATGATTATTTGCGTTCTTTAGAACTTATTTACAAAATTATAAACAAATTTAACATAATAAAGAAGTAAAATAATGCTCTAATTTGCTTTTATGTATGACTAAAAACCTTTATTTTTTATGGCTATTCATAAAGGGCTATAAATTTGAAGAGTTATTTGTTTAAAATAGACGAACAGGAGAAAACATGTGCAATGTTTAAAACAACGCTGAACAGCGGAGACAGTAACGTACCACACAGTCGATTTGATTAAATAACTACCCGTCTGGTGCATAACGGCTGATGACCGGATCGGGTATTAAACTTTATCGAATTGCACAACGGCGATATAAGTACTTATATACAAGTATGTATTAGCGTGTATTACTTCTGTATACATTAACTATAACATGTCATAGTAGTATTATTGACTAGTTGACCAGACAGACATTACTTATTTTTGTGCGTTTTTAAATGGATTGGAGGAAAATACTTACAGTGTAGTTACTTATAGTTACTTGCAGTATAGATAAATCATTAATACATAACAATACATACATACATACATAAGCTCATGCCTCATCCCATGGGGGTAGGCAGAGACTTTGGCTTTCCACCAGCTACGATTCTGACACATATCTTTCGCCTCATCCACAGTCATATATCTCGTCATGCATTCACGTCGGTTTCGGTTGCTACGCATTTTGCCTTTTTTAAACAGACCATTTATTTGGTCGTGGTAACTCCGCCTTGGTCTCCCGATCAAGACCCTCCCACTCACATTCGCTGCGTATACTATTATAATCAGTCAGCTTCCATCTATTCTTGCAACATGAACAAACCATCTTAACATTCTTCTCTCCACTTTGGTCACCACATCATCCTTCAACTTGCATTTCTCCCTTATCACGCTAATTTTCATTCGATCCGCAGGGGTGACTCCACATATACTTATTAGAGAGCGCATTTCCACTGCACCTAACCTTAACCTTACTTTCATGCTTCGCCTGCCACACCCAACACTCGCTCCCGTATGTTCACAAAGGAAAAATCATTGAAATCGGTTCAGCCGTTTAGGAGTTCACTCGAAACACACGTAAAGAAGAATTATAGACATAAAAATTATATTGGTGTATTTTCTAGTATTACAACTTCTGCGGAAAATTTTAAAAGAAGAACTATCTGCTAATCCAATAACATAACATCGTCTTGAGTGAATTTCCCAGTAAACTTTCTTAGACGAGAACCTCTAAATCCCAGAAACAAGCAGAATGTTTGCAAACCAACAGCTGTGGATCAGTCGTAATTTATCCCGCGCTGGCTCGGCTTAGGGACATATATATCTGTCCGAAATATGGCCCAAACAGATAATCGCATGGAGTTAGAATAGTTCAGTATTAATTAATCAGTTGATACTGTAACAAACCCATTAGTATTCATCTAATAGAGCAATTAGGAATATTTATGTAGATACTTACTGAATTACTTAAAAACCATAGACTCAATACGCAAATCTATTTTTTAAAATCAAAACTATAAGTAAAAATATCAATTTAACTTTCAACGATTGGGTAATTACAAAAGTATAAATAAGTTGTATGATTTATTCACTTTAAAAAAGTGGAAATTTGATCCCGCTTTTATTACTTAAATTCAATATTTCAAAAAGTTTCATCATCATCATTATCATCATCAGCCCTTCGAGGTCCACTGCTGAACGTAGGCCTCCCCCATAGAGCGCCACAACTGCCGGTCCTGTGCAACCTGCATCCATCGGCCTCCCGCGGATCTCACCAGGTCGTCGGTCCACCTAGTGGGGGGACGGCCTACTCCGCGTTGACCAGTACGTGGTAGCCACTCGAGCACCTTTCTACCCCAGCGGTAATCGGTTCGTCGAGCGATGTGGCCAGCCCATCTCCACTTCAACGTGCTAACCTTCCGGGCTATGTCGGTCACGCCAGATCTCTTGCGTATCTCCGTATTGCGGATTTTGTCGCGCAGAGAGATTCCAAGCATAGCCCGTTCCAAAGCACGCTGAGCCACCTTGAGCTTCGTCATGAGGCCAACATTCATAGACCACGTCTCAGCTCCATATGTCATCACTGGTAACACACCTGGTCATAGACGGTCATAGACCTTAGACTTCAGGCACTGTGGGATTTTGGATACAAAATTTCAAAAAGTTTGCTTATTTAAATTAAAATACTAAACCATTTTAATTTAAATAATCTTTTTCTCAAAGAGAAGTGCGTTTTTACAATGTTTTAAAATTATTCGATCATTTTTATGAAATTTTATGTATTTCTTTTTGTTATTTTAGTGGTTTGGATGATTTAGCCCCGATCGGTGGAATCCTACACCGATCGGGGCTAAATCATCCAAACCACTTACATTAATGATTTTCTAAATTATTTTTGGAAGTTATGTTGCTGATTGAATTTTCTAATAGATTAACATTAAGAAATTCTTGTTATTGCAAAATTCAGATAGAACCTTTATTGTTCAAAATAACGTAGAATGAATTATAGCATATTATGAAGTTTTATTTAGTTATATTTCTTCTAGGTATCGTAGACGTTATTTTCGAACACCGCTCAAAGATAACACCTACGAGGATAATTTTAAAAAAATAATTTAATAAAAAAGTTAAAACGACTTCTAGAAACGTAAACCACTAAATCTTTAAGTATATGAAAACAGTACACACACAGTAACAGTACTAATTTGTATACTTATTACAATATACAAAACGTTATACAATAGTCGGTGCAACACAATAGAGAACGTTACCTTTTTTTTTTTTTTTTTTTTTTTTTCGCGAGGAAATGCTTTATGCACACCCCCCGCCTGGGGACGGCAGGGGGTAGTGTGGGACTCCCAAAACAGTAAACTGAAATCCGATCCTAGGGTTACCCACTAAAACCTCGCGGCGGCCTTCCTCCGGCGTTGGGGTGGTCCAGGATTCGGATAAACCCCTCTGGTCCACCCCGCCGTCGCCCCCCCTCCGTCACGAGGGGGTGCTCATCCTCGGGGAGCCTCGGCGAGACTCCCCCGGGCGGGGCGGCTCCGACCGCGCGCTGTAAAGAGGCGCGCGGCCGGCGGCGCCCCCGACGACCCTCCCCGGCCGCACCGGGGGGTCATCCTTCCCGGGCCGCGACCCGGGCGCACCCGCGGGGTGTGCACCCTCGCGGCCCGCCGGCGGCGGCGATCACTGAGCTCGCCGCCGCCGCCTTCGAGCGGGATCGGCTCTCTCCCGACCCCGCTCGGCGGCCTCCTTCTGGAGCATGACAGCTTCGCAGAAAGAGACCACAGCCCTCCACTCCTCCTCGCCCGCCAGCATTGCCGCGACCAACGCCGGCGGGGACAAGTCTCGCCCGATCCCGTCGACCAGGACTCGGCGCTCGGCCGCCCAGGCCGGGCAGACCTCCAGCGTGTGCTGGGCCGAGTCCAGGTCGGATGCGCAATGGTGGCATCTCGCCGTCTCTTCACGTTTTATTCGACTCAGATACTCACCGAAGCACCCGTGCCCGGTGAGTATCTGAGTCAACCTGTAGGTGACAGTGCCCCATTTACGGAGCACCCAGGCCTCGAGGTGGGGCAGGACGGCCCCGACGGCGCGTGAACGCGTACCGCCCTGGAGGACCAGCGCGTCGCGCCAGTCCCCCAGGACCCGCCGGAAGGCCTCCCGCCTCCGCACTTCGTGTCCCCGCGCGTCCCCCCCTCCCCGGCCGAGATCGTACGCAGCTGCGTACATCTCGGCCAGGATGATGAAGGGGGGATAACTCGCGAGGACCGTCGCCGCCTCGTACGAGATGGTACGGTAGCCCCGTACGATCCGTATGGCCATGATCCGCTCAAGGCTCCTCAGCAGAGCCTTGGAGCGGGAGGCCCCCGCGAGGTCTCGCGACCAAACGGGGGCCCCGTACAGGGCCACGGACCGCACGACGCCACCGTAGAGGCGGCGAACTCCCTCCCCCGGTCCCCCGAGGTTGGGCAGCAGGCGGTGTAAAGCGCCCGCCACCCGTCGCGCTCGGGGGACCATCCGTACGAAGTGCTCCTCGAAGCTCCAGCGGCTGTCCAGGGTGAGGCCGAGGTACTTCATGTACCGCCCCACCGGGACAGCCGTGTCACCCACCTGGATCCGCGAGGCCGGGGGTTCCCTGCCTCTGGTGAGGCGGTGGAACCACAGCGCCTCACTTTTGTGAGGCGCCACCTCCAGGCCCAGCCCGCGGATCCGTCTGACGACGATTGCCACCCCCAGCTCGGCGAACCTGAGCGTACGCTCGAAGTCGGGCCCCGTGGCGACTACCAGAGTGTCGTCTGCATAGCAAACGACACTCACGCCACGCGGCAGACTGGAGCGGAGGACCGGATCGTATGCGAGGTTCCACAGCAGGGGCCCGAGCACGGACCCCTGCGGAACCCCGCACGTCACCTCCTTCCTCTGCTCCGTCCCGTTCCGGTCGACATAGTCCACCCGTCTCTCCTGCAGGTAGGCCCCGATGACCGACCTGAGGTAGGGAGGCACCTCGTGGTATACGAGGGCCTCCCTGATGGCCGGCCAGGGGAGGGTCCCGAATGCGTTGACGATGTCGAGTGACACCGCCAGCGCGACCCCCCCCGATCGGACTGCCGGTTCCGACAGGGCCCGCACCCGACGCACCGCGTCGATGGTCGAGCGCCCCTGCCGGAACCCGAACTGGCAGTCCGATATGTCCGGGCCTACCTGCGACAGGTGGCTGCTGATACGGGCGGAGATAACCCTTTCAAAGAGCTTCCCCGCCTCGTTCAGCAGGCATATCGGCCGGAACGACGACGGAGCATCTCCGGTCCTCCCTTGCTTTCTGATCAGCACCAGCCTTGCCGACTTCCAGTCGAGGGGGAACACCCCGCGGCGGAGGCAGTTGGTGAACAGCTGCCTCGCCTTGTTCCCCAAGACTCCCAGAGCGAGCGCCAGGACCCGGCCCGGAATTCCGTCCGGGCCGGGAGCGGCGCTCCGGGAGGCGAGCCGCGCGATGGCTCGCCCGAGCTCGTCCTCCGTCACCTCCAGCTCGTCGGACCACAGAGAACGTTACCTGGGCTTGCACCAACTCCAAATATAAGTGACATTTGTAAATATTACCATAGTTAAAGATGATTTTCTAAAGTATTGCGTTTTGTATATTGTAATAAGTATACAAATTAGTAAATTACGTTATTTATTGCTTTTTAGTTAAAGAGGTACTGTTTTCATATACTTAAAGATTTTGTAGGTTTACGTTTCTAGAAGTCGATTTAACTTTTTTTTTAAAGTATTTTTTTTTTCACGAGTTTTAGTGATATTAATGAGTTGTGAACTTCAATAGAAGTTTGTTCATTTACATGGCTTTCAGTTTAATAAATATATTATCAATAATTACAAGTCCGTTTGTAAAATCTTTGAAATTTTTAGGGAGCTATAATTGTCATAAATAGGTAATAAGATCAAAGAATATGATAATACTTGCTAAGTGTTTATATTTTATATTTTTGTAATTATCATGGTTAGACCCAATAACACTGCAGCCCGAATGAAGGCCAATCGTAGCCTGGAAACTATTGCAGATAAAAAAAACATTTTCACAGAATTGTCCCTAACTCCTATCCGTTTAAGAGTTCTGTAGCTTTATCATCAGCACAGCAGTATCAGACGTTAATTCAAGCATACCTACCAAGCAACACGTTAATCCTATATACTACTAGACAGTTTCCATCGACTAACTACAGTACTGTCTCCCAACTCCTAACCATTAAGGAGATATGAGGCTTCTTCATCAGCATAGCAGCATCAGGTGTATATTCAAGCATACTTCACAAGCAACATGCTAGTCCTACATACTACCAAGTAGTTTCTATCGACCCATTGCAGTGCTGTCTTCAAACTCCTAACCGTTGAGGAGTTTTGTAGCTTCTTCATCAGCACAGCAGCATCAAATATTGACACCATAAAGAATATCCCTAAGACATCACCATTTCGTAACAAAAACACTATACACGCATACAATTTTTGGTGGATGCCTTCGATTTCTCCTGGTTCCCATCATCAGATCCTGACCTGGTGAACATGGGACCATCTCTGTGGTAAACACTATACAACGAAAAAAAAAATTTGTAATCCGTTCACAATTGACGAAAATATCGGTGAACATACATAAAAAATATATATATACATTAAATTATACATACAGACGAATTGAGAACCTCCTCCTTTTTTCGAAGTCGGTTAATAAGGGTCTTTATGGATGTGTTTTCTAAAGTTATGTCATGTAAGCTATAATAGTCTTAGTAATGAATGCCGCCAACATACAAAATATGCTACTGTCATCACTAGCCACAAGAATTCTGATGAATATTATATTCTCAAGAATGTTTAAATAAAACATGACTGAATAGAAGCTGAATTTTTTAATAGCTATTAACACCCTTCAATCGACCCTTATGCGACGCTTTACGCTGTAACAAAATACAGTTTATGGCTGAAATTAAAAATGTTACAAAGCTTCTAATCTGAATTGCATTTATTATATGACAAAGAACAAAGCTAAAGACAATATTACTGTTATTTAATTGGAACGTAAACATAACGGCGAGTCGAGGCTTAACAGCCACTGTCTACACTTTCGGGTAGAAAAAGGCGTCAAGTTAAGTTGTGTTATGTTAAATCAACCCAGTCTAGCTTAGAAGAAATTGAATCAAACATGTAAAGATGACTCAAAATTTAGATCTTTGATCGAACTCGTTCTTTATGTTGTCGTAGTTCATTTGTTAACTGGAACACAATCTTACTGTAAATAAAGCAAACACGATCTTTTAATGGCTAAAACATTAATTGCAAATATAAAATATTTCAATAAAAATTTTATTGCGGATTGTGAGGAATTGAGACAAATAGAAGAAGAAATGGAAGTGTCCTAAAATACGAAGCGGGAGTGTCGTGAAAATAGAAGACGCACTTTTAATAGCAGATCACGTATAACTAAAATAAGAAACCCGAATTCAGACCAACATTGTTTGCAACTGTGACAATAGGGATATTGTTTCTTCAATAGGGCAAACCCGGAATGGATTCTCCTTGGGGATATCTGGCCCACTTTCAGAGTAGGTACCTAAACTCCAATGGAGATACTGTGTCTTAAGTACATATAAAAGTAATACAAACATACTGCTTTTATTGTCTTGTGTGTTGTATGTTGATTTTCGTACAAAATGACTTATATCAATTGACTTATTTTACGTTTAAATTCATACTCGAACGAGACTTGAACCCCGGGGCATTTATATAGAAAGTACATTATTGCTATATTTGTTGAGCTATTGAGGATCCAAATTTTCTATATCAACCCTATCATATGCTCACAAAATTTCATGAGAATCGGTCAAGCCGTTTCGGAAGAGTATGGGAACGAAAATTGTGACACGAGAATTTTATATATAAGATACCTAATGTATTGAAATTATCTCGAAACCCTAATGTTCGGATCCTGTCAAACACCAATATGTTTTCGGAAAACCTTTCGGAAGTGATATATATGACAATCATCGGTGACAAATTGTATCACACAAGGAAACGTCTGTCATTATTTTTAAACGGAAAAATAGACGAGTATTGCTTTTTGTAAATACAAAAAGAGGGAGACGTAGCTGCGTCGTCGGTTATTTTTTGGTCGAAACTTCTGGTCGTTATAAATGATTGATAATGGTCGATAGTACCGACATTATGTAAAAGCCAGGCTTGACATAAATGATTGAAATATTTGTTAAATATTTTTATCTACCTGGGATAAAGGCAACTGCTTTTACCGTGGTTATCTCGCTCGTAGATGACAAAACTCATTGCCATACTTTAGGGACAATCTTGTGTCATAACTACCAAATATTTATTATTATGAGCTAGGATTCGAAACGGCGACTTCTTGATTCAGAAGCTGACTGCTCCAAACCACCGAGACTTTTCTGTATTTTTTAAGGGATAGGGGGGCAAACAAGCAGTCGTGTCCAGTGGCGTAGCTAAGGGGGGGCGGCGGGGGCGGCCCGCCCCGGGTGTCACCCGTTTAGGGGTGACACCCGAGGCCGACTATGACCATCAGTTATAGTTCTTTCTATTTATAAAAAATCGTAAATCTGCGGCAGAGAGCATAACCGCCACTAATAAAATTATCTAGGTAACTATAATATCGTACCACGAACTTAATAATTGATATTAAAAAAAAACAATGTGCACAGTGTCAATCGATCAGGGATTCCCCCAAAATTTAATACCCCGTTCGCGCATAACCAACGCTAGTCAGGGGATTCCCTCGCGCTCCATAGCGCTCGTCACTTGGATTGTGGATTGGGTTTCTTTTGTTTCCGACCGCATTCATTTCAATATTCGCTTACGTGAACGTGTGAAAGTCTAGTGCAAAGTGTTTGTTAATTATTAGATATTATAAACAACATTTTTTGTATAAAAGTCGATTCTTGAAGAAAATAAACAAGGTAAGTGAATTATTTTTGTTATTACAGGTAATACTTACATTTTTTATCCATTTAGTTTCTAATAGCAGTATCTTAGATTATTTTGAAAAACCCTTCAATTTTATTCTCTTTTAATTACTGTGTATTTTAAACTATATTATTGAGACGTCCTAAATGATAAATAGGTACCTAAAGAAGGTATTTCAGACGGATTGCAATAATATTTTTTTGTTTAGCCTGGGCAAGTATTACTTATCTACTAAAGGTATTTATTTATTAAAATAGGTTTTAAAGACTTTGCTGGTGTAAAAAGATTTTACTTATATTTCTACACGTTTTACTATATTACTTTAGGTAATAATGTTTAATTGTAAATAATATTCTTATTTATTATTAACTTACTTAATATTTTCCTATCTAATAGCAATGGGATTTGTTTACAAAAACGGAATACATTAAGTTTAGATTTTTGATTGAAAGTTATCATAATCATATCATACAACTTCGCGTACGTTGATTTTGCTCCGAGATGAGCAGCTCGAGCACTCGTGGCACGGATATCACAATTAACGGTGGAGTTTTTAACTAATATTTTTCTAATAATACTTAAAAACATATTTACACCCAGACGCAGGATTGTTAGGTAATATAAATTAACAATCCTGCGTCTGGGAAAAATATATTTCACAAAGCTAGTTACGTAACCCTGTAGGTGTTTATTTACTGTTATAATTAGTTTATAAAATCAACGTTTCACTTACTAACTAAAAATATTTTTTAGAATACCCAGAACGAAATATGCCTCGGGGAATTCATACTTCGAAAAGACAAAGCGGGTTTCAACAGAGAAAAGCCAAAAAGGCTAAAATGGATGAAATTCAGAGCATGTCCGGTTCTCTTTTCAAATATGTCACAAAAGCAGATAGCGGCCAAAGTTCAAGTAAAGTACCAGAGTCTCCTGCTGACGAAAGTAATGATTCACATCTTGGAGACTCACATTCAGATAGCAACATCGACAATACAGAATCAATGAAGACGACCCAGGACCTTGACGGAATCAAAATAAATAATGAAAATGACGCCGTTAATGCTACTTTCAGAGATAGCATTAGCTTTGAAGAATCAGTTCAACACTTGAGAGATGTTTCACATTGGAGTTTACCGGTACCTGATAATGTTCGCATTGACATAATAAAAAAGGGCAGTAAACATTTCCAGAACAAAGAAGGACCGTTTCCTACTGTATCTCGTCATGGTTCAAAGATTAAAGGTGATTCTCGTCATCTTTCACAGGAATGGTTTTATAAACCGATGCCTAGTGGTGAAAAAATTCTACGATCATGGATGGTATTTTCTCCTATATCAAATAACCTGTACTGTTTTTGCTGTCGTTTATTTGCTGTCAGTAACATACAAACAACATTTACAACTGGATTTCAGAAGTGGTGGAAACTAAATCCTAAAGTATTGGACCATGAAACTTCATGTGAACATTTAGAAAATTTCGAAAAGTGGAAAACTTTGGAAATGAGATTAAAATCTCACACCACAATAGATGATGCAGCCTTGCAGTTAATGAATACGGAAAAACAGAAGTGGAAAAATCTTTTATCTCGATTATTAGATATAACATTGTTTTTGGCTAAACAAAACCTAGCATTTCGTGGACATGATGAAACCAAAGGGTCGTCTAATAAAGGTAATTTCTTAGAACTAGTTAAACTGCTGTCAAAGTATGATGCAGTACTCAAAGAACATATACTATATTTGGAGCAGGAAAAATCACCTAAAGTAACATATTTATCGCCAGAAATACAAAATGAGTTCATAAATGTTTTAGCTAATCATGTAAAATGTCAGCTTGTAAACGAAATTAAATCGGCCAAATATTTCGGTATCATGTTTGATAGCACACCTGACGTTTCACATGTTGATCAAATGTCTGAAGTGATTCGTTATGTAAAAATTAATAATAGAAAAGTAGAAGTCAAAGAAGTATTCTTAGGATTCTTTCCTTTACATGGAAAAAAAGCAGCTGACTTAAGCGCTGAAATACTAAAGAAGCTTGAAAACGATGGCTTAGATATTATGATGTGTCGTTCTCAAGGTTATGATAATGCTGCAGTTATGAGTGGTGTACACGGAGGAGTACAAGCTATTATAAAAGAAAAAAACAATAAAGCAATTTTTATTGGTTGTATAGATCATTCAATTAATTTATGCGGCCAACATTCGTTCGCACAAAATGTGACTTGTGTTACATTTTTCGGAGCAGTGGAAACAATATTTAACTTTTTTTCAACTTCCACAAGCCGTTGGGAAGTGCTCCTCAATCACAGCAAAGCATCTGTTAAAAGACTTTCGACAACGCGATGGAGTGCTCATTACGGTGCAGTAAAAGTATTGGCTGAAAATTTTGATGGGATAATATCTGCAATTGAGGAACTATGTGACCAAGACGTAAATTTAGAAACTAGAGGTGCTGCACAAAATCTTATGCCTGCTGTGTGCAATTTCTCATTTCTTTGTTTTCTTTTCTTTTGGAATGATGTGCTAAGGGAAGTGAACAATGCTCAGATTGCATTACAAAGTAAAGGTTTATGTGTTGATGAAATAATCATAAAACTAGAAGCACTTCGTCTATTCATTGGAGAGAAACGGTTGCATCTAGCAGAAGAGGCAATAAATTTTGCTGTACAAAAATCGCAAAAATACAACATTTCGATGGAACGACGAATTCGTCGCAAGAAACGCATGCCCGGTGAGTTAGCGTCGTCCACCGATGCTGGACTTACACTTAGAGCGGAACTTCAAAAGGACATGTTAGAATGCATTGACAGATTCAATATTGAACTCGAAACAAGAGTAAAGTCCATTAAAGACGTAGCTTCATTGTTTGAGGTTGTGCAGTCAAAGACCTTGCTTTCGGCAAACACTGAACAGTTAAAATTAGCTATATCAAAATTTACTAACCTTTACGATGAAGTATCAGAAACAGAACTCCTTTTAGAAATACCAAGATTGAGAAGACATTTAAAAGCGGCTAATATTACTGGCTCTAATTGGGTGATACTGGACTTTTTGAAATTTATTGTGGAATGGGATTTTACAGAATCTCTTCCGAATCTAACGGTAGCACTAAAGTTATTTATAACAATATGTGCATCAGTAGCTTCATGTGAGAGAAGTTTCAGCAAATTAAAATTAATTAAAAATTATTTGCGGTCTACAATGACCGAAACCAGATTAAACAATCTTGGTATTTTAACGATAGAACATGAAGCAACACAAAATATAAATTTTGAAGACGTGATTTCGGAGTTCGCTAGTGTCAAAGGTAGAAGGAAGAAATTTTAATTTTTAACAAACTAAATTTGTTTTACATAATAAACAAATATTTGTAATAGGTACTCATATTTTAATAAAACGCAAATGATTATAACTTTTTTTATTTTAACAGTTTCGATTGAGTTTTAGGGTGACACCTATAAAATCCGCCCCGGGTGCCACCTATGCTAGCTACGCCACTGGTCGTGTCACCCGCTGGCAAGCAATAAATACCGCCCATGAACACGTGATCAATGAAAGTATTACAGTTGTGTTGCCATCCCTTAGAATGGAATATGGAAGAGATCGGAAGTGGGATGGAAAAGGGAAGGGGTTGGGCCCCCGGATACCTCTCTCACTGAGTGAAACGCGGCATGACCCACTTTAGTTAGATAGGTGAGAGGTCGAGTTATTTCACCAGTTGAGACGAACCATTCATGCAGCGAGCTGTGTGACTCTATCGCTGTTTATTATTCTCTATATTTTTATTTATTCAAAAACATTTTTTTTTTGTTAAAATGTACCAAAATACTGATAGACAGATGTCCTGCGTTCTATTGTTTGTATAGCCACATTATATAAATACTGGTAGAGCATAGGTCTCATAGTGGTAGAGCCAAGCAGTTCGCTGCATGAATGGGCCGGCTCGACCGGTGAAATACCACGACCTCTCAGAAGACTGACGTAAAGTGGCTATTGCCGCGTTTCGTTCGGTGAGAGAGGTACCCGGAGGCCCACCCCCCTTCCCCATCCTTTCCTATCCCCTATCCCTTAAAGGTCGGCAACGCAACAGTAACACTATATGTGTTGCTGGTTTCCATGGGCGGCGTTGGTTGCTTACCATCAGGTGACACGCCTGCTCGTTTGCCCTCCTATCCCATAAAAAAAAATATATATAAATACGCGGTGAGACCTTGGATATAAGTGAAGGCAATCATCGTTCATGGAAAAATTCACCACAATGAATGTTTTATGAAGGTATTTTGTTAGAGTATTTCTTTCCGTTCAGATCTCTTATAAGGCTGCTCGAACGCGACTCTATTTTGCATAATAAATCAATGTGACAGCACCAATATATAAAACGTCAGTTGTATTGTGTTTCTTGTGATGCGATGTCATTGGAGCAAATTGAACTGTAAAAGAATGTGTTCACAGTCGTATGATTGTATCGATACACATATGATTTGTTGCAAATATATGTTTAGATGTCTTAACAACTTTGATACCCAAAGATAAGGTCCTTACTATCTTAAAAAACTTTTCACGTTTTGCGAGATAATTGAGATCATCGGCGAGCTTGGCCTCCAGGAAATAACAGCGCACTCCACAAAAGATTGTGGAATGAAATCCCACAGTATATTCGTTATGCACAGACATTGGCAACTCTAAAAAAATATCAGAAAGAATACTATTTGTCACAACAAACATAAAAGTCTCGGTGGTCCTGTGGTCGAGCACCCCACTCCTGAATCCAGAGGTTACAGGTTCGAATCCTCACATTGGCTTACACCAATGATTTTCGAAAGAAAATTTCTTAATTTATGTGTAATAAATATCGATGACTAAAAACTTTGTGGCCGGTATGGCAATAGATTCGCCACCTGTTCAATTTGGGGCGTAACATAACGGCGAGACGAGGCTAAATTAATTAATTAATATTTTTAATATGCTCAAATAATATTTAAGCAGCGTTTCGCCTTCAGTTATATTACTTCGTATGTTATCGAATTCGAATTATGAAACTTCGCTAATAAAAGTACTTTCAATATAGCGCACTAAGCAGTTTTGCAGTCTGCATTTGATTGATGTTAGCAACACGTAATAACCACCCCTTAGTCAGCGCTCATTGTGACATTCTCTAAAAGTGTTCGTCATGGGAAAAATTGCTCTGAGAAGTATTGCTGAGTTGCGCACTATTGATGAATTGAACACGTCTCGCTGCCTCAGCACTAAAAATCTAACTCATTCATTTCAAGTGAAAAGCTACGAAACGAAACGTTTTTTACAAATTTTAATTTTAATAATGATGTTGACACGTAGTAAATATTCTAAATTTATGCTATTGTTGATCTTGAATTATGTGACGGTACCTGAAGTAGGGTTAGATATTACATTCCAGCAAAAAATAAATAAAGTTTCTTATGTAAGCTTATTATTTATATATAAATAAATAGATATCGTGGAAACTAAAATTACTAGGCACAAAAACACAAGTAATTTTGTTATTACAATTACTAAGTGTGATATTTAAGGGCAGCAGTACAAATGAAATCAACAGTCTGTTATAACGTTTATTAGCGACTGACTTGTCGGCACAATATTTTACATATAATTATCTACATACCTACATTTTCATAATATATTACACCTCCACTACAAAAACAACTATTAAAACAATCTTTAAATATACTTACAAACTAGCTTAACAATACAATCATTTTAAATAATAATCTTATATATTTAGGTAAATCTAACAACTGGTTTCCGTGTTCGTTTCAAGGGTGGGGGACTAGTGGGACTAGGTGTGGGACTAGGTGAGGGACCTGCTTTAGCTAAGGCACTTTCAGGCTCTCTTTCCTTCTCATCGACCGCCTGTCCTACGTTGCCCTCATCCGCGTTACTCTCACTCCCTTCTCCTGTCACCCCTTCACCTTGCTCCCTAACGACGCTTCTCTCATCCGCCAAGGTATCACTACTGCTCTCTGGGTCTGCTACCGTAATACCAGAGAATCCGGATCTACGGCGAATTTGATCTACGTGCCTTTTAAGTAGTTGACCATTATCCCCCACTACAGAGTATCTCCGTGAACTATCTACGCTACCTACGACACCCTTGACCCATTTATCTGGGCCTGCATATGCTCGCGCCCATACTGGGTCACCTTCTAAGAATTTACGAAAGGCTCCGCCTGCGTTACCTACCTGTTTTTGTTGACTGTTCCGAACCTTATCCTTTAATATGCCTTCAGAACGCAGCAAGTCTAATCTGGAACGGAGAGGCCGTTTTTGTAACAGCATGGCGGGAGTTTCACCGGTTGTACTATGAACAGTGTTACGATAAGCGAGGAGGAAGGTTTGCAAGGCTGCGTCTACGTCCATTTTGTCCCTATACGCTTTTTTAATCGCTCGCTTGCACAGTTTAACGGCATTTTCAGCAGCGCCATTAGAAGCTGGGTGGTAGACTGGCGAAAAGGTTTGCATAATACCGTTATTTATTAAAAAATTCTTAAACTCTAAGCTTGTAAACGGGGGGCCCTGGTCTGAAACTACTTCCTCGGGTAACCCAAATCGTGCGAAAGTAGACCTTAACACTTTAATTATATTGGTAGCATTTGTGCGAGACATTTCATAAACTTCGATCCACTTAGATGCTGAATCGATTAAAACGAGAAATGTGTGTCCCTTATAAGGGCCTAAAAAATCAATATGGAGCCGGCTCCATGGGCGAGAAATATATGGCCACGGTTGTATTCGGGACCGCGGCGGTGCCTGAGCCTCCGCTGCGCAAGTTTCACACTGCTTACACATTAATTCGACGTCACTATCTACATTAGGCCACCACACGTAACTTCTGGCTAATCCCTTAGTTTTTACTATTCCCGTGTGACTGATGTGTAATTGTTTCAAAACATTCTTTTGTAACGCCGACGGTATAACCATACGATAACCCCACATTATACACCCATATTCTGTGTACAGTTCATAACGTCTGTTGAAATAAGGTTTGATTTCATCGTCAGGACAAGTCGCTGGCCACCCAGACTGAATATACCCTAAGACCTTACAAAGTACCTTATCCGCTATAGTTGCCCTTTTTATTTCTATACTTGTTATAGGCAAGAAATTTTCTACAAAGTGCACGTAAGTTTTTTCACTAACATTAACCGCCCTACCGGCGTCGTGTGGCAACCGTGACAATGCATCTGCACAGTTTTTCTTGGAAGGTACATATTCTATTTTATAATCGTATCCCGATAACAAAACTGCCCAGCGCTGCAACCTCGACGCCGCCATCACCGGTATGCCAATCTTATCACTAAATATAAAGGTTAATGGTTTGTGATCCGTTCTTAGAGTGAATTTACGGCCGTACAGGTATTGATGAAATTTACGCACCGCGTAAACAATAGCGAGAGCTTCTCGATCTATTTGTGAATACCCGCGCTCGGCGTTTGTTAATGATCGGGAGGCGTACGCGACCGGCCGCTCGCCGTCCGGCGTCACGTGCGATATAACTGCGCCTATACCTACGCTACTCGCATCGGTTGTTAAAACTAACGGTAATTCGGGTGCATAATGTATCAATACCTTACTGCTTACCAAAAGTCCTTTTATTTTATGAAATACGCGTTCACACTGTGCGCTCCACACGTATTTAACCCCTGACTTGAGCAAATTATAGAATGGCGCTAAAATTGTACTAATATTTTTTATAAATTTACCGTAGAACATAACCATTCCGATAAACGCCCTTAACTCAGAAATATTCGTGGGTGCTGGTGTCTCGACAATAGCTTTAACTTTGTCTGGACACGGACGAACTCCTTCCTTGTTAATCGTATGACCTAAATAATTAATGGACTCTTTGAAAAATTCACATTTCTCTTTTTTTACTTTTAGGCCGTATTTACGTAAACAATCAAATACTTTGCATAAATTCCTTAAATGGTCCCGGTCTGTAGTCCCAGTAATAATAATATCGTCCAAGAAAACTCCAACCTGAGGTATTCCGGAAAATATTTGTTCCAAATGTCTTTGAAATATCCCAGGACTTGAAGACAACCCGTAAACTAACCTATTATACATAAATAATCCTTTATGGGTATTAATTACAGTATATTTCTATCATTGGATGGTGTCATCCAATTCAAATTGTGCGTACGCCTGTGATAAATCTATTTTACTGAAACGAACACCCCCTTTTAAACGCAACAATAATTCCTCAACTCTAGGTAAAGGATAACGGTCAACCTCAACTACCTTATTCAAGGTTAATTTATAATCAGCACAAATTCTAATATTACCGTCTTTTTTAACGACCGGCACAATAGGGGTGGCCCAGTCGGAACGCTCGACGGGTGAGAGAATGCCATCGTCTACCAGTTGTTGCAGCGCGCGCTCGACAGGCTCGCGCAGCGCGTACGCCAGGGGGCGCGCGCGCATGAACACCGGCCTTGCACCCTCTCGCACATGTATGCTCACTGCGCCACCAGTGAACCGGCCCAAGCTATTCGCAAACACCTCACAGTATCTGGAACTGAATGCAGCCTCATTAAATACCTCCCCTTTAGACATAGATAAATTATTATTATTACATTTATAAGTAACCGTAGGTAACTGTATTTTTAATTCTGCCATCCATTGACGCCCCAATAAAATTGTTTTACCATTTTCTACAACAAATAATTCTAATTTCTTCGACATATCTTTATATTTAACTAACGGTAAGAGGGTACCTAACGGCTTAACTATCTCACCAGTATAATACTTAAAAGCTAGCTCACAAGGATTTAGGTATAAATTTTTAAACAATCTATTATAACAATCCCGGCTTATGCACGACACAGCGCTGCCGGTGTCACACTCCATTTTGATGTCGGTACCGTTCACATTCAATGTTACATATATAGGCTTGTATTGTGTAGGTGATAACCTGTGCATGCTTACCTCCGCACTACCCTCACTGTCGACATCCTCCACCTCAGTATGGCCAAGGTCAATTTGATGTTGCCCCGTTACCCTCGGGCACATCCGACGCAGATGGCCTTGCCGGTTACAAACCCTGCAAACGTACTGTCTGTACTTGCACGTGGCTGTATAGTGCTGCGCTCCACACACTCGGCACTGCTGTGGCCGCGCACGCTCAGCTGGAGCGGGCGCTGCTCGTGGCCGCGCGCGCGTTCCCTTCGCGCTGCGTCCCGCGCCCCTCTCCGATACCACGTTCCTGTGCTTCCGATGCTCCAAAACCACCTGACAGTCCACTGTGGCTAAATCGGTTCCGTCTTCTGTTCGTCTGCCATACTCCCTGACCGTTGCAGCATCCTTTTCAGCCGCCTCCAGACTAACTGCTAGCTTGTATGCCTTACAAAAATCCAAATGATTTTCCGCAAACAGCCTTTGTCGTATGATTTCACTACTTATACCGCATACCAATTGGTCTCGTAAACTTTCTTCTAGCCATGTCCCAAACCCACAGGTCTTAGACATTTTTTTCAAAACCGCGGTATATTCCATTATTGATTCACCTTCATTTTGTTTTCTATGTCTGAATTTATACCGCTCGGCTAACTCACTCGGCTTGGGTTGTAAATGCTTTTCCATAATATCAGTTATTTCCGAAAATGTTTTCGTTCTAGGTTTGTGCGGAGTACATAAATTGACTAAAAGTTCGTAACTTTCAGCCCCCATGACGGTTATTAAGGTGGGCACTTGTAGCTCACTCGGTATTTTGTTCACCACGAAATACTGCTCCAAGCGCTCCACGTACAATCCCCAGTCGTCGGTGCTCACACTGAACTCTGATATCTTGCCAATAGACATTTTTCGCGATAATTTTTAATCCTCGTCGCCACTGTGATATTTAAGGGCAGCAGTACAAATGAAATCAACAGTCTGTTATAACGTTTATTAGCGACTGACTTGTCGGCACAATATTTTACATATAATTATCTACATACCTACATTTTCATAATATATTACACTAAGTAGCTCGTTTCGCTCTGTTTACTTAATAACCACCCTGTTACAGTCATCTGGAGTGTGTCCTCATCTCTAGTCGCGACCCACTTTCGCGCCTCTCGACGAGACCGTTTTTTTTACCAGGCGGAAATAAGATTTCCCGCCAGATATAATAGCGTTCCACAGATTATGTCTTGCGAACATCGAGTTTTATAAAATGCATGTGAATAAAGCGCTCGCTAACGCAACTCAAAGTAACGGTTTCGTTGTTTTGGTACCTGTTTTTTTTTTTTGCAAGAATGTATGCGCTTATTTAACAAAATTTGGCAAATATATAGGATATTCTCGTAGTCGTTCCAATGATGCTCTTATTTTGCTGATAAATCATTTAGAATGAAGAAATTCATAGACATTATTTTTCTTTTTTGGCAGCTATTTTTTAATTTGCCAAAGAAAATATTCGATACCTACCATGAAATAGGTGTGAATGTCCAAGAAATCGTAGCTGTTCGAAAAGCGAAATTGTTTCTGTCAAACATTAGTCGCTACGAACTAGCTAAGTAGCCATACCATACATATGTCGCCAAGACCAAGGAGGACCAATATATAATAATAATTTTTCGTAAAAATCCATCCGAGGAAAGATATACGTTTTAATAATTATGAAACATGGTCAAAATATTGTTCTTGGCATGATATCGTCCACTAGCCATCTCCACCGAAATGGCTTGACCGGGCAACCTCTTGTTTGTTTATCGTTTGCAAAACAACGTTTGCTGGGTCATCTAGTACATTAAGTGTATATAGACCTCGCACACTTATCATAACTTCACGACTTTTTCTACACAAAAGTGTAGGCAGCGGCTGTTAAGCCTCGGCACGCTGTTATGTTTACGTCCGTAACGGTTTAAGTAGCGAACCTATTGCCATACACCGGGCACAAAGTTTTCTGTCATCGATATTTATCACACCTAACTTCGGAAAATAATTTCGAAAAGTCATTGGTCATTCCTTATGGCCAACAAAATGGTGCACTATTTACGGCAATAGGCTGTGTTTAATATGGAAAAAATATTTCAGAGTTATGTGCGTGCAATTGACAAATGATCTCGCAAAAACGGAAGTTTGTTTCACGATATACTATTTACTTACATTGATAACTTCACACTAAAACACACCTCGCTTTTATTTAATAGTATAATGTTGATAGTAATATCGTTATTAAATGGAAAATTTTAAAAATAACTTTCAAGTTAAATAAATTACTTTATGTATATACATATTTACGTTTTGCTAATGTTCTAAAGTCAATTTGTTAATATTCCGTCAGCTACTTTTGGTGTCATCATCATTACATAGTATAAAACAAAGTCACTTTTCGCTGTCTGTCCCCTTATATGCGTAGTTTTAAAGATATACTTTAAAACTACGCAACGGATTTTGTTGCGGTTTTTTTTAATAGTTATATAGGGTGTCAACGGGGTGGTTTTGATCTACTCGTATAATTCATATATGATGTTCTACAGAAAAAATTATAATTTTCGAGAGTTAGCACTTTAATTGCAAACGCTGGCTGCACCCTAAGATCAAAACAATGTTCTACATTATTAAACACCTTTAGAAGGCCTACAAAAAAGCCCGTGAGGGCATATGTTGCCTTAGGGATAACCCACAATAACCATTTTAATTTTTTACTTTTTACGAGGAATGATGGCTTATTTACAGAGCGATTTTAAACATTACAGCATTAATTTTCATGCTAATAAGTGAGTGAGTCTTAAATAGATTGTGCATGTAATATAGAAGATCCTGGCCCTTTACAGCATGCAATTTAAACGAATATTTTCGAAGATATTGCAGTATTAACATAGCGGGATAGCAGTTTAAGCCGATAAATAGCACAAATTGAACCTCATGATATCCAAAATTTACTCATTTATTACTTTTGATGCGGAACAAAGTTCGTCGGATCAGCTAGTTACTATTATATAATACGTTTAAGTTGGATGAAAAGATCATACCCGCGAGAGATTTTGTGATTCACGAAGCGCCCGAGATGTAGGAATAAAATCATCATTTAGCTGAACATTCTGAAGGGGTCGAAATTTACATTTTTATTTAGACACAGGCGCTATATTTCACTTGGTAAAAAAAAAATAATGCCAAGTCACCAGATAAGAAAATCTCTAGAGACAGATATTTACGTTAAGAGTTTTAAAAAGGCGCCAATCGCATTACGGACTTGCGCATGAAGGGTTCCGTAACATTATCAATACAAAAACCACGAAAACAAAAACACTTTTGCTGTATACGAGCCATAGCTAAATATAGTGTATATATATATATATATATATATATATATATATATTTTTAAATATTTAAATACACATTTGCAAATTTAACTGCCAGCTTTTCCGATTAGTAAAATTCTGATAGACAAGCAAACAAATAGAAAAAGCACTCAGCAGAAGATTTCGTTTTATCAATCGAAAGTTAAGTGTTATACAAGTGTATGCAATCCGCACATCAAGACATCATCGAGTATTGATGACTGTAAGGTGTACGTTTGACGTTTACAAATAGCCAAATAAAAATAGAAACTTGTTTGTATAAAAACACAGTCTGTCTGGTTAGACGTGAAAGTCTCGTTCTGAAAAATGAGTAATGTAGTTAGCATCATCCACTGAGATAACAGTAAAAAAGGTAGACGAATAAGTTTCCCAAAATAGCAAGTGGGAGTGTTAACAAAATAGATGATACACTTTTAAAAGCAGATCCCGTATAGCTAAAATAAGAAACCCGAATTCAGACCAACATTGTTTGCAACTGTGGCAATATGGGTATTGTTTTAGCAATAGGTCAAAACCGGAATGGAAGCTCCTTGTGGATATTGGGCGGACTTTCATAGTAAACTGCAATTGGAAATCCGCTATTGTATTTTTTTTAATGTTGATTTTTCTTACTAAAACCCCTTTATTTATAGATGTATATAATTGGGGTCGAGCACACGGCTTCTGATCCAGAGGTCCGGGTTCGATTCCAGACACTGGCTCACAGTCTCACACCAATGACTTTTCGAAATTGTTTTCGGAAGTTATGTGTGATAAATATCGATGACTGAAAAACTTTGTGCCCGGTATGGCAATAGGTTCGCCACCTATTCCATTTGGGACGTAAACATAACGGCGAGACGAGGCTTAACAGCCGCTGCCTACACCTTCGGATAACAAAAGGCGTGAAGTTATGTTAAGTTATAATTTCACTGAATATTAGTGATAAAATAAATAGAAATCTTTAATTGTAATTCCATCAAACAATGAAACGTAAGTTCGTGTACAAACTCTAGTGGCGTATTTTTACTAAACTATTTCCAACAACTCTTTAACTTTCGGATCGAACCATTTCCAAACCAAGTTGCCAATGAGAACGTTTTTCCTCGAACGGAAATGAGATTTCCTCCCTGATTAAGATAATGGCTTCTCTCTTTACGTTGTTTAGTAAGAAAACTTATATGTATTAACTATATTATTACATTTACCTACCCGTATGCCGGCGGAAGGCCGCCGCGGGATTATTTCAAAGTAGCAGTAAGGGGAGTCCAGAGTAGCGAGTCTATTACTCTCTTCATCTATATAATTATTTAACTTAAATGATGACACATTTAAGTTTTAAATGTAGGTACTTATTTAATTAGTCTTATAATCGAGGGAGACTGGCTGATTACATTTAATTATAATTGATAAGTCATGAATCATGCAATTTATACCAATATCTATTTTAGTATAACCGAGAGATAACTTTGGACACCGTTTTCTTTGTCGGGAACAATTTTGAATGACACTAGTATCTTGGTGTAACAAGCATTAGTTTTTAGAAATCATCTAGGTAACATACATACATAAATAACTTCAGGCGAAATCCTTTGCGGGATAGACAGAGACAACAGAGAGCCAATTGGCACGATTTTTACACACCTCACTCGCTTCGTTCACTTTCATACCTCTTGTCATAAATTTTCGTCGGTTATTATGTCGGAAGATGATGTTAGGAGCCTTATCCTAACATCATCTTTTTGAAGGACACTATCCATTTGGTCATTAAAAGTGTGTGGTGGTTGTCCTCTACCCCTAAATCTTTCCACTTTTGCACTGTAGAACTACTTAGTCAATCTTGTATCATTCGTTTTTTCTACACGTCCGAACCATCGGAGCATGCCCTAATTTATTTTTAAACGGATACTCTCTTTCAATCCAATTTCCATCCAAGTTAACAATAAAAACGCGTCGAAAGGTCAGTGTCACGCCCTGTACAAAGTAAGACAGTCTCGACGGTCACATAACTAAATATTTGATCAAGCCGCAATGCGATCCGTGGCTTTAAATAAAACATGCTTTGGCTACCTCAAATGAATTTTTCACAAACTCGACCAAACGAGTCATACATAACCTTCAGAGACTCACAGCTTACCGTAAAACTTAAATTATTGTTTATTTCTTTAAAGTAAATACTTTTTATGGGACTAAACGATATTATGTGACTCGACTTTCCGGAAAATACGTATAAAGAATAAACGTGGTAGAAGCAAAGGAAATCTGTCAGAATCGTAATTAGTGTCAGCAAAAAGTTTTTCATATCAATCGGTTCTTGTGATGAATTTGATAAATATTTATTGATTTGGTATTGAAGTTATTTTAAAAGTCTCGGTGGCGCAGTGGCGATCACCCCGCTTCTGATTCAAGAAGTAGTGGGTTCAAATCCTGACACTGGCACACACCAATGACTTTTCGAAATTCTTTTCGGAAGTTATGTGTGGTAAATATCGATGACTGACAAGTGACTCTTTTCATGCATGCGCATTGATTTTTGAGTCTCCTAACATCACCTTACTCCAGAACACGTTCTATTTGGTCATGGAATGTGAATGTCTTAGCCATCCTCGACTCCTACATCCATCTGCTTTTGCATTGTATATCTGTTTAGTGAATTTAGCATCAACATCCATTCTTCATCAGTTTAGAAAAAGTACCATATTTCGATGCAGCATTTTCTCAGCAAAATAATTCAGCTTGTAGCAGAACGCAGGTCTTTTCTCAGACGACAGGCAGAATTCAGTTATGCAGTCATTACTTCCACGTGAATTAGGAAAAGTATTGCATGTGCTCCATGATTCCAACTCGGATAATATTGCATAGAGTCTTTACACGGTATTACTGTACTACTGAGGTTATTTATGTCACAACCGCGTAATAATTTAGTAAGGCCTTGGGAGGGTAGGGCGATGTAGGCGTTGTTTACATGACCTACTGACTTATGTAAACACTGTGTAGGAACTTATCTAGGGGCAACACGCACATACAAACACACACACAACTGTTGGATCTATAGTACCTTCGTACATACTTAATATGAATACAAAAGTTTTATTAACATGGAGATTATAATAAGTAATGGTCGTGGACTAGTTAAATATCACCACCTTACACAGGATCGAGGCGTAGTCGTATAAGCCGCGTTTCTTCCAGTCAATGACGACTTGATGAGCCTCGTGGTGCATTGGTAAACCTACCGACTGCAGATTCGAGGTTGGCGGGTTCGATTCCCACCCGAGTACAAATATTTGTGACAAGCATCATTGTTTGGGTCTGGGTGTGAATCTATGTTTTGTAAGTATGTATTTAGAAAATAATAGAATATTTGTGTTAATATCCGTTATCTAGTATCCTTAGAACAAGCATTTAGTTGCTTAGTTTAGAACTAGAGGGCGCTGTGTGTATTGTGCACAAGATATTGTTATTATTAATGAGTTAGCTGGATTCGGCAACGCATCCTCTTGGTGATGCAGAGAGCAAGTAATTCCTCATTACTACCATTAAAATAACAGTAAGTCACAAAGGCTTTATCCTTTGTTAATGTTATGCTTTGTTAGTGGTCGCGAGTTTACATTCTCATTAATGTCAGTGTTTCAGTCCCATATACAGGTAGTGATGCTGCCAACTCGGATAAATCCTAACTCGAGTTGACTCGAATTAGTAACTCGAGTGGACCATCACTATATAGAGGTAATATGGATATATAGTTTTTTCCATGTTCACAATTTCATTTTATTTATGTTATTACTAAAACATTCGTTTTGACTCGGTGGATTTGACTCTCGATTGACCAATGATTTCCTGGATGTATTTCTTGGAAATTATGTGTAACTTCAACTTCAACTACAAAAATTCCAAAACCTAGACGCATAAATATTCGTAATTGCTCTACTGGACAAATAATAATGTGTTTGTTACAGGATCATATAATTAATTAATACTGAATTGTTCTAACTCCATGCGATAATCTGTTTGGTCCATATTTCAGACAGAAATATATGTCCCTAAGCCGAGCCAGCGCGAGATAAATTACGACTGATCCACATCTGTTGAGTTGCAAACATTCTGCTTGTTTGTGGGATTTAGAGGTTCTTGTATGAGAAAGTTTGCTGGGAAATTCACTCAAGACGATGTTATGTTATTGGATTAGCAGATAGTTCTTATTGCAAAATTTCCCGCAGAAATTTACTAGAAAATACATAAATAGTAATCTTTATATAGATTTATAATTCTTCTTTACGCGTGTTTACAGTGAACTCCTAAACAGCTGGACTGACTAGAATGATTTTTGCTATGTGTATTTAGGTGGATTTTACGATGGTTTAGATTCACAAATAAGCACAACATATGGTACTGCTGTCGGTATTTAGGTTATTTATCTATACTGCAAGTAACTATAAGTAACTATACTGCAAGTAGTTTCCTTCATTCCATTTAAAAACGCACAAAAAGAACGACGACGTCTATCCGGTCAGCTAGTAATTAATACTACTATGACATGTTATAGTTAATGTATACAGAAGTAATACACGCCAATACATACTTGTATATAAGTACTTATATCGCCGTTGTGCAATTCGATAAAGTTTAATACCCGATCCGGTCATCAGCCGTTATGCACCAGACGGGTAGTTATTTAATCAAATCGACTGTGTGGTACGTTACTGTCTCCGCTGTTCAGCGTTGTTATAAATATTGTACATGTTTTCTCCTGTTCGTCTGTTTTAAACAAATAACTCTTCAAATTTATGAAGCTCTTTATGAATTGCCATAAAAAATAAAGATCTTCATACATTAGTGTGGATAATTTTTGTTTCTATATTAAGTTATCATCAATAACTTTTAGTTATACATAAAAGCAAGTAAGAGCAAGTAATCATTTTACTTCCTTATTATGTTAAATTTGTTTAACATTCTGCAAATCAGTTCCAAAGAACGCATTTTATGTATAGATAATGATCTTTTAAGCTTGTTGCGCAGTTTTAATACATTTTTTAGTAATAAATTTAGTAATTCTAGAAAAAAGTTAGTGTGAATTCTAAGATTTAAATAAAAAATAGGAATCACTGAGATAGGATGTGGGAATAGGATCCCAGTTCATCAAACATATTGCTACACGAATTTAATAAAGTATTCGATTACTATAATTAATAAATAATTATAAATTTACGCTTCTGAATACAAATCAAAAACTGACTTTTAAGATTTGTTTTAGAAATTTATGTGTTATAAATATTGATGACTTTGGGACCAAATTATTCCGCCAGTCGAGGCTAACAGCCACTACCTATACTTTCAGGTAGGAAAAGCCGTGATTATACAAAATCTACTTATAAATTTATGGATAAACAGTTACTTACCTAAATGTGGACGAGTATACGTTTTAGGGACAGTTCAGTGCCCAATATCTCGCACTATTGAACTTCAGTCACCCACCCCACTTGAGCTGTGTCGCTCAACAATGCTATGACCAATATTTTAAATAATTATATAGATATTCTAAAAATGGGAAAGTAAAGTGTATGGGAAAATTATTGAAAGGAGAATGAGGGTGATATCTGATGGAGTGTTGTGGGAGGCTCAGGGTGGTTTTAGAAGCGGACGAGGTTGCATGGATCAGATTTTTTCTCTCCGCAACATCGTGGAGAAACAACTGACTGTTAACCGGAAGGTTTTCTGCGGTGTTTTGGATTTGGAAAAAGCGTTTGACAGTGTTACGAAAGGATCTGTGGGGCATACTCCCGGGCTACGGGGTGAGCGGAGCACTGCTGCGCGCTGTGAAGTCCACTTATGAGGGCTGCACAGCGTGTGTGCGTGTTGACGGCGGCTTGTCCCCCTGGTTTGACGTCAATATCAGCGTCAGACAGGGTTGCGTGCTGTCCGCTCGACTGTTCATCCTGTACCTGGACAGTTGTCTCCAGAGAGTGAGATCGATGGACGTAGGGATGCGAATGGGTGACCTAGTTGTGAGCTGCCTGCTTTACGCAGATGACGCCGTGCTTCTAGCCGAATCGCCGTCGGACCTGCAAACACTAGTCACTACTATACATGACTAAAGGCTTGCAGTTGAATGCGACGAAAACAAAACTTATGGTGTTTGAAAGGGAGGAATCCAGATCAGATGCAAGGATAATGATTGATGATGTAGTGCTGGAACAGGTGAATGAAATAGTATATCTTGGATGCGCTTTTAGCAGAGATGGAAGGTACACCGCGGATGTAGAAAGACGAGTGGCGATAGGAAATAGCGTAAATGGAGCGTTGGGCAGATTCCTGGGTGCGAAAAACATTAGCAGAAAAGCCCAGCTAGCAATCCACAATGCAGTCCTGATCCCGACGCTAACTTATGGAAGCGAGAGCTGGGTATGGCAGAGTGTGCATGAAAGTAGAATAAACGCGGTAGAAATGAGGGCACTACGCAAAATCTGCGGAGTGACTCTCGCTGACCGCGTAGAAAACAAGGTTGTAAGGAAGGAAGTTGGTTTGAAAGAGAGTGTCGGTGTAAAGTACGAAAGGGCATGCTCCGATGGTTCGGACATGTATCAAGAATGGTAGATGCAAGACTGACTAAGCAGATATAAAATGCAAAAGCGGATGGATGTAGGCCCAAAGCAATAGACCATATGACATAATGCTGTGAAAATAACTAAAATAAACTAAACGTGCAATATCAACGTCGGTCAGTTGACGTATTTTCTTTACAGCGTAAGCGGCTGAGCTAAGTCTACCAGATAACGTCTCTATATGTGGGCCCCACTGTAGTTTAGAGTCTAATGTTATACCAAGAAAGACAACCTTATTGACCAATTCCAGTCTTCTGTTGTCCATCACGACACTGGTTTTTACTTGTTTAACATTTTTTGTAAAAAATCTAACATATTTGGTTTTGCTACCATTTAAAAGCAAATTATTAGCACTAAACCAGTTTACTATCTTTGAAAGAGCATTGTTTACATCGTCAATTACTGATTGTTGTCTCTTTACCTTAAAAACTAAAGAAGTATCATCTGCAAACAAAACTATTTCATGATTGTCCTTTACAAGATAAGGTAGATCATTTATGTACAAAAGAAACAGGAAAGGTCTCAAGATAGAGCCCTGCGGCACCCCCATTGCTACAGCTGATCCATGTGATCTCTTTCCGTTAACATCTACTGTTTGGATCCTATCATGTAGGTAAGAAGTAAGAAGATCCAAAACAATGCCCCTTATGCCATAGTGATGTAGTTTTCTGACCAGAGTCTTATGCTGGACACAATCAAAAGCTTTAGATAAGTTACAAAATACCCCATAGGCATCCTGCGACTCCTCCCAAGCCTCAAATATACTTTCGAGTAATTTTACCCCAACATCATATGTTGACCGTCCTCGAGTGAAACCGAATTGTTTATTATGCAGCAGACTATTTTCATTAAAGTATTTAAGTAACTGAGCGAGGATTAGTTTTTCGAAAATTTTACTTAATGTAGGTAGTACAGATATTGGTCTAAAGTTAGTGGGATCTAATGTACTACCTGATTTATGCAACGGAATAATCTTGCTTAGTTTCATCAGGTCAGGAAACACACCACAATCAATACATCTATTAAAAATCACAATTAAAGCGGGAGCGATAGTGCTAAATAAAGATTTTATAATATATACAGAAATGCCCCACAAATCAGCCGTCCTCTTAATATTAATTAATTTAAGCGCGACATTTAGATCAAACCTATCGACATGACGAAAATTAAAACCGTTATAAAATTCAGGCACGTTTTCTTTAAGTAACGAGTCTGCAATGGAGGTGGAAGAGCCTAGAGCACTAGTAAGATTGACGGGGAAAACAGAAAAAAAATTTTCAAAGGCATTGGCCACCTCATAATCTGAGTTGGTATCATGGCCATTGACACATAACTTAAATTCTGAATCCCTAGCTGGACTCTTACCAGTCTCTTCACTGATGACTCTCCAAGTGGCTTAGATTGTGTTACTACTATTTCTTATTTTACATTTAATGAAAATAGATTTCGCCACTTTACAAACGCGTTTGAAAATCTTAGAATATAATTTTACATAATTTCCAAACTCTTCACTGCGGTTGAATTGTCTTTCATAGTACAACACGTACAAAGTTTGCCTACTTTTATGAATCCCTGTCGTTGCCCAGTCGCCAAAGACAGTGCTATTAGCAACAGTGATCTCCTTGGGAGTAAATATTTGGTTAAATTCGCGAAGAAAACAATTAAAAAATAAACTATACATTGAATTCGGGTCTAATTCATTATCTGATATACTTCATCATAGTAATAAACAGTTATGTATAATGAGGTAAGGTATGTTTCACGGTTATATCGTTTAGACTCCCTTTAACTAGACAAATATTATGATACAAATCAACTTGTAAGTTGACAAAGTTTAGAAAAATATACATATGTAATAAAATACTTCTTTGTATTATCTGTGGCTGCAGTATTATGTGCCAAAAATACAAAGATTAACATAAAACCTTAAATATACAAGATGACTTAGCAATATGACAACAATGTTATTATTGTTAGGTTGGTACTCGTCACCGTGCTGCTGCATATTTTCCGAGCGTCGCGTCGACCGGAACGTAGTCGACCTCTGCTCATCAATCAAATTTTGACATTCAATTTTTCGCTCGGCCGTCTATGCCTACGTTATAATCCTGGTATAACTTTTTGATGTGATGACATTTTCATTATTTTCTTATAAAATATATACCTACTTTTGTTATATATTCATAATGTCTAGTAAAAAAGATTTGATATAACAAATGAGTCGTATAGCTTATACGTATAGAGGTTGTATATTACTTTAT
The DNA here is from genome assembly GCA_905147225.2 of Euproctis similis. Classification (NCBI taxonomy): domain Eukaryota; kingdom Metazoa; phylum Arthropoda; class Insecta; order Lepidoptera; family Erebidae; genus Euproctis; species Euproctis similis. The sequence continues at coordinate 15,424,853 of LR990112.1, read as the reverse complement.
AGAAATATTGAGTAGCGATAGGTATTTATGAGGCAGGTAGTAGTATTTATGATGGTATAGGGAAAGTCATGAATAGAGATGGGAAAAGAAGGTGGTCTCAGGATACCTCTTATCGCACAAAGCACGGTATAAGCCACTTTACGCCGATTTCCCGTGAGGTCGTGATATTACACCGGTCGGGCCGGCCAATTCAAGCAGCGAACTGTATGCATCTACCACAGTCAGTATTAAGAACAAAAAATCTTACAAAATATTTTCGTTGTTTATAGACTTAAGACTTAATTATTTAGTTACTTTAGTTAGTTAAAAGATATCTTATTTCTCTGTGTGTATACTTACCTATACTCAATAACAATTTGTATATTACGGTCACAAAATGGAGGGCGATATAAACGTTGTTGGCATGACCCAGAGCGCCATGTCAACAAATTATTCGGGGTCAGCCAATACATTTACTGTATTCATGAAATTTGTTTTTAATCGTAAGACAATAAAGGTACATTGTGTAATAATAGAATAATTAATCGTTCTAACGATACACACTTATCTCTTTAAATCCTGGTGTATATAATATATATGGATATATGTAAATTAATATGTATAATTTATTTGAGCCGAGATCCTATTAATCATGTCTCATCCGTACATGTTGAGTTCTAAGCGTTCTAATTTGTTTTAATAATTCGTCTGTATTTCAAATGACCATAATTTTTAAAGAAAAACAGGCAATCTTTAAATAATTTTATTTTAAGCTGTAACGCAATATACACTTATATGTATAGAGACTGCTGTTAATAATTGAAGATCGCCACTATGTCATCGAAGGTCTGTGTTAGATTATATAACTCTATGTAATTGTTAGATTATAACTTAACCATATATTTACACTATGTAATAGTATTCAACTTCCTAATTATATACAGTAGATAATATTGTTAAACATTAATAAATATAAAGTCAACTTCCTAATTATATACATTAGATAATATTGTTAAACATTAATAAATATAAACAGGCACACAGACCTTGTAACCACTTACCCTATCCCCACGCACTTGTATCCCTTAATGTGTTCCCCTCTCCAAAACCAATAGTATATTTAAGATGATGGTGTCCCATTTCACAGTCAGTCTAGTAAGTCAATTCATAACCACAGTATCTTCTAAGTTAAATTGTATTATTATATTTCTATTTCATTTCTAAATTGTAATTTTAGTATTAGAAATAAATATTAGTTCCTAAAAACAAAAGTGTTGCCATTGCCATATAACAATTTGGCGCAGTCGGTAGGATATTCGCAAACAGTAAGACGAAGGAAACGCGCGTCAAGTCTCCGTCATCAGGACAGCATCGCCTAGCAGACAGGAAACAACGACGTAGCGGTAGCCGTAGGCTTTTAAAGAACTTCGCCGAACCATGCGAGTCCAGTTATTACTGTTAATGTGGTAAGTGGCATAATTTGTTTTGCTCTCCTAATTCCTAACTCTATTTTTATATTTCCTAAGACCTCAAATTAATCCTAATTCTATTTTAAGTATTTTATTTTTCAATTCTATTCACAAATTCAATTATAAACCAATTTAAAGACAAATCAGAAAGAAAATTCATTTGCTCAATCAAATATAGATAAAATGTCACTCGATATCGCAACATTATTAAAACTAATACCATCTTTCGACACAAATATCAATGACCAAGTATACAGATTCATTCGTTCATGTGATTCCGCTTTTAATCTAGCCACTGAAGAAAAAAAACAAGTACTCTTAGTACACGCGTTAAATAATATCACTGGTGCAGGTGCACCGGATATACATTGTAAACGATATAACACATGGAACGAATTGCGCTCGTTTTTGATAAACAAATTCTCTAACGTTAAAACTATTGCACATCTCAGCTTAGAACTACAATCTCTCTTTCAAAAACCCAACGAAAGTATTACAGAATATTTTAACAGAGTAGATTTATGCCGAAGTAAAATAGTAGAAAAAATAAACGCCGATATATCTGATAACACATTACCGGGACGTTTAGCAACTACAGAAGAAACCGCCTTAAACGTTTTCGTAAACGGTCTGAGTTCTGACATAGGCATAATGCTTAGAACGAAAGACGTCAGTACGCTAAACGAAGCTGGCCATTTCGCGATTCAGGAAGATAAAATTCGCGCAATGAATTACGCACGTCAATCCCTATTTCGTATAACATCCCTTCGACCGACGAACCCTAATACAAACAGATCAACACCACTCCGTAGTAATTATACACCTAATAATCGAATACCTCTACCACTAAACCAACCTCGTCAAAATATGAATAATCCTAGTACATCAATACAAAAAATATGTAATTATTGTAAGAATTCGGGTCACGTAATAACTGAGTGTCGCAAACGAGCCTATAATAATAATTTACGTCATAGCCAGCCTCAACGCGCTCTTCCCGCGCCTTCTGCACAAGTAAATAATTTAAACTGCAAGGCGACCGACGAAATGAGCAATTCGTCGGAAATCGCCCCACTAACTTGCTCACCCACGTCTCAAACATTAGCACAGAGCTTGAACGACCTCCAACTCTAAGAGAACGTGTTAAATCTCACAGCGCGCCGATACAAAATGTTAGTACTCATGAAAAACAATTTAGAGACGCGTCTGTCCAAACTATTTCTAGTCCCATTTCTACACCTACTAAATCAATTATAACTCAGCCAAACGGACAGGGTAACCAGCCCCAAACTCATGGCTCTTCCACTGATTCAATTCCTACTACATCTACTCATTTAAATAGTACAAATTCTTATTCTAATTCTACTAATTCATATCCTAGTAACTCCAATTCTAATTCTACTAGCTCAACCACAAATTCTAATTACTTAAGCTCAAAATCTACTAACAAATCAAAACCTAAATCAAAACCTAAACCCAAACCGAAACCTAAATCAAAACCTAACATCGAATCATTTGCTATTTCATCTTTAAACGACGTTCCATCGGAAAATTTACTACACTGTATTTTTCACATTGAAGGAAAACCAGTCACTCTACTAATAGACACTGGAGCAGGAATTTCAGTTATTAAAAATAGCAAAATAGGATCTTCTTATTTAAACAAATCTAATATCGTATCTATTGTAGGCATATCTAGCACTCAATCCTCAATTTTCACTTCAGGTACTGCTGAAATATCTTTAGATGATTTACCAAAATTTAAGTTTCACGTTGCTGACCTAAATATTAAAGCAGATGGTATTCTAGGTAACGATTTTATGTCTAGATTTAACTGCCATCTCTATGTACAGTCTAGAACTATGAGATTACGTGACAAATCATATAAACTTCATTTTATTAATGAAATTCCCAACTTAAGTAACTCTCCAGATAAGCAAGTACTAAATGGACGCTCTGAAACCGTAATTATGTGTAAATCAAACAACTTTAACTCCGGAACTGCATTAGTCGAAAAACAATCATTAGGTAATGGTATTGTCATTCCAAACGCACTAGTTAATGTCTTAAACAACTCATTCCTAATCACATGTGTAAACACAAATAAAACCGATGAAATTATTACCATTCCCACTCTCGAACTTATGCCCTTTAATATTAACGAACAAATAATTAATAACGCTGTACATCCAATACATAGTTTTAATATAATATCCGAAACTGATAGACAGAACAAGGTCCTTTCTTCGATACGAAGAGAACACTTAAATACCGAAGAATCTTTATCTATAAATAAAATCGTAGCCGAATACTCAGACATATTTTTTCTCGAGGGTGATAATTTAACTTTTAGTAACCACACAAAGCATAAGATAACGACCACAACTGACACTCCTATACACGCAAAAACTTATCGGTTCCCACAAATCCATGAGAGCGAAGTCAAGAGTCAAGTTCATAAATTATTAGAGCAAGATATCATTAGACCGAGCTCTTCTCCATGGAGTAGCCCGATTTGGGTTGTCCCTAAAAAACTCGACGCCTCAGGTAAACGAAAGTGGCGTCTAGTTATCGACTATCGTCGACTGAACGATGTAACCATAGGCGATAGTTATCCTCTTCCAAATATCACAGACATACTTGACAAATTAGGTCACTCTCAGTACTTCACCACTCTCGATTTAGCTTCATTTCATCAACTCGAATTAGACCCTAAGGATATACCTAAAACTGCCTTCAGCACACCCTACGGGCATTATGAATACAAAAGAATGCCTTTTGGATTAAAAAATGCACCGGCTACTTTCCAACGCGCTATGGACTCCGTTTTGACTGGTCTTCAAGGTGAAAGATGTTTTATTTACCTTGATTATATCGTAGTTTTTGCATCTAGCCTGCAAGAACACGAACGAAAACTTCGCGAAGTATTCTCACGGCTCAGGCAATACCATCTTAAGGTCCAGCCCGATAAGTGCGAATTTCTTAGACGCGAAGTAGCTTACCTAGGACACATTATCTCAAATGAAGGTGTCAAACCAAATCCCGACAAAATAAAAGCTGTAAAAGAATTCCCTATTCCTAAATCGTGCAAAGACATAAAAGCTTTCCTTGGCCTAACTGGCTATTATCGTCGCTTCATTTCTAATTTCAGTAAAATCACAAAACCTCTCACTAGCTTACTAAAAAAGGATGTCCCTTTTGTTTGGGGTGAATCTCAACAAAATTCATTCGACGAATGTAAGAATCTACTTACTAGTCCTCCTATTCTACAATATCCCGACTTCACTAAAGAATTTATTTTGACTACTGACGCTTCGATACACGCTATTGGTGCAGTTCTATCTCAAGGCGAAATAAATAAAGATCTACCCATTGCATATGCATCCCGAACTCTCAATAAAGCCGAATCAAATTACTCAACAATAGAACGCGAATTGCTAGCTATAGTTTGGGCTGTTAAACACTTTCGACCTTATTTATTCGGAAGAAAGTTTAAAATAGTTACAGACCACAAACCTCTTACGTGGTTATTCTCGATCAAAGATCCAGGCAGTCGCTTAATAAGATGGCGCCTTAAACTCGAGGAATATGAATACGAAGTTATTTATAAAGCAGGTAAGAACAACACGAACGCTGATGCCCTTTCGCGACCTTCAATTTTAAATACAAACATAGACATACCCGGTAACACAATTCAAAATCCAACCAACACATCTGAAGATTACTTACAAATAAATTATGAGTACTTCTCAGAAAATTCTCACTACAACTTCGACACTCCAAATCTCCAAATCTCTCCGGATAACCTCTTAGACGATCGACACAAAAACATTTTAATTCCAATTTCATGTGAACTCTCAGATAAACATGACATTTTTAACAACGCAATCTCTAAATGCTCTCAAGTGGACCCATACATCAACAAAAAACGCACACTTTACGATACTGATTTATTGCTTTCCAACAAAAACCAAAACATTATATTTGGGTGCTCAAGGCCCACTTATTACGACCCGTGGGACGCTGAAAGTTATTTTAAAACACTTTTAAATTGCTTACACAACAACACTCTTGAAACACTCTATATTCCTGATCTTAAAACAGACAAGACTTGTAAACTCAAAGGCAATGAACAGTTACATATCACTGCTTATCTTGCTGACACATATAATTGTAAAATTACTATATGTGAAAATAAAGTCAAGACACCAGAACCAGAAGAAATTCCTAACATCTTAAAGACGTTTCATGACGATCCTCTATCAGGCCATCGAGGCGTGATAGAAACGACACGTAAAATTAGGGACGAATATTTCTGGAAAGGTATGACTGACGCTATCAAAGAATACATAGACAATTGTCAAATTTGTCAACGTAATAAAATTCAAAGACGAACTTATAAAGCACAAATGGTAATTACTTCTTCTTCCACTGAACCCTTCGAACGCGTAACTATTGACTTAGTCTCATACTCTGACATCACCAACGAACATAATAAATACATCTTAACATTACAAGACGACTTAACCCGATTTGTTCAAGCTTACCCTATACCTGATAAACAAGCTACGACTATAGCAAAAACACTACTAAGCTTCTGCCAACATTATGGTATACCTAAAAGATTCCATTCCGATCAAGGTACAGAATTTGTTAACACAATTATCAAACAATTAATGAAAATTCTTGGCTCCACTCATACAGTTAGCACTGCGTATCATCCTCAAACGAATGGCTCCCTAGAACGTTTCCACGCAACTCTTCGTGATCACATAAGAATGTATCACAAACGAAATAATTCAAACTGGGATCAAATAGTGCCATTCGCCGTCATGTGTCATAACACATCTGTGAACCGATCCACAGGATTTACACCTCATGAACTTCTCTTCGGATTTAAACCTCGAACTTTATCTTCACTCAAAGAAAATAACGACTATACTACACACGATTATCTGAACGATTTAACCGAAAAACTAAAAATCTCACGCGACGTAGCTAAACGTAATTTGGATCTAATGAAAGAGAAAGCTAAAGAACGCTATGACAACAATATAAAAAACATAGCAAAATTCAATATAGGCGATAAGGTAATGCTCAAGGTACCTAACCCCAATAACTTAGATAGTAAATGGGACGGACCTTACGATATAGTTAGATTAGGATTTAACGAAAACTATATTATACGAAAATCCGGTAAAACTCAATTAGTGCATGCTAATCGTTTACGACCGTTATGCGATTAGACTAAATTAATAATGTCTCTTATCCTTTAAAAATAAGTAATAGTATATATATAGTATTAATTTAAGTTCAGGGTAATTACATCCATGGCTAATCCTATTCCAATACCCGAAAATAGTAATATCCATTCAATCAATTCAATTAAAAATCAATTATAAATATAATTATAAATTATAATTATTTCATCTCGTTAATGAATAATCCCTATTTTAGTTTATAATCTGTTCCTTAATTTAATTAATATTTTACATTATTTTATACAAACTTTACATTTATATTGAAAATCTTTACACAACTTATAAATTAATGTATCCAACTTCTTGAAAAGCAACAAATTTCTACGAAAGATATACTTAAACAACATTTGCATATAATTTCTACAACTATTACAAATTTCAACAAAACTATTTTAAGAATTAATTATGACGAAAACCGAATTAACGAAAATCTAGTTAAGATCAGTTCTTATTTTAAATCCACTAACCAAATTTTATTTAATCTTACTATTTCCGAAGAAGTCTATATCTATACAAATCCTCGAAGCAATAACTTCACTAGAACAAGATATAGATGATATAATTAGTAGTATATTGTTCATCAAATCGGGCGCTATTCACCCTTCCATTATTTCTACTATTCGTATATACAAAGAGTTACTATCAATCAGTCCAGCCAGATCCAATCGGAATCTCGTAGCACATGGTAGCACACATCTCGTAGCACTTTAAGCAATATTCACCAAATTCTCGAATCAGCTTCCATTACTTCTTACATGTACATGAACAAACTCGTATACATATTAGACTTCCCTTTAGTAAAAAAAAAAAAATGACAAATTCACCTTATATCACGTTTACTCTATTCCTATTCTCCATCCCGACTCTTCCTTATATTCCACCATACTTCCCGAGCAAACATACATTGCCACCAGCACTACTAGACAACAGTACGTGACTACAAACTCATTAGATAGCTGCAAGACAATCGCACCAAACACCGCAGTCTGCAAATTCACAATATACAACGTCAACTCAAGACCTATCTGTGAACTAGCAATTCTGTCGACCACTTCAAGAAGCATTCCAGAAATCTGTGAAACTACGACTTTCTCCGCCAATATCAACACGTTTCAAAAATTAAAATCGAACAAATGGATCTTCATTTTACGCCACAGAACTCCATATGCACTGGAATGTGGAGATAAAACAAGCCACCGAGAAATACTCGGAACAGGAATCATCTCCTTAGAAGAAGGCTGTAAATTATATACAGCACTTGCAACCTTATCAACAGAAAACAGTAAATCCTCCAACATCAGTCATCCCATAATTACAGTAGACCTAGAAACTTCGTGCTTAGAAAATGATTTCAACATAGAAAAATACCAGAATTAATGCCAATCAAAATAAATAACATTCCGCTAGATTCGTTAAATACGATAAAAGAAGAATTATAAATTCATACACAGCAACTTCAAAAAGAAAATTTCATCGACAAAAACTCATCGAGCTCCTCATTTATAAGTCTTGCAATTGGCTTCATATTGTTATTTTTCATCTGCCTTAAACGCTGCAACATAAATATATTTAAATTATTCCGCAAAAGAGCCGCACATCGTAGCGACGCCAACTGTATCCAGATATTCAACAATTGTTTTGACTGATCTCAAAGGCGACAGCAAGTCCATTTAGCTATACCGATGACGGACTTCAACAATACTGCTGTAACAGCGCGCCCATCCGAAACCGAAGACGAAGATTACACAGCCAGAACTTCAAGTCCTCAAAAATCGGGCAAAATAGCCCAATCTTTGTTCTAAGGGGGGAGGTGTTAGATTATATAACTCTATGTAATTGTTAGATTATAACTTAACCATATATTTACACTATGTAATAGTATTCAACTTCCTAATTATATACAGTAGATAATATTGTTAAACATTAATAAATATAAAGTCAACTTCCTAATTATATACATTAGATAATATTGTTAAACATTAATAAATATAAACAGGCACACAGACCTTGTAACCACTTACCCTATCCCCACGCACTTGTATCCCTTAATGTGTTCCCCTCTCCAAAACCAATAGTATATTTAAGATGATGGTGTCCCATTTCACAGTCAGTCTAGTAAGTCAATTCATAACCACAGTACAATTTCGCCAAATTGTTATATGGCAATGGCAACACTTTTGTTTTTAGGAACTGGCCCATGACGCTAAAGAGAAAGCCAACCTTTTTGGCACTCTTTTTGCGGCTAATTCGACTCTGGACGATAAGGGGAAAATTCCACCGACCATCCCACGTTGTAGCCACGCCATGCCGGAGATCTGTTTCCGGCAAAGTACTGTACGGCGCATACTTTTCTCCCTAGACGTCCACAAGTCGAGTGGGCCTGACGGAATCCCAGCAATCGTGTTGAAGATGTGTGCTCCGGAGTTGGCACCGGTTCTAACGCGTCTCTTTCGGTACTCCTACTCTCTCGGCGCTGTACCAGCATCGTGGAAGGTAGCTTTGGTCCACCCGATCCCTAAAAAAGGTGATCGTTCAGATCCGTCCAACTACAGACCAATCGCCATCACCTCCCTGTTCTCCAAGACTATGGAAACACTGATCAACCGCCAGCTCCTTAGCTATCTAGAAGAGCACCAGTTGATTAGCGACCGTCAGTACGGATTCCGTCAAGGTCGCTCAGCTGGTGATCTTTTAGCCTACTTAACTCATCGGTGGGCGGAAGCGGTTGAGAGTAAAGGAGAGGCGCTGGCCGTTAGTTTGGACGTGGCGAAGGCCTTCGATCGGGTTTGGCACAAGGCACTTCTCTCGAAGCTTCCATGTTATGGGCTTCCCGAGAAATTATGCGATTGGGTCTCCAGTTTTCTCATGGATCGGAGCATTAAGGTCGTTGTCGACGGGTCATGCTCCGACTTAAAACCTGTGAATGCTGGAGTCCCCCAGGGCTGTGTGCTATCCCCTACGCTGTTTCTTCTGCATGTGAATGACATGCTGCAGTACAGCAGTCTTCATTGTTATGCGGATGACAGTACGGGGGATGCCCTATATACCGGCCACCCGCGGATTTCTCGGGAAAACGTCGATGAGTACCGGAACAAACTTGTGTCTGAAATCGAAACTCTGCTCAGTCAGGTTTCGGACTGGGGCCGACTAAACTTAGTCCAATTCAACCCTAAGAAGACACAGGTTTGCGCGTTTACCGCTAAAAAGACACCATTTGTCGTAGCTCCCTGCTTTGAGAGCACTCCCTTAGCCGTCTCAGCCAATATCGGAATTCTTGGTGTCGACTTGTCGAGTGACGTCCAATTTCGCGGTCATCTGGAGGGCAAGGCCAAATTGGCCTCCAAAAAGCTTGGTGTGCTCAATAGAGCGGGACGGTATTTCACGTCAGGTCATCGCTTGCAACTGTATAAAGCGCAGGTCCGGCCTCACGTGGAATACTGTTCTCATCTTTGGGCGGGGGCACCCCACTACCAGCTTTCTCCATTTGACCGCATTCAACGACGCGCGGTTCGGCTTGTCGATAACCAAGCTCTTTCCGATCGGCTTGATCCGTTGGCGTTGCGGAGAGATGTTGCATCTCTATGCATCATGTACCGCTTATACCACGGAGAGTGCTCTGAGGAATTGTTCGGACTTATACCGCCTGCTGACTTTCGCAATCGCCCGACTCGCCAGTGTTTCCATCCACATCGGCTTAATAGTTGGCGATCTACGACAGTGCGATTCAGCCGTCACTTCCTGCCACGCACTGCTCCTATATGGAACCAGCTGCCGGCAACGGTATTCCCGGACCGCTACGACCTTGGAACCTTCAAGAAACGAGCGTATTCCTTTCTTAAAGGCCGGCAACGCTGATGCGACGCCCCTGGTGTTGCGGATGTCCATGGGCGGCGGTGATTGCTTTCCATCAGGTGACCCGCTCGCTCGTTTGCCGCCTTTTCCCATAAAAAAAAAAAAAAAAAAACTAATATTTATTTCTAATACTAAAATTACAATTTAGAAATGAAATAGAAATATAATAATACAATTTAACTTAGAAGATACTGTGGTTATGAATTGACTTACTAGACTGACTGTGAAATGGGACACCATCATCTTAAATATACTATTGGTTTTGGAGAGGGGAACACATTAAGGGATACAAGTGCGTGGGGATAGGGTAAGTGGTTACAAGGTCTGTGTGCCTGTTTATATTTATTAATGTTTAACAATATTATCTAATGTATATAATTAGGAAGTTGACTTTATATTTATTAATGTTTAACAATATTATCTACTGTATATAATTAGGAAGTTGAATACTATTACATAGTGTAAATATATGGTTAAGTTATAATCTAACAATTACATAGAGTTATATAATCTAACATCTGCATCGCAGTTTAAAAAAAAAATATTCCTAGGTATTTCTTATATTTTTCGTTTTCAAACTTGCAGACAATTTATTTATTATGATTTTTAAACAACTAACTAAAGGAATTTTCTTTCTTATATTCAAACAAATCAATGTTTATCTATTTCGTTACTAGATCTATATAAAAATATTTAAAACTGTATCGACTAAAGAAATTTTACAACTGAAATTATTTACGATCTAAATTTACATAGTTCAGAAAAGTAAACTTTTGAAATTAATTATAATATATAGCCTTTTCTATTCATATATCTCGTAAATGTAATACAAAATAGAGCATTAATTGCAGATATGCTTAATTATGTACCTATCTGTGATAGGGTATTCTGATAACATCGTCTAACTAAAACAAAACTAAAACTAGACTTTGTTAGAATTATAATGTTGTTTGTTATCAGAACAACAAACAGGACCGTACACCGAAAATTAGACCTTGTTTTGAGAGTTAGTATCGAACTTTAAACATTAAAAAGTTGCCGGGAAAGTCTGGCGTATTTTTTTACTGACATTTTTGAATGGCAAAAGTAATACGTGTTACGATCCTTGTAAGCTCCCAATCAGGCTCAGTAAGTTATACACAGATTTTTAAAATCCAACACGGGTTTTTAAGTAAATTTACTAGACATTTATACACAATTATTTTTATATATGTACATAATATACTATTTTGTTCTGAATCGACGTAAAGTGGCTTTTACTGAGTTTCCACCGGGAAGAGAGGCATCGGGAGGTATTACCTCATTCTTAAAGAATGACCTTTTTGGTGTAGCAGATGTCTTTGGACGGCATTAATCGCTAATCGTCTCATGACACGTTGCTCGTTTGATTACTTTTCCCAATCAAAATCCCTGAAAAATATAACCAGTGCGAGGTAATCGCGAATGAATGTCTAATGCACAGAAATAGATCAAGATAGAACGGCCGCGATGTCATATTTCTATACATTTCGAGCGTGTCACTTTTTTGAAAAACCACGCCCACAGCGTGACGTCATTTTCATTGTGAGCGGGGCGACTAGTTAGGAGACACACACATTAGATTATCGATGTATATCGACAACGTGTGTTAATTTTATTATTTTTATATTTTACCAACTTTATTGATTTTGTGTAACGATAATCATGGAAAGTAAAACATGTTAAATACTTTAATCCGACATATTAAAACCTAAAACATATTTTTCCAACAGTTTATAAAATTTAATTATAAATATTTTACTGTCCTTGAAACTATACATATTTATTAAATATTTGCCTTTTTGTAAGGGTTGGCCTCACAGTCCTGGTTAAATAACGAAGCCGAACGTCTACATATACCTCGGTTACTGCCCGTTTGAGAACAACGAGATGATTTTCCATCGGCGATTGGTCAAATTGGTGAAAACTTATACTGTCAAATAAACTGCTGCCAATGTAATTACGAAACACTTTGGTTGAAATTTGTGGTGTTAGAATAAAGTAGGGACAAAGCAAGACATGAGCTGATACTCAAATTATTATTGAATTAATTTATCGATAAGTCCTAAGACTCAACGATACATGGAGTGCCCATCTCTAACATTCGAAGACCAATCACAGCGATTAACAGACACAGCGATCAACTGGCAGGTGTATTGTGTATTTCGTTCGATTCGACGTACATTACGCGTATAATTAATGCGCGCAATGGTTTTTGTATACGAGCGTTGAATGCGGACAGCAATGGATATTTATCATAACGAAAAAATATACAACTTGTGATCGTAATTATTGAACATAGTAAAAGTAAAACAATAATTTATAATCTCAAAAAAATACTTTCTACTGATTTTCTGTACTTACTGATCATACGAAATATTTCATTTTTTCATATTTGATTCACTACTTTTGTTTTATCTATTTTTTTACGTCCTGAACGCATGGCAGGAACGCTCGTTGCGTAATGAGATCGAGTTTCGAAAAGCATGCAATATAGTGCATGGTTTTGGCACGCTTGCCACGCCTATTCGCCGTTCTATCTTGATCTATTTCTGTGGTAAATTTTTAAAGTGAAACTTTTATTACATCGTCTCAAACTTTTTCGTCTGTGTGTTGCATGTCGCGTGACGGTAGGCCGCGGAGTAGGGATAAAGTGAAAGGCGCTCGTCAGAGCAGCCGAGGCCAATATGGCGGCCATGTTGTTGTTTATGGATTTATTTCAATTTTGAGTGCTTGAATTTATTAATTAACTTATTTTGTATGAATATTAAATTAAGTATTTTTAAAGTGAAACTTTTATTACATCGTCTCAAACTTTTTCGTCTGCGTGTTGCATGTCGCGTGACGGTCGGCCGCGGAGTAGGGATAAAGTGAAAGGCGCTCGTCAGAGCGCCTTTCACGTCTATTATCGTTTATTTACACGTACAAACAACACAATAAATATATTTGTTTGTTTGCACTCGGGTGGGATCGAACCCGCCCCGACCTCGTGTTATCGGTAGTGCGGTTTACCGATGCACCACGAGGCCCGTATGAATGATTGTCTAATTACCGTCCTCTTTACCAATTTCGACACATTTTCTAGGATCGGGTTTGTTTGTTTGTTTGTTTTTTACATACATACATATACGTACGTACGTATTGCAGGCGGAGAAAAAAAAAAAATTATTAATATAACAAATGACACGATAAAAGGGAATATAATAAATTCGTATGTATTGTAAACGACGGAGGCTTTTAAGTTTCCAATTCAAAAAAAGTGAACTACATATATGTGACACAGTTATGTTCGTCAATTTATTAGCGATAAGATAGTGCTCTTTATATATGTATTTGTCACATTTTCATAATAAATCAAAATATCATATTTACTGGAGGAAAAAATATCGTTTTGTTTTGTAAAGATCCTTTGTTGTAATGTTGTTAACGTTTAATAGGTGTCGCGTTAACCCTAGTGCCGTAGCTGGAATACTTGTCGATTCGGGCGACATCTATCGATATAATACGATATTACGGCAGAATCATCAATAGTAGCAACCTAGTAGCGCCATCTAGGAATTATTGTCGTGACCACGTAAAATAAAAAACATTTATTAAACCCTATTAACAAATACAAGATGGCAACTAAATTAAAATCGCCCTTATCGCACAATCCCCTGAAAGCCGGTGACGTCCGGTTCGATTTCAAATTAAACTAGTTTTCTCTCTCTTTGCAAAACTGCCACTGACTTGTAACTAACGAATTAGTGGAGGAAGCAGACTGACGCCTTTCTTACTTTACTTAAGTTTCCAATTCCAAAAAGTGTGCCAGGATTCGAACACGCGACCTATGCGATTCGGAAGCCGTGTGCTCGACCACTGGACCACCGGAACTACATATATGTGACACAGTTATGTTCGTCAATTTATTAGCGATAAGATAGTGCTCTTTATATTTGTATTTGTCACATTTTCATAATAAATCAAAATATCATATTTACTGGAGGAAAAAATATCGTTTTGTTTTGTAAAGATCCTTTGTTGTAATGTTGTTAACGTTTAATAGGTGTCGCGTTATCCCTAGTGCCGTAGCTGGAATACTTGTCGATTCGGGCGACATCTATCGATATAATACGATATTACGGCAGAATCATCAATAGTAGCAACCTAGTAGCGCCATCTAGGAATTATTGTCGTGACCACGTAAAATAAAAAACATTTATTAAACCCTATTAACAAATACAAGATGGCAAGTAAATTAAAATCGCCCTTATCGCACAATCCCCTGAAAGCCGGTGACGTCCGGTTCGATTTCAAATTAAACTAGTTTTCTCTCTCTTTGCAAAACTGCCACTGACTTGTAACTAACGAATTAGTGGAGGAAGCAGACTGACGGCTTTCTTACTTTACTTAAGTTTCCAATTCCAAAAAGTGTGCCAGGATTCGAACACGCGACCTATGCGATTCGGAAGCCGTGTGCTCGACCACTGGACCACCGGAACTACATATATGTGACACAGTTATGTTCGTCAATTTATTAGCGATAAGATAGTGCTCTTTATATATGTATTTGTCACATTTTCATAATAAATCAAAATATCATATTTACTGGAGGAAATATTTTATGGTAACTAAAATACGTGAACAGTGACTTACATTCGATTTTCGAAAAAAATAATATTTCGAAAATTTTTAGTTAAATGTCTATAATGTGAAAAAAAGTTTCACTTTTACGGTGGTTTCATAAAACCACACAAGTTTTTTATTTATATTCGGTCCATTCAATATATTTAATTTTATTTAACATTTATTTTTAGTTAAATGTCTATAATGTGAAAAAAAGTTTCACTTTTACGGTGGTTTCATAAAACCACACAATCTTTTTTAAATTAGAATATCATTTAAAAAGGTAAAAAATACATTAGGCACCTTATGTATTTTTAATATTTTCGTCTACGTCTAAAAGTGATTTTCCCCCGCTAATTTGCCAAGTTGAGTATCACGTAAATAATCCGTGGAGCACTATTATATCTGGCGGGAAATCTCATTTGGAGAAACGATTTTCTCCCGTTTGGTGAAAATCGTTCCCGCTGTCGAGCGGTGCACAAGTGGGTCGCGGCTCGAGCTGAGGACACACTCGAGATGATCCCAACAGGATGCTTCTGAAGTAAACAGACCGAAGCGAACTGGCTTGTGAACTTAATAAATATATTTCGTTAATATTTTAATATTAACTCATCATATTATTTTTATCTTTTTTATATAAGATAACATTCAAGATTTTTATGGGATGTGTCACCTGAGGGTAAGCAACCTGTGCCACCCTTGGACACCAGCAACACATATAGTGTTACTGTTGCGTTGCCGACCTTTAAGGGAGAAGGATAGGAAAGGATGGGGAAGACGGGTTAGGCCTTCAGGTACCTCTCTCACCGAACGAAACGCGGCATGAGCTACTTTACGTCGATCTTCTTATAGGTCGTTGTATTTCACCGGTCGAGTCGGCCCATTCATGCAACAAACTACCTGGCTCTACCACTGTTGAGATACTGCTTTATATGAATTAATATTGTGGAACAACGTATTGGCATAGCGTATGGCATTGTAAAACATATTTTATTGTACCATTCATATTTTTCGAAGCGTCCGCAATGAAAGACATTTTATGAATAATTTTCTTAACGCTTATCGCCATATTTTAAGCAATACACTTATTATCTTTATAAATTATAATTTTGTTATCCTGACGTATACGGCATACGCTAGATTTTTGTAAAGTTTTAACAAAATCATATCATATCATAAAAAACGTACATTTTCAGCCACTCACAAACTTTCGCGTTAATAATATTAATAAGATTCTCGTGATAATACTGAAATGAAAATATATTAGCAAAAGGTGATTATTACGTTACATGGTCTTAAAATTCTTTAGATCTTAATGCATGTGTCTTAGATCCTGCCTCTTAGGTCTCAAACATATCTTGGATGGACTTTCAGAGGCTAATAAGACCCCCAACGGAAATGAGCTCATAATCTATTACATTTATTTATTGAAGTGGAACTTCTAATGTCTCTTGCGAAAGCATTTAACGCATTTAACGCCCCCTCGCGGGTATTTTAGATAATATATAAGACTAGAACTTAAACCGGTTTATATTAACCAAGGAAGAGAATTGGCATAGCGTGATTAAAAACAGTACATAGACATCTAGTAGCTAGTAGCGGCACTGTTTTTATCGCACCATGCCCCTAAAGTACTATCTGCATAAAAAATATTGATATATACTTTATTGTACACAAGAGATAATAGATACACAGAAAGAACCTTATAATTATGGGCATAGAAACAAAAATGGGCTAAATAAATAATTTCGTGCTAATATTACTTTTTGTGCTATCTGTACTAGTACATTTTTTTGTAAAATTTATATGTATGTAATTTTTTTTGTAAAACATCAAGTTGTTACGAAGCGAGTGCCGGCCATGGCGGACGCGTCCCGTACTGTTAATATTTGATATTACAAGATAATTAAATCGACATTTTTAATTTTGCAATGTATATATATATGTGTCATATATTTTGTATGTATATAATATGTATGTAATAAAAATGTATTATGTAGTTCTTAAATCATAGAACTCCATTTTGAAGTTTTTATACACGCTAAGTTTGGATGATATTATTAACAGTCGTAGAGCCACGCAGTCCGCTGCATGAATGGGCCGGCTCGACAAGGAAAATACCACTACCTCTCATTCAGAGATAGTTTTAATGCTTTTTTACAATCAATGGGTATCAAATGGTCTTGAGCTTCATTATTCTACTCCCCGTAACTAAATCAAAGAATAATGAGGCATTGATTAACTCCTAAATAGACTCGAGTGGCGAGCGCACCCGCCAATCTCCATTCCACAGTCGGTAGTTTTACTAATGCACCACGAGGCCCGTCCTAATGTAAGATCTGCTCTTTTTAAATTAAACGTGTTTTTTTATTGGATAGGAAAGTAAACGAACATGCGTGTCACCTGATGGGAAGTAACCAGCGCCACCCATGGAAAACTGCAACACGTTTACTCTTACGGTTGCGTTGCCGACCTTTACGGAAGTAGGATGGGAAAGGATAGGGAAGGGAGGTGGGCCTCCGGGTACCTTGCTCACCGAACAAAACGCGGCCTGAGCCACTTTACGTCGATCTTCCTTGAGGTCGTGGTATTTCTACGGTCGAGCCGGCCCATTCATGCAGCGTACTGTTTAACTCTACCACTGCTAGAACGTGTGGTGTTATACCTTTTTTTTTTTTTTTTTTTTTTTTTTACGCGAGGAAATACTTTATGCACACCCCCCGCCTGGGGACGGCAGGGGGTAGTGTGGGACTCCCAAAACAGTAAACTGGAATCCGATCCTAGGGTTACCCACTAAAACCTCGCGGCGGCCTTCCTCCGGCGTTGGGGTGGCCCAGGACAGTGCGTCAGCCCTCTGGTCCACCCCGCCGTCGCCCCCCCTCTGTCACGAGGGGGTGCTCATCCTCGGGGAGCCTCGGTGAAGCTCCCCCGGGCGGGGCGGCTCCGACCGCGCGCTGTAAACAGGCGCGCGGCCGGCGGCGCCCCCGACGAACCTCCCCGGCCGCACCAGGGCGTCGTCCTTCCCGGGCCGCGACCCGGGCGCACCCGCGGGGTGTGCGCCCTCGCGGCCCGTCGGCGGCGGCGATCACTGAGCTCGCCGCCGCCGCCTTCGAGCGGGATCGGCTCTCTCCCGACCCCGCTCGGCGGCCTCCTTCTGGAGCATCACAGCTTCGCAGAAGGAGACCACAGCCCTCCACTCCTCCTCGCCCGCCAACATTGCCGCGACCAACGCCGGCGGGGACAAGTCTCGCCCGATCCCGTCGACCAGGACTCGGCGCTCGGCCGCCCAGGCCGGGCAGACCTCCAGCGTGTGCTGGGCCGAGTCCAGGTCGGATGCGCAATGGTGGCATCTCGCCGTCTGTTCACGTTTTATTCGACTCAGATACTCACCGAAGCACCCGTGCCCGGTGAGTATCTGAGTCAATCTGTAGGTGACAGTGCCCCATTTGCGGAGCACCCAGGCCTCAAGGTGGGGCAGGACGGCACCGACGGCGCGCTTATGCGCACAGCCCTGGAGGACCAGCGCGTCGCGCCAGTCCACCAGAACCTGCCGGAAAGCCTCCCGCCTTCGCACTTCGTGTCCCCGCATGTCCGGATCCCCCCCTCCCCGGCCAAGATCGTACGCGGCTGCGTACATCTCGGCCAGGATGATGAAGGGGGGGGAACGCGCGAGGACCGTCGCCGCCTCGTACGATATCGTACGGTAGCCCCGTACGATCCGTATGGCCATGATCCGCTCCAGGCTCCTCAGCAGAGCCCTGGAGCGGGAGGCCCCCGCGAGGTCACGTGACCAAACGGGGGCCCCGTACAGGGCCACGGACCGCACGACGCCACCGTAGAGGCGGCGAACTCCCTCTCCCGGTCCCCCAAGGTTGGGCAGCAGGCGGTGCAACGCACCTGCCACCCGTCGCGCTCGGGGGACCATCCTCACGAAGTGCTCCTCGAAGCACCAGCGACTGTCCAGGATGAGGCCGAGGTACTTCATGTACCTCCCTACCGGGACAGCCGTGTCACCCACCTGGATCCGCGAGGCTGGTGGCTCCCGGCCCCGAGTGAGCCGGTGGAACCACAGCGCCTCACTCTTGTGAGGCGCCACCTCCAGGCCGAGCCCGCGGATCCGCCTGACGACGATAGCCACCCCCAGCTCGGCGAACCTAAGCGTACGCTCGAAGTCGGGCCCCGTGGCGACCACCAGAGTGTCGTCTGCGTAGCAAACGACACTCACGCCACGGGGCAGACTGGTGCGGAGGACCGGATCGTATGCGAGGTTCCACAGCAGGGGCCCGAGCACGGACCCCTGCGGAACCCCGCACGTCACTTCCTTTCTTTGCTCCGTCCCGTTCCGGTCGACATAGTCCACCCGTCTCTCCTGCAGGTAGGCCCCGATGACCGACCTTAGGTAGGGAGGCACCTCGTGGTAGACGAGGGACTCCCTGATGGCCGGCCAGGGAAGGGTCCCGAAGGCGTTGACGATGTCTAGCGACACCGCCAGCGCGACCCCCCCCGATCGGACTGCCGGTTCCGACAGGGCCCGCACCCGACGCACCGCGTCGATGGTCGAGCGCCCCTGCCGGAACCCGAACTGGCAGTCCGATATGTCCGGGCCCACCTGCGACAGGTGGCTGCTGATACGGGCGGAGATAACCCTTTCAAAGAGCTTCCCCGCCTCGTTCAGCAGGCATATCGGCCGGAACGACGACGGAGCGTCTCCGGTCCTCCCTTGCTTCCTGATGAGCACCAGCCTCGCCGACTTCCAGTCGAGGGGGAACACCCCGCGGCGGAGGCAGTTGGTGAACAACTGCCTCGCCTTGTTCCCCAGGACTCCCAGAGCGAGCACCAGGACCCGGCCCGGAATTCCGTCCGGGCCGGGAGCGGTGCTGCGAGAGGCGAGCCGCGCAACGGCTCGCCCGAGCTCGTCCTCCGTCACCTCCAGCTCGTCAGACCACGGAGTGTGGTCCGACTGAGATGGAGGGTCCGAGGGACCGCCCTGGACCCTAGGGAAGAGCGTATCCACCACTCCTCCCACGACGTCCGGGTCCAGGGACTCCGTCAACGGAGGGACTCACGGGGACAGCTTGCCCAGCACCATTTTGTACGGGCGTCCCCATGGGTCCCTGTCCAGTCCCTCGACGAGCTCGTTCCAGGACCGCTCGCGGGCCGCAGCGATCGCAACGCATACGGCGTGCGCGGCGGCCCCGTATTCCCGTCTGGCTCTGAGAGCCTCCTCGACCGTGGTTCGCCTTCTTCTGCGGGCTCTCTTGTACCGGCGGCAGGCGACAAAAGCGACCTTGCGAAGCCGCTCAATCTCCTCGCTCCACCAGTACACAGAGCCCCGCCGGGGCGGCCCGACTCGCGGCATCGACGCGTCGCAGATCGACGTCATCGTGCCGCGCAGCCAGGCCGCTTGCGCCTCGGGATCGGGCGATTCCGCTCCCTCCATCCAGTCCGCGACACTGGCGGCGGCCACGACCATGTCTCGGTCAAGCCGCTTGAGAGACCAGCGCCGCGGAGGGCCGCTAGTCTGGCGCGGGCGGCTGGGGCGGCTTGACCACCTCCTCCGCCACCCGCCATCCCGTCACTGCGGCGGCCGCAGAGGGAGTCGCCCACGATAGGTCGACTATTGACTCCCCCTGCCACCGCACACAGGTACTGACCGACCCCCGGTTGAGCAGCCGGAGGTCAAGCCCTGCCGCCCACTCCAGAACCGTCTCCCCCCTGACGTCGTCCCGGGTATCCCCCCACTCCCTAGAGTGAGCGTTAAAGTCACCCAGGACGAATACCGGGCGGGCGGCGTAACCGCTTAGGCGGCCCGCTAGCCCACCCAGGTATGCCTCATAAACATTGAGGCCGCAGTTGGGAGAGATGTAGCAGCCCACTACGACCGTGGATCCCCACTCCACGGCGACGTAGCCTGGACCTTTCCATAGGAGAGAGCAGTAACTCCCTTCCGCCCAGTATATCGCCACCGAACCCGTGTCGTCCCCGAACCATCGCGGGTGGACGGGGACGCGGTAGGGCTCGGCAACTACCGCCAGGGCAACCGACCACTCCACCAGCGTCTGCGCAAGCAGGTCTTGCGCAGCGCGGCAGTGGTTTAGGTTGCCCTGGAGGAAACGGGCGTGGAGGTCCGTTGTTATTGGACCTCCATCGCGCCCGCCTGTCCCCTTGCGGGGGAGGGTGGCCTGACGGCCGCCGCCTTCCTCTTGGGAGGGGAGCATTTCTTACCCCCCATCCGGTGATCCGCCCTGCAGCCCAGGTCCGAGCAGACCGGGCAGCGAGGAGCGGGCGCAGTGCAGGCGCTGGCGATGTGGCCTGCCACGCCACATCGGTAGCATCGCCCGCTCCTGTCTACGGCGCAGGGGCACTTGGCACGTACGTGCCCCTTCTCGAGGCAGAAACACTGCAACGGTCTTGCCGCCAGTGCCTCGACTCGCGCCGAGGTCCACCCGATCAGCACCCGTCTCTGAGCCGCCAGTTTCCTGGCGACCCCGAGCGGGCACCGAACCCAGGCAGAACCCAACCGAGACTGGCTGAAGCGGATCTCCCCGACCTTTATGTCGGTCGGGGCACATCCGCCCACCTCGGCGATCACCGTGGCGACGGTCGCGCGGGTGATGGACTCGTCCAAGTCCATCACCCTCAAGTCGCCCATTTTACATGGGCGCGAGATTATCGCGCCCGTGTCGGCGACGGCCACCCGCATTTTCTCCGCCAAGGCGTCGGCCTTGGCGGAGCTGTCCGGACCGGGGATCTCTAGCAAGAGAGCCCCGGTCATCGTTCTACGGGGCTTCACCCCCCCGGAGATGCCAAGATCCGCAAGTTTTATGCGGCTCTTGGCAACCTCCATTACCGCCGCAAGCGTAGTGGCGGCGTCCGGAGGCACCATTACCACCACCGCAGCGGCATTGGGGGGCTTCGGCAGCCCCGCAGGTTTGGCCTTCTTCTTAGTTTGCGCCGGAGCAGGAGCGGCAGCGGCGGCGCGAGCCCTTCTCGCGGCTGCGGCGGCCTTGCGGCCGACCACCGTCGCCCAGGTCTCGCCACCAGGTTCCGCTCCCGCCACAGGCCCGGCCGAAGGCGAAGCCGTAGGCGCAGGCGGCGGCGCCAGCGAGCGCTCCGCGGCCGCCGCCCGCCTCGCCTTCTTGGTTTTCTTTTTCTTTTTCCCCTGAGGCATCTGCGGCCCCGACGGCGGCGGATTCACCGCGGCGGGCCGTTTGTGCCCCAGAGGAGGCGTCTTCCCCACTTCGGGGAAGTACTTGGCCATCATGTTTGGCTGCAGCCGAGGAGCCTCCGCGGGTTTCGCGGGACTCGTTTTCCCCGTCTTCTTCTTCGCAGGCGGCGGCGCCACCGGGGGAACAGAGTCCCCTCGGGTTGTCCCCGCCGCCTGCGATTGCGGCGCGTCTAATTTGGCCGCCATTACGGCCATCCTGGCCCGAAGCTCCGCGTTCTCGTTCGCGAGCTCAGTCATACGGGCCGACAACCCCGCCATTTGAGACCGGAAGCTTTCTATCTCCCGGTCCTGAGTGTCGGCCCTAGTACACAGCACGGCGATCTTGTCCCGTATTGAGGCTGCATTGGAGCGAACCGTCTTCGCGATTTCCGCTTTTGTGCATTTCGCTAGACCGACGGTTCGCTCCATAGCTTCTAGGGCCTCGTATATTTCGGAGCCAATCTCCGTGGGGTTTGGCTCCGAAGGCTCGACCTCCTGCAGCAGGGCACGTGTAGGCCGCTTGTTTACGCTCCCCGTGTCGAGAGGGCTTCGCGGCTTACGCTTACGCGCCCGCACTCCCTCTGATGCGGCGGAGACGGCAGACATAGCGCTATCACTATCCCCTCCGCCGTCCGCCGCCCCGGTCGTTTTTATTGTGAGCGGAGACTTGGGCCTCTTAAATTTGAGGCGCAAGCCCGGCTCCCTCGTCACATCCATGGTACAAGAGGACGAGCGGGATCGCCCAGAGCTGGGCTCCCCCTCGTCTCCTTCTTCACCCCTCCAGAAACGTCCGGAGGTGGGTGGGTTGTCAAGTCCGGTATTGTACGGGCTGTTCTCGACAATAGCCGAGGCATCCGTCGCTCTTTCTTCGGTGTTGCCCCTGTCGACAACTTGGCAGTTAGTGCCCCCCTCACATACGGTGGGGCTGCCTGGCGGGACTCCGCCAGGGTGGGATTCCCCAGCCGCGTCGCAGCTGGGACCCACGTGAGGACATATGTTATTACTACTTGCCATGATTTTTTGTACTTTGATTAACGAGGGTGAGTTCCCTCGGCTTTTTTCCCTCCTGCCCAGGGGTGAGCTCCCCTAAAGTGATGCCCTCGGGTCCGACCTCCGCGTCGAACATGCATCCCCTCGCCGGGCATCAGAGCTTAGGATTCACGGATTTTTTATAGTGGTTTACTCCACGCGGTCCGACGACCCCCGCGCCTCTCAATGAGGGTTGCGGGCCGGGCCGAGCGGCGGGGTCTACGACCCACGGTCCGTCGCCCCGGAGCGCCTTCCTCGGAGAGGACCGAGTGGGGGGGTTAGCAACCCCTGGTCCACCGCCCCTCTCCAGAAGACCGTCCCGGGTAGGGCCGAGCGGGGGGGTTCATAACCCCTGGTCCGCCGCCCCTTCCCTCCTCGAATACCGGGACAGGCCGAACGGCGGGGTTCACAACCCCTGTCCGACGCCCTGTCCCGCGCTCCTTCGTTTCGGTAGGGCCGAACGGGGGGATTCACAATCCCTGGTCCGTCGCCCCTACCCCGAAACACGCTGCAGGCCGAACAGGGGGGTCCATGACCCCTGGTCCGTCGCCCTGAGCCGTGGCAAACTGCCACCCTACACGGTAACGTCACATTCTACCTTCTGATGCACAGAGGGTAGGCGGAGCTCCACAAGGTGATTTTTTATAGAGGTTTTCTTCCTCGCGGCCCCCTTGCGGCGGCCATCGTCCCAGCCCCACGGACTGGATTACGATTACGCGACTGTGTCAGACTCTCAGCCAGAACCCGACGGAATTTATTCCGCCAGGTCCTGCCCAGGGAGCACCGGCCCGGAAGGAGCGTCCGGGCGCGCGTGGAGGTGGTCTGACGGCGCCCCCCGTGGTGTTATACCTACATTTATGTTTGTGACAAAGTTTCACTTCTTTAACGCGGCGGGACTCCACGCACGATTTTTTTATTTTGATTTCGTTGTCATATATGTTAGGATTATAATAATTATTATGACTGCAACGGTCCACTATACAAAGACACATGGCTCTACGAATGCAATGTTTAGAGTTAAAAAAAATTGCAATATTTTCATGTTTATCTTGTCCACTTCCTTTATAAATTATTCAAGCGCATGTTTTTGTAAAATAATAATTTCTTCGGAAGAATTTTTTGCAGTTTTGTGCAATTATTTATAGTTTAATCGTTATCTTGTTTTATCTTTAATTTTTAAAATTCGAATATGTTAAGTTCAAATGTTGTTTTTTTTTTATTTCCTATATAAATAGTTCGAAAGGATGCGATGTTGTGCCTACTCGGCTTAGAGTGGGATAAAGGCGGAAAATGACTGATCATGAATCTTACTTCCTCGAGAAAAGTATCATATATTTTGTAGAAAATATGAGAATAGGTATTAGCCTGATTGTCCTCAATGTATATGTAATGAAAATAAAATAATGATAAAATTAATTTTAGCAAGCAATACAAAGCTTGTTTCTAGGTTTACAAATACACAAAACATTACAATTTTGTAGAAATCATACTCGGATACGTAGATAAGAACAGCTCCCCAAAGAGTTTTCGCTCGTAAATCCATGTTGGTAGTAGAATACCTGCTGTTGACCACAGGGAATATCGTGTGATAATAAAAAGCTAAAAAATAACAAAAAATTATTTTATCTTTTTCTTTTACTTTTAATGTAAATATTTTTAGTTTGATATACAATGTAGATATAAAGATTATCCAACAAATGGAGCGCATATTTTTGAGTTGACACAACATGATATCAGTACAATATTATATTAATAAAATATTTGCTTCTCAGCCACGACTCCAACCTTCTTTCGCTTTTGCACTTTATAGCTGCTTAGTGCTTAGCGTTCCTTTTGCCTAAAGTAAACTCTCAGAAGAATAAACATATAATTTTTTATATTTCATACCATACCAATGTTAATAATATTTTAAATACGTGCTAAGTCAACCCATTTATATTATTCATTAAGCACAGACGTCATTATTTATGTAAGCACTTTCAGAGGCATATAGCTCTAAATGAGCCATAATTTTAAAAGTGCGATCACTTCCCGCGCTCGCAACGTAAACTTGCCTAATGATCACCTAATACCTTATGTTGAATATTCGAATTCAGATTTTTGTTTTTTATTTTTTTAATATACGGACTACTACACTTTAATTTCTGTCATTTTTTTTTTAATGTTAAAAGTATTCTTAATCGCCACTAGCCATTAAAAAGTAACAAGTAGTGAGTCATTAATAAAGTAAGAAATTATAAAAGTGGTTCGCTGCATTAATGGGCTGCATAAAGTAGCTCATTTATGCGTAATACACATATCAACAATATGATCAATGAACTAACAATTAACGATTAGGTAACATAAGCCACTAATATAGTTAAACTAAGTGCAAAAGTACTAAGGAACTTACACTGCATTAGGAATGCCGCACCAAGTCGGTTGCGGGATAGACAGGAAGACGAGACCTGATTCTTATAACTTTTCAATTTCGTCATGATTTTTATTATACCTTTGTTCAATTCCTTCTTCAATTATTTCCCCCGTGAAATATTCCCGGCGAGTTAGCCGTAGCGTATTAAATGATATAGAAGCGAGATGCAGCGGGCGTAAGTGGAATGGAAATTGCAATATCCGTACTGGCCGAATTAGAACGAACACAACCTCGCACTGGACACGATACTGGCATATAATACGAAGGTATGATGAAAAAAATAGAATCTGCTTTATAAAAATGTGCTTTATAATTTTTAAGCCGATTAATAAGCGCAGTTTTCCTCAGTGGTAGAGCCAAGCAGTTCGCTGCATGAATGGGCCGGCTCGACCGGTGAAACACCACGACCTCTCAGAAGATCGAAGTAAAGTGGCTCATACCGCGTTTCGTTAGAGAGGTACCCGGAGGCCCACCCCCCTTCTCCAACTTTCTCTATCCCTTAAAGTCCGGCAACGCAACAGTAACACTATATGTGTTGCTGGTGTCCATGGCGATGGTTGCTTACCATCAGGTGACACGCCTGCTCGTTTGCCCTCCTTTCCCATAAAAAAAAGTTTAGGCGTTAAATGAACATCGCTATTAATATCGATTCATAAACATCGATTGAATTAGTACGGCAATATATCAGATGCTACTATTGTAAGGCTGGCATGTTTTTGTAAATTTAGACACGTATATTATATATAAAAGTTTCCAGACATTCAAATGGTAAGAACAATCTTGGCTCATCATATCAATATCTTACTTGAGTGGGAAAAGAACCAGCCGATTACCATTTAGAAACTGGTATATTTACCATCACACCACAGGTCATCACAGTAGGTATGTTGCAGAAGATAGTATTATATTTATTCTGATGCCAGACACATCCAGTGTTCCTGAGTATCTTTGTGGTGACATCACTAGGCCTGGTGGAGATTGGATAGTACCTCCTGGCAGGCTTAACTAAACTTCATTAGTCGAGTTTGGATAACAGTGCAATATGAGGAGATGTCGTTCACAAGTATGAGATTTTCATTTTGTAGTAGAGTGCAGAGCTTTGAAGGTATCTTCACGCCTTCAATGCACAAATGGATATCCTGAAATGGATAACCGGCATAAATGGTCAGCTATTTTTTTTCGAAAAATCAAAGACTTGTTAATCACAAGCCAAATCCGAATTAATATTATAATTGTAAATTTGTTTGTTTGTTACCCTTCAATGGTGTTAAAGATTACACCTAAATTGGTCAACTAATCGTCATGGAATTTTGGACACACATTGCTTGGGATAGACATTAGAACATAGGACTGCGTATGCCTTGGGGAATGAGAAAGCGTAAAGAGAAATGTTATAAATTATATAGTGTTACCAAAATCCGCTAAATCAGAACTTTCTTGTTCGTTGTCTGTTAAAGTTTTGATAATAATAAGTTTGGCTTCGTATACTGAGCACGTTTCGTGTTAAGTACCCAAGATTGTATTACTTCGTTGGTAATTTCCTGCACAGTTCATGTCTAGAATTGACGCTTTTGTTTACTTAATAAAATTATATAAACCTCGCTAACTGTTACGGTTTTGGCTATAAAACCATCAGAATCATTCTTTTGGATTTTCTTTTAGGCACCCTCTCCGATAGATTTGATAACTTTGTATTGGTACTGGCTAACAAATTTGAATTTTCTGCGAATTTATAAGACAAACTATTTAGACCAACTGAATACGTTTTAATAGGAATATACTCCTTAAAGGTAACATAGTCAATGGTGCGTTGCATACCCAGATACATAGTCAGATTGTGTCTGAAAAGGCAAGGCGTGATGGTGCTTCAACTCTGCCATGTGCAGGGGTGAGGGAAAACATGAAAGCAAGGAAAATTCAGTGGGAATACGTTCTGTGCGAGGTATGTGTGGAGTCATCCTTGCCACCCAAACGAAAATATACTTAAATAGCTTAAATGGCATAATTCCAAAGCAAAATATAATTATTTTATTTGACTTCAGTAAAATGTTAACTATTATAATTTCTGTGCGTAAAATAATTCATCAAGGACTCACAGTTTAAAAACAATTTATAATCCCTTTTCAGGCACAACTTCTTGTAGAAGGAAGAATCTCAAAAACATAAATTAATTTCGAAGGGCTTCATCTAACATTGAAAAAAACTTGTTTTTTTTCTTGTGTTTTGGCCCTTTATTTTGTCTTGGTACTAATATCAGTACGAAACTAAATTTTTCATTACTCTTAAAATTTGTACTCTCGGTTGATTAGTCTAAAACACCACAAAGTACAACAATGCCGTCAGACAAAAAACATCTGCTCTTATGTAATAACATAACATAACATAACTTCACGCCTTTTGTTACCCGAAGGTGTAGGCAGCGGCTGTTAAGCCTCGTCTCGCCGTTATGATTACATCCCAAATGGAATAGGTGGCGAACCTATTGCCATACCGGGCACAAAGTTTGTCAGTCATCGATATTTATCACACATAACTTCCGAAAACAATTTCGAAAAGTCATTGGTGTGAGCCAGTGTCTGGAATCGAACCCGGACCTCTGGATCAGAAGCCGTGTGCTCGACCACTGCGCCACCGAGACTCTTATGTAATAGTGTAATTTAAAATACAATGTCCGCGTCTCTCATTTAATCTGAATAAGCTAACAAAATTCGAGTTATTCAGCTGCAATTGTTGCCCGAAATTCAGTTTTTTTTTTCTGTCGTTCGTTAAATTGTAGGTACTTAAGTGCTTGATTAAAAATCAGGTTATGAAATTCCGTTCTGCCTTATTTTATTGAGGGAAATGAAAAAACAAATATAAATTAGAATCTTAGTACACTTCGCTACTATTATTAATGTCTTATTATTTATCAAATGATGCCGTTCGCTGCATAAATGAATGCCGGCTTCATCGGTCAAATAACATGACTTCTCAGAAAATTGACCTAAAATAGCATTAACACAGTTTCGTACAGTA
This sequence comes from Euproctis similis, assembly GCA_905147225.2. Taxonomy (NCBI): domain Eukaryota; kingdom Metazoa; phylum Arthropoda; class Insecta; order Lepidoptera; family Erebidae; genus Euproctis; species Euproctis similis. The sequence goes on along the minus strand of LR990112.1, from coordinate 15,396,005 downwards.
TAGAGAGATATAGAAAACATTCACTTTAAAATGGCACAAATTATAAAATAGTGTTTTTAATGACTTTCGCATAACTTTTAAAAGTTCATTGGGATGCACCAGGATTCGAGTTGGAGTCTTTGTGATTTAGAATCCGGCTGCCACGAAGACTATATTTAGATTTCCTATATATCATTAAAGTAGATTCTTCTTCTAAATTGTCACACTCTTGGCAGAGTGGTGGTGGTCAATCCTCGCGAACAGCTACCTTCTTAATGCAATCATGGAGAGGAACGTCGAGAGCAACCTTACCTTGGTCGATCCATCGCATTGGTACTCTACCCCGCGGTTTAGTGCCATCGACTTTCTTCTGAATCACAATATAACTTCCACGGATATATAACTCAATGTTACGGATATATTACTTATAAAGAGTTAAGTTTTTATTTGAGTTGAGTTTTGTTATATACTGTTATAGGAATTTTATTGATTAAATGCTCTTTAAAACCTTTCTACACCATCCATTACATTAACTACACATTCAATACAGCGAAATCCGTTATACGTTTTATAATTAATTTAGTTTGAAAATAATTTATATAAAAGTTTTAAATTCTTTTTAAAACGACCGACTAAGTTTCACTGGAATAATTATAGAAAACTGCATTCCAGTTTCATTCCATTCACTAATGCGAATCTTAATTTAAAACATGGAGTTTCACATGCATTTTCGTTCCATTTATTTACTCAGTAAACGAGTATTTTGTATATTAAGTTATTTACTTTTCCCTCTGCACTGTTTTGTGTTGTGTTTACAAATTCTACAATAACTTTTAAACGTGATTGTCTAATATTTAACATTACTTGATCACGTTTAAAAATTGTAATAATATTATGTAAGACGTAAATATTTTTGAAATCTTTAAGATTGGATCAAACAAAGAGTATATAGTAGGTTTTACTCTTTTGAAATGTTATCCTTCTATTAAAATCTAGACACCACAGGTTGTATTAAAGAATCAAATCAAAAGTATAACAGGTGAAATTACATACCAATACATAGCTTCATGCCAAGTCCCTTGCGGGGTAGGTAGCGAGAACAGAACACGATGTTCACACACCTCACTCGCTTCTTTGACTTAACGTTTGTCATACACGCTTGTCGGTTTATATCGCTCCTGACATCCACCTTTCTCAGGGACTCGTTCCCCATATGCACTTTATATCTGCTTAGTCAATCATGTTGTGAAATTAAAACATACGACTAATATTTAGTTATGACAATATTCTGTTAAGTCATCAATTATTGTTGTCACAAGTAGGTACATACTTGGTAATAACTGATGACTTTTGCCCTTATTACTGCAAATGATCTGTGTTCTTCACTTGGTCAGTTTGAGTTAACCCAGTAATGTTTTCATACCAAAATCAATCAGAGCAATGCAAAGAAGGCTATAATCTAGCCTCTATCTTAGAAAATACTAAAAAAATTGTTTGGTCGTGAAAAAAATTTAGGGAATCAATATTCCCGTGATAAAATGCTGCCTAAATTTCAAGTACCTACAATCTTTAGTATCTAAAGCAACGCTGATATTTGTATCAAAATCCATCTATATATATAATCCGTTACGCGCACGTAATTATACAGATTCTATCACTGAAATAAATACTTCCAGTTTTTCCACTATATGTAAAGCGCTAAAAATATTATTATAACTGTAGATAATAACAACACAAAATGGAGAATTTTCTTACAAAAGGAAAATAGAAAGAAATATAACGAATAGCCGCGTCGGATTACCTGTTAATGGAGATAAGATCTTTTTTCCATATTATATTTGTTTTGTTACAGATACCTAAGTACCGTTAAAAAAAAAACAAATTATGGCGGGCGTTCACCACGACGCTACGAAAATTATTGTTTCCCGCCCTTATCTCTGTCTAATTATTGCTGTTAAAGGTACAAAAAATACTACAGATATTATACAATTATTTGTAAGAATTTGCTGTGATTTTCCTTTTATTAAAGACTTTTACGAACGTTTCTTTTTTTCCCATTCCGGACAGGCTAATCAATATTAACTTATTAATGAGCCTGCCCGGAATGGGTATTTTAAATTTATTAATATACAGTGTTTTTCTTAGTATTTCAGAGAGTACGACATACGTACGCCAGGGTACCTACTAACATTTGTGTGACATTCATATTAAAGGATGCGATCTCATGATTTGATAAAACACTTGGTGAAGGCACCAAACATAGTAAAGAGTAGTGTATATTTTCATCTCATTTGTAACATTTCTTGAATAAATAAATTATTTTGCCATTTTAAATATACCAACTAGTAAACGCTTCATCTAGAAGATCCCTCTTAAAATTACAATGAGATTCTTTATCGATCCAGTACATGGATATGTTTAATTAATATTTTGCTAGATATATAGTTGGACAGCGCGCTCGAAGTGTTAGTGAAATTCCAAAGTTTGGAGTATCTCATTTCAAGAATATTTCGTGTTATTAACAAAGTGTGGGGAATTCAGTAGCTGTTTGTGAACGTTTTGGAGTTTTGGAGAAATAATCAAATATATATTTAAATACATTGAAGCACTTTAAGTAGCAAATATGTTAATATGGAGTGAGTTAACCCTTTGCTTTGGTTCATTTTGATAAGAAACGAAGATTTGTACGAAACCATATCGTTGTTTGAATTGCCTTTCTTGTCTATCGAATTTAAAAAATACTAGTTTTTACTCATGATTCAAAACACGTAAATGTACTAATATAAAAATCCTTTCATGAATATAAAAATAAAATTATAATCTTAGGGCAATGCGTGAGGGATTATCTTACGTTTTATGGTTGTAACGCGGTCGGGGGTATATAAATAAAAATTCACTCGACAATTAAAAGTTTTTATTTTAACGACGAGTTGCTCCTCAATTTGTGGCTACCAAATCTTAAGAAGGGAGTAGGTACGACCTGATGCCGAGTGACCCGCGAAGGCTCACTGCAGGGGTGTCCTGGTGCTCCACTGAAGTCTCCTCCCAGATGTTGGCGGCTGCCTTTCACTGTCAGTTGTTGACAGGAAAAAGTTCAGATGATAGTAGAGGTGAAAGTAGAGATGAAGTTGAGATGAAGTTGAGGTGAAGTTGAGATGAAGTTGAGGTGAAGTTGAGGTGAAGGTAGAGAGCAGCCAGTCTGGAACAGCCAGTAACAGCCCCTGAGCATCCCCATTCACTGGCATCGACAATCAGTGCCACCACCGACCCCCATTTCTCAGAATGGGTAGACAGTGGTGTCACATGCCAGTAATTTGGAAAATGCCCAGGGTGGATCAAGCATATAACCCTACATTAAAAACATTAATATAAATTTGGAAAAGAGTTTGTTAACTATTCAACAACATAATTAATAATGTAGGTAGGTTACCACTACCTACTTGATTTGTAAAACTATCTTAATTGTACAGAATAATTTATATAGGAAATTACTCTAATAAATATAAAATAATATGCTGAGTAGTTAGCAGAGTCTGAACATGTATTAATAAACTTTAAGATGAGATATGTGATTATACTCTTTTCCATGATAAAGTGAACTACATGAAATAATTTTAATAAATTAGGCACATCAAGCTCACGGCACTGCAGGCAATAATATCTTAGCTATTAGGGTGAAATAAATTGGTTAAACCACTCACCAATAAAATCAAAAGTTTAGTTGAAGGTTTAGATTATTCTGGCTCCTCACTTGGTAAAAGCTTCAAATGAAATGGCCGAATATCCTGTCTAATTTTAAAATGTCTGGTCATATTAAATAATTAACCTACTTTAAAGATTGACATTATAATTATTAACTTTCGTATACTACCTACAGTTGTATTTTTATTTATGACCTGGAAACCGTGTCTTTGAAGCCTAAATTTATTATGATAAAAATTTACATTGTCACTCAACGTGACATGGTTAAGGTGCTTTGAAGTTGCTAAATGGAAGACATTTAGATTTTTGTTACAAATGACGGGTCAGCCGTCGAAAGGAATTAGATTAGGTAAAATATGGGTAAATAAAAACTTTAACAACACAATTTAAACCTCGTAATTTTGTATAAGTTGTGGACTGCATATTAAAGCTATAACAATTACCAACATATAGCTGTAACTAGTCATATATAATATATATACTAACTGACTAAACCTGAGGGCAATAACATAATATGTCTAGACAGATTGTTGGGTCATGAGATACTAAAGTATTTTATATATTTTAATATTATGTGTTTGTCTAAAATGAAAAGTTTTTGAATATAAAATAATACTACTACGTTGTACACATCTCTTGTGGAAAATACACCACCAACGAAAACATTCACAGGAGGCGTTGACATCAGGCACGCATAGATAGTTCGAAAAAATGGCATGGACGTACCCCACTTAAAGTGACATAACATGATGATATGTTAATGTTTGCATGTAATTTTTAGGAATCACAAATAAATAAATGGATTATAATTTGAAAACAGTAACAAAATTCTATGTTAGGTTAGGTTTTTTACATTTTCTAATCAAGCTACATACTGCACATTTAACTTTTTTTTTTGTTTCTCAAATAATCATTCCCATCAACTACAGCCAAGAGTGTAAAAACCTCTTAAGTAAATAAATCCTAAGGTTGTCCGGGAAACATTTCAAGTATGCTAAAAGGTTATATGATAAGGCAGTGTAACATTGATTACCGCAACCTTTGGAAATTTAAGCGTCATTAAATTTGTGCTATATATTTTCAAACTGCGAAGATTTATGTTCAGAATTGTCTATGCTTTGTATTGTTAAATACTTTTTGGAACAATACATAGCTTAGATAAGTTCGAACATAAACTTTTAATAATTGTATTGTGATAAAGTATTTTAGATATAGAAGTATATTATATTATAGATATATTATTTAAAATGTTGCACCTATAGTTAGATGTATTATCACTAAAAACGATCTTAATACTAAGATAAAGGGCCTTTGCTTACTCAACCGACAAGGAAATCTCTCTCTCTCTCTCTCTCTTTTCATCTATATATAAGCAAGTAGCGTTTTATATGAAATATTTTTGTCATATTTATTTCGATAAAAATTCCGGATTTTTCGGGGCTAATCAGTAGTAAAATAGTTAGTAATTTATAATTCTAACTTAAATATTGTGGTGGGCGTGGTTTGTGGTAGCAAACAATTCTTTACTGATCTTTGACCTCAAAAATCGCATTTTTCACTGCAGCCAAGTTCCTTGCATTGTTACTTCTAAAAAGACAGCTGTTCTGTTGAACGCTACCAAAATAAAATAATACATATTGAACACTACCCCTAACACTATCCCGGAAACAAATGACAGTTGTAATACACTTGATGAAATGTCTGATTGTGACGACAAAACACTTTTAAATTGACAATTAGAGCAGACACGAAAGAGTCCGGATGATTGGGATTCAACTGTAGTGAGTATAATTTAGCCAAAAATGATTTTAAAAAATCCCCACCTTTGCCACCCATTTAAGGCCCACCTTCATTCTCATCCTTCTCATTTCCCACTCATTTAAACGTCAGCAAGGCACTTTTAACACTATGTATTTTGCAGTTGTCCATGGATGGCGGACTCACCATCAGATGACCTGCTAGCTCATTTGCCTTCATAAGTTATGTTATGTTTGTTTATTTACAGCAATGCCCCTCTCTCGGAACCTATGAGTTCGGAGAACAATCCACCAAAACCAAAACCACGGAGCCCAACATTGACTTCGAGCTGGACGTGAAGGTGCACATCAACAGTGGCAAGTGTCTGCTACACACCAAGGAGCCCTCCTAGGACGACGAACTGGAGATGTTAGTTGTTAGTTACTCTTTGTTTGCAACTTCATTTGTGACAAATTTCAGATAAATCAATTTAGTCACCTGTGAATACGATGGATCATGTAAATACATGTCATTTAAAATTTTTATGTTTAAAAAGCTTTAGTAGTTTTAGCTGTCCGAGATCAGCAATCCGCAATCCTTCGAGAAGTTATTATGTCACAAAAAAACTTAAACCACTAAAATAAATAATTGTAGATAGATAAATAATTCTTTATTTACACTGTATAAATTACTAAAAAGATAACATACAATAATGACAAGATTATGTAGAAGATTAAGGTATTAGATTAAGGTAGGCCAGCAACACATATAGTGTTACTGTTGCGTTGCCGACCTTTAAGGGATAGGGGATCCGGGTACCTCTCTCACCGAACGAAACGCGGCATGAGCCACTTTACGTCGGTCTTCTGAGAGGTCGTGGTATTTCACCGGTCGAGCCGGCCCATTCATGCAGTGAACTGCTTGGCTCTACCACTGTTTGTTTTTCATTCAGTGTTAGAGTGTAAAAAACTCTCTTCATAGTTTTGCCAAATTTATTTCTGGATATTTTCACAGCATCCGTATTGCCGGTAGAATATATAAATTTCAGAGGAACCTGTCCGCATAAATTTCGATACGGGTGTTTTTTAAGGCGTACCTACTCCGGACCTCTGGGATCGGGATAAGGTAGTATTAAGAAACATAAAATAGGCTGTTGGTTTTGGTTTATTGCCAAATGCGCGAACACCTGTTCACGGAGTCTCCGCATTTTTTACGATTGCTGATACAGGCGATAAAATAAATGAATTATAGATGAAGACGGTGCAATAAGAAACTTGATACGACTATATATACATTTTTCTTTCTTTCAATATCTTAACAGTTTTGTAGTTTTGTACGCTGCCACTATTTATAAGACGCTGTATTTAAATCCTCTCATAGAATTCAGTAACTATGTGGGATAATTATCGATGACCGACAAAATTATGTCCGATATATGAAGTAGGTTCCGCCACCGAGACGAGCGGAAGACTTGTGGAGGCATTAATAACGTGGCCCTCTCGAGATTTTAAGGTGTGATTTTACAAAAAAATATATCAATTTTCCCCGTGACCTAGAACAAAAAATTGTAGAGTATTCGAGGAGAAACATTCAAAGCTTATATATTATGGGTTTTTATCTAAAGGCATCAATCAGGCCAGAGGCGTTCGGAATTCTGTATTGGGTCGATTGAGAGATCAGAGGTCCAAAGATTTATTCGTGTACTCTCAGGGCTCTTTGTGACCTTGCTCTTTGATCGACGCCTGCAAATTTTGCCTGTTTTTAATTATTTACATTAATTGTTGAGTTTTTTATGATAAAGACAAATTTACTTTTGTAAAAAATATTGCTAGGGTTATAAATTGAATAAAAAATTAAACTGACGAAATTATATTAAGATAATAATACATATTATTGACTCGTGGGCTCGTTGTAGATGGAGACATCAGAGTACTAATTTTTGTGAGGATCCACGTTCAATTCCATATTCATAAGGTGATGTTCAATTTGGTCATGGAAATTGTGTAGTAACTGTTATAGGCTTTCACTCTTTGTTATTATTTCAAAGGAATTAGGTAGCATTTTTTAATAAAAGAGGCTTTATTCTCTCAACATGTTTCTTATAATTAAATATTTTCATGATGGATTACCATCATGAATCATACATAAAATCCTTCTACTTAAATCTGTCTATCTACTAAAAATCTGCTTAGTTTTAGAGATCCAAACGTGCAATGAGTCAGACAGACAGCGGGAAGCGTCCAAAACCAGAATACTCGTATACTCGACTGAAGATTCTATAAGAATAGGCTGTGGGTTTATTTATATCCAAACAGAAGCAGATAGTGGCTAACAAATGTCACAACAACGATGTTCTTTCAAAATGATCTCGTAACTTCTTCAAATACTAAACAGATATTATATTTGTCGGTAAATAAATTGTCGATGACGTTCAACCAATTGTTTTTATTTGGCTGAAAAAAATTACAGGTTAACCCTCGCAATTTAACCTTTATTTCGTAGAGCAAAGTTAACCTTAATACAATGAAACTTGTAACTAGATAAACTTGTGTGGCTAGATTTATTATTATCAGACAAGATCCTTTGGATATTATAAGAGTAAACAAAGTTTACTGATTATACTTAGTCATGCCATAAATATTGTAACAAAGAAAAATTTTTTTTTAATTGCAAATAACATTTATTACTTTTACAGTGTATTACTTTAATACCTAAATATAAAACGATATAAAATATAAAAAGCTTATTCGAAGTGGTCTCCATTGGCTGCAATACAGGCCTTTAAACGTTGAGGCCAGATATCAATAGAAACACGCACTCTTTCCAAGGGAAAATTCTTCACTGCCAATCGTATGGATTGTTTTAGGGACTCTAAATTATTATGACGCTTAGAGCAAGCCGTACTCTCTAAAACTGACCACAAATCATAATCCAGTGGATTAAGATCGGGACTAGACGACGGCCAGTCTTCAGCTCTAATGAAGTCCGAAACGTTCGCTTCCAACCAAGATTGCGTGGACCGAGCTTTATGACCCGGTGCTGAGTCTTGCTGGAAGGACCATACTTCGTTATTGAACATGGTGTTGTTAAGGGGCTTGACTACCTTTTCAAGAATGGTATCTTGATACACTTGTGCCGATGTTTTGATACCTTTTCCACAAAAATATGGCTCAGTCACTCCTTCGTAGCTAACACCCCACCAAACCATCACTGAAGTCGGATAATGCCCACGTTGCACTCTGTCAACTAATTGGGAAGCTTCCTTAGAGCTTTGAGCATCAATGCGGTCATTTTGTTTGTTCAAATGTTGCTCAATTGTAAAAACTTTTTCATCCGCAAACAATATTTTTCTGTGACCTCCCTTTGCGTACCGCTTCAGTAGTTGTTTAGATTTTAACACCCTATTCTTTTTTAAATTATCAGTTAATAAATGACCAGTGCGCCTCTTATAGGCTGCAAGTCCTAAGTCATCTTTTAAAATACGCGACATTGTTCTAGGTGCTATCTTCATCTCCCGAGATAAAATCTTTTGCTTGCGGACAGGATTTCTTCGAATTCTTTCCCTTACTGCTTTGACCACCTTTTTCGTACGAACACTACGTGGACGGCCAGGTCTTTTTCTGTCACAAACAGAGGAGGTCTCATTGTACCTATTAATAGCTCGGTACACAAACATTTGACTGTGTGTATGGAGAGTTTTAAGAATTGCATTTGGCTCCATACCTACTTTGTGTAATGCAATCACAGCGATTCGGTTCTCTTTATCACCCCACTCCATTTTAATATCGCAAAATATTGTACAATGTATTGGCGCCAAAACGAGAAAACACAATGAACAATCGTATAAAAATGACAGATTCCAAATTCACATGTAATATTTTTAAATTTTTAGTTGTAACAATATTTATGCCCAGACTAATTATAAAATTATTTTAGGTTTAAAGACCGGGCTTAATATTGTTTTAAGGGTCAAATCTAGATTTTGGGAGTCTGCATAGACTCCCAAAATCTAGATTTGTTAATCATTTTATCTCAGATTTTATATGACTAAGCATTTAGTCATATAAAATCTGAGATAAAATGATTAACTTAAAGTTAGAAGGAAATAAAATCAGTTTTTTTTTATTTATTTTTTATTGTAAATTTTAGCCTGTATCATAAATCTTAAAGCAGACATCATGAACATCATAAACTTCTCTCGTTGACATCAGAAAATAAAAATATACGACGGGATACTGGCTAGAAAGAAAGTTAACATTTAGTGAATTCATTCGCTTTTTGCATTTTCCCCAATCCACGTTAATTGTCACGTGCCACCATGCCTTATGCCCAAACATATGCCAAGTCATAAAACGAGGTGCAATATCCACAGAAAGCCACGATGTTGTATTGCGTAAATATATAACGTAGCGAGACGTGAGGGTCTTGATTTAATGACCTCAGAGAAGAAACTCACACTGATAAAGGACAAAATTATATAAAGGTCTTGACAAAGATTAAATGCGCAGTGCGGCAAAGGCTCTTTTTTAAACGAAGCATAAAGTTATATCAGATTTCATACTATCTATTGAATCATATTATTAATTTTCCTATTGGATTTGGGATAATTTATCCACAGTATCGAGCTATAGTTATTTACGGAGTAAAGTTACGATCTTACTCCGTTAATATATCCGTCGCAGTTCCTGAGAAAATTTGCATAATATCAACGGTTCAGTATGACGTAAGTACTAGTAATTTAAATGCATGGTTCTGTAGTTGTATTAAAGTAATATATTTCTCTTTGCATATAATATCAATTCATTCATTCAGTCCAAATAACCTCTTCTAAAGTCTTTTAAATAGGTATGTCTAAGAGTTTGTTCAGATAGCTCTATCTCATACATAATTTGCTGATGCACTTCGGAACTGAATTCCACTTTCGCAACAAACATACGCTACTGCATATAATATGCAGTGGTAGTATAATAAATACACGCCATCTTCTTTGTCAGAAGTTAAATATAAGTGATGTATCTTGAGAATTTAGTACATTTATTTCTCTCGCTTCTGAGATATAACCTTAAGGTATTAGAATAAAGCTTAAATTTACGATTCCAAGACTATCTTCACTACGGTTTATTTAAAACTTTCAAATTGAATTCGTGCATACATTTTCAAATATTATATAATATGATTTAGGCATACGATAAAGAGATAAGTTACCTTTTAAATTATTAAAGTGAAACTTGTATTATTTCTCCTCATACTTTTCGGCCATCTTTTTGCATGTCACATGTCAGTCGACGGCGGAGTAGGAAAATATGGAAGGCATATTAGCCGAGGCATCAGTTGACTGTCTAGTGTATTTTTGATTCTCCATAATCTCGAAGGTGGGTACCGTCAACCGTGAAAACCAAATGATAAAGCTTTTGTATTTGGAAGTTCAGCTTAACCTTGTAACTTGGCATGGTGATTTGGCGTCAGTGACTGAATCGTAAACAACAGATTAGATAGATGCCGCCTAAACAAGCAGGTCGCTATAGGCCGCCAATATGTAGACTTTCATATTGAAAAACCTTAGTTAATCGCTGATTATTCATTGGAATTGTTAGTTGGTTCGGTTATACCATGTTATTTATATCGTGTTTACAGGTAACGTGCGCCGAATGTAAACATTTTCTATAACCGAGGAATAAGAAACCTACAAGGAATAAGTACTTATTAGTCTACTATCTAATTATTATAGTCATAATTCTCACGTATTATTTATTTAAACCCAAATCATATCGATCAATTCGCCACTCATCGGCAAATCACTACGACTTGAATTTTTTGTTGTATAATTAAGTAATATAAGAATAAGAACTTACGAGTATATTATATTGTGTGCTTAAGCTTACAGAAAATTCAGATAACGAAGCCCAATTGGGATGAGATTGATAGGGCCCTTAATTACCATCACGATGGGGATTTAAATTACAGCAATAATTATTTTAAATGGCCCATCAGGAATCATGAGGTTTAATCTATTATTAATCTTGCAACAGTTTATATTAAATTATTTGTATAGGCTGTTGTGTAATTCAATTTTATGAGCAGTAAGATTGCAGTTAGGTACTCTTCGTATAGTCTTTCAAATGACGTTCACAAAGTTCTCACGACAAAATTAATCGAATCTGCTCAGTGTCAGATTATATTAGTTTTTTTTTTATATTTCTTTTGTCCAGAGGTGTAGGCAACAGCTGTTAAGTCGCGGCTGTGATGTTCCCTATAATAGATATTTATCAAACATATATTTTGAAAAGAAGTACTAGAAGTGATTGGAGTGAGAACGAATTCTTTACAAACGACGAATTCATTATAATTTAGAAATTACGATACTACGAATAATCGTACTAATTTAAACACTAGATATAACTATTTCAATGAAAACAATTTTGTTAACCAAAATGCTAATTAGAAACTACGTAACCAGATCGTGAATTGATAAATGTGTTGATTAATTACGCTTCAAAAACAACAAGTACTATCTTAGTAATTTGGGATATGATATTATTTGGGATGTGGGTACTAGTAATTTAGCGTAGCGCTCGATTTTCTTGCGCATCTTGGCCTCCAGCACTTGCCCTGCTTGCCTATTGGTATTTAGGGTTTAAAATAATCCATAATGAACATTTAATAGATCAGACTCGTGTTAATTTTACAGCTAAGGGTCAATTGGCAACTGACTAGATTAACTAACACTCATGGTTAGTCAGTATCACTATGGTCTCTGAGTTAGTTTTAAACTACAGTAACATAGTAGTTTATGTCATATAAACGCCATTAATACCTAAAATTGATATGTAGTGTTTTCTCATATCGTGGAATAAAATATTCAATTCTTTTAAATAGAAAACTAAATATAAAGTTTAACCAATTCAATACACTCAACCAATTCAGCTTAATCACTTAAGCTATTGCATTATAAACTATATGAAAATATGAGTCTTGACCAATACATTTCGCCACCTCTTGGGATTAAAAAGTTAATCAGATGAATCAAAACATAAATGCCGTTGCCTACTCCTGTCGATATCGAAAACCTGACGTGTCTGTTCATATTTTGGTAGAAGATAATGTGAGAAGCTTTCAACACAAATAATACATTCATATCCGTTTAACAATATTATATGCTCATACATACGTAGGTATGGGGAGCCAACTTGTTCCCACGAACTTTGATTTATGAATATTAAATCCACAGATATTATTAAATGTAACATCGCGGTTGGAGAAGCTGAATATTGTAATAGCAGGTTGCCCTCCGGCGGCAACCTTAACCATTAACGCTACAGAACAATACACGGATCGAGCGAAATTATTAAAAAAACCTCTAAAGCCTCGGATATGAGCCACATATTTTTTTTTCCATCAAAAAAAGGTTCGCGCTGTTTCGTTTTGTGAATTTTATTAGGTGCTGTTAAAAGTAAATCTTACTAATTATAATTTATACATAAACGTTTTCGGACGAACAATTATGACATTCACAAAGGAATATATTTTTATGACACGAATATTTGTGACGGAGTGAATACCGTACCTGCTGACATTTGAGTGATGGTATTTTTTTTTATTTGACAGGAGGGCAAACGAGCAAGTGTCTTTAATAATAAGTAGAAAATAATATTTTTTACATTTATGTGAACAAAAGATACGTCCGCAATATTTTGCTAAGAACATATTAGTAAATATTTTATAATACTTACTCTGAGCTTCTCTTCACATGCTGTTTTATTTTTCTCTATTTATTATTTTTTGATGAGATATTATTTGACTGTTTGTATTACGATGGATTATCATTTTTTTTGTGTTTGTATTTATTTATTTACAGCACTCAGTAAGTACTTTACCAATATTAATAATTATTCCAAAATATTTGCGAAACAATGTATTTTGTGTTATAACATATTATGTTGTCATACATACTCGTATTATATATGACACAAATATTCGGCTTAACAGGGTATAATTTCGACCAGGGTATCGACAGGGTATAACCTCGACCAACATTTTCGAAAATAGAACAAGGGATATTACATAATTTAATTAATGTCTTAACATATTGTCTGTGGTCGGATCTATATTTTTTCCTTAATATTACATTGGTTTTAGTGAGATAAGAATTGTAACTGTTTCCGCAATGGATGTTCACCCCCGTGTTCTTAAGGATAAGAATTAATCACGCTCTGTAATAATATCTGGCTGTAATTATTAACGTAGACATAGATAATTATTTACTTGTAAGTATAGTTATACAATTTGTATCCAGTGTTCACGATAATCTTCATCGTTTTGAATAGTAATGAGTAGTAATAGGATTGACTTATCGAAATTATTAATTGATGTCATGTGTCTGATAAATATCGATGACTGGTAAATTTTGGTCGAAATGTATGTCAATAGGTTTCTTGGCGAAACCTTTTGACAAACATAACGTATTTATAGACAAGTAGTGCCCAGAAAATAATAATAATAAAACGTAAATTTTGTACAAGATGTTAACGTTTTTCTCATTAAACATTGTAAATAGTTTCATGGCTAGTTATAAATTACACTAATAATAAAAAGTTCGTGTTCTTAAAAAAAAACTTTCAAATATTTAAATATGGTGAACGTATGTAAAAGGATGGAGACTGGAGTAAATTCCAAAAAATAAGTTTATTTTACTAAAGAATGTTCTAAAGTTCTGCCATGTGAACTTTATTGGAGCTTTACAAAATTGCACGTTAATTTAAACGTAAATTTATTTATTTTTTTAAATAAGTGCAAATTATGTTTAAGCAGAGCTTTATGGCTAGCTTCGCCTTCAATTATGTTTTTTGTATGTTACCGAATTCCAATTAAAAAACTTCGCGATTAAAGTTTTCAAATTCAAAATAGCGCACTATGCAGTTTTGCAGTCTGCATTTGATTGAGGCTAACGACACGTAATAGCCACCCCTTAGTCAGCGCTCATTGTGACATTCTGTTAAAGTGTTCGTCATGGGGAACATAGCTCTGAGAAGTATTGCTGAGTTGCGCACTATTGATGAATCAAAAACGTCTCGGTGCCTCAGCACTAAAAATCTACAACATTTATTTTAAGTGAAAAGCTACGAAACGAGTTTTACAAAGTTTTTTTGTTGTTGTGACGTTTATATTGACCCGTAATAAAATTTCTGGGTTTAAGCTATTTGTTCTTACATTATGTGATAGCATTTGAAATAGGGTTAGTTTCTTATGCTTATTATTTACATATAAATAATATCTCGAGGAAACTAAAATTGCTTGGCACAAAAACACAGAAGTAATTTTGTTATTACAATTACTAAGTAGCTCGTTTCGCTCTGTTTACTTAATAACCACCCTGTTACAGTCATCTTGAGTGTGTCCTCTTCTCTAGTCGCGACCCACTTTCGCGCCTCTCGACGAGACCGTTTTTTTTTCCACCAGACGGAAATAAGATTTCCCGCCAAATATAATAGCGTTCCACAGATTATGTCATGCGAACATCGAGTTTTATAAAATTCATGAGAATAAATCACTCGCTACCGCAACACAAAGTAACGGATTCGTTGTTTTGGTACCTGGAATATTATTATTTAACAAATTTGGAAAATATATAGGAATATATATACGTAGTCGTTCCAACACGTATCATATGTTGCTAATAAATCAATATGAGTATGAAGAAATTCTTTGACATAATATTTTGGTTTTTTTTTCAGCTATTTCTAGAATTTGAGAAGAAAGTATTTTATTTTATTGTACGAAAAACCATAGCTGTTTGTATAGATAATGTTTCTGTCAATCATTAGTCGGTACGAGCTAGGCAGCCATATTACATTTGCTTGCCTGCTTCTTCCCGTGGGTGGTGTAGAATTTGTTTACAATAGACATTTTAAAATGTTTTCTTTTTATAATAAGTCACATAATATAGATAAAAGTAGAGTAGATGATAAATAAGTTGTGACGAATACCATTAGAGTCGCGGTGACACTTTGAATGGATAGATAATGTGTGCTCTTATTTTTAAAACTATTTAGTTTTAAAAAAAAGATTTATTTAAAAAAAGATGTACTTTAATAAAGATAACCCCCAATGTTAATGGGCGGTCAACCCCGTAATTAATTATATTTTTCAAAACGTTTGCTGGGTCATGGCCAATGTTGTACATTATATATCTATATATTAACAGATATCACGTGACACCGCCTTAGAGGACAAGGCCCTCCCATTTGTTCCCATTGGCGTCGAATAAAGGATTTTACTTTTTTTTATGGTATAGGAGGGCAAACGAGCAGGCGTGTCACCTGATGTTAAGTGACCAACGCCGCCCATGGACACCTGCAACACATATAGTGTTATAGTTGCGTTGCCAACCTTTAAAGGAGTAGGATAGGAAGGGATGGGAAAGGGGGATGGGCCTCCGGGTACCTCTCTCACCGAACGAAACGCGGCATGAGCCACTATACGTCGATTTCCGGAGAGGTGGTGGTATTTCACCGGTCGAGCCAGCCCATTCATGCAGCGAACTGCTTGGCTCTACCACTCTCAAAATTCGAGGTCGAATCCAATATCGATTATTAACTTTTTGTAAATATTTGTAGGAGTTATGTGTGATTATATTTATGACTAACGAAATAGTGCACTAGGAATATTTGGCAATAGGCTGTGTTCAATATAGGATAAATATTATTTATTTATTTTTTATTTTAAAACTTTATGCACAAAATCGTACAATGGCGGACTTAATGCGTCAAGGCATTCTCTACCAGTCAACCTTTGGATGGTGTAGGAAATGCAGAATGGTAGGTGCGCATATGTATAAGAGCAACAGAAAAAAAAACAAAAGATTCAGAGTAAATAGATATTGAATGAATACATAAATATATAAAGATATTTATATAAATGCATACACAAACGATCCAATACATACACAATACACATGTATAGATAAATACATACATATACAAAATAAATAAATACACACTAGGTACATATATATATATATATATATATAAACACAAATATAAATAAACATAAATACATCTGATAGGGATAAATATACTATTAAGTGATAGGCAATATATCCGGACATTATGAAGCTACGACTTCGTCGAAAAATAAGCGATGAACTTCAAACTTGAATTTCTTACGCGATTTAGACTTCCTGATCTCGAGAGGGAGAGCATTCCAAAGATGTATGACAAGTATATGGAAAGAAGAGTGAACAAGACTAGAAGAGTGTTGTGGAAATTTTAGAAGAAGATTGTTTGAAGAACGAAGATTAGAGTTGTGAGTGGAACAAAGATATCTGAAGTCTGAAGAGAGATAGTCGGGAGTGTTTTTAGAGTTAAGCAGCGAGTATAGCAGCGACAACGCGTGTAAGTTTCGACGCTGGCGGATGGGGAGCCATTTCAGTTCGCGACGGAAAGCAGAGACATGATCGTATTTGCGGAGATTGAAAACGAATCGAATGCAATTATTGAGAAGTCGGTCTAGTTTGTTGAGTAGATCGGTATTCAGGTCGACATAGCACACATCACCATAGTCCATCATGGGGAAAACCATTCTTTGAATTAGCATGACCTTAATTTTGTATGGCAAGAATTTTTTTAGGCGATAAAGCGAGCGGAGTGTCCCGGTAACTTTCTTGGTCACATGAGCTACTTGGCTACGCCAATCTAAATCGGTGTCAATGTGAAGGCCAAGGTCTTTCACACTGGTGTCGTACTTTATTATACTATTATCAAATACCACTGCGGGAATGTTGGCCCTATTAACTTTCCCCATCAAGCGCGGACTGCCAATCAAAATGAACTGGCACTTGTCAGGGTTGATTGACAGTCCAAATTTTTCGCACCATTACTTGAGCAACAGCAGGTCACGGTTCACGGCCTCAACCGCGGCCGAAAGATTACTTACATCAGCTTGTGCGTAGAGCTGCAGGTCATCGGCGCAAAGATGACACGAACACTGAAGATTATGAGTGAAGATGAGAGGAGAACCAGCGTTTTACCTCGGTCGAGATCGAAAGAAAAGAAAGTATGGAGAGAAGGATATCATGATTAACGTTGTTAAAGGCGTTTGAAAAGTCGACCAGTACCAGCAGAGTTGCTGGTACTGGTCGGTAGCTAGTATTCTCCATAGCCTTTCTGATATCAGCAGTCACCAAGCAAGGCGATAGTTGTGCTATGTCCAGGCCGAAAACCAGATTGTAGTGGACACAGGATTTTATTTTCATCTACAAATGTTGACAGTTGTCTGTAGACACATTTCTCGAGAACTTTAGAAAGGAAAGGAAGAATAGAAATAGGTCTATAGTGGTTTGGGAGAGAAGGATTGGAAACTTTAGGTAGTGGCCGGACCAACGCCTTAAGCCATAGTGAAGGAAACTGGCCAGAGGATAAAGAGAAGTTTATTATGTGAGAAATAGGCAACAGAAGTTCGTCCAAGGCAGAGGTAATCATATGTCGGCTGACATAGTCACATCCTACTGCCGAAGATTTAATGGAAATGATAGTTTTTTTGATATCGCTCGAGGAAAGCGGAGAGAAGCAGAAAGAACTGTAGTTAGGTTGAGGAAAGGATGAAAGATAGTCAATCGTTTCACGTTTGATGTCAGGATCCATTGTGGAGGCCCTAGAAAATGGGTGTTATTTTAACTAGACTAATAGTAGGTACATTCAAGCGAAACGACCTGCCAATACCTAACCCACCAAGGAACTTCCAGAGATCGGTGGCGCTAGTAGCAGACTGAACCTTTTGGAAGTTATATCGCCGTTTCGCATTACGTATTATCTGATTACACCGATTCCTGATTCTTTTGTAATATTCCCACTTAATGTCGCAACGATCGCGATTAAAATTAATAAAGGCCCGGTCCCTTCGTCTCATCTGCAATTGAATCTCCTCCGTCAACCAGGCCGCCGGAGGGTGCCTCAACTTCACTTTATGGATGGGCGCATAATCATCATACAATTTAGTAACCGATTTATTAAAAATACTGACCATTTCATTGATGTCGGTGGAAGATATTAAGGGATCCAAGTCAATAGTGGAAGCATCCATCCGCAGACCATCGACATCCATTTTTGAAAAAGAACGCAGGGATATGATTTTAGGAAGTTGTTTAGGGGGTTTCAGGATATAAGAGAGGAATATAAGGTGGAATGGAATGGAAAAATCAGTATTATGTCAGGGTTATGGGCGTGCAGTTGACAAATGATATCAAAATGACGACAAATGCGAGTCTGTTTTACGATTATTTTTTATACGATTATGTTTTTACATACTTAATACATACATAATAACTTCACGCCTTTTCTACCCGAAGGTGTAGGGAGAAGATATACGTCCCAAATGGAATAGGAGGCGAACCTATTGCCAAATCAGGCACAAAGTTTTTTAGTCATCGATTTTTATCACACATAACTTACGAAATTAACTTCGAAAAGTCATTGGTGTGAGCCAGTGTGAGGATTCGAACTCGCGACCTCTGGATTCAGAAACAGGGTGCTCGACCACTGGACCACCGAGACTATTTTTATTACCTTGAACTTAGCCAATTACCTTCACGCTAACTCACTTGCCGAATAGGCAGTGACAACAGAGCACGATGGTTAAATGTATTAGACATATGAGGTTAAATTAAACTCCCTAACGTTCTCATTGACAACTTGGTTTGGAAGTGGTTCGATCTGAAAGTTAAGGAGTTGTTGGAAAAAGGTTGGTAAAAATACGGCACTAGAGTTTGTACATGAACTTACGTTTCATTTTGCGATGGAATTCCAATATAAAAGTTTCTACATACCTAACTAACGTATGGCCAGTGGCGTAGCTAGCATAGGTGGCACCCGGGGCGGATTTTATAGGTGTCACCCTAAAACTCAATCGAAACTGTTAAAATAAAAAAAGTTATAATCATTTGCGTTTTATTAAAATATGAGTACCTATTACAAATATTTGTTTATTATGTAAAACAAATTTAGTTTGTTAAAAATTAAAATTTCTTCCTTCTACCTTTGACACTAGCGAACTCCGAAATCACGTCTTCAAAATTTATATTTTGTGTTGCTTCATGTTCTATCGTTAAAATACCAAGATTGTTTAATCTGGTTTCGGTCATTGTAGACCGCAAATAATTTTTAATTAATTTTAATTTGCTGAAACTTCTCTCACATGAAGCTACTGATGCACATATTGTTATAAATAACTTTAGTGCTACCGTTAGATTCGGAAGAGATTCTGTAAAATCCCATTCCACAATAAATTTCAAAAAGTCCAGTATCACCCAATTAGAGCCAGTAATATTAGCCGCTTTTAAATGTCTTCTCAATCTTGGTATTTCTAAAAGGAGTTCTGTTTCTGATACTTCATCGTAAAGGTTAGTAAATTTTGATATAGCTAATTTTAACTGTTCAGTGTTTGCCGAAAGCAAGGTCTTTGACTGCACAACCTCAAACAATGAAGCTACGTCTTTAATGGACTTTACTCTTGTTTCGAGTTCAATATTGAATCTGTCAATGCATTCTAACATGTCCTTTTGAAGTTCCGCTCTAAGTGTAAGTCCAGCATCGGTGGACGACGCTAACTCACCGGGCATGCGTTTCTTGCGACGAATTCGTCGTTCCATCGAAATGTTGTATTTTTGCGATTTTTGTACAGCAAAATTTATTGCCTCTTCTGCTAGATGCAACCGTTTCTCTCCAATGAATAGACGAAGTGCTTCTAGTTTTATGATTATTTCATCAACACATAAACCTTTACTTTGTAATGCAATCTGAGCATTGTTCACTTCCCTTAGCACATCATTCCAAAAGAAAAGAAAACAAAGAAATGAGAAATTGCACACAGCAGGCATAAGATTTTGTGCAGCACCTCTAGTTTCTAAATTTACGTCTTGGTCACATAGTTCCTCAATTGCAGATATTATCCCATCAAAATTTTCAGCCAATACTTTTACTGCACCGTAATGAGCACTCCATCGCGTTGTCGAAAGTCTTTTAACAGATGCTTTGCTGTGATTGAGGAGCACTTCCCAACGGCTTGTGGAAGTTGAAAAAAAGTTAAATATTGTTTCCACTGCTCCGAAAAATGTAACACAAGTCACATTTTGTGCGAACGAATGTTGGCCGCATAAATTAATTGAATGATCTATACAACCAATAAAAATTGCTTTATTGTTTTTTTCTTTTATAATAGCTTGTACTCCTCCGTGTACACCACTCATAACTGCAGCATTATCATAACCTTGAGAACGACACATCATAATATCTAAGCCATCGTTTTCAAGCTTCTTTAGTATTTCAGCGCTTAAGTCAGCTGCTTTTTTTCCATGTAAAGGAAAGAATCCTAAGAATACTTCTTTGACTTCTACTTTTCTATTATTAATTTTTACATAACGAATCACTTCAGACATTTGATCAACATGTGAAACGTCAGGTGTGCTATCAAACATGATACCGAAATATTTGGCCGATTTAATTTCGTTTACAAGCTGACATTTTACATGATTAGCTAAAACATTTATGAACTCATTTTGTATTTCTGGCGATAAATATGTTACTTTAGGTGATTTTTCCTGCTCCAAATATAGTATATGTTCTTTGAGTACTGCATCATACTTTGACAGCAGTTTAACTAGTTCTAAGAAATTACCTTTATTAGACGACCCTTTGGTTTCATCATGTCCACGAAATGCTAGGTTTTGTTTAGCCAAAAACAATGTTATATCTAATAATCGAGATAAAAGATTTTTCCACTTCTGTTTTTCCGTATTCATTAACTGCAAGGCTGCATCATCTATTGTGGTGTGAGATTTTAATCTCATTTCCAAAGTTTTCCACTTTTCGAAATTTTCTAAATGTTCACATGAAGTTTCATGGTCCAATACTTTAGGATTTAGTTTCCACCACTTCTGAAATCCAGTTGTAAATGTTGTTTGTATGTTACTGACAGCAAATAAACGACAGCAAAAACAGTACAGGTTATTTGATATAGGAGAAAATACCATCCATGATCGTAGAATTTTTTCACCACTAGGCATCGGTTTATAAAACCATTCCTGTGAAAGATGACGAGAATCACCTTTAATCTTTGAACCATGACGAGATACAGTAGGAAACGGTCCTTCTTTGTTCTGGAAATGTTTACTGCCCTTTTTTATTATGTCAATGCGAACATTATCAGGTACCGGTAAACTCCAATGTGAAACATCTCTCAAGTGTTGAACTGATTCTTCAAAGCTAATGCTATCTCTGAAAGTAGCATTAACGGCGTCATTTTCATTATTTATTTTGATTCCGTCAAGGTCCTGGGTCGTCTTCATTGATTCTGTATTGTCGATGTTGCTATCTGAATGTGAGTCTCCAAGATGTGAATCATTACTTTCGTCAGCAGGAGACTCTGGTACTTTACTTGAACTTTGGCCGCTATCTGCTTTTGTGACATATTTGAAAAGAGAACCGGACATGCTCTGAATTTCATCCATTTTAGCCTTTTTGGCTTTTCTCTGTTGAAACCCGCTTTGTCTTTTCGAAGTATGAATTCCCCGAGGCATATTTCGTTCTGGGTATTCTAAAAAATATTTTTAGTTAGTAAGTGAAACGTTGATTTTATAAACTAATTATAACAGTAAATAAACACCTACAGGGTTACGTAACTAGCTTTGTGAAATATATTTTTCCCAGACGCAGGATTGTTAATTTATATTACCTAACAATCCTGCGTCTGGGTGTAAATATGTTTTTAAGTATTATTAGAAAAATATTAGTTAAAAACTCCACCGTTAATTGTGATATCCGTGCCACGAGTGCTCGAGCTGCTCATCTCGGAGCAAAATCAACGTACGCGAAGTTGTATGATATGATTATGATAACTTTCAATCAAAAATCTAAACTTAATGTATTCCGTTTTTGTAAACAAATCCCATTGCTATTAGATAGGAAAATATTAAGTAAGTTAATAATAAATAAGAATATTATTTACAATTAAACATTATTACCTAAAGTAATATAGTAAAACGTGTAGAAATATAAGTAAAATCTTTTTACACCAGCAAAGTCTTTAAAACCTATTTTAATAAATAAATACCTTTAGTAGATAAGTAATACTTGCCCAGGCTAAACAAAAAAATATTATTGCAATCCGTCTGAAATACCTTCTTTAGGTACCTATTTATCATTTAGGACGTCTCAATAATATAGTTTAAAATACACAGTAATTAAAAGAGAATAAAATTGAAGGGTTTTTCAAAATAATCTAAGATACTGCTATTAGAAACTAAATGGATAAAAAATGTAAGTATTACCTGTAATAACAAAAATAATTCACTTACCTTGTTTATTTTCTTCAAGAATCGACTTTTATACAAAAAATGTTGTTTATAATATCTAATAATTAACAAACACTTTGCACTAGACTTTCACACGTTCACGTAAGCGAATATTGAAATGAATGCGGTCGGAAACAAAAGAAACCCAATCCACAATCCAAGTGACGAGCGCTATGGAGCGCGAGGGAATCCCCTGACTAGCGTTGGTTATGCGCGAACGGGGTATTAAATTTTGGGGGAATCCCTGATCGATTGACACTGTGCACATTGTTTTTTTTTAATATCAATTATTAAGTTCGTGGTACGATATTATAGTTACCTAGATAATTTTATTAGTGGCGGTTATGCTCTCTGCCGCAGATTTACGATTTTTTATAAATAGAAAGAACTATAACTGATGGTCATAGTCGGCCTCGGGTGTCACCCCTAAACGGGTGACACCCGGGGCGGGCCGCCCCCGCCGCCCCCCCTTAGCTACGCCACTGCGTATGGCAATGGTAAAATATCAGTAAGAAACTGACCAGCTGTCTTAACACTGATCGGCCTATCTTTTTCTATCTTTTTGGGGAAGGGGAAAACTGGCAAAGCAAAGAAGCAAATCGGGTAACCTGGTGGTAATCGAGAAGCGTTGCCGCACATGGGCTATAAAGTGTGCCGGTGTATATGGAACGAAATCTGACATAAGCCATTTTACGTCGATTTTCTAATAGATCGGGATATTTCTTCGGTCGAACTGGCTCATTTTTACGAAACTGTCATACCGCCAAGTAACTGAATTTATTTAAAATTTGTTATAATTATTTTCATTTTTTTAACATATCAGCCGCCACTTCAGGATTGTTTAATAAAATACTGTTGCAGTTTCCCATCAAAAGCATAAAAAATTAAAATCCCTAAGATTTTTTTCAGAATATTTGTGTACATTGCTGGCTAGAAAAAAAAAATATCGGAGGGATCTACCAGCACTTATTTAGATTCCCCGTGTTTTTGTGCCAATTTCGAAACTCTGGAATCTAGAATGGCAAGTTAATATTAAGTAACATAAAAATACTTTTTCTCCTGGTTTATTGGCAATATAAATGAGGCACCTGCTCACCGAGACTTACACTTTTTACGATTGTTGTAATAACAATATACTAAAGAAATAAAAATGTGTTAGTGCGAGAGTTTGGTTTCGACATATAAACAAGGTACCTTCACGGCCATAATATCTGATGGTGTAAGCAGCAGCCTCAACTCATGTCGCGTAATGAAATTAGCGACAATTGACTCTTCAAATATACCAGATATTGACTCTCAGCATGAGACTCAATTGTTTGACAACGAATAACTACAATTTGTCAGTCACCGATAGTTTTCATCACGAAAAAGAACTTTAAAAAATCAATATAAGTACCCGGATTTAAACCTGGGACTGTTCAAATAGAAGTCCACTTGCTAAACCTGTGCTATTTTTGCTATTAAATTTAATATTGCATCGTTATAAATCATCTAAATTATAAAGTTGTAATATAATTGATATGTTCAAATAATCTATTGAATAAATTTCATTAAATTTTATCAAAAAATCAAACAAGCATGTAAAAATTAAATAACATTTAAAAAAAAAATAAGGAATCAGATTATACCTCGGGGATATTTAGATATCTATTTTAGTTAATATTAATACCAATTACACGGTTAACATGCCAATAAAAAAAAATGTAGATTTATTTTTTAAAAATGGAGTAATTGAAAATAAGTCATATAAACTATTATATTTATGCGTATTATTTAAAAAAAAGCGCAACATAATTTCTATATTTCAAGTTTATACAATGTACCTACCCAGTAATATGTATTTGATCCATAAATTAAGAACTTTGTATCTTTTTGATAATAATGCGACCATATTTAAAGGAAGTCATTGCGATGTAAAAAAAAAACTATTTACATAATACCATCCTTGGTATTTACGGTCCTTGTGCTACCGAGATTTCATAACAAGACAATCTCCATTATTTTTCACCAAGTGGAAATGAAGCATCTTTATTCACGTAAAAATGTAAATGCCGTACCCTCTTCGAATGTAAAGTTCACGGTTGATTTTATTTCCATGGCAAGAACGGAGCCTGAATTTTAAAATCGTAGAATAAATGAAAATTTAATTCCAGTAAGGGGAGGTACACTTGAAACATTTGGAGACATTTTTTTTTAATATTTTGTAAATAATTCAGGCCGCATATAGAAAAAAAAATGGTCTGAAACGTAGAAATAAAACAAACCGAGCGAATTTAAAATTGAGCTCTATATTGTAGAGGTTTTATTCTGAATAGAACTAAAAATACGATCTCACAAGCAATTAATTAATTATGTTTGTAGAAAGAATCTTGTAAAAGAATTATGGCTTAGCAAAATTTTATAATCTCTATGATATATACATAACTTCACGCCTTTTTCTACCCGTAGGAGTAGAGGGAGCAGCTGTTAAGCCACGTCTCGCCGTTACGTTTACGTCTCAAATGGAATAGGTGGCGAACCTATTGCCATACCGGGCACAGAGTTTTCAGTCATTGATATTTTTCACACATAACTTCCAAAAAGAACTTTGAAAAATCAATGGTAAGCCACTATGAAGATTCGAACCCGCGACCTCATAATTTAGATGTGGTTGCTCGACCACTGGACCACCGAGACTTATACGAGATATGAAAATATTATTACTGAACTGAGTTAATATTATTTGAAGAACTCATATAAATTCACATTTCATCACAAAGTTCGATCAGTCCAATAACGTCTAGTTTTCTAAAGAAAACGCCAATTGATAAAGCTTCCAGGCATGACAACGGGCGTTTCCCGACCTCTCTTTTCACACTTTGATCTACGCCTATTTCAAATTCCTTTCACCTTGGACCATTCCTTTTCCTTATTACGATGACGGCTTTGACACGTCTTTGTACAAAATGTGTTACTTAGAAGGTACCTACGTTTTTAACAAAGTAAGTACTATTAACATGTTGACATATCGTATCTCTGATTCTTTAAATTCGACTGATTAATGACTTGATTTGATTATATTTGCATTGTTATTGTTTTGTTAAACAAATATTATACTTAGTCTGGCCATAAATACTGTTACAACTAAAAATAAAAAAATATTACATTTGAATTTGGAATCTGTCATTTTTATACGATTGTTCATTGTGTTTTCTCGTTTTGGTGCCAATACATTGTACAATATTTTACGATATTAAAATGGAGTGGGGTGATAAAGAGAACCAAATCGCTGTGATTGCATTACACAAAGTAGGTATGGAGCCAAATGCAATTTTTAAAACTCTCCATACACTTGGTATATAAGTCAAATTTTTGTGTACCGCGGGCTATTAAAAGGTACAATGAGACCTCCTCTGTTTGTGACAGAAAAAGACCTGGCCTTCCACGTAGTGTTCGTACGAAAAAGGTGGTCAAAGCAGTAAGGGAAAGAATTCGAAGAAATTCTGTCCCCAAGCAAAAGATTTTATCTCGGGAGATGAAGATAGCACCTAGAACAATGTCGCGTATTTTAAAAGATGATTTAGGACTTGCAGCCTATAAGAGGCGCACTGGTCATTTACAAACTGATAATTTAAAAAAGAATAGGGTGTTAAAATCTAAACAACTACTGAAGCGGTACGCAAAGGGAGGTCACAGAAAAATATTGTTTACGGATGAAAAAGTTTTTACAATTGAGCAACATTTTAACAAACAAAATGATTGTATTTATGCTCAACGCTCTAAGAAAGCTTCCCAATTAGTTGACAGAGTGCAACGTGGGCATTATCCGACTTCAGTGATGGTTTGGTGGGGTGTTAGCTACGAAGGAGTGACTGAGCCATATTTTTGTGAAAAAGGTATCAAAACATCGGCACAAGTGTATCAAGATACCATTCTTGAAAAGGTAGTCAAGCCCAATAACGAAGTATGGTCCTTCCAGCAAGACTCGGCACCGGGTCATAAAGCTCGGTCCACGCAATCTTGGTTGGAAGCGAACGTTTCGGACTTCATTAGAGCTGAAGACTGGCCGTCGTCTAGTCCCGATCTTAATCCACTGGATTATGATATGTGGTCAGTTTTAGAGAGTACGGCTTGCTCTAAGCGTCAGAATAATTTAGAGTCCCTAAACAATCCATACGATTGGCAGTGAAGAATTTTATCATGGAAAGAGTGCGTGTTTCTATTGATAACTGGCCTCAACGTTTAAATTTAAAGTAAAAAGCTTTTATATTTTATATCGTTTTATATTTATGTATTAAAGTAACACACTGTTAAAGTAATAAATGTTATTTGCAATTAAAAAATTTTTTTTTTTCTTTGTTACAATATTTATGGCATGACTAAGTATATCAGTAACATGAACAGTTTGGAATACTTAAGATACAATTTGTTATTTATAATTGCAAGTAGCTAGGACAGAGTGATGTTGCATATTGTAAAACCAACATAATATTATACTATATTGTATAGGTATTTATTGTATAAGTATATATTATGTATATTTTATTTTTATTATTATGTATATATATTATTGTATAAATATATATTATTAATGATATTATAACGATAACATCTGAAAAATATCGTTCTTTGAAACTGGTGTAGGACGTCCCCAGTCCCACCACTAGGTGGACCTACGACCTGGTCAATATTGCTGATGGATGTATGAAAAAGTTTCTGATGATGATGATGATGATGATGACGAATTTATACGTCAAAATATTCTTATCCATGGCACAAAATATTTGATACAGCGATACTAGGCATGAATGCATGATACTAAGATTGTTTTAACCAATCTTTACAAGAACTTTTAGGCTTTCGCTTTGTATATTACACAAATATAATTTTGACGGGCCTCGTGGCGCATTGGTAAAACAACCGGCTGCAGCAATGAGGTCGGGGGTTCGATTCCCACCCGAGCACAAATATTTGTGACAAACATGAATATTTGTATGTCGGTGTTTTTCTATGTATTATAAGTATGTATTTACAAAAGAAAAGTATATGTGTATTAAAATCCGTTATCTAGTATCCATAACACAAGCATTTAGTTGCTTAGCTTGGAACTAGAGGGCGCTGTGTGTATTGTGTCCAAGATATTATTATTATTATTATTATAATGAACGGGAATTACGCGACATGTTCAGGTAAAAATTATTTACCTTGGCCATAGCCAGTGCAACCTATCCGAAGCTATCCGTCAAGCTACCCTAGATAAATAATTTTACCTAAACTTGTCTCGTTAATTCCCGTTCATTATATTTCTGTAACCTTTACAAGTAATAAAAACGAGTGAGATATGTAAGAATCGTGCCTTATAGCGCTCCGTTCTCTCTGCCTACCCCGCAAGGGATTTGAAGTCAAGTTATGTATGTATGTATGTTATAAAAACACGAAAGTACCTATTTCCGCTTGTAATACAAGTTCAACTAATTATGATTAATTTGAAATGGCACAATTAGGGGACCGATTAATTAGTATTAGCGAATACTGAGTAAAATGAACACAATTTAGTGGACGTGATTTCCTCGACCACAATGGAGCTCCCGCTGGGAAACTAAGTGTAGATTGTTGTCAAACCACGTAACCACAACTGACTCGCTTGTAATTGAGTGATGCTATATTACACATTAAGCCTTTATATGTGGAATTCAAGAACATATTGAACATCGAGTAGTGGTAGAACAACCACGCAGTTTACTGCATGAATGGGCGGCTTGGCAAGTAAAATACCACGACCTTACAAAATGTCGATATAAACTGCCTGTGTCAGTTATAGAGGTATCCGAAGATCGATGCCGCTTCCACATTTACTCTCAAAACGACGGTAAAGCAACTGTAACGTTTTTTGTGTTGCAGCTGATCCTTAGGCGGTGCTAAACACTTACCACCAGGTGACCTGCTTGCTCGTTTGTCTATCCTATAAAATAAGAAAGAATAGACTAGATGCTGAGCGTTGTATAATAGTGGGCGGATTAGTACAAACTTTACTGTGAACGGTCTTGCGGTTGTTTTGCTAAACTAACTAACCCGCACTGCTTGCTCGCTAATAACCCTTTACGGGGTTAAGATTTAAAGCTAAATTACAAACATACGAGTATTATGTAGGCTATATATATAGGTACTACCGAATATTATAAATAGGAAAGATTTGTATTTTTGTATGTAAAGAATAAACTCAAAAGCTAGTGGACCGATTTCTAAAATTCTTTCAACATTGGAAAGCTGCATTCACCCAGAGTAACATAGGCTATATTAAATCATCATCGTCATTGCCATTTTGTTTGTACGCGAGTAACACCCCGAGGCGGAAAGCTGGTTAGCTATATAATGCTGTTAATGCTGCAAATCATGTAATAAGTAACTGTCAAGTTATATTAGTAACTGGTGCCTCTGAAATTGTTCTAGAGAAAAACAGCACCCTTGTATGTTTCTTGTTGTAAAGTCCCACGACGTTTTTATTTTCGTAATAATTAAAACAACCAATTAAGTCATACATGGCAGAGAAAGTCTTATACATACATATTATAATATACGTGAAATCACGTCATCGTAAACATTTTTAAAACGTGCGTCTGGCGTAAACCTACTACGCACATAGTAAAAAATCGGTTGTGATTTTGACATAACAAACAAACAAACAATTGCTACTTCAGTAACTTGTTAGTTAAAGGAATAATATAAAAAAAAAATAATGACCACAAAATATAACTGGCTTCCATCCAACATTGTACACTGTACATGCCCGCAAGAACTTTGGCGAATGTTGAAAACCAGCGCCGGCGTTAAATAAAACATCGCGGTAAGTACAGAAGTTGAATATTGTAATAGCGGTGTACCTACCCACACCCTCCTGGCTGCCGACCTTTACCGCTCAACGTAACAGAACAATACAGGGATCGTGAATAAAATTAAAAATATTACAAAGCCCCTAAAGGCTTTTAAATTCATCACAAAGTTTTGCGTCGTATTGTTTTGAAAAATCTTTTGTTGAGGCGAATGTCGAATCCAATAATAAGCGACTTATTCTTAATATTTGAATATGAAATATCTACCTAGGAATCGATTAAGAAAAATACATATAACGAAAACAATAGAATATCTATTATTTTATTTTCTCCCTTCGAGTGACAAAAGAGGGGAAAATTAAAATACAAATTATAATGTCTGCTTTAGTTAAACAAATCCTTATAAAACCACACTAGAAACAACTGCGACTTACAAATAACACAAATTCAAGTATTGAGAAGGTATAGACAGCTATTGTGCCTCGACATTTTATACATCCGGTACAATTTAAGTACAATTTAATATTCTCATTAGTACTTTATTGGTAAACAACCATAGCGCGGAACCTATGAACTGGAAGTCGATGTTCCAACTATTGGGCTATCAAGACTTACTCGTAGATATGAGAAGTCGTCTACATCATCTCGAATCCTTTGCTTAAATCCTTCGATATTCACAGTAAGGGATAGGGTGGCACTACCCTCTATACAGATGCCAGATTATTGTCGAATAGATCGGAAGTCGCAATTCGGAAAAGTGTAAGTCGGAATTTTTTTAGAAGGTTTATTTCAAGTTTTGTTCCTCAACTTATAGATGGCGCTGGCAAGTTGTTACATGGACGCACTAGAGGGTGCCCAATACCGTTTTTCAAATTACTTACTACAACCAACGCCCCTATTTTACCATATGCGTGAACATTTTCGTTTATATATATATTGTATATTTTTCCGGTTTTGTGTAATTTTTAGGATAATAAATATCCCCAAATATTGGGGATGATAATAATAGGCCACAAGCCTCAACTGACATACTTTTCTATTACATATTTAATGGAACTTTAAACTTGTGTATAAAAGATGGCGCTGTACCTACTTAAGTTTATTATTTATTCAATGCGAATGTGCGTGACACCTACGCTAGTGCTACATATAGACTTACCTACATAAGTGTACCGGTATGAAATGAGCGTTTTTGTGAAAATAAAATATTAATTTTGATTAGATTAAAAAAATAAATTTATTCAAAATATTGTCTATCACTTTCTACACATTTTGTCCACCTTTTTAATAATTTGTAGATACCATGCCAATAGAAATGTTCTTCTTTTGAAGCAAACCAATCAGACACCCAATTTTCCACTTCCGCGTAGGAATCGAACCGCTGCTCAGCCAATGCGTGTCCCATCGATGAAAATAAATGCTAATCGGAAGGAGCCAAGTGTGGTGAATACGGCGGGTGGGGTAGCAACTCCCAGCCAAGTACTTTGATTGTATCCTCAACCGATTTTGCTTTGTGTGCAGGTGCATTGTCATGTAACAAAATTACTTGCCGTGTCTTCTGACCCATTCTGGTCGTTTTTCGATCAATGCGTTGTTCAGATCGATCATGTGTTGTTTGTAGCGACTAGTATTAACAGTTTCACCAGGTTTTAGGAGTTCATAATACACCACACCCTTCTGATCCCACCAAACAAAGTGCATTGCCTTCTTCCCGAAACGATTTGGTTTTGCAGTCGATGCTGATGGTTGTCCCGGATTAACCTATGATTTTCTCTGTTTAGGATTCTTAAAATAAATTCATTTTTCATCGCCAGTGACAATTCGATGCAAAATTTATTTTCTTTCGTGTCTTTGAAGCAAAATTTCACAAGTGTTTTTCCGGTTTTCCATTTGTCTTTCATTCAATTCATGTGGCACCCATTTTCCACACTTTTGAATTTTTCCCATAGCTTTCAAACGGTCTGAAATTGTTTGTTGTGCAACATTTAACATAGATGCCATTTGCTTCTGACTCTGACTTCATCCAATATGGCTTGCAGTTTGGCGTCTTCGAATTTGTTTGGTGGTTTTCCACGTTCTTCATTTCTCACATCAAAATCATTATATTTGAATCGTTGAAACCATCTCCTGCATGTTGCTTTTGATAGAGCATGATCACCATATGCTTCGACAAGCATTCGATGTGAGCAGCATTTTTTTTCTAATGGAAACAAAAAATTAATGCTTTCCGCACATCATCACTTTCCGGCACAAAATTTGTTATTTTTAACACATTAAAAAAATATGATGTTGTTTATTTACTAACTGTTAGGTTAATTGAATGTTTGACAGTTGTCATGGCAACCAAACAGAAAAAAAAATAAGGCTTATTCACAAAAAATAACCCCTACCAACACATCTTAACGCTCATTTCATACCGGTACACCTGGTACATAAACAACTGGGTCATCATGATATAGAATACTAAATTACAGTTCTAATAGGTATATAACAGGGACACTAGGGAGTACATTTTTGTCTTAAATAATTAAAACATAGTTGTCTCGGTCTGGAGGTCGACCAACCCGCTTCTAAATTAATTTGTCGAGGGATCGAATCCGGGCTCACACCAATAGAAAAACGTAATGTGGAACGAATGGTCTCCATGCAATGGAAGAACCGGTCGGGTCGTTTCATGGGTAGAGGGCGCAATCCTTCTTTAAGCACTCGACTTTTTAAAGCGTGTTTACGTGTAATAATTAAACGTATATACGTAATATTAATGTAATAATCATATATATATACGTAATCATCATGATGATGATGATGATGATGATGATGATTACGTGTAATAATCATACGTACATAATTATTGGTGCGTCTGAAACTCTAGCGCTGCCAGTGGCAGAAAAAAAACGAAGATCTCAGTATATAATTGTAGACGTTAATACAATGAAAAAGCATACACCGGTCGGACTCCTTGTATCTTTTGTTAGAAATTCGACTAAATATAACAAACAATTTCTGATATAAAGAACTGAACGTCGTTGCAATTTTGAGAGAAAACTAGAGATGTTACTCTAAAAATCGAAAGCTGGTAAATAAAATCGAGTGCAATGATTACATGTGAAGAATGATCACCATAAATTATTAACCGCGCTGTAATTATAATAAAACATGTTTTTTACATATATATTTGACAGTGTTATATTTGTTTGTGTCTTGCAGTTCGATGTATGAATGGGCCGGCTGACCACGACCTGTGAAGTGGCTCGTGCCGCGTTTCGATCAGTGAAAGATGTATCCGACCCGAAACCCTTTGCCCTCCCTATCCCTTCCTAATCCCCTAAAAGACAGCAACGCACCACGGCGTTACACTTACTCGTTTACCCTTCTATCCCATAAAATAAAATAAAAATAAAAACTTATTGAATAATTAACATACTATATGTTTCAAGTCCGTATCGATTCATCCATTTTGTTTTAAGCATGATATGCTTCTCACTATGAAGACAGAAGATCCATGGTACTCCGAAAAGGAGTGGAGCTGCGATTCCACTTAACAGAAAATTCGACTAACGTAAATAAAATTATAAAATTTGTATGAACTTTATCAAAAAAGAAAAATTTAGTTAATGTTAATTTTTTAATGAAAATTTATAACAATTCACATATACACTTTGTTTTGAAAACAAACACGTGAAAGTTATACAGTAAAAAAATGAATTTATAAAATTTGTCTAGTCGTATCGCGTGCTGAGGGAATTATTAAATCAACATCTGTTCCTAGCACTCGAAGAGTTCGGTGGTTCAACTGCTGTATTACCTCATTATTTATAACACGAAGATAATAAAATGTTTAGATATTGTTCTATCAATAAATAACTAGCAAAATAAAATACTTTACCGTCCACAAGTGTCATTATATAAAACACACTCGATATCTTCTCTGCCAGGAATAACAATTAAACTGCAGCCACCACACAATAATTAGTGTAGCATGTGTGATTAATAAACCATGAGATCAATAGACATATTATCTATAATTTACAACTTTCTAACAGGATAATTTAACGGTCCACATCTCCAAAGACGACGTCTATTGAAGCGATAAGCATAGTAATATCTGCAATCATCAAATTTTTACCGACCACTCCCATTCCCATGAGATGAGTAAAAGAACAAGGTCTTAAATGCACTCTGTACGGTTTCGATGTACCATCAGCTACTATATAGACACCCAACTCACCTTTGGGACATTCAATAGCTGTGTAAGTGGTGCCAGGTGGTACAGGATAACCTTCAGTGCATAACTTAAAATGGTGAATCAAAGATTCCATAGATGTTTTCATTTCCTTTCTGCTTGGAAAAGAAATTTTCGAATCGTCAGTTTTGAATTCACCTTCGGGCATTGTGTTTATAACTTGATCTATAATACGTAACGATTGACGCATCTCTTCAAAACGAAGTAGATAACGGTCATATGTATCACCAAATGTACCAACAACTCCGTCAAAGTCATACATGTCGTATCCATCGTATGGGTCGCAAATTCTAATGTCCCACTTAACTCCTGTTGCCCGTAGCATTGGACCAGTGAAACCATAGGTGATTGCTTCTTCAGCGGTCACTACACCAATACCAGCACACCTTTGATAGTACAATCTATTTGTTGTGGCAATATCTTCGGTTTCATCGAAACGATCTTCCAATTTGCTGCACAGTTCATAAACATCATCGAGGAAACCAATGGGAATATCTTGGGATACGCCTCCTGGACGATAGTACGCACAGTGTACACGTGCTCCAGAAAGCCTTTCGAACATTTCATAAAACTTTTCACGCTCCTCGCACATCCAAAAGAATGGTGTTATACCACCAGCATCCAGTATGGTGCCCGATACATTAAGCATATGGTTAGCAACTCGACACATCTCTGCACCTAGAACACGAATGGCTTTTGCCCTGGGTGGTACTTCTATATTCAGGAGCTTTTCAATAGCAATGCAATAACCCTGTTCATTTGACAATGTGGCTACATAATCCAGACGGTCCATATATGGGAGATTTTGGTTATAATGCTTGTATTCCATTAGTTTCTCTGTTGCTCTGTGTAAGAATCCTATATGAGGATCTAGACGTATGGCGACTTCTCCATCGAGTTCCAATATGAGTCGGAGAACACCGTGTGCGGCTGGATGTTGCGGTCCAAAATTAATGACCATGTTCTGAAATCTTCGTTCCACCGGTCTCATTTGCGAATGATAAACCATATGACAGTACTTATCAAGTTCTGGTGCATCAATAAATGGTTTAGAATATTGTTGTACAAATTCAGGGTCCGGAAACCATCTATGTCCGCGTAATATTGTCTGTAATTTGAAATGCCTTACATGCTTATTAGCATTTAAAAAAGGCATATGTTTTATACGGTGCATAATTGTATATTAACTATTATGAAATTAAATTAGCTTTATTAAAATTATCTGGAAACAATCAAAACTCCGATACATAAATGATTGACAGAAAAAATGACATTGAATAAATGTTGACAGCCTTGAGGTTGAGGTTGTTTGATGTGAAATATCCTGATTGTTGCCGACTCATCCCCCTCTATCCCTACTATGTATATATCGAATATTTATACTTTACATAGGTAGTCTGTAATGGCGTGTTAGTTGTAGAGAGAATATTATAGTTTTAGAATATTATTAAGGAAAACGCCATCTAGCGGCGTAATCAAGAACCAGGTACGCCAATATTTGAAGCAAGCCTGCAAGGTTCCCGAATTACTTACTCCACCCACAGTGACGATGAAATTAGAGAGATGCCATTAAACATAACATAACTTCACGCCTTTTTCTACTCGAAGGTGTAGGTAGTGGCTGTTAAGCCTCGACTCGGCGTTGTGTTTACGTCCCAAATGGAATAGGTTGCGATATTTTCGCCAACTATTGCTATACATGCCACATTGCCATACCAGACACATTTTTCCAGTCATCGGTATTTATCACACAAAGTTTTCGAAATTAATTGCAAAAAGTCATTGGTCTGAGCCAGGATTCGAACTCAGAAGCGGGGTACACGACCACTGTACCATCGAGACTTTGATGAGATCCCAATAAATTTCTATGAAAATAAATAATATTGTATTTTTTTATTATGAGTCATGTGTGACATATTTAGTTACTGTCATAATCGGTAATTTTTTATTACAAATATATTGATGTTTAAGGCGTCCCGTGACGGCTCACATTTTAAAATAACATCGACTGCAGCCTGAACTGCCAAACTGAATTCCCAAATTCTGAACTTCCCAATTATTACTTGGATATTATTTCGCTATCTGTAATGATAGGGAAACGCCTAATGACGAACGATGGTGCCTGGATTCAAGACATAAAAAATATATTTAATAAGAAAAAATAAGCACCACATTAAAAATTACATGTTTATTTCTTCTGATTTTACTAACAGTACTTAATTTTAAATTACATTTTATATAGGCGTGTACATATGTAGTTATAATATAAGCCCGGTTACAGGTAGGTATATAATATTTTTTATAATATTAAGTATTTCCAGTATAAATATTTATAAGCATTAACTATTTTTTTATATACTTATTATATGTCAAGGAACACACGATAAAAAAAGGTATATCTTTTGTTTTTTTTGTAAAAAAACACGTGCCATCAAAAAATAAATACGTATATAAAAAAATATAGTATAATATTCCTATTTACTACATTATTTTGTAACTTACTGTTCCATTTGTATAAAACAATTCATTTTAAATGCCCCAGTTTCAGTTTTAATTTATTTTTATAAGGCTTTTTTCATTGCTTGGAAATAAACGATGTTATAATATGAAAATAAATGTTTATACAATAAAATTCGTTTGATTTATATACAAATGTATAACGTAAAATTAAACATTATGTACTTAAATGTATATACGTATAAACTAGA
Source organism: Euproctis similis (assembly GCA_905147225.2). Taxonomy (NCBI): domain Eukaryota; kingdom Metazoa; phylum Arthropoda; class Insecta; order Lepidoptera; family Erebidae; genus Euproctis; species Euproctis similis. The sequence goes on along the minus strand of LR990112.1, from coordinate 15,359,486 downwards.
GATATTTAAATAGAAGCAAAATCCTTCATATTACTAACCTTTTTGTAAAAGTAAAAAAAAAATAGGGAAGTAGGTAGGTACTTAGGTACTTATGTTTGAAGGTTTGAGGAATGTTTGATGATTATAAATAGGTAAACTTATATCTAATTACCGTTAAATGGGGTGACTTGGAATCAAAGGGTGAATAGAGATAAATTTTCCACCTCAATTTCTAAGTAACCAGTACAGTACAACATGAACTTTTTTGCTTAGACTGCAAACAAGTTGCCTATTCGCTAAAAAAAAATTAGGATAAACATAAATAGAACTGAGGTGGCAAAGTTTCATCTCTATTCACCCTTGGATCCCAAGTCACCCCAGTTGGCGGTATGTAAGCAGTTCAGAGAGCAAATATATATATATACCTAGATATTTATACCCGTGATTGCGAAAACCGTGACTAGAAAATATTTAGGACAAACTGTATTTATATTGTAAAATTTGTTGAAATTAAATTTCACAGATAATAAATCATGTGAGAAAATTCACCTTGTTTTCCAATTACAGAGCATTATGCCGCTCAGTGCCGCACAATGCCGAATTGTGCTGAAGCCTAATTGGAACGCGAATTGGTGTTAAAATGCGCCAGTAGAGTGCGCGAAATTCAGTGTTCACATTAAATGTGGAATAAAAAATCACACACAAGTTGAATTAACTTTGATTCTTTCCAAAAAACTACAACGAAAGGAAAGCTATATTTTTTTAACAAATATTATTATGATTAAAGAAAATTTATATAAAATATTGTGATCAGTGCCAACTTAAAGAAAAAAACACTCAATAATTTTCTGTCAATGAGTTGGTAATGTTGGTACCCTTGGCACGCATCATGCGAAAGCAAAGCACTATTTTGCGAGTGCCCGTCGCCCGATTGTGCGAAGCGATGCTGTAGTTGGAACATCAACGGCATTATGCCGCATAATGCGCTTTAATGCTGTATTATTGGAAAACTAGAACTGGTAGCGCCTTTGTTGATTTTCTTGACAGTTAGAATTAAACAATAAGTATAAACTGAGTTTAACGCTACAATAGCTTTAATCATTTGCTATAAAGCGTATAAGCATTTTACGTTTTTTAATATTGTTGCTTATTGAAACAAAGGATTCGTCCGATTCCCACCTGAGGTATTGATTTAAAATTTCATAGCTTAATTAATTTATTTCATTAATATTGTCGACATTGTTCATTAACATTATTTTTTGACCACAGATACAATTAAGTACCCCACGCATACTACGTAAATAGTCAGAGTACCGCTTCTCCGTTATAAATAAAAAAGCATGTTTAATAAAAAAGATTTGTATGATACATTTTATAATTAGATGTGAATGAATATAGTAATAGAATAGATATAATATAGTATAGATAAGATATTTATTTATTTTAATATAAGTTAAAAAAATCTTAACAAAAATAATAGTCTCTCACTAGACTCGGATACATAAATATAGCTATTATTAAGATAACTTAAAGAAAATGAAAGCACTCGCTTTCATTTTCTTTAAGTCTTAAGAAAAGATGATTGTGTCAGCTTTATCCTCTGGAGTAGCTAACTATATCCGTAAATTAATTGATACTTACAGGCGAGATTCAAACATTTTAAACTCTAATTAACGTTAAATATACTGGTCTTTTACATTACATTATACCGCAATATTTGATTAATATCTGTTCTGTGATTATTATAATAATATATATAGTAAGGCCAACGAGATGAGATAGAAACTATAAACAAACGGACCCTTACCGAGTTATCTTGCGACAGTTAGCGATTGACACGAATATCCGAGCGATTGATATTTCTGTCCTTGTTACTCCTATGCAGTAAAGACGTCACTTAATATAAAACAACTATCGTTGCGCACTTCGTGGTACATGATAGCAGTTGATACCGTGGTTATCAACAGTTGGCCGCAATTTACTGACAACAGTAACTATTAACAAGTTCATTCCTGTATGAAAAGCGTTTGAAAAGACTCGTATTTTCGTTTCCCGTATTTGGTTGTTTTTTTCTTGTTATTAATTCTCTTGTTAATATTAGCTGTTATTGTTATTATTGTTACTAATTAAATGTTGATTTTAGTCATGGAAAAATGATAAATGTTTTAAACCCCTGAAACTTTGTTTATATTTTTTATCTCGTCTCGTTGACCTTACTATAGTTATAATTTTATAAAACAAAATTTTCTATAAATAATATAAATATACAGATTTACATGACGAGAAGTAGATAAAGTAATGTATTAATGATTTAAAACGGAACATTCAAGTTTATATTCGTTAATAAATTCAAATTATGTAGATGATAACCCAAACCATTTTTTTCTTAGTAACTGAAAAAAAATGTGCTTTTTAAGCTTTAAAAAAGCAGTTTAATTTATTTAAATACAGGTTAATACGTGAATTGTTTCAAAGAACCAATTGGTGAATTTTATATGAATTGCCAATCAAATTGTGTCGTGGATAGCATTGTTACAATGGAATCCAACGACTGTTTGATTGTTTTTGTTTCCCCAATAAAATTGTATAGTGTGGAACTGGTTAGTGTGGTATTGTCATATATGGCACGGATCATTTAAGAATACACACATCGCGATTGATTGATACACGAAGTTAGGAACACAGGAGTCCGAACGCAATGTTGAACGAATGGTCTCGATTCAGGGGAAAAAAATTTCACCGTTAGAGGCCGTCATCCTTCGAGAAGCACTCGTTTAAATCCTTACGCGGATAATGTTGTCGCCGTTGTCTAATACAAAACCCGATGTACGTAATAATCGGTGCGTCCGATTATTGAGTACATTAGTACTATGGAAAAGCATCTACCATTCGGACTCCTGTGTATTTATACTTCATGGATTGGTTGATTACTATTTAGTTTGACGGCTCTGTGACTTTGGAAGAGAATACATTGATTTATTGATTACAACTTTTTTAATCAAATTATAATAAATGCAGACGTTATTCGAGTCTGTCGATAATATATTGAAACTTGTATCGATTATTATTGAAGGTTAAAAGCCAATGTTGTAATTTATAACGATTCAATTCACTAATTTATCTGGTGAATCCACATAAATACATGAGCATAACTTCTGGAAGAATCTGAGAACTTTACTGGAACATGTGTGATACGCTTGAGGTTTGGTCTTCCATCTGACACAGAGGTAATAAACGGGAATACCCGATAAGAGTATACCCATTGCGATGACAGTATTGAGTGGATTATCTATGGCCGGTATAATAACTAAACAAGCAATAGCAATAAGAAACACATATGGAATGATAATATTCACTTTTATAGGTCGAGGTATGTTTGGTTTTGTTCTACGCAGCCACAGCATGCCGACGACTGAAGCACCAACGGACAGCCACAGGATCTGGGAGAAGTAGTTGATGAGATCGAATATGTTGCTTGACGGCAGCATCAGGAGTGTAAAAAAACACTGGAACAAATATTTGAACCGTTTTTTTATGCTAGCTTAATCAATTTTTTGTGGATTAATATTTCGTTAAACTATTTCTTTTCTAACATTCCTTCCTTCTACATGAGGTTCTTTGGATATATAGCTGCGGCTTTTTAGTATCAGATACAAAAGCCCAGAAAAAAATATCACAATTCTATCAATCGTCAATTCTGATCTTTTTAGTTCTTTATCGATTAAGGAAGATTACATACATTTATCTCTTGTACTCTCCACTTGAACTTGCCATATTGGGTAACTATAGATATAGGGTTCGTACCAAAATCTATACTTATATTATAAGGCGGAAGAGTTTGTTTGTTTGTTTGAACGCGCTAATCTCAGAAACCACCGGTCCGATTTCAAAAATTCTTTCACTGGTGTATAGTCCATTTATCGAGGAAGGCTTTAGGCTATATTATATTTTCAAATAAATTAGGGATCCTTACTATAATTCCAATAAAGTAACCCAAGGTGTAAGAAAAAGACCCGAAAAAAAAATCTTACATCGCGAACGTTGCAAAAACTATTGATTATAGAATAAAACAATGTACTACACTTTCACAGAACATATAACTGTCGACAAAAAAGTCCGCGACGCAATATGTCTAACTATTGTAGTTATCGCACAATAAGTGTTTTTTGAATTTTTAAAAATAATGGTGTGTGCCTTGGTATTAACTTTCCTCAAAATAAATTACTTCAATATAAAGATAGATTCAATACCTTTCTACAACTTTTTGAATGATTCATTTCGCTCATTTAATTCAAAAGATATCGCAAAATACAAAATGTAAGTATTCGTTTCATAGGCAAATATTCCGCGCACATATATGTATATGACCGGGAGTCCCGCCCGACTCGGTCATGAGCGCCGCTCATAGCTGGCAGGTATTTTTTTTTAATTTTGTTAGATATTTTCTTGTTTCTTTTTGACTTTTGTATTTAATCGTCTTTTGGGGTATATATATATTTATTTTGTAATAATTAATAGGTGATGTGAACATGTAACATCTGTGTCCCCGTGTCTATTTAGACACACAGATTAGAATTTGATCTATTTAAGAGTATAATAAATGCGAAATAACGCGACACGTTTAGGTAAACAAATAGTCACTTTTATTAATAGCTTTACGTTTCGGACTGGTTGCACTGGCCGTAGTCACAAGCAGACAGATAATTTGTTTACATAAATGTGTCGCGTTATTTTCCGTTCATTATAATTATGTAATATGCAACGCGAATATTAAAATATTTAAAAATATTTTCATACTTAAGTAACCAAAGTCATGGGTCAAAGCTAGAGTTAGTTTACAGGTAGTTCTTCACGCAGATATTATAATATTATCTATAATTCTTTACAATATTGCAACTTCATATAAATGGACGAAGCGCAAGATATGCCTACGCACCTCGATCTTGGCGTCTTTTGCTAAAATATAAAGACTGCGGGTTTGTTACACGTCTGCATACCACATAGAGTTGCCCATCTATATTTACATTTTTAATATCGTTATCTCTTTTAAAATTTAGTGAATTTATTTTGATAAGAGTAATACCAAGGTGCCAAATCGACATCATTTAAATTATAAAAAAAACACTCCCTGTGAGTTAGCCATACTGGCAAGAACATGTGGTGACCAGGTTTTTTTTTAAAATCGACGACAATGACCAATTAAAAAAAAAGGTTCATGTAGTATTAAAAAAAAACTAAAGATTTACAAAAAAACTTCTGACAAAGTCTGTAGTATTGCTATTGATTGAAGTTGATAATGTTTTTTTTATGGGATAGGAGGGCAAAGGAGCAAGCGTGTGACCTGATGGTAAGCAACCTGCGCCGCCCATGGACACCGGCAATACTTATAGTGTTACCATTGCGTTGCCGACCTTTAAGGGAGAAGGATGGGGAAGGGAGATGGACCTCCGGGTACCACGGGATGAGCCACTTTACTTCGATCTTCTGAGAGGTGGTGGTATTTCAGTGGTTGAGCCAGCCTATTCATGCAGCTTATTATTTTAACTACTATTATTTTCATCATATCTTGGTTGTTAGTCGCTAATATCAACAGCTAACCAAGTGAGGTGTGTAATAATCGTGCCTTATGGCGCTTTGTTCTTACTAAATATAGTGTTAGATAGTCCATTTATGAAGAAAGCTTTGGGGTATTAATATGATCGCGGCAATAATCTTTTTAATGGAAAATGTATAAAATATGGCGGTACGAAGTTCGCGCGGTTTGCTAGTAATTTATATAAGTACTACTTTAATTGGTAGCGAGAGAAATATTATAGCTTTTTAAAGGCACTTGAGTACATGATAACTTCAGGCCTTTTTGGTAGCGGCTGTTAAGCTTTGTCTTGCCGTTATGTTTAAGTCCCAAATGGAATAGGTGGCGAACTGAAGGTGCCATACCGGGCACAAAGTTTTCAGTCATCGATATCTGTCACACATAATTTCGATAAGTCATTGGTGTGAGCCAGGATTTGAACTTGCGACTTCTTGATTCAGGAGCATGGTGCTTGACCACTGGACCACCGAGACTTTTTTAGTACAATATATTATTTAATTTTTTTATATATTATTATTTTATTTTTTTTACATTATTTTTTGCGTAAGTAACAAACATCTACATATCGATACAAACCACGGCATTGTCAATAATTATAAATATTAAAACTATTTATCCAAGACAAACCTTCATATTATATTGTCAGCACAGTAGTTCTGATGTTCTACTTCTACTATAGAACACTTTCACTTTGGAAAAGCGGAGATTGTAACTGGTCTTTTCATCAATAAATTTACTTTCCCTTGATACAGTTACGTAATAGGTACCTACTACGCAGATGCTATGAGACAAAATCAAACTTATAAATAATTAACACTTGAATAACTGCTACTGATTATAAAGGTATCAAAATTGTTTATTTGATACTAGCTGACCCGGCGAACATTGTTCCGCATCATAAGTAATAAATGAGTAAATGTTGGATATCATGAGGTTCAATTGGTGCTATTTATCGCCTTTAACTGCTGTCCCGCTATGTTAATACTACTTAATACCACAATATCTTCGACAAATATTCGTTTAAATTCCATGCTGTAAAGGGCCAGGATCATCTATATTACATGGACATGAAAATGAAAATTAATGTTGTAATGTTTAAAATAGCTCCGTAAATACGGCATTATTTCTCGTAAAAAGTAAAAAATAAAAATGGTCATTGTGGGTTATCCCAACGAGATGGACATATGCCCTCGCGGACTTTTTTGTAGACCTTCTGAAGGTGTTTAATAATGGGGAACATTGTTTTGATCTATCACTTAGGGTTCAGCCAGAGTTTACAATTAAATTGCTAAATCTCGAAAATTATCATTTTTTCTTTACAACATCATACATGAATTATAGATCAAAACACTCCGTTGACACCCTCTAAATATTAAAACAACCGCATCAAAATTCGTTGTGTAGTTTTAAAGACATAAGCACGAATACTGAACCGCCACTCAAATATATAAGCGCTACTTAAGCGTTTAAGTAGCTGTCACATTAGACAGATTACGTGAAATTCAAGCACTAAGTAGCACTGTATTGATTGTCAGATTTGAGTGGCGGTTCAGTATTCGGGCGATAGGCATATAGGGGGACAGCGGAAAGTGACTTTATGTCATACTACGTGATGATTGACAATAACAGAGGCTAATAATCCTCAACAGCTCTTAAAACGACTCGACTGAGTCTTATAAATTTTGGTGTGTGCAAAGGAGCCATAAAGGATCACCCATTTTGGGTGATTCTTTTAAAAAAAAAATATTTTTACTTACAGTGAATATGAGTGACGGTATAGGAGTCTGTTTATCGACGTGGAAAAGAGAGAAGAATTGTGGCATGTGACCCTCCTGAGCTCCTATTGCGAACAATCTGGCAGATGTAAAGAGAACCCCATTGACACCACCGAAGGTCGATAATGCAACGAACACTGGTATCAACCAACTCCACGAACCGAATAGACGATCACCAAAGATCTGGAAAGAAATATTAATATCATTAAATATTATTTGTATACTTGAGGAACTTGATGTCAAGAACCTTAAAAGCCGACAAGCGTGTATGACAAGAGTTATGGAAGTCAAAGAAGCGAGTGAGGTGTGTAAGATTCGTGTCTTATGGCGCTCTGTTCTTCCTGCCTAACTCGCAAGGGACTTGGCGTGAAGTTATGTATGTATCTATACTTCGATAAAGTGTCTTCCTAAAATACGACTAAAATCATTTTGATATTCGTAACACACGTTACGATTCAAATCGCCAATCAGATTAGGTCGTGTGAATGGCAGTTCTTTGTTATGTCTCAGTTTAAATTGGGTGTTCTCCAATTTTCAATGAGATTGACCAATCTAATTGGGCGGTTTAGATATTACGTCTTTAAGCAACGATTTTTTAAGATTTAAATTGATTAACGGAAAGGAATTAAGTCATCTACTGGTTAAATTTTAGTAAGATTTCTGTAATACACGCCTTTAATGTCCGAGGCTGTAAGCAGCGCAAATAATGCCACGACACGTAATTTATTAATTATTATATAATTGCCATTTGTCAAGCTTTTGTCAGCCATGAATATTAATCACACGTAACATCCACAGCAAAAACATTAGTGTTTCACCCGCATTCGAATCTGAGACTTCCCATCGCAAGAACTACTACGATATAAAGACTATTAAACCTATTAATAATAAAATAAGATGTGGAACGGCAATAATAAAATGAAAAAAACTATTGGAAAGGCTTTTGGCTAAAGTCACGGTCACACCAATGCAATTTATATTGACAAGGTGAAGTATATATATATATATGTCTAATTGTATTTCTTCTATTATGATACGTACCTTGATAAAACAACTTATTGTTAAATAGAGGTCGGTGGGTTCGATCCCCAACCGAATAAAAATATGTATGTATTTATATTTGTTTGTATCACGTTTGGGTTTCATATCTATACTACTCCTACTATCTATTTCTGTACTACTCCTGCGCGATAACTTGAGACGCGTTATTGAACTTTGCACAGAAAATATCACAAGTTTAATTTTGTAAATACATCTATTTACAAAATAAAAGCACATAATATGTTATCTAGTTTTTATTGTCTCGGTCGTCCAGAGGTCGAGCACACGAATCCAGAGGTCGCGGGTTCGATTCTTGGCATACACCAATTAATTTCGATAGTTATGTGTGATAAATATCGATGACTAAAAACTTTATGCCCGGTTTGGCTATAGGTTCGCCACCTATTCCATTTGGGACGTAAACATAACGGCGAGTCGAGGCTTCACAGCCACTGCGTACACCTTCGGGTAGAAAAAGACGTGAAGTTATGTTAGGTTATCTGTCCAAAACATTAAAAACAATAGATAGATATTTTTGACAGTGGTAGAGCCAAGCAGTTCGCTGCATGAATGGGCCGGCTCGACCGGTGAAATACCACGACCTCTCAGAAGACCGACGTACAGTGGCTCATGCCGCGTTTCGTTCGGTGAGAGAGGTATCCGGAGGCCCATCCCCCTTCCCCATCCTTTCCTATCCCCTATCCCTTAAAGGTCGGCAACGCAACAGTGACACTATATGTGTTGCTGGTGTCCATGGGCGGCGTTGGTTGCTTACCATCAGGTGACACGCCTGCTCGTTTGCCCTCCTATACCAAAAAAAAAAAAAAAAAAAAAATCTTGTCTGGTTCAGTGGTACCTGTATAGTAACCGTTTATATTGGATATTTTTCTAAACAAGACTTCCTAAAAACCAATGACTCAAAAAGAAAAAAAAATGTCGTAAATAATGTTACGACTTACGATATACTTCCTGTTCAAACACATAAAAAAAAAACAAAATGAATCATGATTCGTTTAGACTAAACAACTACTTGCAGTGGTTAGATATTCATATTTAGGGTTCCGTACACTTAAAGAAATCCCTATCGCTAAGATTCGATATGACTGTTGTCAGTTGATTTTTTTACAGACGTAACTAATGTAAACTAACTGTAACTTCACGCCTTTTTCTATCTGCAGTTTTAGGCAGCGGCTGTTAAGCGGCCTCGACTGTAATGGTTACGTTACGTCCCAAATGGATTAAGTGGGGAACCATTGCCATTACACCGGGCACAAAGTTGTCAGTCATTGATATTTATCATGCATAACTTCCGAAATTAATTTCGAAAAGTCATTGGTGTGAACCCGGAATCGAGCCCATTACTTCTAAATGAGAAGCGAGGAGCTCGACCAATGGACAATGCATTTTAATTGATAATTAAAAATATTAATAAATAAATATTTAAGTAAGGTTTTTTATTCTCCGTTTATATAATGAACCCTTTAGTACTCAATCTGTTTATCACTTGACCGCCTTTTTATTTATTATTCTGACTGCGTCTAAAGGAGAGCAATGTTTTTTCGACTGTAGATTGTTTTGCCGCGTATTGTTGCCTAGAAATCGGCTTGAGACATTTTAACTCTAAAGGCTATTTATTAGTTATTAACAAAATTAGCCCAAGGCTAGGGCTTATTGCCAGTAATAAGAATTTACCTTTTTTATTTGCTACTTAATAAAAATATCTAGTTATTTTGCCTCCAATTAAAATGTGTTATTGTTTTATTATTGTAATGAGTGTTTATGAAGTATGCCGCTGTAATATTTAATGCATATATGATGATAAATAGATTACTTCACAAAAAGATAAAGAAAAATATTTTTTTTTTTTTGGGTACATACATACATAACTTCACGCCAAATCCCTTGCGCGGTAGGCAGAGAGAACAGAGCGCCATAAGGCACGATTCTTACACGCTTCAATCGCTTCGTTGACTTACATAACTCTTTTTATGCACGCGCGTCGGTTTTTGAGGCTCCTAACATCACCTTCCCCCATAACACGTTCTATTTGGTCATGGAATGTGTGTCTTGGCCGTCCTCGACTCCTACATACATCCGCTTTTGCATTGTATATCTGCTTAGTCAGTCTTGCATCAACCATTCTTTCAACATGTCCGAACCATCGGAGCATGCCCTTTCTTACTTTTACACCGACACTCTCTTTCAAACCAACTTCCTTCCTTACAACTTTGTTTTCTACGCGGTCAGCGAGAGTCACTCCGCAGATTTTGCGTAGTGTCCTCATTTCTATCGCGTTTATTCTACTTTCATGCACACTCTGCCATTCCCAGCTCTATATTTTTTGGTATCCCTATAAAAAACAAAATACTGTAAAATTACACTAAATATTCTATTCGGGCATACAAATATGTGAGACGGCAACAAACTATAGTCACATTGACTTCTCACTACATAACATAACATAACTTCACGCCTTTTTCTACCCGAAGGTGTAGGTAGTAGCTGTTAGGCCTCGACTCGCCGTTATGTTTACGTCCCAAATGGAATAGGTGGCGAACCTATTGCCATAAAGGGCACAAGGTTTTTAGTCATCGATATTAATCACACATAACTTTCGACATTAATAAATGCCAGGATTCGAACCTGCGACCTCTGGATTGAAAATACCGTGTGCTCGACCACTGGACCATCGAGACTTCGCAATAGCGGCATGTAATTTTTTCGTAACCCAATTTTATATCATCTACTGCAAACATCGCCATTATTACATGAAACTCAATACATTTAATTACAAGACAATTAGTATAGTATAAATTTTAAGCACTCGAGATCGTATAACATACTTGTTTGCATACATATTTGTTTCGTCATAGGTACTTATGGAAGTTATAAGAGTGAGGTTTGTCAGCATCGTGTCTTAAGACGTTTAGTTTTCTCTGCCTACCCCTATAAGCGTGATGTTGTTGTTGTGAGGGAAACATTAAATCACTTTATTTCCTACCTACGTAGGAAGTTCGGAAGTTATGTGTGATAAATATCGACGACTGATAACTTTGAGTCCCGGTATATGGCAATTGATTCGCTACCTATATAACCATTTGGGATGTAATCCATAACGGCGAGTGGTGGAGTCTTAACAGCCGCTGCCTACGCCTTCGGGAATAAGAAGGTGTGAAGTTATGTTATGTTTATGTAATAAAAGTGATATATCGGCGTGGTGTGGACATGATATGAGGTAGGAATAAAGGCATGTTTCTACCAGAACAGCAATGACGCTGAACTTGGATGGACATATCGGTAGAGTATGTCCGAAAAAGATTTGTATAGATTGGATAAAAGTGTGTTAACGACGCTTGATAGAAGAGAATGGAGAAGGATGACATGTTACATCGATTCCTCTTAAAGTGGGAAAAGGAAAAAATAATATAAATATAATACTTACAGCGGCGAAAGCTGAACTCAACATTTCAGTCTTGGACATGACCGCAAAGTAGGCCAAGTTTGCCAGCACGTAGATAATAGTCACCATCGGCATAGCGATCCATATTGCTCGAGGGAGATTCCTGTAATATCACAAATGAGGACATGTGATGCGCATAAAGAAATTTTATTACTGCCATGATTAAATATTTGAAGTTCTTGTAATGTATACTCACAGAATATGAATATGAATCATTAAAGCTTTTTACTGCCAGCTGAAGTCAGTGTAACATAAAAGTGATAGTCTTCAATAACACTATTTCTTATAATCACCTGCGTATTTTAAAATCTAAGCAGAAAAGAAAGAAATAAATAAGAAAACCCCAGATTGCTATTCATACTGCGGTACTGATTCCAACGCTAGCTTATGGTAGCGAGAGTTGGGTATGGCAAAGTGTGCATGAAAGTAGGAGAAACGTGATCGAAATGGAGTGACTGAGCAAAATTTTCAGAATGAGGTTCCTTGACCGCGTCGAAAACCAGGTTGTAAGGAAGGGAGTTGGATTGAGAGTGTCGGTGTAAAAGTAAGGAATGGCACGCTACGATGGTTCGGACATGTAGAAAGAATGGTTGATGCATCGCATCGCACGCTCTGTTCTCTCTGCCTACCCCGCAAGGGATTTGGCGTGAAGTTATATATGTATGTAAAACATTAATGCAATATTTCTTGCGAATGCGAATATTCATAACATCACTATAGTCGTATTTTAATTAGACAAAGTTAATATTAGTAGACAGTAGCTAATGTCACTGCGTAAAATAGTGTTGCCAAATTTAAAGTAAAAGTGATGTATTCAGTTCTTATTCAATCAGATGGATGAACGATGAGTGTAATAGTTCATTATCTGAAATTATACTTTATTGTATATATTATGTATAAATAAAAGTACTCTGAGAAAAGTAACAAGTTCCCATAAAATATAATTTATAATATTCATTTAAAATAATATATAAATTAACTAGTCTATTCCGATAATAAATAATTTATATAATATTACCCTAAAATAATATATAGTAAGTATTATTAAGTAGTTACTTTTATAAGTAAGTTAAGCACTTTTCGTTACTATTGTTTAGTATAATTTGAGCTGATTAACTAATGCAGACACTAATTGTTCATTCATATTAAAATATTTAATAACATAATTTGAAATGCATCACGCGATAGTATATAGTAACGAGGAATTAATTATCACGAAAAAAATCAAAAATAAATATCAAACAATTAATAAGTAATTTCACTCAGTTTTGTAAATAATTTATGACAAAGTATCAAAAATTTGTGTAACAAATAATTTTCTTCAGCTGAATTTTTAAAAATTGAATAAAAATGTAAGTTGTAAAAGTTATAGTGATATTTTTTTATCTGAACATGAATAAAAACAAATATGAAGTAATAAACAATGTTTTTTATTTCCATGACCTACATATAATTGTTATATTTTATACTTAAATACATACTTTCAATTACATGATGCATTGAACATAATAATATGACAATCTTACAAGTTTCCGAACTACGATACATTAACTATTTTACTAGCTAAACAATCGTGACAATTTTATTCATTCATGAGTTTTTTCATTCATTCACTTTGCTACAACACTATTTTTATTTCGTCAAAAACTGACAACACAGTAAACGTCAGTGGTTACTGTTTAAATATAAATCCAACTATAGTATAGCCCCACGCGTTCATATTGCGATTGGAATAGCCGCCATCTTGGTGGTGATGACGTGTACGAGTCAGTGTCAGTACCGTTCGCAACGTTGTGAGGCGCATACGTATTACTATGGATTGAATTGTTATTGTAAAATTATTTCCAATTTTGTATACTTATAAACTTTTACTGTTAAATATCATACTTACTCGTTTAAAATGAGTAAGAAAATGATTGAGAGTCGTGCTCGTGAGATTATTATTAAAGTGGATAAATATTTTTTAAAAGAAAAAGAGGATACCAAGTTATTGATTCAAAATTTAAAAACTGCTCTACAAATTGCTTCAGACAGTACTGAGGACATATTAATCTCTAAACAAGTTGCGAGTGATATTTTGAATATTTTACAAAATACGGCCAAAGTGACGGAACGAGTGGTGAGCGCTACGGGCATATCAAAAAATACAATTACTAAAATACGGCGAGAGTATGACTCAGCCACAGCAAGTGGTAGCAGAATGAGAACTCCTACGAAAGCAAAAAGACGTAGAACGGAATATTTTGACGGATTTTCGTTAACAGGATTAAGAAATATAATTCACTCGATTTATACAGAGAAAAAAGAAATACCCACAGTACGCAAAATTATGGCAGCAGCAAAAACAGACCTTAATTATATGGGAAAAGAAACAACCTTACGAAGAATACTTAAAAGTGATTTAGGTTATCAATTTAAAAGATGCTACCAGAAGAGACTAGTATTAATAGAAAGACCCCAAATTCAGGCATGGAGGGCTAAATATCTACGCCGCATGAAAGAAAACGACATGCTAGGTGTAAATAAAAAACCAGTTGTCTATCTAGATGAAACGTGGATTCATGAACACTACACCTTAAAAAAATGTTGGCAAACACCGACCGATGTTGGAGTGAGAAGAAAAGACGATAGCCCTGGTCGCCGATGGATAATAGCACACGCGGGAAACGAAAATGGCTTCATCAATAATGCTCTTCTGATGTTTAAGGCAGGCTCGAAAACCGGCGACTATAATGATCAAATGAATACCGAGAATTTTAATAAGTGGCTGATTGAACAAGTTTTGCCTAATATACCAAGCAATTCGATTATAGTAATGGATAACGCCCCATATCATAATAAAGAAGAAAATAAACCTCCAAATATGAACGTCAGTAAACAAGTTTTAGTTGGTTGGCTCCAAGCTCACAATATAGAATTTCCTAATGATTCCACAAAAGCGGAATTATATTTATTGATAAAACGTATGAAACCACGAAAAAATTATAAAATCGAAAAATTAATGGCTGATAATGGCCATGAAGTGGTAAGATTGCCACCATACAACTGTGACCTGAATCCTATTGAATATATTTGGAACCTAATTAAACAGAGAGTAGCAAAAAAGAAGGTTGAGCAATCAGAGAGAAAAATCATATCTTTGACTTTAGAGGCGTTGGAATCGATTACTGTAGATGATTGGAAGAGAGAAATAAATCATGTGAAGAGACTTGAAGAAGAATATTGGCGCAAGGACAGAATAGTGGAAGAATTGTTTATAAACAATACGGCAGATTACAGCGAATCTGACACAACCGACTCTGAAACAAGTTCTGATCCAGATGATGGAAGCATGGACGAATCGGACGAGATTGATCCTTTAGGATGATCGGTTATAACGATGACTGGCACTTTAATGTCGTCACTATATCTGGAGTAGCTATGTCCGAAATAATAAAAAGTTATATACATAAATATGTTATTATTATATAACTAAATACATAGTTGTTTTTTATTTAACACATAACATAACTTCACGGCTTATTCTACACAGTGGTAGAGCCAAGCAATTCGCTGCACGAATGGGCCGGCTTGACCGGTGAAATACCACGACCTCTCAGAAGATCGACGTAAAGTGGCTCATAACGCGTTTCGTTCGCTGAGAGGTACCCGTAGTCCCAAATTAAATTAATCGGAAATGTCATAAATGATGTGATAGAATAAATAAATTTCATTAATAATTGTAATTTCTTTATTATAATTATTTTACCTTTACCATTGTTTATGTAGTACGAAGGTCAGAAAAACTAACTATCAAATATAAACACAGCAGTCTCAGGGTAGCAATAGCAATCAAGCATCGCGTAGGACTTCAGATAAATGGGTCCCATGAATATTGCATGCAATATGTGAAGTGCTATCCGCGTAGAAAATATTGTACTGTTTAGCTGTTTAGAGATTCTACGGTTAGCACCCTTATTCTAGTTATATATTAGTCACTTATTTGAAAATGAAAAATATTTATTTAGATTTATTTGGTTTTTACTCGGCACTTAATTCATAAGAACATAATAAAACAGCGTATATGTCTGTAACTAATACCCTTAAAAAACGTAAGAATATTCAGCCAACATGCTGGATCGAGTTTTTACTGTTTTTAGTCACAAATGTAATAATTAGCGAAATCTATTGACTAAATAGACTACACCAAATTCATCACAGTTCCGAAGAGTAATTCGGATTTTAACGCGAGATATCTCATTCAAAAGACGTAGTTCTGAACCACTAAGCCTTAGAGACTTACGTCTAGTTCCTAATATTGAAAAAAATTTTTTCTTTAATTCTAACTTAAAGATAGATAAAAGCAGCCTGCCAGAGTTAATTTACTAACGCCTTGGTTCCTTAATAGCCTTAATAGCTTCATGATTAGATCGATACTAAAGCCTTACTTAGGTACCTACATTTCTTTTCAAACGGTACCATTTTTTCTCTAATCTAGACATTAAACAAAGAGAGATGTTTGTAGAGCGCTCAAAGCGTCCACTTCTTTCTTTATTACTCTAGACAAGATTTAGTTTGAAATTCTATACGATTCACAAAGTAAAATGTGAGCCGAGAGCAAATACTGAAGTAAGTATAGGCACCTACATATTATTCTACAATATATTGATCACCATCCTTCACAGTTCCCATTATTTGGGGTCGGGTAGTATGCTATAGATTTTTCTTACCCACACTTCTCTATCATTCATATCTTCCACACTAACGCCTATCTAATTAAATAACATGACATAGCTTCACGCCTTTTGTTACCCGAAGGTGGAGGCAGCGGCTGTTAAGCCTCGTCTCGCCGTTACGTTTACGTCCCAAATGGAATAGGTGGCGAACCTATTGCCATACCGGGCACAGAGTTTTCAGTCATCCATATTTATCACACTTAATTTCCGAAAACAATTTCGAAAAGTCATTGGTGTGAGCCAGTGTCAGGATTCGATCCCGGCCCTCTGGATCAAAAGCCGTGTGCTCTCCCACTGGACCACCGAGACTGTTAAACTGTTAAAGTTCATATCATCCCTGCTCAGTACATGCCTATACCATGCAAGGTGATTTCCTCTTATCTTCTCACATATTATTAATAATAATATCATGGACACAATACACACAGCGCCCTCTAGTTCCAAGCTAAGCCACTAAATGCTTGTGTTATGTATACTAGATAACGGATATTAATACATATATACTTTTCTTTTATAATTCATATTTATAATACATAGAAAAACATAGATTAAAACAACTTTTAGGACTATATCGCGTCTATTTACTACCCATTTATATTTACTTCCGTAATAAATAGACGCGATATAGTCCTAAAAGTTGTTTTAATCTATGAGTGAGATTCGCAAAAGTCTTAGAAATAAATAGGTACATAGAAAAACACCCAGACGCCACACAAATATTCAAGTTTGTCACAAATATTTGTGCTCTGGTGCAGCCGGTAGTTTTACCAATGTGCCACGAGGCCCGTCATATTGGCGCAACTTTCAAAATTATACTATAAATACTACAATACATTATGTACGTGAATGCTGACTAGAGAAATTGCTATAACTTTAGAACAATATCCGTGCGTGATTTCTTACAAATGGAGGTTATTTGAAAAGATACTTAGGGAATAGGGATAGAGGAATAACTGTTCTATCACTATAATTACTTTCATATCTGCGAGCCATTGGTAAAACTAACGAGTGCTGAATCGAGGCGGGTTCGATCTCCACTCGAGTACAAATATTTATGACAAGTATAAATGTTGGCCTATAATCTTGGCCTAATTCTAAGTATTTTTAGTATTTATTTACTAAGAAAAGTACCTATATATGTATTATAATCCGTTACCTAGTTTCCAAAACACAAGAATTTAGTTGTTTAGCTGAGAATTAGGGGGCGCTATGTGTATTGTGCCCAAGATATTATTATTATCTTAACTCTACATACTGTATCATTAAATTATCCAGTGATACAGTAGTCGGTCAATGTACTTACTTAGGTTAGTAAACAAACAACATCATATTTTTTTATTGTGCTAAAAATGACAAATATTGTGCCAGAAAGTGATGATTTGCGGAAAGCATTAATTTTTTGTTTCCATTTGAAAAAAAATGCTGCAGAATCACATCAAATGCTTGTCGAAGCATATGGTGATCATGCTCTATCAGAAGCAATATGCAAGAGATGGTTTCAACGATTCAAATGTAATGATTTTGATGTGAGAAATGAAGAACGTGGAAGACCACCAAAAAAATTCGAAGACGCCAAACTGCAAGCCATATTGGATGAAGATGATACTTTGAGTCAGAAGCAAATGGCAGCTATGTTAAATTTTGCACAACAAACAATTTCAGACCGTTTGAAAGCTATGGGAAAAATTCAAAAGTGTTGAAAATGGGTGCAATGCCAACGAATTGAATGAAAGACAAATGGAAAACCGGAAAAACACTTGTGAAATTTTGCTTCAAAGACACGAAAGAAAATTAGTTTTGCATCGAATTGTCACTAGCGATGAAAAATGGATTTATTTTAAGAATCCTAAACGGAGAAAATGATGGGTAATCCGGGACAACCATCAGCATCGACTGCAAAACCAGATCGTTTCGGTAAGAAGGCAATGCTCTGTGTTTGGTGGGATCAGAAGGGTGTGGTGTATTATGAACTCCTAAAACCTAGTGAAACTATTAATACTAGTCGCTACAAACAACAAATGATCGATTTGAACAACGCATTGATCGATAATCGACCAGAATGGAAGACACGGCAAAGTAATTTTGTTACACGACAATGCACCTGCACACAAAGCAAAATCGCTTGAGGATACAATCAAAGTACTTGGCTGGGAGTTGCTACCCCACCCGCCGTATTCACCAGACTTGGCTCCGTCCGATTACCATTTATTTTCATCGATGGGACACGCATTGGCTGAGCAGCGGTTCGATTCCTACGCGGAAGTGGAAAATTGGGTGTCTGATTGGTTTGCTTCAACAGAAGAACATTTCTATTGTCCTATTATCCACAAATTACCAAAAAGATGGACAAAATGTGTAGAAAGTGATGGACAATATTTTGAATATTTACACAATTAATATTTTATTTTCACAAAAAAACGCATACATACATACTGAAAAACAACGTTTTTAAACAGTATTTATTTATGTTCTACTAGACTGATCTAGACTGAGTCCAGTGATCGAACACACGCTGCACACGGCTTCTGATCCAGAGGTCCGGGTTCGAATCCTGACACTGACTCACACCTATGACTTTTCGAAATTGTTTTCGGAAGTGTGATAAATATCGATGACTGAAAACTTTGTGCCCGATATGTCAATAGGTTCGCCACCTATTTCATTTGGGACGTAAACATAACGGCGAGACGAGGCTTAACAGCAACTGCCTACACCTTCGGGTAACAAAGTCGTGAAGATATGTTATGTATGTCAATAAAAAACAATAGTGTGAAGTTAGTTACAGTCATTTACAGTATAATTTTTCTCATACTCATTGGCAGACATAATTGTCTTAATAGTCTGATGGTCTAGGACGAGGACTTCTTTATAAAAAGTATCTGGTACATATCGATAAAAATTTGGTAAAATTATAGTTAGATAACTGAAGAGGAAGAAATAAATTAATTACATTAGTTACAATCAAATTTATCCGCATCTCGGTCTACTGGCAGCGTGTCCAGAAGACTGGCCGCATTGCCACGCTGAATGGCAATGCTAATCCTCTGTGCGAAGAATACACCAGCCAGGTCGCGAGAGGCCTCGATCAGTCTCTTTGCAAGATCTTTATAGAGTGGAGGAGCACTCGGACGACATGTCCCCAGAGTCTCAACCCCAAACGGCTCAAATACCTAATCTCCCAACTGAAGGCACACTATTCAGTTAAGTGATTATGTATTTGAGCCGTTATTTCACGTTATGAACAAATTGATACATGGAAACTTGAGACCTCTGATGGAAAGCGAGCCTCGGTAAGGGTCATGCGGTTAGGTTAGACTTTCATAATTTCACTTGTTGATATTAAATTTAATAGAGTGCAAAGGTTGTATAACTTGACGGGTATCGTAATGCATTGTTAAAACGACCAGCTAAGAAGAGGTTGGTGGGTTCGATTCTCACCCGTGTACAAATATTTACGATAGGCATAGATGTTTGTAGTTTGTACGGTGTCTGGATATTTACCATTTACTATAAATATGTACATATTTACAATATAAAAGTATTTACGTTTCCGTTTTCTAGTATCCCTAACACAAGTATTTACTACTAATACTATTTAGTAACTTGGAACTAGAGGGCGCTGTGCGTATTGAGTCCAAAATATAGTATTTTAATATTAACTTACTTGTACGGATCCTGCAATTCCTCGGTGACAAAGTTGAGATAGTTCCATCCACCGAACGCAAATAAGCCATTGTAAAAAGCAAATGCGATATTGCCAGCGCTGTATTTACCGTCGAATGAGTTCTCGAAGTTTTCTGTGTGACCTGTTAGTATAATAAATTACTGGTAACATTATTTGTGAATAATAAATTGTGTGGCTTAAAGACTCGTATCCTGTGCCGTAAAATACAAAATATAAAAGGAATGGAGAGAGAGAGAGAGAGAGAAAAAAAAGCGTTCTTATTTTAAAATTTAAACAAACGTTCAAATAGCAATTCTACCTTCTTGTTCCTACGTATAGTTCTGTAATACCTATTCATCCAATTTTACATATGTAAATGAATTCGGTCACACTAAACTATATTTTACAAAATTTTAGTGAAATAAATAAGAAAACAATGTGATCGCGTAGAAAAGAATGCGAATTTAACTTCCATAGAAATATTTTTAGAGGATTTTAATAGATAGATATTTGAGTACAAATATAGAAACATGTACTCCAGTCTCCGAAAGGGCTTGACCAATTCTCATGAAATATGTGTGCATATGGGATAGGTCTGACAATAGGACAATATCTATTTTTCAACCCTTAAATTTTAAGGGTATTATTTTACCTCTTAATATTTCATTTTAATTTCTAGACATTATTTTTTGCTTTTTTTATAAAACAGCGTAAAAAAATACACTGAACCCTAAATTTTCACCTCTCTACGACTAACCTCTATTTTTTTGTGTTAATCAAAAAAAACTTTTTTTTTCAACCAACGTTTGCTGGGTCAGTTAGTGATTACAATATTATTACTATACTGAGTCATATCTTGGACGCGGTTCCAGCAGGGATAGAAGGGGCACACTGCGATTAGGTGGCGCAAATAATGTCATCAGAAAAGCCGAGAAATGCGGTAATGATCCCAACTTATAGAAGCGAGAGTTGGGTATGGCAGAGTGTGCACTACAGTAGGCTAAGCCCGGTCGAAATGAGGGCACTGCGCAAAATTTACGGAGTGACTCTTGGTGACCGCGTCGAAAACAAGATTGAAAGTTGGATTGAAAGAGAGTGTCGGCGTAAAAGTAAGGAAAGGTCAGATGGTTTGGACATGTAGAAAGAATGACGCAAGATTGACTAAGCGGATATAGAGTTGAGGACGGCCATGACATACGACCAAATAAGAACGAATCCTAGAAGAAGGTAATGTCGTGAACCTTAAAAATTTAATCAACAAGAGTTGTGAAAGTCAAAGAAGCGAGTGAGGCGTGTAAGAATCGTGCCTTATAGCGCTCTGTTTTCTCTGCCTAACCCGCAAGGGATTTGGCGTGAAATTGTATGTACTGAGTCATTGACTTTTCTTTGACTACACAATGGAAATGAACTAATGAAATATGTAATACGAGACTCCTTCCAGTATATTTCCTCAATGAAGAGTTGAATGATCAGTAATTTATGTTAATATTTACAGTAGCGAAGTTATGAGTTGGAGGAGTGTTCATTAATTATATTCTTGGTCATAAATAAAGCTGACACTACCGTCTCTCTGTTATCGGAATGAAGATATGAATATGTAGAACTTTTTTATCATTACCAACCAAATAAATGGTCTTTTTTTTTCATTTCTTTTATGGATTATTATTATTATTATACGATTTCCGTGTGCTTGTCTTTGTATTATCTAATATATAAAATTCTCGAGTCTAGATGTGCGTAATTGAACTCCTCCGAAACGGCTTGACCGATTCTCATGAAATTTTATGTGGGTGTCGGGTAGGTCTGAGAATAGGACAACATCTATTTTTCATCCCCCTAAATCACAAGGGTAGCCCACCCCTCAATTTTTTTTTTAATTTTTCGACATATTTCTGTTTCTTATTTTTTTTATAAAACGGGATACAAAAATACATGCAACCCTAAATTTTCAACCCCCTACGATCAACCCCTATTTTTTAAATTTTATTTTTCGGCAAGACAACGTTTGCTGGGTCAGCTAGTAAGTATATATAATAATGTACATACTATATATGCAAAAAGGAGTTAATTAAATCCATTGTATTCCGTTTTACAAGCTTTGTTTATGGTTATTTTTTTTTCATAGTTGCATTTTGTGTGTATGCCCTTTTTTTTAAGAAATGCATCCATGTTCAATTAAATAATTACGTATAATTATGATATTTTAACGTTAATAGATACATATAATAAGCCATAAACATTTTACTTAAAGTTTTAAGCACTTTTATTTTATCACTTTTATTTTATTTATATATATTTTATAATTTACAGGGAGCGCTCTTAGCTTGTGTAAAAAAAGAAAAAAAAAATTCCAATGGCGACTGACATTAGAAAGCTCCGAGCTATTTACAGATTTTTAATTTTACTATTCACAGTAAGTGGGACACCCTTCATCTCTAAAAAATATATTATTATATCAGATAACAGATTTGTTTGATACTAGCTGATAACGCTTATTTGCAATCTTTACACATGATATACGCTTCGATAGCCTTTTTATTTTTTGAAGGGAATTTTTATTTACCCGGCTCTCGGGCTTTTTAATGAATCTGACTAAACAATTATTTCATCTCTATAATAATACTACTTGACTCAGCGAACATTGTTTCCACAGAAAAGAAATAAAAATGGTCGTTAACGATAATAATAATCCTTAAGAGATAGAGATATGCCATCCCGGATTTTTTTGTAGATCTTTCGAAGGTGTATAATAATGTAATACATTGTTCTGATCTATCACTTACAGTTCAGCCAGCGTTTGCAATTAAAATGCTAAATCTCGAAAATTATCACTTATTTATTTGCTACAGTGTTTAAGTTTAAGTTTAAAGTTTAATATTACAAACAGACACTACTATTTTATTTATATTTGTATAGTTTATTGATCAATATAGATATAGTATAGTCGTATAGATAGTAATATTATTAATTTATTACGTTAACAAGTAATAATTGTTCTCTAATGTCGTTTAAATCAAAGCGGAATGACTTAGAATTTCTCGCTACATTAATTTCAATTTAATTACCAAGTCATAGATATATGTTATATTTTATACAAGAAGTTTATTCTCCATAACCTTCCTGGCCTACATCCATCAATCACTATATCAGTCGACTTACAAATGGTTTATCTTAGGAGGTTGAAATGCCATACAATTTCAAGTGGATATTACAGAAGTTATTTTTATTTAATTAAAAATTTTCGATTCATTTGCCTATAACTTTTTCCGGTATATCCACAGTATTGGGAGAATTTATCCAATCTAGGATTTTCTTTTTTTACTTAATTCTGATGCTTTAAGTATAGTCCATTGAAAAGTTACCTTTGGGGTTGCGTTTTTTAAAGGATGCAATTTTAGTTTTTTGATGTGCAGGGGGGGTTCAGTGTAAAGCTAAAACCAAGTTTGTGGGGTCGCCACGCTTGTCTCACGGCCGCCATCTTGAAAATAAGGGTTGAAATGGTTTTTACGGTATATCTCTTAAACTATTTATTTAATAAAAAAAAATTGTTAGGTAACATTTTTTGTTTGCAAATTATATTCTCTACAACTTTGGTCCAGTAACTTTTTGTCGTAGAACTATAAATAAAAAAGTTATAATCGAAAATCTTCAGAAATTCAAGAAAAAAAAATTTTTTTTTCGATTTAAGTTTCTATTTATCATTTTTACGAAAAAAATTATATCTGACCATTTTTGTAGATGGTTTTTTGAGGAACAACTTTTATTTGCATCATTTTTTCATTAAGTTTTACAGCGCTCCGAAGTGAGTACTATATTTCAGTACTCTTAACTATATCTATATTATACGTGTGTCTTGACCCCACACTGACCCCCCCTACACATCAAAAAAATAGAAATTGCGTCGTCTAAAAAACGCAAGGTAAGGCCTAAAAAATGTAACATTTCAATGGACTAGTAAAATATTATTACAAATTTAAGATTTTTGGGTTGTGTTGGTTTGTGGCGAACCAATTGCCATTATCGTATTTTCATTTTACTATCGTATACGATATAAGTATTTTTAATAACCGGGTTTCAGATCGATTCGAATCAATTGTTTGATTCGTCGATTGATTTGAATCGATTTCATAATTGATAAACGAGAAATATTATTTGAATAAATACTTTTTTATGAAATTCACGGAGGCGTAGTTTTTCTAATGTTTAAACTATTGAGACATGGAAAAAATTATACCCGGCTTTATATGTCTATAGATTTCCCATCTATTTATCTTAGACTATCTATATTTATTATCTTTAAACCAAGAGCGAGATAGATAAAATTACATTTTGTCAGTAATACTCAGTCTCATATAAATTACTTACCAATACCAATGTAGTAAATTCCGGAGATGACAATGATCACTAACGCTAGTAGTTTAGATGCGGTGAACACATCCTGTATCCGCATAGTCCATCTCACGCTCAAGCAGTTAATGGCTGTCAGCACGCCTGCAAATAATAAGTAATAATGCTGAAATGGCAAATGTGTGCATTAGACACCTGACAGAAAAAAATACTAAATCTATGGATTGGAGCGTTAGTTCTTTTTTCAAAATTTAAATGAAGTTCTGTCAATGTGACGACAAGTAATTTTAACGTGCGTTTAGCTATAACGTGGTATGTACTTTGGGAGAATGTTTAGTATGTTCTGTCGGTGTGTTTGTATACGCATTACGGGAAATTTACTTCGCCGTCTATAATATGAACTTCACAGCTATATAATGTTTGGGTCTTACTTAAAATGTAATTACCATTTAGTACAGCAATGGAAAAATCGAGAATATCCATAACCACTCCACAGAGTGTCATGCGGTTTTGGACACAGTTGGATTATAGAAATTCCTTAAAATCTGATGTCTGTGAAATGAGTTGACGTTAATGTACACCACACAAGCGGGATTGTGAGCAAAACTAACATAATAATTTAGAAAGCTACTAATCTATTTTTTAGTGCTATAACACGAAAACTAGTTATGTTTCCAGATCCAGTTTAAATTTTAATTAGGGTAATACTATAGTGCAAAACATTACAAAAACATTTTAAACATCTAATCTACTTGTACAACATGTAGGTACAAAATGTTAACAAACGTGTGCGCATAGAAATTACAAAATTACTATGGGTAAACTCTTAAATAACATGTAATTCTAGATTTTTTTATACCTAATCATCATTACATAGTATAAAACAAAGTCACTTTCCGCTGCCTGTCCCCTTATATGCGCATATCTTTAAAACCACGCAACGGATTTTGATGCGGTTTTTTTAATAGTTATAGGGTGTCAACGGGGTGGTTTTGATCTATAGTTCATGTATAGTGCAGTAAAAAAAAGTGATACATACATACATAACTTCACGCCAAATCCCTTGCGGGGTAGGCAGAGAGAACAGAGCGCCATAGGGCATGATTCTTACACACCTCACTCGCTTCGTTGACTTTCATAACTCTTTTCATGCACGCGCGTCGGTTTTTGAGGCTCTTAACATCACCTTCCTCCAGAACACGTTCTATTTGGTCTTGGAATGTGTGTCTTGGCCGTCCTCGATTCCTACATCCGTCCGCTTTTGCATTGTATATCTGCTTAGTCAGTCTTGCGTCAACCATTCTTTCTACATGTCCGAACCATCGGAGCATGCCCTTTCTTACTTTTACACCGACACTCTCTTTCAAACCAACTTCCTTCCTTACAACCTTGTTTTCTACGCGGTCAGCGAGAGTCACTCCGCAGATTTTGCGTAGAGCCCTCATTTCTACCGCGTTTATTCTACTTTCATGCACACTCTGCCATACCCAGCTCTCGCTTCCATAAGTTAGTGTTGGGATCAGGACTGCATTGTGGATTGCTAACTGGGCCTTTCTGCTAATATTTTTTGCGCCCAGGAATCTGCCCAACACTCCGTTTACGCTATTTCCTATCGCCACTCGTCTTTCTACATCCGCGGTGTACCTTCCATCTCTGCTAAAAGCGCATCCAAGATATACAATTTCAAAAAAGTGATAATTTTCAAGATTTAGAACTTTAATCGCAAACGCTGCCTGAACCCTAAGTGATAAATCAAAACAACGTACTACATTATTATACACCTTTAAAAGGTCTACAAAAAAGTCCGCGAGGGCATATGTCTATCTCTTAGGGATAACCCACAATGATCATTATTATTTTTTATTTTTTACGAGAAATAATGGCCTATTTGCGAAGCGATTTTAAACATTACAGCATTAATTTTTATGCAGTTAAGTGTCTTTAATAGATTGTGCATGTAATATAGATGATCCTGGCCCTTTACAGCATGCAATTTAAACGAATATTTTCGAAGATATTGCAGTATTAACATAGCGGGACATAGTAGTTGCGTTGCGCGCCAAAACGCGTGCCGATAAATAGCACAAATTGTACTTTTTAATATGCAAATTTTACTCATTTATTACTTTTGATGCGGAACAAAGTTCGCCGGGTCAGCTAGTCTATTATATAAATATACATCGGGCAGGTATACAACAGAGTCGTCTCGAACTAATATTTAATTATTTGTACACTGGTCTAACTCGTTTTGAGGTAGATATTTGTATTAAACTATATAATACTAATAATATAATATAATATATAATACTAAAAAAGTATATAATACTAATACTTCAAAAACAAGCAGCCATTCATACAACAACCATACTCAGCAAAGTATTAGGAGACACCGTTTTTGTCCAGAATAC
Organism: Euproctis similis; assembly: GCA_905147225.2. Taxonomy (NCBI): domain Eukaryota; kingdom Metazoa; phylum Arthropoda; class Insecta; order Lepidoptera; family Erebidae; genus Euproctis; species Euproctis similis. The sequence continues at coordinate 15,332,504 of LR990112.1, read as the reverse complement.
AGATACACTACAACAACACACACCAACAGCGCCATTAATAAATCCACCAATTGACCCACAACAAAACGCAAGCACACAGAGGTCAAACATCACAACACATACACCAGATTCAAACTCACAGACAATAAATGCAACCCAAGAATTAGGAAGAAGCAGGGGTAGAGGCAGGAGAAGAGGGAGAGGAAGAGGTAGAGGAACTTCTTAAAACTATAGGCATCTCTTTTCCCGTAGGAAACGGGACGGGGTGTCTATAAAAAACCGACCAAGAGTCGAGAAAAAAACCTAATACACGTACTATTTTAGTGTTATCTCATAAGGAATATTCGCTGATCAGATCAGATCTAGATTAATCGATGAAATTGCTTATTAATAAACTACAGTAATGAAATATATGGAATAGACTCAATACAGCGAGAGAAAATAAATCGTTTCAGAATAGTTATTTAGAAAATTAACTTTAATTGGAAGAAATCTTGCGTTGCGTCTTTGCTCGATACATTGATTGAACCAATCGGATTGAGAAGGATAATTAAATTATTGATAAGTGGTGGAAAGTTGAGCGCCGTTTTTTATACAGAATAGAGGGTAAACGACCAAACAGGTCACGTGGTGGTAAGTGTCGCGCCGCCCATAAACACCTTCAATACAAATAGTGTTACAGTTGCCTTGCCGGCCTTTAAGGGAGTGGAATAAGTACGGGACGGGGAAGGGGGAATCCAGACACCTCTTCACTTCTGCTTCACTTTACGTCGATATTTTCAACATCGTGGTATTTCACCGGCACATCCAATGGCATCCATGCAGTGAATTGCATGGCTCTACCATGACATGAGGTAGTGTGAGATTAATTAAAAAAACTAGTATTCACTGTGTGGACAAACACAAACTGAAACTATGTGAGCAGTGAAATTAAATGTGTGCAATTACCTCTTGGTCTTGGCCTACAGTATACCAAACGTAATTTTTGTCTCTGTCTTTCCTTCTTTAAGCAGCTTCAACTTCAAAACATTCTATCTCCCTCTCAACTTACATTCGCTTCCCCCAATCACAGTTTTCGTAACGCATTCAACTTACGCCCTTAGTATATGGTGTGAAAAAGTTTTACTACAAAAATATGGCATGCCTATGTGGGCGGAAACAGGTTCAAAATAATTATTTAAGTTGCAGTGCGATGTCACCAAGTCAAGTTGCAGTGCAAAAGAGCACCTGTAGTCATATGCAGTCTTTTTAAAGTTACCTCTAAGTATTTTGTTTTAATTTATAGGTTGATTATGACAGAAATTAGTATATTATAATCAATTCTAATTGGTATGAAAGTGGAAATAATATTTGTCATATGAGTCTCTTGCCCAGCTCTTGTCATCATCTAGACTAGGTATCAGGCCGCGCGTAGCGATTGCGTCTTCTTGTCGTTCCACAGAGGCATTTTTCTCAAGCGCACGTGTAAATGTATAACTTTATATTTAATAATAAGTAAAACTTCATTTTTCTATGGACTATTTTTAACTGTCGGTGAAAAAAAAAACCTATGAAACCTACATTTAACATTAGATAAAACAGAGCTATTATGATTTGATTTAAAAAATTTGTTCCCCGCGTTCGTCAACAATATATTACTTTTGTATCAGCAATGAGTCATTGTTTTCATAAGTATCGTATAATTGGAGACAACAAATTGAAATTTCCCGTCGACAATCCTCTCCCGAGGGAATCAATCGAGGAGATTAAAGAGACTTTTTTATTTCTTTATTCGTTATCTTTCATGCGAACGAATCATTTATTTACTTTATTTTTTGATGCAAAGATATTCAGACTTCTGACATTGTCAGGGAAGCGAAAGCGAAGAGCGACCGGGTTCGCTAGTTGATTATATGTCTAACGCCCGAATACTGAACCGCCACTCAAATCTGACAATCAATAAAGTGCTACTTACTGGCTCAACTTTCATGCATTCTGTCTAATGTGACAGTTACTTAAACGCTTAAGTAGCGCTTATATATTTGAGTGGCGGTTCAGTATTCGGGCTTTAGTCAAGTTGACTTAAAGCAAACAGTATTAGCATATATACCGGTTATGCCTCAAGGTCACGTACAAAATTCTAAGAAGGTATACATACGTTCAAACACAACATTTGATTGTTAAAGTTTCCGTTGCAACTCCATCCATCCAGTATGCCGAAAGCCAATATTTTTTGTGACAAAAAAAATATGTCCCTAGTAACCGTGGTAGAGACACGCAGTTCACTGCATGAATGGGCTAGCTTAACTGGTGATATATACCACGACCTCTCAGAATATCAACGTACACTCAATGAGGCATAATCCACCTTTCGTTCGGTGAGGGAGGTATACGGTGACCTAATCTAACTCTGACGACTGACTCTAACGCAAGCGTAAGTCGTAATAGGTGTTGCAGGTGTCGATGAGCGACGCTAGTTGCTTACAATAAGTGACCTGACTGCTTATTTGCCCCTAATCCCATAAAAAAAATGTATTATAAAGATCTTACATGACCTCAGTACAGTAAGTGCTCAGATGCGTTGTTCCGTAAACTGATAGTCACTAATATGACATCAGAAGGATTGTGTTTCGACACACGATAGTCCGTTTTGAACCCATTATACATTATGCGTCTAAGGATCTCTAAAAATAACTATGTCCCCAATAAAACTGATGATATAGGTAGAAGGAAAACTATTAAATGGCATATGGATTTTTCCTTGAGATAAATGTACATTAGAATTGTAGCAGTAATATTAGAATATTTTTTTTTAAATTGTAATATGTATTAGAATTGTAACAGGGTCAAAATGTACTAGAATTGTAAAGGTGATAGAGCGACACATCTCGCTGTATGAACGTACGTATGACGATGCGTATTTTATCGGTCATGGTTCGACCTCTTAAAATATCGACGTAAAGTGGCTTACGCCTCGTTTTGCTCAGTGAGAGAGGTATCCGGAATTCCAACTCCCTTCTCCATCTATCTACCTCCGAGCCCTTCCCTATCGCATTTTATAGGCTGGCAACGCAACTGTAACACATAGTAAAAAGTAATGTAACAAGTATAATGTCAGTCTAACGCCCGAATACTGAACTACTACTCAAATTTGACAATCAATAAAGTGCTACTTACTGCTCCAATTTCACATATTCTGTCCAATGTGACAGCTACTTAAACGCTTAAGTAGCGCTTATATATTTGAGTGGCGGTTCAGTATTCGGGCTTAGGTCTATTGGTGCCCTAAATAAAATCTAATGTGAAGGGCATGAGGTTTATTAGAATAATGGTATCCGTTATAACATTTTTGTCTGTGTGTCAGACCTTCAGTCGCAAAGTTATACATTGTGTATGAAATCATTTTCTGCGATATCTAAATGTAAAAATAACGGCACTTAAAACCTCCCTTTCCAGGTACATAGTTTTTTTTTTTTAAGTTTCCTTGTATATTAATAAATGGTATAAGGTGTAAGAACATCATAGTGTAATTTAGATAAGTTAAACAAACATCAACGACTCGATAATGTGTGATAATTAGTGTTACATTCCTTAACACGAAGGTACAGGTAGGGCAAAGGCCTTTTTAACTGACTTCCAAAAAAAGTAGGTTAACAGCAGGTATACATATATTACCTATGTAATAGGTAAACTATTATTGAAATTGTAACTGTAACGTGTGTAACGTTAATCTATAAGGTCTTCTAAACAGATTAAATTTAATGAAATTCATAGGTGTCGTATATTTTTTTCTTTGTACATATTTATAATAATGTCATAGAAACTTTAAAATGTGCACCAAAAGAAACATTATCTTCTATAACGAAAATTGTGCTCGGTGTAATAATATGGCAATTGCTTTTAACAGTGGTAGTCTTGCAGTTCGCTGCATGAATGGGCCGGCTCGACCGGTGAAATACCACGACCTCTCGTAATATCGGCGTAAAGTGGCTTGTGCCGCGTTTCCTTCGGTGAGAGAGGTATCCGCAAGCCTGATCCCCTCTCCCCTTCCTTTCCCCTCCTACTCCCTGGCAGGACGGCAACGCACCACGATGTTCATGGCAGGTGAGAAGTTACTTTCCACCAGGTGACCCGCTTGCTCATTTGCCCCCTATCCTATATCAAAAAAATGGATTTCGCCACCTATTCAATTTGCGACGTAAAAATTCTACGGTTCGACGTGTTACATAACTACCTACATCGTTATTCCTACCTACATCGCTACCTACGTCGTAGAATAAGAGATTTAGTTACAAAAAAAAATACAATAAATACTAGTACAACGCTTTAAATTATTTAATAATGTCAGTAACATACAATATCAGTTCACTTAAGACTTCAGAGGTCACCAAGTTACGTTGACACACATTCACTTCACACGTGCTCACCTACACAATATGCACAGTAACACTATTAATAGCACTTAACCACATATAAGCACTATTATTTAATCTGTCCTTACCGCTTATGGGGAAATCGTAGCAGCAGTTGGTCGACATTTGACAAGCATTGTATCTACTATCCGCTCTATTCTATTTACCAGTGTTGTCCTTGTCACCATGGATTCTACTATCCTTCATATTACAACTCCTCGCAATGTCACGCATCGTCATTGAAATTCACATCAATATCCTCATTATTAAATTATATTATTACCTATTTACCTGTAATGAGTAATGATGACGTCATCATTCATTCATTCATTCAAGTATATTCCCGCGCAATACTAAATTAAAATCCTTTTTTTTTTGCTTTAACTCGTCCAATCTTCATGCCAGTCACTATTCAGTTAGTAAGATTCGAATTTTCAAATTCAGAATTTCTTCGTTCATATCGATATTGTGAGAAATTAACGATTGTTTACGTAAACATTGTCACTCGAGTTGAAAAAAGAGGTTTGAAAGCGTACGTATCTGACAATAAACTGTTTGATTGAATATTTGTGGTGAATTCTGAATTTAATTCATTTGTAAATAATGAAAATATCTGATTAAATAGAATGGTCATTGTGGGTTATCCCTAAGAGATAGACATATGCCCTATAGCGGACTTTTTTGTAGACCTTCTGAAGCTGTTTAATAATGTCATTGTTTTGATCTATCACTTAGGGAAATTAAAGTGCTAAATCTAGAAAATTATCATTTTTTCTTTACCAGATCATATATGAATAATAGATCAAAACCACCCCGTTGACATCCTTTAATTATTAAAAAAAGCCGCATCAAAATCCGTTGCGTAGTTTTAAAGATATAAGCATATAAGGGGACAGACAGCGGAAAGTGACTTTGTTTTATACTACGTAATGATAAATACACAATTACTTGGATTTTTTTTATAAAAAAGTACTAAATTGAATAAATTTCCGCATGTCAATCCAATGTCACAAGATAGTATGTGTCAATGACCCGACAGATGGTTCTTGTTTTGCCACAGTAGTATTTTCATACTGTTGACACAAAGTAAGTAATAACTCTGTTTAAAATTAGTAAAAGTAGTAGATTTTTAAATATAATATAAATATGCTGTACATATTATATACAGCTTGTAAAATTAACCCAATTATCATTAGTCAGACGTGTGTAATTATCCGAAACACTAGAAGTAATTTTAATAGCAATTAAAAATAATGTGTTAGCCTACTAACAATTGTAGACGTATTTTAACTTTAAGCGATACTTTCCTAATTATTTTAAAACTTAGGACTTTAGGAAATTTAGGACTGAATAATAGTTATATTAATTGTAATAGCAGTAGTAGTTTGTAATAGATAGTATTTCATATACCTGGCTGTAAGCATGTAAGGCATGTATTCTAATTATTTAAATAGTATAACACAAAGTCAATTTCCTCTGTCTGTCCCCGTATATGCTTATATCTTTAAAACTACGCAACGGATTTTGATGCGGTTTTTTTTAATAGTTAGAGGGTGTCAGCGGGGTGGTTTTGCAGCATGCAATTCAAACTAATATTTTCGAAGATATTGCAGTATTAACATAGCGGGACAGCAGTTAAAGCCGATAAATAGCACGAATTGAACCTCCAATTCGTTTATCAAATCCAAATCTGAAATCCATTGATATCCAAAATTTACTCATTTATTACTTTTGATGCGACAACAACGCCAAAGTTCGCCGGGTCAGCTAGTACCTGTATATATTCCACTTACGATAATGAGTATCCTTTAAGGGAATATCATAGAAAGCGAATAGAAATTTCTAATAATATTGGATAATGTACTTTGAGTAGAAATTAAAAGTACTACAAAAAGTTAGAAATATTTTAAAAAAACTCGATGGTTAAGTGGTTAGATCACATAGATATCCGAGTTCTCTCGCTATTTGGGACATAAATATTGTGCGAGTCAAAACTTAACAGCCGCTGCCTACATCATCGGGTAGGAACGGTGTGAAGTTATTATACATAAATTATATACGAGCAAACAATAATTTCTCCTTTCCACTTTAGCTGTAGCAAACTATCCCCTTGATTAAACATGAATCGGTAATAGACATTCACAAATTAAAGTTAAAATTTCATCATTTTGCGAAATAAGTTCTTAGGCAAACCGCAAAAAACACAACACTGCTAATAATTCGAGCTAGATCTATATTACAAGTTGATTATTGATACACGTTCTTGGAAACTAGGAAATACCTAACACGACCAATTCTTGATACATGCAAACTAACAAGATACATATTAATTACTGTTCTTCATTTACTAAACAATTTTCTACTTTCTTTGCAATGAAAAGAATTCAAACGGATATAAAATAGATACACTTACATAAGCAGACTGCTGCTAGTAACTTCACGGCATATTCTGGCGGTGCACATTCAGGAAAGAACGGTTTGGCAGCATATTGGCCAAAGGTTATTGCCACTATGGCCTGTGTTGATGGCCTGATGATGAGCAGCGCGACCCACATTCGAAGGAATCCTGGCAAAGGACCGAATGCTGTATGGATATAAGCGTAGTCACCGCCCGATCTCATGATGGAGGTGCCCAATTCTGCGTAGCAGAGAGCACCCAGCGTCGATAATATTCCAGAGAGGAGCCATATTATCAGAGAACTACCGACTGATCTGCAACAAATAAACACAATTTATCAAGATATTCGCATGGAAGTGTGTATGACCCAACCCCAAAACCGTTCCCATTCCACTTCTGACCCCCTACTTATCCAATTTTAAGGGCCCGCAACGCATGTGTTGTGTTTGTCGGCGTTAGTTGCTTGCCATCAGGTGACACGCCAGCTCGCTTGCCCCCTTATCCATAAAAAAACATTGTGCGAATTTTAATATTATTATGATGTTCGGTTTTAGTGTTGTTAGAGTCAGAATTTTCTAGTCTGCGGGATGGAATCCATGGCGGAAAAGTATGATACAGAGTTTTAGATGAGGCGATTGTGTCGGTGAAGTGAGGGTGTTGCTAACTGGCAGAAGTTAGGTTATAAATAACCCAATAATAATATATATGATAAATAAGTATTGAAATTGCTTTCTACAAGAGATATTATCAAATGCCAAGGTCTAGTGGCTACAATAATAATGGCTGCAAATCGGTGATGTTAAAACAGATAAGTTAATATATTAGGTCGGGGAAAAAGTCTTTTCGCATAACGTAGGTATAAACTTATTATAAAATTTCTTTGACTGTACTATTTGTGTCTGGCTGGTTTTGGTAACATTAAAAAGGTTACATTATAAAGAAAAGAAAAAAATAAAAAAAAGTTGTTTCCCGCTATTTTTCATTTGTTTTTCTCTCCGTAAAAATGAGTGAATCTAATGAAGAAATTCGATACATTTTAAAATTTTATTATAAAAAAGGCAAAAATGCAACTCAAGCAGTGAAAAAAATTTGTGATGTTTATGGACCTGATGCAGTGTCAGTAAGAGTAGCACAAATTTGGTTCAAACGTTTTCAGTCCGGAAATTTTGATGTTAAAGATGCACCTCGCTCTGGTCGCCCTGTTACGAATAAAATGGACGCCATTTTTGAAAGAGTGGAGCAAGATCGGCATATTAGTAGTTACGATGTAGCTGAAGAACTGGGAATTGACCACAAAACAGTTTTGACCCATTTGAAGAAAGCTGGTTATACAAAAAAGCTCGATATTTGGGTGCCACACGAGCTCACTCAAAGAAACTTAATGAACCGTGTACTCATTTGCGATTCATTATTGAGACGTAATGAAACCGAGCCGTTTTTGAAGAGATTGATAACTGGCGATGAAAAGTGGATCACGTACGACAAGAACGTGCGAAAAAGGTCGTGGTCGAAAGTTGGCCAGGCTTCACAGACTGTGGCCAAACCTGGCCTAACACGAAATAAGGTGATGCTGTGTGTATGGTGGGATTGGAAGGGCATTGTTCATTATGAGCTTTTACCGTCCGGCAAAACCATCGATTCCGATCTTTACTGCCAGCAACTGATGAGATTAAAGGAAGCAGTCGAGAGAAAACGGCCGGAATTGATCAACAGGAAGGGTGTGGTCTTTCATCACGATAACGCTAGACCACACACATCTTTAGCCACTCAGCAAAAATTAAGAGAGTTCGACTGGGAGGTCCTAGTGCATCCACCATATAGCCCTGACCTTGCGCCTTCAGATTTTCACCTGTTTCGGTCTCTTCAGAATTCTTTAGGTTCTGTAAGGTTGACCTCAAGAGAGGACTGCCAAAACTATTTGTCCCGTTTTTTTGATCAGAAGTCCCAAAGTTTCTACAGTAACGGGATAATGTCTCTGCCCACAAAATGGCAGAAAGTTATTCAACAAAACGGTACATATATATTGTAAATAAATGTAAATAAACTTTGAAAAAAATGTCTTGACTTTTCATACAAAAATACGAAAATACTTTTTCCCCAACCTATTACTTGTGTTAATGTCATCAGCTAAAAACCGGTTTCCAGTTCAGATTAATCAACAGTGGCCAGGGGGGAAGTCGAGTTAATTGTCAAATGCATCCACTTATAATTGAGCCGGTCTTAATAAACTTTCAATTAGTAAACTTCAGCAATACATTTTCTAGTTTCACTTAATTTTACGAGACTGTTCTAGAAACAGTAATATTTTACGTTAGTACACGTTGCATTTTAATGATCTTTGAATAGTGAAATATCTTCAATGAAATGAAATACTGCTTGGCTCTACCACTGTAAGTAGTAAGTAAGCAGCTAAGTACCAGTAAGCAGTTCGCTGCATAAATAGGCCGGTACGACCGACCTCTCAGAAGATCGACGTAAAGTGGCTCATGCCGCGTTTCGTTCTGTGAGAGAGGTACGCGGAGGCCCACCTCCCTTCCTCATTCTTTCCAATCTTACTCTCTTAAAGTTCGGCAACGCAACACGACACTGTAACACTATGTGTTGCAGGTGTCCATGGGCGCTGGGTCGCTGGTCACTTACTATCAGGTGACACACATGTTCATTTGTCCTCCTATCCCATAAAAAACCTATTTATAACGTATTATGGTTTCTGTACTGATATAACTTACCCAAATATACTTATTGGTAACTGTCACCCACTTACATCTTAGCTAGGTAATATTATCGGGAAAGAATGAAAATTGCAAAGATGACTAAGCAGATAGGCAGTGCAAAACCGGAATTAAGGAAGTCCACAACACTGTCTGGCAGACCAAATTGATCGCGTCCTGACGGAAAGTGAGCAGTTTTAAATGCAAGCCTGCATGATCGGCATGACTTCCCTAAGTCAAAGAAGTGAAGCGAGCGCCAGAATCATGTCTTCTGGCGCTTAATTCTTATTGTATACTCATCAAAAGGCTTTGCGGGAATTTATGTTATATTCCTAATTTCTCCAATTATAATATGTCATGAAATAAATCCGACTGATCGCGGCCATACGTGACAGGGCTGTTTTGTTACACAGAGGATTAGCATTGCCATTCAGCGTGCAAATGCCGCCAGTCTTCTGGCCCCGCTGCCAGTAAACCGAGATGCGGGGAAATTTGATTTCACCTAGTCTTGTAATTGTATATATTGTAAACTAGCTAACCAAAATAGCGAAAAGTAATAAATAAGTAAAATTTGGATCTTAAAAAATTCAATTTGTGCTATTTATAGGCACGCGTTTTGGCGCGAAATGCAAATGCTATGTCCCGCTATGTTAATACTGTAATATCTTCGTAAATATTCATTTAAATTACATACTATAATGGCCATATTGTTCTATATTAAAATCACAATCTATTAATGCTGTAATGTTTAAAATTGCTTCGGAAATAAGCCACACTCGTAAAAAGTAAAAAAATAAAAATCGTCATTGTGGGTTATCCCTAAGAGATAGACATATACCCTCGCGGACTTTTTTGTAGACCTTTTGAAGGTGTTTAATAATGTGAAACATTGTTTTTATCTATCACTTAGGGTTCAGCCAGCGTTTGCAATTAAAGTGCTAAATTTCGAAAATTATATTTTTTCTTTACACATATGAATTATAGATCAAAACCACTCCGTTGACACCCTCTAACTATTAAACAACACGTCATCAAAATCCGTTGCGTAGTTTTAAAGATATAAGCATATAAGGGGACAGACAGCGGAAAGTGACTTTGTTTTATACTATGTAATGATAATGTAATATTTCTAGTTCTATCATTAATACATAATAGTTTAAAAAAAACTAAAAAACACGCTTTTTATAGAAAACCGAACTAAAAAATAGAAAATAAATTTTAATGAATTTAAATTACGAAAATAGTGTTAAAAATTTCAATGAATATAATTTAATAATAGTGTGAATAAAAAAAATATAATTTATTTTAAAAAAAGCGTGGGATGCATGGTGTCAATAGTTATAAATATTTTATTGACAGATATGAGTAGAGTGATTATCATTTCGATAATATCTTAAAAAGCACCCCACGCTTTTTTTAAAAAAAATTTTTTTTATTTTTTTATTCACACTATTATTAATTTATATTCATTGAAATTTTTAACACTATTTTCTTAATTTAAATTCATTAAAATTTATTTTCTTTTTTTTAGTTCGGTTTTCTATAAAAAGCGTGTTTTTTAGTTTTTTTAAACTATAATTTATTTTATATTTTTTAGTTCGGTTTTCTATAACAAGCGCGTTTCTTAGTTTTTTAAACTATTGCTTAACTATTTTAAAGCGTGCTAACAACGGATATCAAAACCGAATTTGAGGAATAGCGCCATCTGTGACTTATACAAGGAACTCGTTTCAAGTTGATAACGTAGACTTTCCGCTGATTGCCACTAGAGGGTGCGAGAAGTGAACTATGAACACTAAAAAAGAAGTCGGTTACAAACAAACATACAAACATACAGGTGAAGCTAATAAAAAGCTAATAAAAAGATCTGTTGAAATACAAGCGTATCGTGTCTAAGTGCATTAGTAATTGTTTGATTGTATTTTATCTCGCGAACAGAGTCGCGAGTCTTTACTATGACGATGTCATCATGCCACGGTCTACTAGTTCCAAGGAATAAATCGACGTACTAGTACGTACTAGTACGTAGTAATTCAGTTACTAGTGTCTAAAGTTTAATAAATAACTGCGCTAAGAATTATTATTATTTTAATTTGCAGGCAAAAAATAAAACCGCTAAACTCAGAGAACACATGAGGTCTTAATTTAATTTTAATGGTTTCTTTTTTGTGATTTTGGGGGCTCTATAAAAACGGATAACGGTTTTCTAAGAAAAGGTCTCCAAAGACTCCAAAGTTCGAAGAAATATGTGGACGTGTTTTAGGTAAGTAATCTCATCTTCAGACTTTCTAATGACTCTTACATACAACCATACATACATACATACATAAATGAATGAAAAAATATTATACTAGCTGACCCGGCAAAAGTTATCCTGCCAAAAAATAACATTACAAAATAGGGGTTGATCGTAGGGGGTTGAAAATTGAGGGCTGTATGTATTTTTGTATCCCGTTTTATAAAAAACACAAAAACAGAAATATATCGAAAAATAACAAAAAAACTATTGAGGGGTATCCTACCCTTGTGATTTAGGGGGATGAAAAATAGATGTCCTATTCTCAAACTTACCCGATATGCATACAAAATTTCATCGAATCGGTCAAGCCGTTTCGGCGGAGTATGGGAACGAAAATTTTATACATTAGATTACATACATAAATAATGACTCTTAGTAACAAAATATACTAGAAAATAAAAAAAAACAAGCTTACATTTCAAAATTAAATTAACAAATGAGTCTAATAAATCAATGAACGACACCGTGACCACAAAATTAATTAAGTCCGACGAGGTATAACTACCATTGCCTTCGGGCATTAAGGGCGTGATATTACAGAGACATTAAGTAAGCATAATATATATTGTATATATAAAAAAACATTAATATAAACTGAATATAATTGATTGACAAACTAAAATATAAAATTTAAAAGAACAATGTAAGAAAGATGAAACGACATTTAAGACTTAGTTACGTGAAATTTTAGTCTCTTTTCTGATCGTGAACAACAAAACCTAATACCTACATATGTACTTTAAAAATATCTACAAATAAATGGGCAAATTAACCTCCATTTCTATGGTTATTTCCTTTAATATTTTGTCTGCTGTCCCGTCACAGGACACAGACATCAAAAACCGAATTGATGGAGATTATTTTTTAATTGAATTTGCACCCACCCAATTAATTTTAATGATTACTTGTCTTAGAAATAAAACATGAAATTGGTACGATGAATTTGTTTTATATTTTGCATAGTATCAGTTAGTATTCATATATGGAATCAAAAAAAAATAATAGACACGCCTATTGCAACCCATTAAGGTATACAAGCAGACACTTTGGCTTCCCACAGGCTACGATCGAGAGACTCATCCACAGTCATACATTATAATGTAAAAATTATTGCTAGTCTGTATTTAATGTGTCGGTGGTCCAGCCGCTGATCGAGCACCCTGCTACTGAATCAAGAAACCGCGAGTTCGAATCCTGGCTCACTCCAATGACTTTTCGAAATTAATTTCGAAAGTTATGTGTGATAAATATCGATGACTGAAAACTTTGTGCCCGGCATGGCAATAGTTTCACCACCTATTCCATTTGGGACGTAAACATAACGGCGAGTCACTGCCTGCACTGTTAGGTATATGTATATTGAGTACGTCTGAGAATAGATATGCGTTACTTCTCATACTCCTATGTGACGGGGTGGATCAAAATATATTTTTATTAAAGTGTACATTATTTTTTATGATTCGGCATCAAAAATGCATAATAAGCACTACATTACATAATCACCCTTCTACTACCAATCGCCAATTACATAGGATACGAATTTTGCCGGATCAGTTATTAATCTAGGCAAAGCCACGCAGTTCGCTGCACGAATGGGCCGGCTCGACTGGTGCAATACCACGAACTCTTTGAATATCAACACAAAGTGGCTCATGCCGCGTTTCACTCGGTGAGATATGTATCTTGAGGTCCAACCTCTTCCCCTCCCCATCCAATTTCCGACCACTTCCCTATCCCATTTTAATGATCGGCAACGCAACTGTAACACTATCTGTGTTGCAGGTGTCCATGGGCGGCTGTAGCTGCTTTCCATCAGATTCCATGCCGGCTCGTTTGTCAACATATATCACGTAAAAAAGCATACTCAATGTATTTAAGTGTTCTAAATGGAAGTCTCCTTGTCAAACCATATGCCATTAATAAGCAATGCGATACGGCTTCCCATATCATTGACGGACATTTTGATATGTCTGGTCTTCGTGACGCCTCTCATCACTAAGGGACTATATTTTCGGCCAAAAATTACTCACAATTGGAAATGATTATAATTATCTTATCCTCTGGCATATAGCTGAGTTTCTATCAGCATTAAGAAGGGTAAGTGCCCTTCTCTGTATAGTCATGGCACGGTCAAGGACTTTTGAAAATCGTTGAAATTATTTATAACTCAAACAAAGGACATTATAACAAATCCTAAAATCCTTATAAATACATTATACATACATTACATAGTATAAAGTAAAGTCGTTTTCCGCTGTCTGTCCCCTCACATGCTTATATCTTTGAAACTACTCAACGGATTTTGATACGGTTTTTTCAATAGATAAAGGGTGTCAAAGGGGTGGTTTTAATCTTTAATTAATGTATGATATAGTAAAAAAAGTGATAAATTCAAAATTTACTTATTTATATAAACTTTTGATGCGGATCAAAGTTCGCCGGGTCAGCTAGTGTAATATAAATCAGATCTTTTAGTTAGAGAGATCAGTTCAGATTACAGAGTACCTATATTTCGTAATATTGTTGTTTGCCCATCAAATACTAGATATTTACATTGATCTAAAAAACGTTATTAACGGATTTTTTTCAAATTAATGCGCCCATTTTCCAACACCCGCTATCTATTAAAAGAAACGTCATCAAAATCCGTTGCGTAGTTTTAAAGATCTAAGCATATAGGGGACAGGCAGCAGAAAGCGACTTTGTTTTATAATAAGTAATGATAATGTTAAGTTATCGTTAAATAGATTTAAGAAGAAAACGTCACAGAGAACAGACACAACTTCTGATATAAATTATTCCACTATACGTATAGGGCTCATTTAAATAGTAATATTAAAAAAAAAACATTGAAACTAACAATAATTTATTTATAAACCAGAAGTTTATTTACCGCGACGTTTCGGACGCTATAAAAGACGATAAATTTGTTGTACGGGTTAATTATTTATTATTCACGTTAACGTAAAAAAGGTATTTTTTTAACCGACTTCCAGAATATGATATTCTGTTTATTTTGACTGACTTAATCTAGCTCACAAAAGTAAAAGTCTTTTAAATCAAATATTATGTACTTTAATCACAGATAAGAATATATTTCAAAAAGTTTCGTAAAATAAAGATAAACTCTCAGCATTGAAAATTGTATTACACTTTAATTAAATCATATTTTATGTTAAAACAAAACGATCTGTAAGAAATGCGTGAATTTTCAATAAGATAAAATGTGTAAAGGGGTTATATACCTAAATGGAATGTTTAGTTAGTTGTTGTAATAACGTTTTCTTTGAGAATTTAAATATTATCAACAGGTGGAGATTGAACAAAACGCGCGAAACTTAAATAATTTCACTTACCCCGTATATAAGAAAACACCTGCAGGTGATATAAAGATTCCAGAGCCAATAATTGTCCCTATAATTATACCAACACCGTTGAATAATGTTATTTTACGTTTCAATATCACTTGGCCATCGGTAGCCGGCGATTCCTCGGCCATTTCGTAAAAAAATCAATCGCGGTCTGTGCACTAACGAAATACGCGTGAACCGTTGCAGGCTCGCCACGCCGTTCTACAAGTTGGGAGTTTTACAACAACGTTATCGCGTAAAACCGACTTATTATGACGTCAGCTATCTCAACTGAATCGGCTAGTTCGTCTCGCCATTTTTATCGTTTGTCAAAATAAAATAGGCGGTAATAGTGACGTCAGCTACAGTTTTGATTTAGCGCCGACCGACCTCTCTAAATTATCGTCCCGGCGTATATGGAAGGACGGATGGATGGAGTTGCTTGTGTTTGCGATTCCCACGTGGCACCGTCACCATGCGCAACGGAACAATAATCGCGCACGACATTCGACAATCCTCACAAGAGGGGGACAATACATATTAATATTATTGTTCTTCATTTATGAAATTTTTGCAAAGTGCGATAAGGACAGAATATCTAATGGACCTTGACAATTTAGGAGGGCATCGAACAGGCGGGAAATTTAAAAAGTTCTTATTACTATTTATTTTCTAGATAATACGTAAACTCTCTTTTTAAATTTGGAATAACTTTACTTACGTATTTACTTATTTAACATAACATAACATAACTTCACGCCTTTTGTTACCCGAAGGTGTAGGCAGCGGCTGTTAAGCCTCGTCTCGCCGTTATGTTTACGTCCCAAATGGAATAGGTGGCGAACCTATTGCCATACCGGGCACAAATTTTGTCAGTCATCGGTATTTAACACACATAACTTCCGAAAACAAATTCGAAAAGTCATTGGTGTGAGCCAGTGTCTGGAATCGAACCCCGGACCTCTGGATCAGAGGCCGTGCGCTCGCCCACTGCGCCACCGAGACATTTAAATTTAAAAGATATTTTGTTTACCTAAAAATTTGCATAGTATCGAATTACTAAAATTACTTTCAACAGTTCAACCGCTGTAAAAATCTGACGACATACAACATACAACTTGCCTCATACAAGAAAGATACCGGCATGACTGTATGATGCAAGCTGACCACAAGTCACAAATAATTAACAATGCATATAAACAACGAGTAATATTTCATAGAATTTATGGTTTGTTTATTTTGAACATTAAATTAACATGGATATATAATACATTTACTATTACTTCCTAATAGTAAATGTTGTTTGCTGAACTCTTTCACTTCAGTATTTCGAAACAATTATTAACCTATTTAAAAACAATGCTCTCTCGTATTCACTTGTTCAATTGTTAGCAAGAAATTTAATAGGAATAAACCCTCAGTAAATCAGCTATCCGCCAGTGCAAGTCCCGTAGAAATCTATGAAGCTTATTCGGAGATTAGCCGAAACAAACACACAGACACAAGGTTTTATAAAAGTGTCATTTTAAAATATTTACCGTGTATTAGTAAAAAGGGGTTATGTCAATATTACTAACACTTCATTTTTTTGGGATAGGAGGACAAACGAGCAAGTAAGTCACCTGATGGTAAGCAACTACTCACAACCCATGAACACCATGGTGCGTTGCCGTCCTTAAAGGAAGTAGGAAAGGAAGAGGAAAGGGCCTCTGGACACCTCTCTCACCGAACGAAACGCGGCACGACTCACGAGCCACTTCACGCCGATATTCCGAGAGGTCGTGGTATTTTATCAGTTGTTTCATGCAGCGAACTCTTTGAATTATATTTTTTTTTTTTTTTTCCTATATTTCTGTAACTTGGCGATCTGTGTTAACACAATAAGCCAATGAGTTGAAGTGATTATGTCATTCGGGGGGACTGGATTTACAATTACTCCCTATGTAAATCTTGTCTTTAAATTGGGGACACTGTGTCGTTTTAGTCGGCTGTGCGAGACACTTCCCAGGCCCTGCAGCGTTGATGCCAGTTGGTTGATGTGGTTGGATATCCTGTCTTGGTAGCACTTGCTATATCTAGCTATCTCATGTTTTACTGTGTTGATGTTTAGGTCTTGATGTATGTGCTTGTTGCTGACGTAGTATGGAATGTCCAGCATGGCTCTCAATGTCTTGCTTTGAAACCTCTCTAGAATCTCTATGTTACTGATACTAGCTGTACCCCACAGTTCAATTCCGTAGGTCCATATGGGCTTTAGTATTGATTTATACACTGCTATTTTGCTTTCGTGGGACAGTTTAGATTTGCGACCTATCAACCAGTACATAGATCTGAACTTTGTGTCTAGTTGCTTGCGTTTGGTCCAGATGTGTTTCCTCCATGTTAGCCTTCGGTCAAGGTGCATTCCGAGATATTTATCACTATCAGCTTGTGGAATATCCTCATTGTGGAGTTTTATTGCGGGACATGTTTCTTTTTTGAGAGTAAATGTAACATGGATTGATTTTGTCTGGTTAGCTTTTATACGCCATTTGTCTAACCACTTTTCTATTTCATGTAGATGGGCTTGTAGTTTGGATGACGCTTCGGTCGGGTCTTTATGGACAGATAATATTGCCGTGTCATCTGCGTATGTTGCTGTTATAGTGTCGGTGTGTATCGGTAGGTCAGCAGTGAATACTAGATATAATACTGGTCCCAGTATACTTCCTTGTGGTACCCGTGATAGGGTCTCGTAAAAAGGAGAAGTCGCAGTATTGAGTTTGACCTCAAAGCATCTCTTATCCAGATAAGACTTAAGTAATGGATAGAAAGAATGAGGAAGTAATTTCTTTATTTTAAACATAAGTCCACTGTGCCACACCCTGTCGAGGGCCTGACTAATATCCAGAAATACCGCAGAGCAGAATTGCTTCCATTCCAGTGTGCGACCTATGGTATCGGTTATGCGATGTATCTGTTCGATGGTTCCGTGTTTCTCACGGAAGCCGAATTGATGTGAAGGAATAATTTCGGGTAGGCTCTTGCGCAATCTGTTAAGTATAATTTTTTCCAACAGCTTACCTAGCACCGGTAAAAGACTTATTGGTCTGTAAGAACTAGCCTCATGAAGTGGTTTTCCTGGTTTAGGTATCATTATGATCTGTGCAATCTTCCACTGTGCAGGATAGATGCCAAATCTTAAGCAGGCATTAAAAAGTTTTGTAATATAATTAATACCTTTTTTTGGGAGTTTCTTGAGTAGTTGAGCATCGATGAGATCATAGCCCGGAGCTTTATTCTCTGCTAGCTCTTGGATTTCTTTTCCTACTTCAATAGGGCTTGCAATTTCTAGAGGTAAGCTCATTTGAAGTGGGGAGTTTAGGTAGTCCATAATTACTTTATCTGCCTCGGGATTTTGACTAGGGAGGGGTTGAAACACGGATTTTAAATGTTCGGAAAATATATTGGCCTTTTCAAGATCTGTTCTAGCCCATTTACCGTCGGAGGTTTTCATAGGTGGAATATGTACTTTAGGTCGTTTAAGTTTTTTTGTTATCTTCCACAATGAATAATTTGTATCTTTATATGGAGAGATGCCGGTCAATTTGTTTTGAAAATGTTCGTTTGTGTCCTGAGAGATCATATGTTTAAGTTCTTCTGATGCCTTGTTGAATGCTTTTTTGTCTTTAGGGTATTGTGTTGTATGCCATGTCTTTCGGAGTTTTCTTCTTTCATTTACCTTATTCTTTATACTTTTGGAGCAAAATGAGGTGTTCGTAATTATCTGTCTTGGAGTCGTTGTTGAGTTGTTGACTGCAAGATGGACAATTTTATTGAAGTGTTCAATACTTGCTTCAACACTTTCCACATTATGTAATGGTAAGTTAGAGTTTAAAGATTCGGTTATTACATTTCTATAGACATCCCAGTTTGTTCTTTTATTATACAATCTTGACGGAGTTTCAGTATAAAGTGCTCTACAGTGTGTGTTAAGTATAACTGGTGTGTGGTCAGATGAGAGGTCCGTACATTCCTCAATATTGAATTGAGAAAGTGGTATGTTTTTAACTATAAAGAAATCTAGTAGATCTGGCACCTTGTTCGGATCGGTAGGCCAGTATGTGGGTGCTCCGTGCGATACATACTCAATGTTAAGGTCGTTTGCAGCATCGTATAATTGGCGACCTCTCGTTGTTGTGAGTCTTGAACCCCAGAAAATGTGTTTGGCATTCCAGTCACCACCACAAATGAACCTATTTCCTAATGTTTTGAAAAATGTCCTGAAGTCATTCGTTGCTATGTTGTGCCGAGGGGGGCAATATATGGCAGATAGTGTTGTTTCTGTTGTCTTATCCTGTATTTTAACTGATGTTGCTTGGATTTTCTCTGTCTGATAACTTTCAAGGACGTGATGTTGGATGTTTTGTTTTATAATTAATGCTGTTCCACCATGTGAGTTACCAGATGGATGGTTTGTCGTATATACCTCATAGTTGTGTAGTTTGAAGTTGCTTTTCAAGGTGAACCGCGTTTCTGAGATAAAAGCCACATCTATTCTTTCAAGTTTTAAAAATACTTCAAATTCCTGACGTCGTTCCGTCAGTCCATTGGCATTCCATGAAACCATTCTTAGATTTATGGATGTTTGATAAGACTTGTAACTAGTTGGACCATACGATCCATCATGTTCTCTAACATAACATTCATTATGTTTTGAAATTTGTCAAGCATCACGTTTAGAACCTCGACTAGGTTGTTTGGGTCTTGAATGTCAGTTTTTAATTCTGCTGGTTTATGATCTTTTGTTACTTGTGCATATGTCTCATTACGGTTGTTGTGCTTGTTATTTATAGTTAATTATATTTATTGAAAAAAAAAACTATTTTAAATACAATAATAATTTCACAACTCACAAAATATACTAGAAACGTAAGTAGCAAAAAAGTACAAACAATCTGCGCGATGAATGTATAGGTACAGAGAAAGAACAACTAACTACCAAATTTAATAAACAGTATTCTATCAATATTAAAAGAACAAATAACAACGAAAAAGTTAAAACCTAAGTTAAAGGATTTCTATGTTCATAATTTATGAGCTAATTAAATCCATACATTTTAGCAACATCCTGTAGGTTATATTAGTAGAATATGGTTAACTACTGCACTGTTGCTTGTAGGACACAAGGACTTTGACGACCGCTTATTAAAAAACAAATCTGCCTGCTTTGTGGCTTTTATTAATTTTTATAAAGACCACTGGACCACCAAGACTAACAAAATCTTGGTGGTCCAGTGGTCGAGGAAACGCCTCTGATCCAGAGGTCCGGGTTCGAATCCAGACACTGGCTCACACCAATGACTTTTCGAAATTGTTTTCGGAAGTTAAGTATGATAAATATCGATGGCTGAAAACTTTGTGCCCGGTATGGCAATAGGTTCGCCACCTATTCCATTTGGGACGTAAACATAACGGCGAGATGAGGCTTAGCAGCCGCTGCCTACACCTTCGGTTAACAAAAGGCGTAAAGTTATGTTATGTTTCATATGGACATGTTGGTACATTAGAGTAGATATTACCTTATTAATCGCAGTAGCTACGATTCACGTATTGTTACATATTTAATAGACATAAAATACCTAATTAAATTTTCGGCAATATCGATTACTAGTATCAACTAGTCGTGAATAAATAATAATAATAACCTTTATTTCGGGCAAGCCCATATAGTGTTAGTAACAATGATCTTATAAACTAGTGTTAGTAAAGAAAAAACATTATTTTTGGAACCTAGTGTGGAGCTCCATCCAATGTTGCATCATCGGAGACTCCCATTTGTCTACAAATACTCTCAGGGTACCGTTGTTACTGCCTCTTACACGAGCGAGGAAAGAGGCACATCTTTTACGAATTATTGCCGAGAAGCCATCAATATACCGCTGAGCAAACATTCCTGACGCACTACAGCGCCACGGCAGCCCCAACAATACCCTGAGCGCATTATTGTGCTGTACCCGCAGGTCGCCGTATACGCGCCGACCATAACTGGTCCACAGACTGCAAGTATAGAATGTTTGGCAGAATGCTTTAAATAATGTTATTTTAACCGGTTCTGTGCACCTCGCAAATCTGCGGGCCAGCATGTTACACCGCACAGCCAGCGACCTACGTTCCCTTTCAATGTCCTTGTTGTCACTTAGATCCTCGGTGACCCAGTGACCCAGGTACTTAAAACTGGTGACCCTTAGAAGAGGTGAACCACTAAGTAGCACCTCGGGTATACTTTGATATCCTCTGTTACCTGCTTTGAATATCAAAAGTTCACTTTTCTTAACATTGTACCTGAGCCCATGAGTCACCGCATATCCTTCACACACCGACAGCAACCTCCTCATGGCAGCGATCGATGGGCTAAGCAGCACCATGTCGTCTGCGTAACTAACGTTGTTTATACAGACACCATCAATATAGCATCCGACGCTGGCGCTGCTGAGCCCGACAATCAGCTGATTCATGTAAAGGTTGAATAACCGTGGCGAGGACAGCATAAAGCACGAAGCATTTTTAGAATACAATCGAACGCGTGTTCGTAAGAAAAACCCACATTTGGAAAAATCTTACGTTAGATTGGGGGATGGTGGAGGGGGTTGAATAAAATCTCCTGGCATCTCAGGTAGAAGACTATGATAAATGTTATGGTCATCTTCACAAAGAACACGTAAGAGAAGCTGCGGCTATCAACTAATCTATTTAAATAACAGTATATTTAACGGGAGTAGTCTTCTAGTTCGCTGTACGAATGAGCCGGCTCGACCGGTGAATACCACGACCTCTCGGAATATCGGCGTGATGAAGTGGCTCGTGTCGCGTTTCGTTCGGTGAGAGAGGTATCCGGAGGCCTGATCCCCTTTCTCCTTCCTTTCCCCTCCTACTCCCTTAAAGGATCCAATCGGCTTTTGCTACAATTATGTTATCTAAAATTTGAACTTGCAGAAGAATAGGAAGGTACCTAAGTAATATTTATTAAAATAAAATATGTAAAAGCAGCAGATGCTGACATTTTTTTTAAAGCCGCCCATGGGCATCTACCATACAAATAGTGTTAAGTACAGTTGCGGCTTTTTAGGGAGTAGGATACGGAAGGAAGGGAAATGGGGTGAGCCTCCGGATACCTCACGGAACGAAACAATAATTTATTGATTTTAAAATTCATTATCATTTTACTAGACGGTTCCATAACATTGCACCGAAAAAAATTTGGTACATGGAAAAAACAAGTGACATAGGCCTTATGCTAGTTACAGTTAATTGATTCTGAACTATAAATAAATAAAATAAAGTTTATTTTTAGCACTGCAGGGCACTGAGGGCACTGCGCAAAATCTGCAGAGTGACCCTTGCTAACCGCGACGAAAACAAGGTTGTAAGGAAGGGAGTCGGATTGAAAAAGAGTGTCGGTGTAAAAGTAAGAAAGGGCATCCTCCGATGGTTCGGACATCTAGAAAGAATGGATGATGCAAGATTGACTCAGCAGATATACAATGCAAAAGCGGATGTATGTAAGAGTCGAGGACGGCCAAGATACATATTCCATGACCAAATAGAACGTGTTTTGGAGGAAGGTGATGTTAGGAGCCTCAAAAATCTACGCGCGTGCATGAAAAGAGTTATCAAAGTCATCGAAGCGATTGAGGTGTGTTCAATCGTGCCTTATGATGACGCTCCGTTTTCGCTGCCTATCCCGCAAGAGATATGACGTGAAGTTATGTAAGTATGTAAAGTTTATTTTTCTCCCTTTAACAACTGATTTCAATAGCAAATATTTGAGAAATTATTCATCTAAAAGAAAAAGCTTACTATCTTTAAATATTCTGTTTAACTAGTTACTATATGTAATGTTAAAAAATACGTATGCAAATTCAAATAAGCAATATTATTAATAGAACAATTTTTAAATGGCATTCTGAAATATGGAAGCTACTTACATTCGTGTAGGTAAAAAGCGTCATTTCACCGGTGACACAGCAATAAATTATAGTCAAATATACAGTTACATTTGATAGAAATATATAATACATACCTATGTATTCATTGTAATCATGTTTTTGAAGACATCGCGGGAGACATCCTGAAATAACACGTATTTGCAGTTGCGATGCGCCCGCGACGCGGCGCCACTGTCGCTAGCTTATCCGAAGACGCCATTTTCACACACAATCCCCGAGCTTTCCCGAACACAGGTACGTACCGTAATTTTCCCATTAGTACATACAATTAATAGTGCGACAATATTAAATAAAATTTCGTTAACATTTTTTTTTGTACCACACGACCGTTCACAATACGGATATACACTAATTAACACCGAATTTCATTAAACCTTTCAAAAACAAGAACATTGACCCTCGACCACGTAATATGTAACATGTTTTTTGTACAATGCGCTAATTACTGAATTCAATACCACTAAAACACGTTGCCCAATTGAAGTGTTGTTAAATAATTCGAATCAATGTATAAAAATGTCCATTAGGAACTTTCATAGGGCAGGACGAATAATTATCATATTAAAAATGTAATAGGTATGTGACCGTCATGTTTCTGTTACACCAACGCGAAGCACTACCAAACACTGTTAAATATCTAACTGCAAGTTAATATATTATACTTGTACAGTTTGTAAGACAATCTATTTGTGTCATTTGTGTTTTTTTAATAGATCACGAAGCATCCCCCGCAGCGGCAGTGTTCCGAGACTTGAGTAGTGTCGCAAACAGTGGTGTCCTTGCACGTGCTGGTGTTTCATATGTCCTTAAAAAGGTTACACAAACTTTGAAAAAAGAAAAAAAAAACATTTAAATCAAACCCCTTCAATTCAAATGACAATCAATCGAACGATTGACGAAGAGTGTAAATTGAACATGGAAGAAACCGAAAGCAAACAAGATCAAGGGAGGTGTACAAGGCCTGTACGAAACAGACGATATACACGGTCAGTGCTCAGTAACTACAAAAGATTGACATGCATGATTCATAACTTTCAGTATTTATCAGATTAAAATAATATTCTTTGTGCGTCATTTCGCTAATACTCAACAAAGACAAAAAAAGTGCGTTCCAATTTCATAACTATTTTTTAAAGCTTTGTTTTCTTTTTTATTCAAATTTTTTTTTTTCAAGTACATTGAGTACTTACGATCTAAGATTATTTTTTTCGATCAAGTTTGTTTTCAACCAACAACAAAGTTGCTGATTGCTGATTGTGCTGATTTTTACATAAAATTTTAGTAATACATAAAATATTAGTAATAGACTTCTAGTTAGACGTAGAGGTATTTACCATAGCCAAATGATGTTTTTATCGAGAAATGACTCTCAAAACCCAATTTATTCAAAATTAATAACGTTTTATACATATTTATAGGAGAAGTTTAGTCGCCGGCCAGCGTCCGCAAAAGAGGCTTTTCACACCAGAAATAAAAAGGTATCTCAAGGACTGGCTGGTACGACGAAGAGAGAATCCGTACCCGAATAGAGAAGAAAAAAAGTATTTATCTCGCGAAACTGGCCTCACATATATCCAAGTAAGTTGTAAGTTTTCTATTAAATGAGAGGAGATCACAAATCATTATCATTGCTTTACATAGGTATCATGTTTGTAACTAACGGTGACCTATTTGGATCGCTGCCAAATATTACTATTTGGACTTAAATAGGCACTATTTTTGTCCGCACTCTGGTAACAAATGTTTAACGACTAACTTTGAAATAAAAATTTAATTGTATTTAACCGCCTTCAAAGCCACAAGGAGGTTTTCAGTATAACCGTTTCATTTGATTTAAACAACGGAGATCGTACATCGGAGAATTAACTTTTAATTTTTTTTTTTAAATAGACTGATCATATATTACGTAATTAACTTACAGTCAACTCATATAACGTTTCCTACTCTACAGATTTGTAACTGGTTCGCCAACTGGCGGAGAAAGCTGAAAAACGTCAACTTAGATAGAAATCAACAGACTTGGGGTCACCTAATACGCACATATAATGACCGAGCTCAAGGTAACGTGGAACAGTTCAGCATATGCTCTGACGATAGCATATGGAGCGAACCTGACCCTAACCAATCTGACGGAAATCTAGATAGTGGTGAACTGACTGGCAGTTCAGAAACAATCACTGAATCTAACCAAGACGATTCCGATTCGTCATCGATAAATAAAGAGAAACTCTTTAATTTCAACAACAATTGTTATACTGCTGATTCTGAACTCAGCAATTTAGAGCAAAAGAAAACAATTACAAGTCCAATGTTGCTAAGCAAATGGCTGGAAAGCGCTGCAAGATTCCAACCAAGCGAGTGTAACTACTCGTGGTGGGGAGATGGTAAGCGTCGAAAAACTGAAGCGAAAATACAAAGAATACCAGTAAATACATTAGCAAACCATGACAGAGATGAAGTAGAGGCAGCTATGGCTCTCACAACACTAGCTACTGCCTCTAGCAGAGTCATAACTCCTTGATAGGTACCATGTCAGTTCAACAAATCTGATGACTGCAAACTACCTATATTAATATTTCCATACCTAATATCAATTATGTATATTCGTTCATGCGTTGGTACACGAGTCATAAATATTTCCTTTTTTTTCGATGTACCTACTCTAGCTGGTTAACATGAATAAATCAATTTGCCCTATTGTGAGATTTGTAACTCATAATTTTGGCGCGAAAACGCGGCGCAGGTGTAAAATTTGTAACGTATTTAAAAAAAAAAGAATGTTTTCTTTTTAAACACTTCGAAATTTGAATAAGGATATAGAACCTATTAAAACTACCAGTACGTAGTCTCCATTACTATGCATACTCATTACATGTTATGACCACGATCAATATGTTGGGTAGAGCTTTGCTGTCTCTACTTAATCCGCAAGAGAATTTGCGTGAAGTTAATAGTATTTATTTAAACCTATTATTTATTACCTAATTACAGGTACTTTAATAATTAATCTTATTACTCGTAATATAATACACTGCCAATATTTTGTGTATTTTTTTATTATATTTTATTATGTATGTATACATGAGTGGATAAAATTTTATATTATGACGTAGATAATCCAATGTTTGTAACCAATGTTGCTCAAGTATTATTAAAAAATAAGATATTTCGTAAAGCATTGCTGCTTAACAGTCATTAATTTTGATCTCTATTGGACTAAGTAGTTTTAAGTTGTGACTCCAACCAAAGATTGTTTCGTGATTTTAATATTGATTTTGTTGCATTATTTTTGTTTTCTTTGTATACCTAATCTATAAAACATCTGCGATGTGTGATGATCATGTTATTGAATGAAACTGCGAAAACAGCGAGAAAATCAACTGATAATTTTCGGAGATTTACAAGTTTTCCATGGGTAGGAATGATATTGACACCTAGTTGTTAAATTTGGGATAAATTCGGCGAGCTATGCCATATTCGTGGCTGCTTACACCGTCGTCACTTGATTAATGGACGGCCCCTTTCTTCCCGTAAGGGGCCGCCCATTAATAACGTAAAGCTTGAAAGAGTTGTCTGTTTAAAAATCATCATCATAATTATTTTTTCCCTAATATAAGCATTTAATATTTTATACCAGTTGTCAGCATATATATATCACACGTAGCTTCCGAAAAGAATTCCGATGTCAATTGATGTGAGTCCAGAATCGATCCCACGACGTGCTCGACTAACGGACTAGCGAGACTGATGATTTATGAATTAAGTATGATTTAAAAATTGCAAGATACCTTGTGGGTACTAAAAATACATCTGATATTGAGTGGAGGGCGGGTTATAAATCTCACAATGTATCGTAGAGGGGGTCAAAACATGATAACAAAATCACATGATTAATGCAGGGCCCCTAAGGGTGTAGTAAATGACGTAACTTGTTGCAGTACACACATGAGTTCTGAAAAGTCATTGGTGGGAGCCCACATTCAAACCTCTGCACAAGATATCTGTGCTGAATTATATCATCATCTATACTTATATTATAAAGCGGAAGAGTTTGTTTGTTTGTTTGTTTGTTTGTTTGTTTGAACGCGCTAATCTCAGAAACCACCGGTCCGATTTCAAAAATTCTTTCACTGGTATATAGTCCATTTATCGAGGAAGGCTTTAGGCTATATTATATTTTCAAATAAATTAGGGATCCTTACTATAAGTTTAATAATGTAAGCCAAGGTGTAGGAAAAAGACCCGAAAAAAATTCTTAAATCGTGAACGCTGCAAAAACTATAGATTATAGAACAAAACAATGTACTACACTTTCACAGAACATATAATTGTCGACAGAAAAGTCCGCGACGCCATATGTCTAACTATTGTAGTTATCGCGCAATAAGTGTTTTTTGAATTTTGAAAAATAATTAATATGAGGTCGTTTTAAAAGTTCTTTATTTTGTACTTTGGTATTAACTCTACTCAAAATAAATTACTTCAATATAAAGATAGATTCAATACCTTTCTAGAACTTTTTGAATGATTCAATTCGGACATTTAATTCAAAAGATATCGCAAAATACAAAATGTAAGTATACGTTTCTCAGGCAAATATTCCGCGCACATAATAATATATATGATCGGGAGACCCGCCCGAGTCGGTCATGAGCGCCGCTCATAGCTGGCAGGTAATTTTTATTTTTGTTTTCTTAGCCTTTTTTTTTCTTTTTGTCCTAATATGTTTGTAGTATTTAATCGTCTTTTGGGGTATATGTATATTTATTTTGTAATAATTAATAGGTAATGTGAACCTGTAACATCTGTGACCCCGTGTCTATTTAGACACATTAGATTAGAATTTGATCTATTTAAGAGTATAATAAACGGGAAATAACACGACAAGTGTAGGTAAACAAATACTTTCTTTTATTATTGGCTTGATGTTTCGGCCTGGTTGCACTGGCCGAAGTCACAAGCAGACAGATAATTTGTTTACCTAAATGTGTCGCGTTATTTTCCGTTCATTATATTTATTTAATATGGAACGCGAGGATTAAAAGATTTAAAAATATTTTCATACTTAAGTAATCAAAGTCATGGGTCAGAGCTAGAGTTAGTTTACAGTTAGTTCTTCACGTAAATATTATAATATTATCTATAATTCTTTACAATATTGAAACTTCATATAAAAAGACGAAGCGCGAGATATCCCTACGCACCTCAATCTTGGCGTCTTTTGCTAAAATATAAAGACTTAGCGAGTTTGTTACACGTCTGCATACCACATAGTTGCCCATCTATATATATTTACATTTTTAATATCGTGATCTCTTTTAAAATTTAGTGAATTTATTTTGATAAGAGTAATACCAAGGTGCCAAATCGACATCATTTAAAATATTATAAAAAAACACTCACTGTGAGTTAGCCATACTGGTAAGAACATGTGGTGACCAGGTTTTTTTTTAAATCGACGACAATGACAAATTAAAAAAAAAAGGTTCAAGCATTAAAAAAAATTAAAGATTGACAAAAAACTTCTGACAAAGTCCCTGGTATTGCTATTGATTGAAGTTGATAATATTTTTTTTTATGGGATAGGAGGGCAAAGGAGCAAGCGTGTCACCTGAAGGTAAATAACCTGCGCCTCCCATGGACACCGGCATCACTTATAGTGTTACCGTTGCGTTGCCGACCTTTAAGGGAGAAGGATGGGGAAGGGAGGTGGACCTCCGGGTACCTCTGCCACCGAACGAAACGCGGCATGAGCCACTTTACGTCGATCTTCTGGGAGGTGGTGGTATTTCACCGGTTGAGCCCATTCATGCATTAATTCAACTGATTAATATTTTAACTGCCATTATTTTTATCATATCTAGGTTGTTAGACGCTAATATCAAAAGCTAAGCAGGTAAGGTGTGTAATAATCGTGCCGTATGACGCTTTGTACCCTTTACCTACCCCGCAAGGGATCTGGCGTGAAGTTATGTATGTATGTATCAGGAACTTGAATTGAAAAAAAAATGTATAAAATATGGCGGTACGAAGTTCGCGCGGTCTGCTAGTCACCAATAAAACTATTGACATTAAAATGTAACCAATCATATTATTTTTAACCTATTTAAAATACATAGTAGATACTTGAACAGTAGTAGCTGGATTGTGCTGCCGGTTCCTTCTAAACATCATCTATTAATTCAAATTTATCTGAATATATTCTATATATATTTTATACACATTTTCTAGTTCCCATAACACAAGCTATAGCTGCTTAGCTTGGATTTAAATAACGGTGTGGTGTGTATGTTTCATGTTAATACATCTTTAAATTTACCACGTTCTAGATTCTAGAGCAAGCACTATCGTGATCTAATTATTTACAGGCTATTAATAATTGGATCATCGTAATTTTGTTTTGCACTTTAATTATACTGTTTCATTATTCCACTATGCTTCACTCTCAGGTGGTTTGTTCTCTTCAAGACTTTTATTATCTGTATTATTTATTTCCACATGTTTATCTAAATATCCAACAAATGTTTGCTGGCTTTGATTCAGTTGCTGTACAAGTAGTGATCCTGCACTGTCAAGTACTGCACATAATTGACTCCTGGCTGCATCAAGACTAGGCATTTTACTGAATTCAACTAACTCATTTTTTGACATTAATCTATCTTGGATTATTCCTCCTGTAAAGAAGTAGAATACTTTAATAAAAATTGTAGTTTTCAATCCCATTAAGGGCCATTCAAGTAAGCACTATTTGGCCTTTGCTTTGCATAGTTTGGATGACAAGTGGGGTCCAGATGATGATTATGTAATCAGTAGTTATTTAATTTTCCAAAAAAGCCCTTGGACCAATCTTGTAAATGGTGTCTTGTGAAGACTATTTTGAAAAAAGTTTACGTAACTATGGGGATTGGGGTAAGAGCTTTGCTTATTTTTCCTGACAATCTGCTTACGTAATACTTGAATAGGCCCTTGAACTTACAATATAATAGGTAAAGACAAGCAAGATTTATCTCATTTAAAATGCAACACTTAGAAAACAGTATTGAAACAACAACAGTATTTTTTATGTAGAATAGTGATCATGCATTAAAATAAAGTTTCAAAGATTTATTATGGAATCAATATGTTGGCAACAGTGACCGAGTCTCTTTTTAGTTACTAATATTGGGAATTAATTACAAGAAATAACTAATACTAACCCATAACAACAAGTTGAGGTGCTTTTTTAATTATTTTAAGCAGCTTAGCAGCATTTTCTGGTTGACCGAATATCATTTCTTGATGTGATGTAAATAAGTGGTTAATGGTTTCATAACGGGTACCTTTAGTGGCCATACTGACAATTTTTTTACCATAGCGTCTGACATACATTTTGTTTTTAGCAAGAGCGGCAATTATTGGAGTTTTATCCTCCATAGCTATGGGATTAAGGTGCACAAATACTACCATCTTTGATGTATTAAGCCAATTGAGACATTCATTAGCTAAAATTCTTTCAAAAGGGTTATCAATGTTTTTATCAAAAAATTTCTTTCCCCTATCACATAAGGCGGCTTCAGGCATTTTATATTTAGGAGTACCATAAACTGGTTTTGCTAAATCAATTAATAATTGTCTCTCAAAGTGAGGTTTCCGTGGCTTCTGTATATTAATTTTTCCTCGAAACCGTTTTGCGAGGAAAAGCGGACTCTGTGTTGATAATAAGACTGAAATAAAACATAGTTAATAATTTTATGAAAGTACCAACAGCAATATTTTCCGATGAACCGTTAAACTACCTTTATTAAGTGCAGACATTTCCTCTATAAATTTCTAGAGCTTGGTCTGAAATAAACTTTAGATTTTAATAGAATAGAACTCTATTGTAATGGAAAATTCAGGATGTAATAAACTTAACCTAAAATTAAGATTTTTTTTACTTGTCTGACAGACAGTGCACTCACGCCACTCACTGGATTTGAGTATTATGCTTTGGCTACATGGCTACGTGGGCTATAGCGAATGTTCATGTTAGCGCGATAGATTGGCCGGGTTTATCGTGTAGTATTCGGGTGCAGACGATGTACTATCGGGGAGCTGTCGGTAAACTTGCACGAATTAAAGGGATTTATCGCGCTAATATTCGACTGCGGCAATTTAGTGTCGTCACTCCTCGAGACTTTGAAGCGAGACGGACGAGCTTATAATTTTTTTACATTATGGAACAGTAACGAAAAACGTGTTAGAATGTATTGAATTTTATGAAACTAGCAGTATTATATCGAATCCTAGTGACCCCGTCCATAAAAAGATACACTTTGTACACGATGCGTGGATTCAAATTAAATGCCAAAGCATAAGGATAATGAGTTGATTAAATATGTTTATTTTATTAATAAATATACTTTATTGGTCTCGGTGGTCCAGTGGTTGAGCACTCCGCTTCTGAATCAAGAACTCGCGGGTTCACATCACAATGACTTTTGAATTTATTTTCGAAAGTTATATG
This sequence comes from Euproctis similis, assembly GCA_905147225.2. Classification (NCBI taxonomy): domain Eukaryota; kingdom Metazoa; phylum Arthropoda; class Insecta; order Lepidoptera; family Erebidae; genus Euproctis; species Euproctis similis. The sequence goes on along the minus strand of LR990112.1, from coordinate 15,300,903 downwards.
TGATTAATAACGATGACTGAAAACATTGTAGCTGGTATGGCAATAGGTTCGCCACCTATTCCATTTGGGACTTAAACATAATGGCGCGATGCGGCTCTTAGCCGCTATATATTATGTATTTTTATATAAAAATTAATTAAATAAACAAGGTACGACATTCTCTTGGTTTTCTCCTATTAAAACAGGGAGGTTTACACGAGCTTTATAAAAAAAATTATAACGCAAATTTTTATATTTATCAATAAATATATACTTAATACAAATATATTTATAAAAACTCTTGTGTGGTTTTATGAAACCACCGTAAAAGTGAAACTTTTTTTCACATTATAGACATTTAACTAAAAATTTTCAAAATATTATTTTTTTCGAAAATCGAATGTAAGTCACTGTTCACGTATTTTAGTTACCATAAAATATTGGTTACATTTATAAACGTTAATAGACGTGAAAGGCGCTCTGACGAGCGCCTTTCACTTTATCCCTACTCCGCGGCCGACCCTCACGCGACATGCAACACGCAGACGAAAAAGTTTGAGACGATGTAATAAAAGTTTCACTTTATTAATGTCTATTTTGTTTGTATCCAATCAAAATTAATTTTGACTCCCTATTAGAAAATCTCAAATTTTAAAATTGTGCGTATCGCTACGCACAATTCTTATATATTCGTATGTATGTGTATGTATGTAGGAATGACTCCTCCATACGTTGCTAATTAAATAAGGCTTGGTGAGTCCATAGAAAAAATAGTTACAGAAAGGCTTATTTACTTTGGCAAGGGCTTTGTAATAATGGATGGTTTAAATATCGTGTGTAGCATTTTCTTCTACATTGTCAAAACTCCTTTGGAAGATAATGAATAAAGTGCTGCGACTTTGTGGATGATTATTTTAGGTTAGTTTAAGATAGTTATGCTAACAAAAGATTTTTTAAGTTTGGTAGGTTACTTTATGTTAAAAAGTTAGTTTACGTTAACCTAAAGGAATTTGCATCCATGGTCATGAAATAATAAAAATTTTTGCTAAATAAGTTGAATTTTGACAAGTTTGTTGTATTGTAGTGATTGTAGACTTGCAGTCAGGTTTAGGTTATGTACCTTGGTTAAGTTAGCTATATTATTATCATTGTAATAATTTTTATTTATCTCATAACCAACCATTGTATTGCCTATTTATTTTACTCAAACATATGGCATATTTTTAATTTATTACAGACAGCCATTATAATTTTAAACTTGTGAATTTGGAATAGACTCATGAAACAGGTTAGTTCATAAAGCACAATTATTTTACTGCAATTATAAATAAATGATTAAAACAACTTTTTAGGATTGTATCGCGTTTATTTCTATTTATTTATATTTATTTCCCGACGTTTCGAACTCTTTACAGAGATCATTTTCATGAGTGACGAACAAAAAGATGGTAGTTGTTCAAAAGCTATCTTCATTGATACAGAGAGCACCCACTTTTTGGAAATAAAAATCTAAAAGTTGATGTCAAAAATATGATTTTTACTTTGGTCGGCTTTGATTTTCTTACCAATTCTTCACAAGAAGCCCTGATGACGGAACTGGCTCTTAGATACGCTTTCACATTCAATAAATACATCAAAAAGAGGGGCTCTAAGCTCTGCGTATTTTAGATATACATAATTATTTTAGATATATGCAATCTTTAGTACTTTAGTTGTATGACGATTTTAAGTTCTTTGAGAAGTCCAATGAATATATTTTGAATTTGAATATTGCATGTTTGCAGATCATGCAAGTGCAAGAAGATACACCACCACCATCTGTAAATGGTGATGAAATTACCGGAATGGATCATGAAGGCATGTTTTATTTAGAGGAAGTGGAAGAAATTGACTTGGATGATTTAGAAAATATGGAAGATGTTGTAGATCAAGAGGAAGAGGATGCAGACATGGAACCACCTGAAGATCATGCTCAATTAGTTTTCAGTGAACACATGGCCCCAGTCTTTTGTTGTGATTTGCATCCTGATGGGAAGGTAGCAGTAACTGGGGGTGAAGATGACAAAGCATATGTATGGTCTGTTGAAACAGGACAGTTGATTATGGACTGTGCGGGCCACAAAGATTCAGTCATATATGTTGGCTTTAGTCATGATGGAGCATACTTAGCCACAGTAGATATGTCTGGATTGATTAAAGTATGGAAATGTGAAACAGAAGAAAATCTTCTACAGCCTTGGACAGTTGCATTTGAATATGAAGCTGATGACTTGTCTTGGGGTCTATGGCATTTTGGAACTAGAGTACTAATTGTTGGAGCTACTTCTGGTGATGTCTACATATTCAAAATACCTTCAGGAGAAACAAAAGTCTTACAAGGACATAATGTTAAAACTGAATGTGGGAAGGTGAGTTATTGCTACTATTTGAGGCTATTATATTTTTTATGTATGTATTTAATAATGTCCCTTGCAACTGCTCTTACCAAGCAACAAATAGTTTTCTAGTCTATATCAATAGTATGGTCATGAAGGTCACCATCATTAATGACTTAGAAGGGCTATTAGTGCTATTACCCTCGTGATTAGTTATGGTTTGTTGTTTAATATCAAGTCAATTTTCAAAGTTTAACTGAAAATATTGTATATTATTATAAAAATAGTAATAATTTCTGTAATGTTTCAGTTATTCCATGATGGTGTGAGATTGGCTACGGGCTATGAAGATGGGGCCGTCAAAATATGGGATTTGAAAACATCAGCTGTTCTTCATACAGTGCCTGCTTCAGTACATGATATCAGAGTAACTGCAATTGATATACATCAAGACGGCAATATTATGGCATCTATATCCACGGATGGTTAGTTTTTAAGCTTGTCTTATTTCAAAACATACTGAGATAATTTTCTTATTACCACCATTGATATTTTCAATAAAGATATTTTCATAAAATATCAATACATCTCTACTTTATATCGAGAAGCTATTTAAAACTAAAATTATAGTAAGAAATAAAACATAGTTCTGTCAGCTCTTGCCTAAATCTGTCATTCTGTCTGTCTACAATCTAATATGGTTTAAAATTAGTAAAGATCACTAGACGAAATAGACACAAAATAGAATTAATGTGAAACCAGAATGATAATGGTTGATGCCGTAGTGCCGGAGCAGGTGAACAAAATAGTAAATCTTGGCTGCACTTTTAGCTGAGAAAGAAGAGTGGCGTTAGGAAACAACATAAATGGAAAAGTTGGGCAGATTCCTGGGTGCTAGTAGAAAGAATGTTAGTAGAAAAACAATATATAAAGCAGTGAGAGTTGGGTATGCCAGAGTGTGCATGAATTTAGGATTAACATGGTCAAAATAGGGCACTGTGCAATATTTGCGGAGTGACTCTTGCTGACAAAACAGGCCACATTTGCCATGACTAAATAGAATAAGTACTTGACCATGATGATGTCAGGAGCCTTAAAAATCAACGAGTGTGTATGACGAGAGTTATAAAAGCAAATGAGGCATGTAAAAATGGCGCCTTATGGTGCTCTGTTTTCTCTAGCTGCCCTGTAAGAGGTTTGGCGTGCATTTATGTATGTATATAGAATTAATGTGGAAATGAAACTAAACAATTAAAATACTATATAAAGTAGGGAAATCGTGTAATAAAATTCAGACTAAATAATGTGTCATATTTTATTTTCAGGTAAAGTAGTTCTCACCACACCAGGCAATGGCAAAGTGGTTGGACAGCTAGAAATAGAAAATGATTTAGAAACAGTGGCCTTTGCACCCGATCCACTACAAGGCCTAATGGCTTTAGGTAAATGTTTCCTATTTATAGCAATAGACATACTAGTAGATCCAGCAAACTTTGTACCTCTTTATTATATATCTTTACAACAAACAAAATATATATAATATAGGTTAATGCCAAACTACATAGAAATTGCAAAAAAAATGAACACTATTAGGCTTAGTCATCACTTTTTCTCATTTAAACTTTTCGAGATTCAGCACTTTGAAGTAAGTGAGATTAAATTGTAAATGTTGTAAAAATTTATTTTTGATGCGCAACAAAGATTTCTGGGACAGCTAGTGTCTTTATAAATTGCAGCCTATGTGTTATTCTGTTGTATAAGCTTTGAACAAAATGCATTCACTAGTTTTTACGTGAAAGAGTAACAAACATACATTTTCATTCACAAACATTTATAATATGTATTAATTTTTAGATATACATAATAAATGAACAATAATTGCTTAGCCTTTTCTTTGGGCGTGGCGACCGTATCAAATAATCAAAGATTTTATGATTCTAACGGAAAATATGCGTGAATAAAATTTTAAAATAATTATTTACTTTAATTAGATAAGTTCAGATTGATAAGATTATTCAATAAAATTAAAGATTAAATTTTAACTAGCGGTCATATTGACTAATAATATCAATGACGTCACAGCTATGTAAACATTATTATGCATTTTATTTTCTAGTACTTTCTTACTGCTAGAGTGCTAGACGCATTTAATGGCAGTGACGTCATATCGGGCGCCATGACTGCGAGTTGCACCCGTGCGTTGTTAAAAAAATATTTGAAGAATGGTTTTAAACTTTAATAAATTTTAGTTTATTATCGAAATAAATCTGTTTTCGTAATAATTATTTAATATTTCAACATACCTATTATTTTGTAGTTTTCGTTATCTAATATAGTTTTGTATTATAATTATCAGGTACATTAACAGGCGCGGTCAGCGTTTGGGATGTAAGCAGACAAATGCTAAGGCATCAATGTGCCAAATCAGATGACGATATTGGAGGGGTAACAAAAATGTTTTGGATCAAGAACCAGTTAGTGACAGGATGTTTGGACGGTTCCATCAGAATATATGAGGGCAGGACTGGTGAACAAAGTCAAATGCTTACAGGACATGAATCGGAAGTCTTAGATTTATGTTACAATACAAAACAAAGTTTAATATTAACAACATCTGATGACGGCACTGCAAGGATATTTAAATATGATGAAAAGAAAGAATAATTAAATATTTTTAGTAGAATTAATATTTTGTTAATGCTTCGATATATTGTTATTGTCATAAATGATGAAAATCAAACAATATGGTATTATTTTCTATGGCGTCCAAAAAGACAATCAGTTTGTTTGTTTGAACGCGTTAATCTCAGGTGCTACTGGTTCAAATAGAAAAAAATGTTTTGGGGAAGGCCTTAGGACAGCTATGTACACACCACACAGTGGTAGAGCCCAGTTCGCTGCATAAATGGGCCGGCTCGACCGGTGAAATACCACGGCCAGAAGATCGATGTAAAGTGGCTCATGCCGAGTTTCGTTCGGTGAGAGAGGTACCCGGAGCCCCATCCCTTCCTATCCTACTCCCTTAAAGTTCGGCAACGCAACTGTAACACTATATGTGTTACAGTTATGGGTACAGGTTATGGGCTGCGCTGGTCACTTATCATCAGGTGACACTCCTGCTCGTTTGCCCCCCTATCCCATAAAAAAGCTATATTCAACCTGCGGCCTGTGGGCCGAACCTATCATATCAGTATCAGTGGTCCGCACGCAGTTAGAGTCAACTGTTAACTATTTTGGATTTTCTTTGTTAACGCATCGTTGAAATAGTGCATGCGCTGAGTAAAACAATAGGTAACTAGATAGCCGCAGTGCGTGCCAGTAAAATATTCAGTTTCCCACCCATCTTGAAATCTATGTTCATTTCAGTTAGTTAGTTTGTTTATACCACAGAAATAGATCAAGATAGAACGGCCGCGATGTCATATTTCCATACATTTCGAGCGTGTCACTTTTTTGAAAAACCACGCCCACAGCGTGACGTCATTTTCATTGTGAGCGGGGCGACTAGTTAGGAGACACATTAGATTATCGATGTTAATATCGGCAACGTGTGTTAATTTTATTATTTTTATATTTTACCAACTTCATTGATTTTCTGTATCGATAATCATAGAAAGTAAAACATGTTAAATACTTTAATCCGACATATTAAAACCTAAAACATATTTTTCCAACAATATATAAAATTTAATTATAAATATTTTACTATCCTTGAAACTATACATATTTATTAAATATTTGCCTTTTTGTAAGGGTTGGCCTCACAGTCCTGGTTAAATAACGAAGCCGAACGTCTACATATACCTCGGTTACTGCCCATTTGAGAAGAACGAGATGATTTTCCATCGGCGATTGGTCAAATTGGTGAAAACTTATACTGTCAAATAAACTGCTGCCAATGTAATTACGAAACACTTTGGAATTTGTGGTGTTAGAATAAAGTAGGGACAAAGCAAGATATGAGCTGATACTCAAATTATTATTGAATTAATTTATCGATAAGTCCTAAGACTCAACGATACATGGAGTGCCCATCTCTAACATTCGAAGACAAATCACAGCGATTAACAGACACAGCAATCAACTGGCAGGTGTATTTCGTTCGATTCGACGTACATTACGCGTATAATTTATACGCGCAATGTTTTGGTATACGAGCGTTGAATGCGGGCAGCAATGGATATTTATCATAACGAAAAAATATACAACTTGTGATCCTAATTATTGAACATAGTAAAAGTAAAACAATAATTTATAATCTCAAAAAAAATACTTTCTACTGATTTTCTGTACTTACTGATCATACGAAATATTTCCTTTTTTCATATTTGATTCACTACTTTTGTTTTTACAATTTGCCACAGCATAATAAGGCATATATGTGACGTTTTATCTATTTTTGGAGTTTACTCCTTTAGAATCGATTTACATATATAGGCCCGGGGTATGAAAATTATGGGGACCAAAATCGTACTAGTCACGTGACTGTCACACGAAATGCGTTATGCAGTCACAGAGCATATAAATAAGAGTCGGCACTCCATACAATGTCCTGAGCTCTTTATAGTCACAGAATCGCGCTAATCTCAGAAACCACCAGTCCGATTTTAAAAATTCTTTCAGTGGTATATAGTCCATTTATCGAGGAAGGCTTTAGGCTATATTATATTTTCAAATCAATTAGGGATCCTTACTATAAGTCCAATAATGTAACCCAAGGTGTAAGAAAATGACTCGAAAATAATTCTTACATCGTGAACGCTGCGAAAACTATTGATTCTAGAATAAAACAATGTACTACACTTTTACAGAACATAAATTTGTCTATAAAAAAGTCCGCGATGGCATATGTCTAACTATTGTAGTTATCTCACAATAAGTGTTTTTTGAGTTTTTTAAAATAATTAAATTGATGTCGTTATAAAAATGCTTTATTTTGTACCTTGAATTTAACTTTCCTGAAAATAAATTACTTCAATAAAAAGACAGATTCAACACCTTTCTAGAACTGTTTGAATAATTCAATTCGGACATTTAATTCCAAAGATATCGCAAAATACAAAATGTAAGAATTCATTTCATAGGGAAATAATTAGTTACACTGATGATGTATCCGACTCGGACAGCTCGGACCGCGACAGCTAGCAGGTAGATTTTTTTACGTTTGTTTGTTGCTAAAAGGTACCGGTGGTCCAGATGTCGAGAACCCCACTTCTGTATAAAGTAGTCGCGGGTTCGAGTTCTGGCTCACAGCAATGACTTTTTGAAATTGTTTGCTGAAGTTATGTGTATTTAGATATCGATGACTATAAACTTTGTGCCTGGTATGGCAGTAAGTTCGCCACCTATTCCATTTGGGATGAAAACATAGTGGCGAAACGAGGTTTAACAGCCGCTGCCTACACCTTCGAGTAGAAAAGGCGTGAAGTTATGTTTTGTTGTTGTTTCACTCTTTGTCATCATATCGCTCAATACTTTAATCAGAATTTAAAATTTAAAAAAGTCTCGGTGGCGCAGTCGGCGAGCGCACGGCCTCTGATCCAGAGGTCCGGGGTTCGATTCCAGACACTGGCTCACACCAATGACTTTTCGAAATTGTTTTCGGAAGTTATGTGTGATAAATATCGATGACTGACAAACTTTGTGCCCGGTATGGCAATAGGATCGCCACCTATTCCATTTGGGACGAAACATAACGGCGAGACGAGGCTTAACAGCCGCTGGCTACACCTTCGGGTAACAAAAGGCGTGAAGTTATGTTATGTTTAAAATTTGTAGTATTTAATAGTATTTTGTGGTATTTTTATTTATAAAAGTTACTAGCTTTTACCCGCGGCTTCGCTCGCATTAAATCCATTAAATAGATATCAAAGATCATTACTATAGAAGTTAACCAATATGATAACTCTGTTTTATTGCTTGGCTGGAATTATTAGGTTTTAAAATTACTACTTACAATGACGTTTAAAAAACTAACAACATTTTTTAAGGTAAAATATATTTCTCTGTAACAAAAATAAATAATTTTGGACTGTAACAATTTTATAAGAGTACTAGCTTTTACCCGCGGCTTCGCTCGCATTGAAGCCAATAAATAAGTATCAAAATCATTACCATAGAATTGAATCAATATAATAACTCTATTTTCTTACTTAGCTGGGATTATCAATTTTCAAAATTACAACATTAGGTATGACGTTTAAAAATCTCACAATATGCTTTATTAAAATGCAACAACAAACGGTAAAATATATTTCTCTGTAACAAAAATAAATATTTTTGGACTTTAACAATTTTATATAATATAAATGCAGAGTATTAATGTAGGATATTTTTGTAGACTATATTATAAGTTTCTCCTTAGGGTGCAAATATATGTTAATTAAAGAGAGAAAAAAGAAAGTATCCTTTATTACTTCTAATACCCCCAAGAATATATGTACAAAGATTCATGATGATCTGTTGAGTAGTTATCCCGTGAAAGCGTAACAAACAAACTTAGATTCGCATTTATAATATTAGTATGATATGAAGTATGATAAGTAATAAGTATAAGTAAAGTTAAGTATAAGTATAAGTATCAACCCTGAATACTGTAATACCGTCCCTCGCGAGGCATAACAGCCGCTGCCTACACCTTCGGATAGAAAAAGGTGTGAAGTTACGTTATGTTATCTAATTTACGAATACTGTAAAACTTCATTACTGAAGTAGCTAAATTTGACGATTTTTTGACAAACAATTGTTTTATCTTTCGTAATTTTTTTTAATTTTTTTAATTTTTTTTAATATAAAGTACCCTATGTTACTTCTAATACCTTCAAGAGTATATGTACAAAGTTTCATGATGATCGGTTCAGTAGTTTTTGCGTGAAAGCGTAACAAACAAACTTACATTCGCATTTATAATATTAGTATAAGTATATTAGTATAAAAGTATAAATATAAAATGTAGGATATTGTTGTAGACTATTTTATAAGTTTTTCCTTCGGGTTCAAAAATATGTAAATTACTTTAAAGAATATGTGTACAAAGTTTCATGATGATCGATTGAGTAGTTATCGCGTGAAAGCACGCAAACAAACTTACATTCACATTTATATATTACTAGCTGACCCGGCAAACGTTGTCTTGCCAAAAAATTAAATTTAAAAAATAGGGGTTGATCGTAGGGGGTTGAAAATTCTCAGACTTACCCGATATGAATACAAAATTTAATGAGTCGGTCAAGCCGTTTCGAAGGAGTGTGGGAAAATTGTGACACGAGAAGTTTATATATTAGAAGTAGGATAGGATAGGAATTAGGTTACATTTTTATTGTATAAGGGGCAAACGAGCAGGCTTATGATAGTTACAAACGCCGCCCATGGCCACCTCACCACATGCAGTGTTACAGTTGCGTTGCCGGCGCTTACAATGGGATATGGGTGGGGTCGGGAGTGGGTTTCGGTAGGGGAGGGGAAAAGGGATTGGGCCTCCGAACACCTCTCTCAGCGAGTGAAACGCGGCTAAGGCCACTTTTCAGCGATAATCTGAGAGGTCGTGGTATTCCACGGGTCGAGCCGGCCCATTCATGCAGCGAACACTGCGTGACTTTACCACTGACAAGGTGTGACTGATGTGACTGATTTATAATACATTCTAGATATATGTAATAAACTTTACATTTTTAAGATCGTGATATCTTTTAAAATGTAGTAAATTTATTTCGATAAGCGTAATCGCTAGACTGACATCATTTGACTTATAAAAAAAAACACTCACTGTGAGTTAGCTACCCTGGTTTGAACATATGGTGGCCCGTTTTTTTCGTTGAAGTCAACAATAGTGACCATATAAAAAAAAATTGTTTATGTTGTATTAAAAAAAACTAAAGGTTGAGCAAAAACTTGGGACAAGTTCATTGCTATATTCATTGTTCATAAGTGGCATTGCTAATAAAGCTTTCTTTGAAGTTGTAAATAATATCAATGTCTTGGTTGTCAGTACGCTAATACATACTAGCTAAGCGAGTGACACGTGTAATAATCGTGCCTTATGGCACTTTGTTCTCTCTGCCTACCCCGCAAGGGATCTGGCCTGAAGTTATGTATGTATCAAGAACTTGAATTTAAATAAATATTAGTGTTAGATAGTCCATTTATGATGAAAGCTTTGGGGTATTAATATGATTGCGGCAATAATCTTTTGAGTGGAAAATGTATAAAATATGGCGGTACGAAGTTCGCGCGGTCTGCTAGTATATAATAATAAGAGTCGGCACTCCATACAATGTCCTGAGCTCTTTATAGTCACAGAGCATATAAATAAGAGTCGGCACTCCATACAATGTCCTGAGCTCTTTATAGTCACAGAGCATATAAATAAGAGTCGGCACTCCATACAATGTCCTGAGCTCTTTATAGAAACACTCTTTATAGCGATACGCCATTCTCTATTACGAAGAAATGTGTTCATATTTGTAGACAGTAAATATTTATTTTTGTAAATAAATACCGTAAGAACATGTAGAAAAAAACACCCCCAGACGAGGGATCGAACCCGCCCCGACCTTGTGTTATCGGTAGTGCGGTTTACCGATGCACCACGAGGGCCGTATGTATAATCGTCTAATTACCGTCCTCTTTACCAATTTCGACACATTTTCTAGGATCGGGTTTGTTTGTTTGTTTGTTTTTTACATACATACATATACGTAAGTACGTATTGCAGGCGGGGAAAAAAATAATTATATTATTTATAAATTGTGTTTTTATAAATTGTGTTTTTTGAAAATTATATTTAAGTACGAATTACATACTAATAAAATAATGAAATATCAATAATATTTTTCGATCTTTGGTAATGAAACGAGGGGCGCCACAGTAGCATCGCCAACATCGTACTCCTAATAAAAAGTGTGTGAATCTCGGAATCGGCTCCAACGATTTTCATGAAATTTAGTATATAGGGGGTTTCGGGGGCTATAAATCGATCTAGCTAGGAATCATTTTTAGAAAATTTCATTTTATCGTGTTTTATCGATAATTAACTTAAACATCAACTTACTTTTTTATTGGAATTCCTGACATCTATTGGCGAATGTGAATTATTTTAAATTGTGAGCACTTAACTTGCTTTAACGACAACAACACTAAAGCTATTCCAGCAGATGGCGTTGTTAACTAATTCCAGCAGATGGCGTTGTTAACTAATTACTATTTGTTTCTAATATAATATGTTAGTACATAGTATATATTAGTATATATTTATTATTGGAGTTTACTCCTTAAGAATCGATTTACAATATATAATAATAAGAGTCGGCACTCCATACAATGTCCTGAGCTCTTTATAGTCACAGAGCATATAAATAAGAGTCGGCACTCCATACAATGTCCTGAGCTCTTTATAGTCACAGAGCATATAAATAAGAGTCGGCACTCCATACAATGTCCTGAGCTCTTTATAGAAACACTCTTTATAGCGATACGCCATTCTCTATTACGAAGAAATGTGTTCATATTTGTAGACAGTAAATATTTATTATTTTATTTTATAATCGTTCTTGAGGAGTAAACTCCAGTCGTGCGTCGGAGCGGACACACACTTTTACTTTTTTTAAGTCCTGAACGCATGGCAGGAACGCTCGTTGCGTAATGAGAGCGAGTTTCGAAAAGCATGCAATATAGTGCATGGTTTTGGCACGCTTGCCACGCCTATTCGCCGTTCTATCTTGATCTATTTCTGTGGTTTATACTTTATACTTATACTTATATTAGCTGCCCCTGCGAACATGCGAACTTGTGGGACAGTTTTTTTTACAGCGTAAATGCTGTTTAAATTAACACGAATTATACATACAAACCACCCTGTTGACATCCTCTATCTATTAAAAAAACCGCATCGAAATGCGTTGTGAAGTTTTAAAGATCTAAACATATGAGGGAATAGTGGAAAGCTACTTTACACATTGTTATGTAATTAAAATATGTAATTACAAAAACACATTTCAGTGGTAGTCTTGCAGATCGCAGCATAAATGGGCCGGCTCTACCGGTGTAATACCATGACCTCTCAAATGCAAACCTTCGTTTTCAAATGCAAAATAAGTTACAACCGGCATACAGATACATTACTTGTATTTACTTGATATTTATCCCACACAGCTCCTGGAAAATAACCCGGCCTAAGGCGGAAAACAACGTAACGTAATTTTTTTCACACCTTTTACTACTACTATATATTTGGTTCGGCCCGCGACATCAGACTAAAATGTGTTTTTGGCCCGTGAGGCCATTCAAGTATTACGTAAGTAGATTTATTACAATTATCCCCCATCCCCTATGTCATCAATAATATGCAAAGTACAGACCTCCCCCCGCCCCCCTATAAAGCTACGTAATATTTGAACTGACCCCGTGTAAAAAAGGTACCGCATAGGCATTACATATCACGACCCTGCTCCGAAGAAGGGGGGCGGGGGACCTGGTCCTGGTGGCCGTGCGGTTTTTTTCACATCGAACTACCATCTTTTGGGAGCGCCACTATAAACCCTCTCAACCCCTGGCATTATATATCATCGGCCTATGATCTGAATAGAGCGCTTTTCCTTTTGGTAGTTAAAATGTATAGGTACCCAATGCTATAAGCGGTACGTAATTCACGCGGTCAGCTAGCGAACATTGTAAAAAGGAAAGATCTCATGAGTAATTATAGATTATCACCCCAATTACTTTTCGATAACATTCAATTACAATTTTTGGAGTTTACTCCTTAAGAATCGATTTACATATATAGGCCCGGGGTATGAAAATTATGGGGACCAAAATCGTACTAGTCACGTGACTGTCACACGAAATGCGTTATGCAGTCACAGAGCATATAAATAAGAGTCGGCACTCCATACAATGTCCTGAGCTCTTTATAGTCACAGAGCATATAAATAAGAGTCGGCACTCCATACAATGTCCTGAGCTCTTTATAGTCACAGAGCATATAAATAAGAGTCGGCACTCCATACAATGTCCTGAGCTCTTTATAGAAACACTCTTTATAGCGATACGCCATTCTCTATTACGAAGAAATGTGTTCATATTTGTAGACAGTAAATATTTATTTTTGTAAATAAATACCGTAAAAACATGTAGAAAAAAACACCCCCAGACGAGGGATCGAACCCGCCCCGACCTTGTGTTATCGGTAGTGCGGTTTACCGATGCACCACGAGGGCCGTATGTATAATCGTCTAATTACCGTCCTCTTTACCAATTTCGACACATTTTCTAGGATCGGGTTTGTTTGTTTGTTTGTTTTTTACATACATACATATACGTAAGTACGTATTGCAGGCGGAGAAAAAAAAAAAAAATATTATTTATAAATTGTGTTTTTATAAATTGTGTTTTTTGAAAATTATATTTAAGTACGAATTACATACTAATAAAATAATGAAATATCAATAATATTTTTCGATCTTTGGTAATGAAACGAGGGGCGCCACAGTAGCATCGCCAACATCGTACTCCTAATAAAAAGTGTGTGAATCTCGGAATCGGCTCCAACGATTTTCATGAAATTTAGTATATAGGGGGTTTCGGGGACTATAAATCGATCTAGCTAGGAATCATTTTTAGAAAATTTCATTTTATCGTGTTTTATCGATAATTAACTTAAACATCAACTTACTTTTTTATTGGAATTCCTGACATCTATTGGCGAATGTGAATTATTTTAAATTGTGAGCACTTAACTTGCTTTAACGACAACAACACTAAAGCTATTCCAGCAGATGGCGTTGTTAACTAATTCTAAACTAATTACTATTTCTTTATTACTAAATTTCTTATTATATTACTATTTCTTTATTACTAAACTAATTACTATTTCTTTATTTCTTCTAAACTAATTACTATTTGTTTCTAATATAATATGTTAGTACATAGTATATATTAGTATATATTTATTATTGGAGTTTACTCCTTAAGAATCGATTTACAATATATAATAATAAGAGTCGGCACTCCATACAATGTCCTGAGCTCTTTATAGTCACAGAGCATATAAATAAGAGTCGGCACTCCATACAATGTCCTGAGCTCTTTATAGTCACAGAGCATATAAATAAGAGTCGGCACTCCATACAATGTCCTGAGCTCTTTATAGAAACACTCTTTATAGCGATACGCCATTCTCTATTACGAAGAAATGTGTTCATATTTGTAGACAGTAAATATTTATTATTTTATTTTATAATCGTTCTTGAGGAGTAAACTCCAGTCGTGCGTCGGAGCGGACACACACTTTTACTTTTTTGATGCATGGTAATAGGTAAGCGTAACAGTCGCTGCTTACACCTAGGGGTCGTCCATTAATCACGAGAGGTTAGAAAGAGGGGGGGGGGGGGGGGGGTCTAACAAAAATCACGAAATATCACGAGGGGGACGGGGGTGTAGTAAGATATCACGTGTATTTATTTTTTCCACCTTATTATTCGAATAAAATAGATGGCCCCTCGAGTACTCGAACAGCGAGATTGATGATAAATTAAAAATAATTCTCTAAAAGCTTTAAATGGTGACGAAAAAAAATTAAAAATAAATATGTAATAAAATGAAAAAACATCACGTGATTAATGGACGGCCCCCTACAGGTAGAAAAAATAGGAATACACTGAACACATTTATCAGACAAAAGTAAAGATCACAGAAGAGATATTGTTGCATATTGAAAAATCACAACCATTTTTCTAAAGCGAACCCTCATCATGGTAGGATCTATGTTATTTCATTACATGAATTGATAGGAAATATAAATCTTGACTTTTGCCGTGCAAATTGATATCTCGTATCGCCCGTACGAAACTGTCAATGACCTCTTTGTAGTGAACATGCTACAAAATGAATTGCTCATAATGCATATATCCTGTTCGTATACTTCGTATGATGAAGAACCCGGCAATTCTTCACATACGTAGATTAGACAGTAAATGAGCTCTCTAACTATAATCTCGGTGGCCTAGCGGTTCAAAAATCCACTTGCCAATCAATAGGTCTCTAGTTCAACTGCACTTTGTGTGACAAGTTTATGAAGATTGAAAAGAAAACAACAACAGTATGTAACAAAAAAGAAAGTTATTTTCTTTTATTTGTTTAGTGTTAGAAATACGACTGATTTTATAAAATTAATCAAATTGCATGGGTACTTGTACGTAGCTTACTTCAGTGTGCGTATGAATAGCGTTATATACATATAGCAAAAAAAAAGGTTGATACGAACTTGACAATGAATTTTTGCTAAATGTTGCTAACAAAGAATGCGCTCAACAATGTTAGAATTAAAGTTTATTTCACATTGTCAAAGTGCTTTTACTCGTGATGTTTTGAATATGAGTCATCGATGCGGACGCAGGCGGCTGTTACATGGAGTGGTTTAGTGTTTGTTCGTTCCAACTAGCCGCTCGGCGACGGCGACGAGCAACGTTTTAGTAGTTATTGAAAGCGTCTGTAATGTTGAACGTAATATGTCTCTGCATATGAATAAGATCGTGATTAAAAATTGTATTATGGTTTAAAGTAATCTCAGCCGCATATGAAACAGAATTTTCTTTTCACATAAATATATCGTAAAATTTATCGCGAGTGATGTTTAATTTTTAGTATTAGTTCATCTGTATTTTGGAATATTTTAACCTAGTTAGTTAGTAGCAATCACACGTGGGAAATTAGATTGCGGTAAAATTCGTACGCACGGTTTGTGTTATCAGGCACTTTTTAATAAACGTTCAAATATAATATAGTTAATGGGTGTTTCATGGTGTTTAGTGCTGCACGTGGAGATTCCCGCTTCATTTCGGTATACGGCATGATGCAATATTTGTGCGGCAGTGTCTCAGAATTTATGCTTGACTGTGCATCAATTTTCAGCAGTATGTGTGAAAGTGCTTATCAGCTGTGATATTTTTGTGAACTACGTTTATATTTATATAAAAGAAATTACTTAAAAATGGCAAAAGTAAGTGATATAGATGTGCTACCGCCTAAGAACATGGAGATAGGACCAGAAAATGGTGATAGTGGTGGCAAGGGATCAAACGAAAGTGTTCGTTTGAAAAAGGAATTGGGTTTGATGAACGGCGTTGCTATTATTGTGGGAGTCATCATAGGTTCCGGCATTTTCGTGTCGCCCAGTTTGGCCCTCAAACATTCAGGATCCAAGGGTATGTCCCTTATTGTCTGGGCCCTGTCTGGTTTCCTGTCGATGATAGGAGCTCTATGTTACGCTGAGTTAGGTAAGAATATTTGAAATTATATTTGTAGTTTTAGCAGATTAAATATATTTCTTCAATGCTTAAATTTTATAACGATAGTAGCTTGTGTATAAATTAGAACTTTAACACGGCACATTATCATTTCCTGTGTTTGTTATTTTATTTAATTAATCAGCTATAGGTACTTAATATGTAACACGAAATACGAATTATAGCGACATTCATAGCTACACGCTATGAATGTCGCCAACAATCTCTTCCGCAGCAGTTGCAAGAAGCGACTTAATAATTTCACCTAATAGTCTAATAGGTTCAATAATTTTACGAGTGGTCAAACTATGCACCTCGACCGATAAAATAGCACGTCCTTTCAGAAAGTGGCTTAATTAAGCCGGTTTTCGTCGGGTGCGACATATATTCGGGGACTCTTTTCCCTCCCTATCAAACTTAAAAGATTCCAACGCTGCTCTAATACTCTCAATGTTGCAGAAATCCATGGTTGGCGTTAGTCGCTTACCATCAGGTGCCCCTCATGCTTGTCATCCTCGCTCATCATCCTATCGTTTTGATGATAGGCATTATACTTTGTACAATAATGTGGTGCACTCAAAACAGACCCAGCGCCATTGAACCAAAACTATGTACCTACCCAAACAATTCGTTTATAATATACCTACTAGCCGAATTGTTCTCCCCAACAGGTTTTATTAAAATTAATATATGTCAGCTACTTAACTAAATAAAAATGAATTATAATGAATACCTAAAAAATATGGATGTATTGTGTGAAAGATGACATGATTATTAGGAAGGGAGAAAAATCTGTTGTACTGACCCCAAATAATGGGAACAGGGCGGGAAGATGAATTAAAGGTATCTAACTAGCTCTGAAAAATACCTCATAACTACTATCTCTATCTAATTTTAAGGCGTTATTGTCAACTAATGAGGAAAATAGAAAAGATAATATCTAAATACATCATTGTTCTTATTATAACATCCATAATTTCACGCCTTTTTTCTACCCGTCTCGCCGTTATATTTACGTCCCAAATGGAATAGGTAGCGAACCTATTGCCATACCGGGCACAAAGTTTTTAGTCATTGATAACTTACGAAATTAATTTCGAAAAGTCATTGGTGTGTGCACTGCCAATGTGAGGATTCGAACCCGCGACCTCTGAATATAGTAACGGGGTGCCCGACCACTGGGCCACCGAGACTAATTGACTAATTCTTATCATAAGCAATATATTACAGTTCATTAATTTGAAATAGGTATATATTGCAAATACTAATTTAGATAACACTAATACACATTTATAATCCACATTTAAATAGATTAAATACATACCTTAAAAGTCTTGGCGCTCCATAGGTCGAGCAGCCCTCTTCTGAATCAAGAAGTCATGGATCGAATTCGGGTCATACCAATGACTTCACGGAATTGTTTTCGGAAATTATTTGCGAGAAATATCGATGACTGACAACATTGTGCCCGTTATAATATAACGGGCACAATGTTATATATATATTATACATACAATATATTATATATATGGCGATTTGTGTATGGCGTAGAAAAAAGACCTTATTTAATCTAGAATTTTCAAATTGTTTTAAATTAAAGTCACGATAAAATTACCTGCACTCTCCAGAGAGTGAGGTCGCAGCCGGCTGCCTTTTTTTATGCAGATGACGCCGTGCTTTTAGCCGGATCGCTGTCTGACCTGCAAACACTAGTCACTGCTGAAAGATGTTTGCTCGATGAAAGGCTTACAATAGAACGTGACAAAAACGAAAGTTATGGTGTTTGAAAGGGAGGAATTCAGAACGGAGGCAAGGATAATGGTCGATGATGTACTGCTGAAACAGGTGAATGAAATATGTAGTATATCTTGGATGCGCTTTTAGAAGGGATGGAACGTACACCGCGGATGTAGAAAGAAAAGTGGCGTTAGGAAATAGCATAAATGGAGCGTTGGGCAGAAGCTGGGCGCATAAAACATTAGCAGAAAAGCCCACCTAGCAATCCACAATGCTAACTTATGGAAGCGAGAGTTGGGGTATGGCAGACTTGTATGAAGGTAGGATAAACGGTAGAAATGAGGTCACTGCGGAGTGAATCTCACTGACCCCGCCGAAAACAAGGCTGTAAGAGAGGAAGTTGAATTGAAAGCGAGTGTCGGTGTAAAAGCAAGAAAGGTAGAAAGAATGGATGATGATGACAGACAGATATTCAATGCAACAGCGGATGGATGTAGTAGTCGAGGACGGCCAACACACAGTACATGACCAAATAGAACGAGTTCTGGAGGAGGGCGACGCGCGTTCACGAAAAGAGTTATGAAAGTCAACGAAGCGTATGAGGCGTGTAAGAATCGTGCCTTATAGCGCTCTGTTCCCTCTGCCTATCCCGCAAGGGATTTGGCGTAAAGTTATGTATGTATGTTTGCATAAAATTACCAAACAAATTTGTATGTCTAGCTTTTCATTTAGAATATAGAATACACCTTTTTTTTTCACCAATGAAATATCATCAGTACTGAAAATCATAATATTTAGGTACAATAAGTAAGATTTTTTCCCCGCCAAATTTAGGATGGGGTGTGTACTTTAAGGTAGCTACTTGGAATGGCCACTTATATGACATAGATTTTTTTAATCTACAGACGGATAAAAGTTAGCTAACATGTACTATTTTCCTTTAACGTTAGTTGACTGCATCATTTTTCTTCATTCGCCCAGTAAATGCGTATGAACTTAAGATAACTTGGCGCCTTTTTCTACTTGAAGGCAGCGGCTGTTACGCCTCGACTCGCCGTTATGTTTACGTGCCTAATGGAAATATAGGTGGCGAACCTATTGCATACCGGGCACAAAGTTGTCATTCATCAATTTTTAGCGCACAAAACTTCCGAAAATAATTTCTAAAAGTCACCGAGACATTATTGCTTGTCCACTTCGTAGTATTGATTTTTATCGTATCAATAGAATGATACAATTATAGTAAGATTGATTGATTGATAATAGGATTGATTTATAGTAAGAATCGATTGGATCTTGTTCGATTTTTGTTTCACTTTTCTGTAAAAAAAGCTAAAGAGGATCGAGTATCATGCTCGAAAAGCAAAAAGTACCTTGAAGTCTCGCTTAAATTTCGATATTTATAAATATGTACTTATAATATCTGAGAGAAAATATGGAACTTATTTTCTGAGAATTACAGTCAATAGATAAATAATAAACCCAGTGCTTGTTTTAAGGCACGTACGTGACGAAATATATGGTGTCTTAAAATCTGACAATGTCTGTCTTTTGTCTAGGCGGACCATATCGTATTTAAATACATATCGTATTTAATACATAATCGTATATATCTGCCAGAATAAATCTTTGATTTTTCTACAACTTAAAAACAGTAATTTTCTTAACGGGTCTAGTTCATGCTGTTTATCAAAGTTCTCCCTAACACATCAGTATTTATAATTCAGATAATATGTCAACTGGCTTTCCGAATCGGAAACGGTGAAAGTTTTCACTTTGAACAACGAAGATACAAGTTTAGTAAGCGAGTTGCCATGCTTAAATAAATCAGGTAGATTGCATACCACAGACTAGATAAACGAAAGTTTAAATTATTATTAAACGAGTTGAGCCGGCGAACTTTTTTCTGCAGAAAAAGTAATATAATTAAATTTTGAATTTATCACCTTCTTTAATACATCATACATGAAATATAGATAATAATCGCCCCGGTGATACCCTCTATCTATTTAAAAAAAAAACGCATCAAAATCCGTTGCTTATGTGCAAAGATATAAGCGTATAAGGACAGACAATGGAAAGGAACTTTATTTTATACTATGTAATGATATCTAATATTTTCTATTTACAATACGATCTAGACTGATTTGAGGTCTATTATAACATTTACAATGTCAACCAAAACGTAACTGTTTTTATTTGAAGATGTCTTAATGAGAAGTGTTAAAGGTGTGTGTCCATAATACAAATATGTCAAGGCTTAGTACACGTAAATAATCAAACGTCTCGTTTAGAATATTTCATAATACTTACATATGATTTTTTTCATTTCATTTTATCATTTTTTTTCATGGCTGGCTTTTTTTTAGGCTCTCCTATTCCATAAAAAAATGGGCAAGCATGTTACCTGATGGTAAGCAACCTGCGCCGCCTATGGAGAACCGCAACACATATAGTGTTAACGTTGCGTTACCGACCTTTATGGGAGTAGGATAGGAAAGGATGGGGAAGGGATTAGCCACTTTTCGTCAATCTTTTGAAAGGTCGTGATATTTCACCTGTCGAGCCGGCCCATTCATGCATCGAACTGCTTGGCTTTACCACTGATAAATAAATAAATAAATGTAAGATGATAGACGCGAGTTAATTTTAGTACTAGGTAGAGCAGTGGAAAACAAATCAAACCATAGTCTGATGAACAACTAAAAAAAAAGCACCAGTAAGATGTCTAGATATTAATCAATAAAAATTAGTATTACCTACTTGTGGAGTAATTATTAAGTATTTAGAGACATTTTATTTTGTATTACTTTCAGGTACAATGATACCTAAGTCAGGTGGTGACTATGCTTATATAGAAGAGGCGTTTGGACCTCTACCAGCCTTTCTGTATCTTTGGGTGGCGCTGTTCATACTGGTGCCAACCGGGAATGCAATCACAGCGTTAACATTTGCTGAAAATATACTCAAGCCTCTATGGCCTGTGTGCACTCCTCCAGGCAGTGCTGTGAGTTTGATAGCAGCTGTTATCACGTGTAAGTATTTATTTCAGTTTTTTAATATTCTCTCTCTTATTTTTTTCGTAAGCGATCTGACTGATAAGTAAATGATGTGCTGATACGATGCATAAACTTGACCGACAAATACAACAATTGTATATATCCATATATAGCGAAGCTTTCGATTCTTCTCAATATTGATCCATATCAATATTGAGAAGAATCGAAAGCTCCGCTATTACTCTATATCTATATATAAGAGATTTCCACCTATATATTGACTCATCACGATATCTCTGGAACCATAAGGCGTAGCGACTTGAAATTTGGTAGGATTATTCCTTTCGCCGAGTAGAGGTCAGCTAAGAACGGATTTTACGAAATTCCACCCACAAGGGGGGTTGCGGGGGTGTTAACAATGGAAAATTCCCATTTTTAACCTATAGCTGCTATCGACTTCAAATTTGTCGAAGATATTGCAGTATTAACATAGCGGGGCAGCAGTTATTACTTTTGATGCGAAACAGAGTTCGCCGGGTCAGCTAGTATCTATAGATATATATCTATGCCCATTAAGTGAGATGTCCATTGTCAAGAATAAGTTTTAATGGTATGTCTTTCTCTATAGGATAAGATAAAAATTGTAATACAGAACGTATTTGGGATTTATTTTTCGTATTTCTTTTTATCTTTTGAAACATAAAAGAATTAATGATTTTTACTGTTGATTTCCTAGATCCACTTGCTTACTATACTATAGACAACTAGGTAAAAAACAATTAACTTCGATACTAAACTTTACTTTGATTTAACTAAGAGACTATCGCCTTTTCCGCAATGGGAAGTGTTACCCATAGATGGCCTAGTTTTCTTATCTTTTTCATGTTTGGTCTACATAGATAACACATACACACACATAAACCACAACAAAATTTTAACGTACTTAATAATAGATTGAACGGGAGGTTTGCCAGTTTTACTGACATTTACAATTGAATGGCACGTGGCAACGCTTTGGAAATAGCCACTACACCACTTTCTATGGCAATTATGAAATTTCAGCTGATGCTGAGCACCTGACGTATCATAGGGCTCGATGACCTAGTGGTTTAGAACTGGGATGTCTAATTCAAGGATTCCGATTTCGAATCTTGAGTTATATCAATGACTTTCCCAAAGTTTTGTGTGATGGATATCGATGACTGATAAAATCGTTCCCGAAATGAGGTTATAGGTTTACTGCCTACCCCTTCTGTAATAATCGCGTGCTATGACAGATACTGTACTGCTAGTTTAAGTATACACGCGATAATACAAGGCCTTTCTCAACAAATAAAAACAAAGATATCAATAAATAAATTGATTAGTAATGTCTGCAATTCGGATTCAACATATTCAGCAAAATTCAGTAAAGAAATATCATCAAAAAATAATAACGAATCAGCAATGTTGTTGATATTGACCTATGTCATATTATGTATATATATGATTCAGCAATAATTAGCGGGTTGTACAAATTACATATTTCCGTTTAATTAATAGCTTTGGAGGAGCAAACATTACAAATATATTATGTAACTTGCGAAATAATTTTGACTTTGTGACCGATGATATACCTCTCAGAATATTGGCGTAAAGGGGCTCATGCCGTGTTTCGTTTGGTGAGTTATCCGGAGGCCTATCCCCTTTTGCTCGCCATCCCACTTCTAACTCCGTTCCTATCATATTTTAAAGACCGGCAACGCAACTGTAACACTATATGTGTAGCAAATGTCCATGAGCGGCGTCAATTCATAAGGTGACACGCCTGATCGTATGCTCCCCTATCCCATAAAAAAATGTTAAACTTAACCGACTATCTTAACATAACATAACTTCACGCCTTTTGTTACCCGAAGGTGTAGGCAGCGGCTGTTAAGCCTCGTCTCGCCGTTATGTTTACGTCCCAAATGGAATAGGTGGCGAACCTATTGCCATACCGGGCACAAAGTATGTCGTCAGTCACCGATATTTATCACACATAACTTCCGAAAACAATTTCGAAAAGTCATTGGTGTGAGCCAGTGTCTGGAATCGAACCCCGGACCTCTGGATCAGAGGCCGTGCGCTCGCCCACTGCGCCACCGAGACTATCTTACTGCGTGTAATTAGTGCCGGCGTATTATTAACTGTATCACTAAGACATTCGGTGGTCCGCTACTAATGGTCATCACCCAAAAACCTTCTTCGATAAATAGACTAGAGCAATACAAAAACCGACGGATCCAACTCGGCTGGGCAGCGTTTGGGAAGCTTAGGCATATCTTCTCGTCCAAAATTCCTCAGTGCCTTAAATCCAAGGTCTATGACCAGTGTGTGTTACCAGCGATGACATATGGTTCTGAGACATGGTCTCTTAATGCTGGCCGTATTAAGAAGCTCAAAGTCGCTCAGCGTGCTATGGAGAGGGCTATGCTCGGTATATCTCTACGGGATAAGATCCGAAATACGGAGATCCGTAGACGTACGAGAATAACTGACATAGCCCATAAAGTTAGCACGCTGAAGTGGAGGTGGGCAGGCCACATCACTCGAAGAACTGACGACCGCTGGGGAAAAAAAGTTCTTGAGTGGCGACCACGGGTTGGTATGCGTAGCGTAGGCCGTCCCCCCACTAGATGGACAGACGACCTCATAAAAACAGCCGGGAGTCGCTGGATGCAGCTGGCACAGGATAGGGAGTTATGGCGCGCTAAGGGGGAGGCCTACGTTCAGCAGTGGACTAATCTGGGCTCATGATGATGATGATGAATACAAAAAGATTTTTCAATTTGAACCTGTGGTTCGTGCGATAAACGCGCTCAAACAAACAAAATTTGTAATGACTGTATTTCATTAAGCCAGATTTTTATCAACCTTTATTACATAGTTTAAAACAGCATCATCATTATCATTACATAGTGTAAAACGAAGTCACTTTCCGCTGTCTGTCCCCTTATATGCTTATATCTTTAAAACTACGCAACAGATTTTGATCAGTTGGTTTTATCTTTAATTCATGTATGTAGTAAAGAAAAAATCTAAATTTTCATAATTTAGATGCACCTTAATTGTATAAACCGCCGGGTCAGCTAGTTTTTAGCAGAATAAACACAATTATTTAATGCGTTTTCGTGTTAAAAAAGTTGCATTTCAATGTTGAGATTGGAATTTATATCTTTAATAAACAACAAATCAAATTTCTAGATTGCAATCGCAGTATCACATACTCGTTCTGTTCCGAGAAACGCATCATACCCAACCATGAGAAATAAAATAAGTTCTGTCTAAATTCTCAAAACAGTTTCCAATTTGTTTCTCTGAAATATTTGACGACCGATAAAATCGTATTGAAATTTGAAGAAGTGGCGTGCCATTATTTGTAATAAGCATTAATAAATAAAGCATTTCAAAAGTTCGTTATTTGACTTTTTTAAGTTTAGAATGCGCTGTTAAAAAACCAGTGTTGTTCTGAGTTTTTTAACCGTTTCCCAAACATCAAAGGCATAGGTACCATAAGTACTTACTTGGAATCAGGAAATTCTTGTTAGCACACAAAAGCCTTTCATGAGCAAGTTATTCCCATTACAAAAGAGTGGACCAATTTATCTCGAATTCGTCCAACCAACATTCACAGGGGTCTGGACTTGCCAAACGGTATTTGAATATCGAACGATAAAATTCAACGGTTTTCGTTTATATAAAAACAAAACTTGGCTCATGCCCCCTCAATTATACTACTGCGCTTTTAATAGATTAGTATTTAAATTTATCTATTAATACTAACTCTTCATTCTGAGCATTACAAGATAGTAAAATTATAAGAAAATAAGTAGGTACATATATTTTTACATTTTTTATCGATTTCATTTTATAACTTCACGCTCTTAACACTCAATGTTGTAGACTGCGACAATTATGATTCGACACGCTTTTCTAACGACCAAGGCTCAGTGTAATAACTGGTACAACATAAAAAAAGCATGCAATAAACACAATTTTGTTGCATATCTATATAAAATCACATAGTATCAGAAGAGTCCCGACAATCCGCTCTGCTTCCGATCCAAAATGGAGAGGCTTTAAAAAATCATTTCACGAGAACTTTTTTTGTTGTAAATGTTATTAGAGCCCTATTTTTTTAATAAATAAACTAACTACGAGTTGTCTATGAATGGTCATTTGGACGTAGTAAGAAGTCTTGCATTATTGGTAGTGATTTATTAAACATGGAGGCCTCATGTCTGTCACTCAAATAGTTTGAAATGTGACCACGTCTTTATACCCGGTAGGTGTGCTACGATCGTGGCCGCTTGTACTGATTGCTCCTGACAAGATAATGAGGTCTTCCTCCCGCATCGTACTGGCACACACACACACTTGAACTGGCATTATCGCACTCTATATTGTAAGGGCATTTAATAACCAGACGCGATTTTTATTCGCAAGGTTGCGACTGTACAGCATAAACAAACAAAATAATTGTAGCTCTAACAAAAGATGAAGTATATCGATCAAAACCAGAAGGGAGTCGCCAGGCAATCGATATTTTCAATTAAATCAGCCGTTTCAAAATTAAAAATTTAAGACTTTTCTGAATCCTATTCGGAAGTTACGTATAACATAACTATTATGTTAGTTATTGTTATAACAGTCGTAGAGCTAAGCAGTTCGCTGCATGAAATATCACGGCCTCTCAAAATGTTGACGTAAAGTGCAATGCTACGTTTCGTTCGGTGAAAGAGGTATGCGGAACCCATCCCCCTTCATCTTTTGTTATCCAGTAGGATGAGTACCATTAAAGGACGGCAACGCAACTGTAACACTATCTGTTGTAGATGTCCATGGGCGGTTCTTGCCATCAGGTGAACCGCTTGTTCGTTTGTCCTTCTATTCCGTAAAAAATGTCTAAATAATTTATCGATGACTGCCAATAATATGCAACAATGACCAACAATGCCCAACGTAAGGCAATATACTACGCCATTTATTGCAAGATATATGTAATGGTACCTCTATACGACTAGTAATTGGAGCTGCCTACACCTCCGGACAGGCCCCTCTTTTCTTCTAGAAGCTCTGGACATTGTGTGGAGGGTTGTTGAGAGGTCCTTTAAATTCGCCTGTAAACAAAAATCTTTGCTGCAGTACTTCCTATAGTATTTTGCAACTATGTATCAACTCTATTCTCTCCAGTAAATCAAGCTTTCAGATTAAATACATCTTAGATTAAAACAACTTTTAGGATTATATCGCGTTAATTATTACTTATTTATATTTATTTCCCGACGTTTCGAACTCTTTACAGAGATCATTTTCACGAGTGATGAACAAAAAGATGGTAGTTGTTCAAAAGCTATTTTCATTGATAGGTACAGAGAGCACCCACTTTTTGGAAATAAAAATCAAAAAGTTGATGTTAAAAATATGATTTTTACTATTGGTAAAATAAAAAGGCTTAAATGGAAGCGGTCAGGACACATGGTCAGAGGAAAGGACAAATGGAGCAAAATCATTACTCATAACTCATTGGTACCCAAGGAAAAGAGGAAAAGAGAAAAGAAAAGAGAAAGGAAAAGAGGTAGACAACACAAAAGATGGGACGACGATATTAGGCAGGTTGCAGGTGTGACTTGGAGTAGAGTAGCCAGGGAGAGATTAGAATGGCGGAGATTGGAGGAGGCCTTTAATAGAAATATCAGATACGAGAAATTATTTAGTCAATTTTAATTGTATAAAATCTACGGAAAAAGGAAAACCTTGTATTTTTCTCCGAATAAAAGGCTTTTTTTTATTGAAAACAAAAGTTAAATACTTATTTATAAGATGTATTCACCAGAGAAAAAATTTTGTTTGTAAAGATTTAATAAGTAAAAGTTGTTATTATTTAATTAAAATTATCTTATTTTTCTAAGTTGGTTAAAATTAATGTATAACTATTATTAAATATTGATAGATTTTAAATTTAAAGGTAAAGTATTTGTAAAAAAATCTACCACTGGGTCAAAAACGCGGCCAGTCCTGAGAAAGACCCAGCAAGAAAACTCAGCGGCTGTTCTTCAAAATATTATAATAAATAAACGCGATATAATCCTAACAGTTGTTTTAATCTATGAGTGTGATTCGCGAAAGTCTTAGAAATTAAATACATCTCTTAAAATGTAGACAGCTAAAGGTCACAGCTAATGGACTCACCGCTTCTAATAGGCTCAAGCTGGCCTTGTCTTCAGTATAGTAGGTGAAGGAGCAAATTTGACTAAATAAAGTCAATGCGGCGAAACTTATATTCATCATTAGCCTATTGCAGTCCACTGCTGGACATAGGCTTCTCCCAATTTGCGCCACAACATCCGATTCTCTGCCTTCCGCATCTAGTGTTTTCCAGCAGCCTTTCTGACGTCGTCTGACCATGGGCTGGTGGGCGTCCCACACTATGCTTACCAAGTCGCGGTCCCCACTCAATGACCTTCTTGCTCCATCTACCATCGGTCCTTCGGCAGATGTGACCAGCCCATTGCCACTTCAGCGAGCTTATTCTACGAGATATGTCGGTTAGTCCTGTTCTCTGTCGGATATACTCATTTCTGAATTTATCCTTCAGAGACACCCCAAGCATGGCTCGCTCCATAGCTTGCTGAGCGATTTTAAATTTGTGGACTAGTCCCAACGTAAGTGTCCACGTTTCGGCACCGTAGGTCATAACTGGTAAGAAGCACTGGTTGAAGACTTTAGTCTTCAGGCATTGTATAGGCGAGTCGAAAAACTTATATTATGTCCCAAAGATTAGTATCTACGACTTATATTCTTTAGGTATTAGGTACCTACCTACTAGGTAATCATTCAGATTATTCAAGTGACTACTTGACCAATAATATAAACATTGTATCTTAGATACTCACGTTACAAATATACGGAACGTCTATAGTTACGCTTAGTGACAACAATATGCTTATATACATACATAAATAACTTCACGCCAAATCCCTTGCGGGGTAGGCAGACAGAACAGAGCACTATAAGGCACGATTCTTACCGCCTCACTCGCTTTTTTGAGTTTCATAACTTTTTTCATGCAGGCGCGTCGATTTTTGAGGCTCCTAACGTCACCTTCTCCCAGGACACGTTCTATTTGGTCATGGAATGTGTGTCTTGCAACAATATGCTTGATGTGTATAAAAATATATAATAATAGGTTGGGGAAAAAGTATTTTCGTATTTTTGTATGAAAAGTCAAGACATTTTTTTCAAAGTTTATTTACATTTACTTACAATATATATGTACCGTTTTGTTGAATAACTTTCTGCCATTTTGTGGGCAGAGACATTATCCCGTTACTGTAGAAACTTTGGGACTTCTGATCAAAAAAACGGGACAAATAGTTTTGGCAGTCCTCTCTTGAGGTCAACCTTACAGAACCTAAAGAATTCTGAAGAGACCGAAACAGGTGAAAATCTGAAGGCGCAAGGTCAGGGCTATATGGTGGATGCACTAGGACCTCCCAGTCGAACTCTCTTAATTTTTGCTGAGTGGCTAAAGATGTGTGTGGTCTAGCGTTATCGTGATGAAAGACCACACCCTTCCTGTTGATCAATTCCGGCCGTTTTCTCTCGACTGCTTCCTTTAATCTCATCAGTTGCTGGCAGTAAAGATCAGAATCGATGGTTTTGCCGGACGGTAAAAGCTCATAATGAACAATGCCCTTCCAATCCCACCATACACACAGCATCACCTTATTTCGTGTTAGGCCAGGTTTGGCCACAGTCTGTGAAGCCTGGCCAACTTTCGACCACGACCTTTTTCGCACGTTCTTGTCGTACGTGATCCACTTTTCATCGCCAGTTATCAATCTCTTCAAAAACGGCTCGGTTTCATTACGTCTCAATAATGAATCGCAAATGAGTACACGGTTCATTAAGTTTCTTTGAGTGAGCTCGTGTGGCACCCAAATATCGAGCTTTTTTGTATAACCAGCTGTCTTCAAATGGGTCAAAACTGTTTTGTGGTCAATTCCCAGTTCTTCAGCTACATCATAACTACTAATATGCCGATCTTGCTCCACTCTTTCAAAAATGGCGTCCATTTTATTCGTAACAGGGCGACCAGAGCGAGGTGCATCTTTAACATCAAAATTTCCGGACTGAAAACGTTTGAACCAAATTTGTGCTACTCTTACTGACACTGCATCAGGTCCATAAACATCACAATTTTTTTTCACTGCCTGAGTTGCATTTTTGCCTTTTTTATAATAAAATTTTAAAATGTATCGAATTTCTTCATTAGATTCACTCATTTTTACGGAGAGAAAAACAAATGAAAAATAGCGGGAAACAACTTTTTTTTATTTTTTTCTTTTCTTTATAATGTAACCTTTTTAATGTTACCAAAACCAGCCAGACACAAATAGTACAGTCAAAGAAATTTTATAATAACTTTATACCTACGTTATGCGAAAAGACTTTTTCCCCGACCTAATATGTAGAAAGAGGCGTGATGATACTAACTTTATTTTTAATTGAAGTGTAGGTACGGTAAGATCTTTGGTAATAATAGGCTGGTTTCGCCTTTACTGTCGCCTTTTCGTCTGGAGCGATTTTGTGTACATATTTGTTAGATTTTTGAAAATTTAAAATATCTATTGAAAAGTATTTTTTTACAGGGGTTTCGAAATAATATAAACATTATGATATAGTGTTAGCAAATTTTTAGAAATTAGTAAAGAAGTCTATTGGCTGATATCATATTTTTGATGCCATGCAATAAATATATAAATACTGGATCCTACTGCTATAAAAAAAGACAGATTTTTGTCAGCCGTAAATAGAAACAGTGAAGTACGGATCTGATACGCATTCATTTTGGAATGGTCCAAACCGAAATTGTAGTGAAGTGCAAAAATACCTCATTACACAGTATTATATCCATGTCATTATGTCAGCGACTACTGATGTTTACCTAGTTTACATATATTCACGAGCAATGAAACCTTATTCGTTCAATTGGTGTCTTTTGCAGGTTTCCTCACTGTGATCAACTGTTACAATGTCAAATGGGTAACGCGAGTTCAGGACTCGTTCACGGCAGCGAAGATTCTCGCATTACTGGTCACATTCTTCGCCAGCATGTGGTATTTATTCTCCGGTCACACAGAGAATTTGGAGAATATGATGCAGGGCACAAACACCAATCCCGGTTCTCTTGCGATTGCATTCTGCACTGGAGTGTTCTCGTATTCCGGGTGGAATTATTTAAATTTTGTCACTGAAGAGTTGCAGGAACCTTATAAGTAAGTTATAAGTACTTACAGAAATAATTATTTTACAACCTCATGCCTAGTCTCCTGCGGGGTAGGCAGTGCGCTGTACGGCACATTTCTTACACACTTCACTAGCTTTTTTCACTTTCATTACTCTTAACTCATACTCAAAATTTGCGCAGTGACTCTTAAGGTCTTAAGAGCTTAACTCTAAGACTCTTAAGAAAAGCCATGCTCCGATGTTTCGGACATGTAGAAAGAATGGATGATGAAAGATTGACTAAGCAGATATACAATGCAAAAGCGGATGGATGTAGGAGTCGATGACAGCCACAACAAATTTTCCATGACCAAATAGAACAAGTCCTGAAGGAAGGTGATGTCAGGAGCCTTATAAATCGACGAGCGTGTATGACAAGAGTTATAATAGTCAAAGAAGGAAAGGAGGCGTGTAAGAGTCGTGCCTTATGGCGCTCTGTTTTCTCCGCCTTCCCCGCGAGGTACTTGGCGTGAAGTTATGTACGTATGCGTATGATGATACTGTTTTCACTTTCCACGTGATACAAAATAACCTTTCTTATTCGTTACAGGAATCTGCCAAGGGCCATCTGCATTTCAATGCCAGTAGTGACCTTAGTATACGCTTTAACCAACGTGGCATATTTTGCTGTGCTATCTGATGCCGAGATCCTTTCCTCTCAAGCGGTCGCTGTCACCTTCAGTACCAAGATTCTTGGCATGATGGCATGGACTATGCCACTGTTCGTGGCTCTGTGCACATTCGGATCTCTAAATGGAGCCATTTATGCATCATCTCGCCTGTTCTTCGTCGGAGCCAGGAATGGACATCTCCCTTTAGCGATATCATTGATTGACGTCCGAAGGTTGACTCCTGTGCCGTCGTTAATATTTTTGGTAAGTTGACATATTATTATTCATATTTAATAGCTATGAAAGAAAACCTTAACAAACAATTAGCGTATCAATATTTCTTTAATGTCAAAGTCCAGCTATTTCTGCAATTTGCCAAATAAAACGAACAGAGAATGATATTAAAAAAAAATGTGTCGTATGTGTATAGGTATATATAGTAATTAAAAAAAAAATATTGACCCTCGCTGACCCCGTGGAAAACAAGGTTATAAGGAAGGAAGTCGGATTGAAAGAGAGTGTCGGTGTAAAAGTAAGAAGGGACATGCTCCGATGGTTCGGAGATGTAGAAAGGATGGAAGATGCAAGATTGACTAAACAGGTATGCAATGCAAAAGCGGACGAGGCAAGTCGAGGACGACCTAGACACACATTCCATGACCAAATAGAACGTGTTCTGGAGGAAGGTGATGTTAGGAGCCTCAAAAATCGACGCGCGTGCATGAAAACAGTTATGAAAGTCAACGAAGCGAGTGAGGTGTGTAAGAATCGTGCCTACCCCGCAAGGGATTTGGCGTGAAGTTATGTATGTATGTATATTGATAAAATGCCGTTTATCTTCCACAGTGCATAGCAACGTTGGTGCTACTTCTATCGAACAACGTGGAATCTCTGATGGTCTACGTGACAGCCGTGGAATCCTTATTCACTTTGGCATCAGTTGCTGGTCTTTTATGGATGCGGCATTCTCGACCGCACTTAGAACGACCCATTCGTGTGAACATCGTTCTTCCTGTAATATATCTCATTGTCTGCACTTGCCTGGTCTTGTTCTCTTGCATAGAACATACCATGGAAGTAGGTATAGGGGTCTTCTTCATCTTCTTAGGAGTACCAGTTTACTGTGTATTTATCATGTGGCAGAATAAGCCCCAATGGTTATTGACCTCCTGTGATTCCTTCAATTTGTTCTGTTCTAAAGTATTTATGTGTTTACCCGAAGATTCTAAGGAGTTATGATCTTTTGTATTTTAAATGAGAATTTAAGATCTTTGGTACAATTTAATATAATTTAATTGTAAATTGTACTAAAACCTAGGAGCTAATCCTATTTATGCTAATTTATAGAGAATGGCTAGGTATATAATCGTAGATTTATTGTGTGATATCAGAACGCAGCTCGATCGTAAAATAAAAAAAAAACACTATTTCATTTGTAACTTTGTAACATTTGTAACTAATTTTATATGACTCTCAATTTTCCTGAAATTGAGAGTCATATAATAATGAACAATTTACAATTGCTCAATCTATAATTCAGTCGTCACAGAAAGTCATTGCTCCGGAATCATTATAGTATAAATCTCTTAAATTTTCTAAGCTTATTATTGTTGAGGACCAATATTAGGTATGTTAAGCACGAAGATGATTATATGATCTGATGATAATAATATGAACTTCTATTTTCCTTTGTCTTGAATTTTTATAATATGTGCAATTAATGTGTGAGAAGGTGCTACAACAAATCATAGCCTTACTTATAAGTAATAAACAACGTCAATTTACTATTAACATGAGAAATAAAGTATTTTCAGTGTATGTAGTTAATGTTTTGATTCGCTGATTTAATAATGTTTGGGTCAAGTGGAAAATAAGGTACATATTGCTTATAAAAAAAATAGCCAATCGTTGATATATCATGAAAAATAAATGTGTTCTTGGTACTAAATTTTTAATGGCGATATAAAGAGAGAAAAAAATAAAAGAGAACTGGAGTGATTTAAATCAGAAGAACTTATCTGCAGCTGAACTGCTTGGTTTGTATAAGGTTGGTAGGGACAGCTACCAGAATGTGTTGTTCCATATTTAACGAGATGAATCTCTCTCTGCCCTACCCCTTTAGTATTATAAACTAAGGTTATGTTAATTCTTAGAACGTGTATTAATAGGTATTCATAAAAAAGGATAGAACGCCTCAAATATTTATACAATGTTAGATCAGTAAATTCGCGTATTTTGTTTATTAAGATTTAAATTATATATTTTTTTATTTGTGTCTTGGGTTATGGAGGAAATTCATAAGGATTTATGTCGCGTTCCTTTCTTTATTTTTATTTTAAATAGCGATGTTTCGAATGCCTTAAAAATTTTATGCCCACTGATGAAGGGCGATAATGATAGTTTTCAGAAAGTTATTAAAAATATATTTTATTAAATATATATTTATTATTTTTATTAAATATATATTTATATGTATTTACTAAATCAGGTGGTCCAGTGGTCGAGCACACGACTTCTGATCCAGAAGCCCGGGTTCGAATCCTAACACTGGCTCACACCAACGACTTTTCGAACTTGTTTTCGGAAGTTAAGAGTGTGTATAAATATCGATGATTGAAAACTTTGTGCCCGGTATGGCAATAGGTTCGCCACCTACTCCATTTGGGACGTAAACATAACGGCGAGACGAGGCTTAACAGCCGCTGCCTACACCTTCGGCGTGAAGTTTTGTTATGTTATGTGTTATTTGCTAAATCAAATTTCAAAATTAAATCACAAATTCTTATCTATGACTAAATCATTTCATAATATGAAATTTGTTATTATTTTGAAAAATGCATTTTGTTAATAACTTTGGATCAGAGACAAGTATTTGTTTAAGATATCACGTTTTAAATTATAATTTAATTTCTTTATTGCTATAAATTTGAAATAATATTAAAATTTTATCAAAACAATTATTACCGTGTCGCAAAGCGGCCTCTCGTCAGAAAGATCCAGCAAGAATATTTAGCGGCCGTTCTTCATAAAATACACACAATGATGACATTAAAACAAAACTTTAGGATTATATCGCGTTTATTTATTACCAATTTTATTAATCTCCCCACGTTTCGAACTCTTTACAGAGATCAAAAAAAAAAAGATCTCTGTAAAGAGTTCGAAACGTCGGGAGATCGGTTTTAATGTCATGAACGTGATTCGCGAAAATCTTAGAGATAAATATGTGAAACACAATGATCATTAACTTTTGCTTAAATATTTAATTCTGTTTCCTTGTTGGGTATTTCTAGGCTTGTCTAAATTATGTATTTTTATAATTTGTTACTAATGAAAAAGTATTTCTTTTTAATTAATTAGACATTTTATTATTAAGATCGACACACGATACACAATCGATATTAATTTTAATCTTAATAAATCAATTAAGCAATCATGGACATTGTCTGGCAATCAGATAGACAAGATAAGGTACGATTTAGGATTTTATATGTAAATACCATAGATATAAGAATAATAGATCGGCAATTGTCACCCAAACAACGAGACCAAAAATGGGTTGTTGATGTGTGAGTGAATTATCAATGTGTGCGTAAAAAGTGCTTCCAAGTGTCAACTATTACATAATTATTGTTAATGTGTTAAATATATACATCCTGAGAATCGCTTACTCACGGTCGCGCTGTCAGTGATGAATATTAGTACATTTTTCCTGACATGTGCCATCTACTACTGACTATAATCTATGGTATAAACACTATTTATAGAACTATATAAGGGCTTATGCATTTATGGCATTATTCAGTGTGAATAATAAGTAAAAAGAATAGATATAGATTGATTTTTAACAAGTTACTCTTACTGCTTGCCTGCCTGTTTTTAGATCTGATGAAATTGTGGACTCCATTCCTCTTGCGCTCTCTGGGACGCAGTGTGTCCAGAAAGCCTGTGAACCAATTGCTAATTATTATGCTTTGACTTAGAATATCTATGATATTATTACTGTATCGCTTGATATTATTTTATCTCATGAAATACAGTTATTGTTATAATATGATGTTTTTTATTTTTTTTGTTATGTACCTACTTATAGGTAAGTATGAAAATCAGCTGTAGGTATTAATTCGTTATTAAAAGCTTTATTTGCAATAGTAACAAGAAATAAATTAATTACATTATATACAATTAAATGATTACCTGAAATAAAATTACTCCGCATCTCTGCCTACTGGCAGCGTGCCCAAAAGACTGGCCGCATTGCCACGCTGGCATTGCTAATTCTCTGTGCGAAGAATAGACCATCCCTCTGGCGGGGAGAGGTCTCGATCAGTCTCTTTGCAAGATCTTTATAGAGTGCATGAGCATTGCGGACTCCTTGTCTCTAGCTAGGGAGCTGGAGCTCAACCCCACAAGGCTCAAAAACATAATCACCTACAAGGTTTCGGTATTTGTGCCGCTTTAAGATTTTCATCTGATTTTGTTCTCATAAGTTGATATTTACTGAAAATATCGTGATAATTGTAGGTGCTTTTGAACAGAACTGGACTAGCGAGGCTTACAGATGTGGTCTTTATTTCTAACCGAATAGCCGTCAGATCTGCAAAGACTAACCTAATCACAATAATGAAAGATGGTTGACTGACAAGTCCGCATACACTATGCGGTACTGATGCTAACTTATGGAGAGTGCGCATAATTGTAGGTTAATTAAATACCTACCTAGAAAAAATGCGTTTGAAGCTGGCTCGCCGGTCAGTTCAAAATTTGTTTGTAAGATAGGACCTCAATTGTCGGTGTTAAGGAAGGACATGCTCCAATGGTTCCATAATGTAGAAAGCATGAACGAAAATTTTATTCATTATTAAGCATTTAATCGATAGATACATCTTCAACACCTGAAATAATTGTAATACGATAAAAAGAAATTCGTGCTAATATTATTTAAACAGGCGTTCAATAATTACGCGGTGGGTACATCAGCTCAAATTAACAAATAATAGGGTATTGTCTTGTCGCCGTGAATTTATTCATAAAGTATCCAATATAAGTATATTTATTTTTAGTATTTTCAAGTATCTAGATATAGTATTGAGTATTGTAATATAACTTCACGCTTTTAGTGACAATCAATACGTCTGTGACTTATTAACATAGATCGACTACTCCGGGTACGATTTTAACAGTCATGAACATTTATTACAAAATTCTGTCCTCAAATTTGAACTGAAGACTTCAAGACTCAAAAGAGAAAAGCTGAATCACCATGCCACTGAGACTGTTTATTGATGTTTACCCATTATTTTAAATATCGCTTTATCTATTTAAGTACAATCATACTTGACCATAGAGCTGAATCACCATGCCGCTGAGACTGTTTATTGATGTTTACCCATCATTTTAAATATCGCTTTATCTATTTAAGTACAATCATACTTGACCATAGATAAGATAGATACATCTTCAATTAGAAAAATATTATATTTAGTAAACAACTGAGTCAATATCAGCATTGTTAATTGTAAATCTACTAACACATTACTCTCGGTATATCATACTATTTCTATTGTTCTACAACAATAATCGTATTTTATCTGTTTAAATATTTACCATTTTAAAATGCGTAACGTGAATTATAAAGCTATTCAGTTTCGAGGTAGTTTTGTAAATACTAGAAAAAAAATGTCGCAAACAATCAATTAATAATGTCTTTTGTGTTTAAGGTATTACGTTTTTCATTGTTTCGTATAATGACGTAAACTGACGTCATTCGCATCCAATAGAGGTTCCCTGAGTAGATTCCTGATAGCAGTGAATTATACTCTGTCCACGATAAGAATGGTTTTTTGACAGCTCATGCCCATGAAGTTTCGTATTGTGTCGGATAAAATTTCATTAAATTTCATACATAAGATAATGTACTTCATGAAAGGGAGGGCCCACATAGTGATGATGACCCAATTAGTGTTGGTAGGTAAGTAAAGCTAACAATGATGAAATCTCAGAAAGTAGTTCGGATCTTTCGTTATTGGCACAACTGTGACTCCTAAAACATAAATAATATCAATCACGACGTCTGATTGTTCTGCAATAGTACCTTGTTCTTCATATAATAAAAAAACTTACTTCTGTCAACACTTAATAGAATAAATACCTATAAGATGTAAATAATCTTATTCATCTAGTTTAAAACTACACACAATTTCATTAAAATTCACCAATCCATTCCTCTCTGTCAGCCGGGAATGAAAGAAAAACTTATGGCTGACAAGCTAACACAGCACAACACCGAAGAATGGCGGGAGGACCATTCCAAAAATATGGGTAAAACCAAATATTCCTGGTAAGGACGGGTAGCAGCGTTCTTATCTATAAAAGGTTTACCCCTGCGGTCTCCAACACGTCTGCCCAGCGTGGGGACTATGGGCAAAAACCTCCCATATGCACATTGGGAGAAGCCTGTGTCCAGCAGTGGACTGCAATAGGCTGATGATGATGATGATTCATATGAATTAAGAAACACACACACAACAAGTATATTGGCATGTTAATGTAATAAATAACAAAACAATATTTTTTTTTACGACAGGATTTAAAACCTTCGTGTTGGGCAGTTTGCGGCATGAGTGAGTCGGCTTGA
Organism: Euproctis similis; assembly: GCA_905147225.2. Lineage (NCBI taxonomy): Eukaryota > Metazoa > Arthropoda > Insecta > Lepidoptera > Erebidae > Euproctis > Euproctis similis. The sequence continues at coordinate 15,262,974 of LR990112.1, read as the reverse complement.
ACGGTCAAATACCACGAGCTCTTAGAACCTAAACATATAGTGACTCATTGTCGTTCCGGTCGGTGACAGAGATATCCGGAGGCGCTACCCCTTTCAGGAGTAGAGGAAAACCACGTCACACCTGTGACCAAATTTAAAATGTTGTATGACAAGTTATATGACAAGAGTTTTGAAAGTAGATTGAAGTAGACAAGAGTGAGGTGTATTGTTATAAGACTCGTGTCTTATGGCGTTCTTTTCTATCTATCGGCTTACCTCAAGGAACTTGGCGTGAAGTAAAGTAAGTGAGTAAGCTTAGTTACGAAACTACGTTCTATAACGTAGTAGGTGTATAGGTATGTACCTAAAATCACGTAAATAGTCGTAATATGAAGTGGCCGCGACGTCTCCATTGTGCGATCACCGTGGAAATCAACCGAATTTAATAGTTTCGTAACAGCTGTTACGGAAGTCGAACGAACGTCGTGTCCGCCGATACAAACAACACATTGCAAATGCGAAAAAATATGATTTTTCTGCATTTCCTATCGACTGTCCGGCTACACAAGCCATTTCCTAAATTTGTTGACATTGTATTGGGGGTATGACTGGATACATGGTTATAAAAATTCGTCTTGGTACTGGAATTGCAGGGAAATCAAGAGACAGTGGTAGAGTCTGTCCGTTTCATGAATGGGTCGGCTCGACCGGTGAGTTACCACGACCTCTCAGAATATCGACGTAAAGTGGCTCATGCCACGTTTCGGTCGATCGGAAAGATATCCGGAGGCCCAACCCTTTCCCATCTCCCCTTTCCATCTTACGAATCCTTACAGATCTCATTGTAAGGGTTAGCAACGCAACTGTAACACATAATATGTGTTCAGGTGTCCATGGGGGCGTTAATCGCTCAACATCAGGTGACGCACATGCTCGTATGGCCAATAAATAAAAATTATAACTCAACTTCACACCTTTTTATAACCGGAAGTGTAGGCAGCGGCTGTTAAGCCCCGACTCGCCGTTATGTTTACATCCCAAATGGAACAGGTGGCGAACTTATTGCCATACACCGGACACAAAGTTGTCCGTCATCGATATTTATCACACATAGCTTCCGAAAATAATTTCGAAAAGTCATTGGTGTGAGCCAGGATTGGACGACTAATTGATTCAAAAGCGGGGTATCATATTCTTTAATAATTAATCAAGGTATTCCAACTTTTATTCCAAGTTTTCCCTGTATTCCCATTGAATATCAACTATATTATCATTTATCAGCTAATATCTGCTTTAAGTGCTTCAGCTATTATAAAGTGCTCAGCAAAAGATATAGCTATCTAAGTCAACTATAGATAGGCGATATGTGCTACTAGTATCTACTTGGTACCTCTTGTAGTACTATCGAAGTAAAACTAGCGGAAGCGGATGGTAATATTAGAAAAATCTAACTTTTTTCGTTTCCCCAGTGTATACACACTACCCCGAATGCAGGGTAGTATCTAACTTCTCTTGGTGGTAAGTAGCTAGCTACCCAGATACCCATCCTTGTTTTGCGTTGCAGGCCTTTAAAATAGAATAGGAAGAGGTTCAGGAGTGGGAGAGGAGGAATAAAATTTTCACTACCACACTATTTTGTTTTTTATATAAAATCCTTCTCTATTTATGAAATTTCAGGGAATCAAATAAATGAATGAAATGGACACATTAAACTATTTACAATACAAAAATACGTTATTCTATATAATATGTAACATTTAAAAAAATATAATTAAACAGTGAGATTTTAATAAAATATTAAATTATATAGGTATAGATATCGTATTATATTAAATTGTTAATAGGTATATGTAATAGGTATATATAATTTAATTATCTCATTATGATACTTTAATAAGATAATTAAATTACATAATAATAAATATGTACTACTACCGGAACACACACAAAATTCTATCAACATTTTACGTATAAATAAATCAATATTTTGACAACGAATCTTTTTCTCACGGAAATTGTACATATTATAGATTTCATTCAAATAGTATGTGTCCAGAGAGAATGTAATTTGTGTCAAAATGGCGGTCATAAGTCACGCGTCACGCCACCGTGACTGTTAGAAACTGTTCCTCCACTTCCAAGCATCGTAGCCAGATATCAAGCATCCTACTTTTGTATGCACGCGTTCAGGTACTTATGTATATATTAAAATGGATATAATAGAAAAAAACACACATAACATAATATCACGCCTTTTTTCTACCCGAAGGTGTAGGCAGTGGCTGTTAAGCCTCGACTCGCCGTTATGTTTACTTCCCAAATGGAATAGGTGGCGAATCTATTGCCATACCGGCTACAAAGTTTTTAGTTATCGATATTTATCACACATAACATTCGAAATTAATTTCGAAAAGTCATTGGTGTGTCAGGATTGAAACCCGCGACCTGTGGATTCAGAAGCGGGGTGCTTGACCATTGGACCAACGAGACCTTATGTGTCAAAAAAAAATACTGTGAGATTAATTTTAACAGTGGTAGAGCCAAGCAGTTTACTGCATAAATGGGCCGGCTCGACCGGTGAAATACCACGACCTCTCAGAAGACCGACGTAAAGTGGCTCATGCCGCGTTTCGTTCGGTGAGAGAGGTACCCGGAGGCCCACCCCTTTCTCCATCCTTTCCTATCCCCTTCCCTTAAAGGTCGGCAACGCAACAGTAACACTATATGTGCTGCTGGTGTCCATGGGCGGCGTTAGTTGCTTACCATCAGGTGACACGCCTGCTCGTTTGCCCTCCTATCCAGTAAAAAAAAAAATCTTTTCTATCTTGTTTTTGACTTAAAGGTGACAATAAATGTTAGTTCAAAACACGCCGCCATCAAAACCAAGCATCGTGATGTCGCATGTCTTTAAATGTCTGCGGTTTTAATCGATAAACATACAGCTAGATATATAAGTTGAAAGCGATTAAAATTTATTGACATTACTTATCTGTCTCGATAGATGGAAATGTTGATTTTGGCGTAGTCAGTTAAACATATTGACAAACATATTGGTAAGGCACTACGAGTTGGCACATATTGACAGGTCGTGAAATCATGGATTGAAAAAAAAAACAACAAGGCGAGTAAGCAAGAAGTATGTATGTATGTGAACAGTTTCAAGAACCTACTAACCTAAATAATGTATTTTTTGCATTAAATAAATGTATTATTTTACCGGCTTTCTTTTTGAACTTTATCGTTCTAAATAACTTCAAAACTTTATGTCGTCTCAGAGACAAAAATGTGTAAATAAAAGAGAGGTGTCAGATAGGGTTGCGTGCTGTCCGCTCGATTCTTTATCCAGTACCTGGACAGTTGTCTCCAGTGAGTGAGATCGATGAGTGTAGGGCTGCGAATGGGTGACCTAGTTACGAGCAGCCTGCTTTAGGCAGATGACGCCGTGCTTTTAGCTGAATCACCATCGGACCTGCAAACACTAGTCACTACTATGAAAGATGATTGTTTGATGAAAGGCTTACAATTGAATGTGACAATAACGAAAGTGATGGTGTTTGGTCGATGATGTAGTCAGCACTGCTCCAGCGAGCAGGTGAATGAAATTGTTTATCTTGGATGCGCATTTTGCAGGAATGGCAGGTACACCGCAGATGTAGAAAGAAGAGTGGCGATAGGAAACAGTATAAATGGAGGGTTGGACAGATTTCTGAGCGCAAAGAATGTTTGCAGAAAAGCCCGGCTAGCAATCCACAATGTGATACTGATCCCATCGCTAGCTTATGGAGGCGAGAGTTGGGCATGGCAGAGTGTGCATGAAAGCACATTAAACGCGGTAGAAATGAAGGCACTGCGCAAAATCTGCCAAATGACTCTCGCTGTCCGCGTCGAAAACAAGGTTGTAAGGAGGAAGTTGGATAGAAAGTGTCGGTTTAAAAGTAAGAAAGGGCATGATCTGATGGTTCGGACATGTAGAAAGAATGGATGATGCAAGATTGACTAAGCAGATATACAATGCAAAAGCTGATGAATGCAGGAGTCGAGGACGGCCAAGACACATATTCCATGAACAAATAGAACGTGTTCTGGAGGAAGGTGATGTTAGGAGCCTTAAAAATCTACGCGCGTACATGAAAAGATTTATGAAAGTCAACGAAGCGAGTGAGGCGTGTATGAATCGTGCCTTATGGCGCTCTGTTCTTTCTGTCTTCCCCGCAAGGGATTTGGCGTGAAGTTATATATGTATTTAGAATACATTTACAAAATTCGTACACCCGAATGGCTCATGTTCCATACATTTTTTGACCATCATCAGTTTTCATTGTTTTTGCCTTCCTCAAGATCAAAACATTTACAAAATTGCATTCGTCTGGTTGACCACCTATGCTATTTAATCCACTCGATATACCTAATCGATAAAGGACTAAAGATCATCGCAGTCAAAACGTTTTTAAATACTGATTTAATTTCAAATGGCTATGAGGTAAGTATTCAGTATTGCAACATTGTATATGTTAACTTGTTTATTGAGTAAATATTTTTCTTCAGTTACCTACTTCGGTAATATCAAGTAATATGTTATATTATCAACATTCGATTTCCTGACAACAAACATTTTTTTTTTCAATTCGTGTTGTATCTGGGTTTCTCTGTGATTTCTAAGAATTAAATTTAAATGTGTAAATGTCGTCTCCTTAGTATGGAGGTCGAGTACCCCGCTTCTGAATCGTGTAGTCGTGGGAACGAATTCTGGAATAGATAGTTGGACTTTTCGGAAGTTATTTGTGATAAATATCGATGACTGATAACATCCAGGTATAACATTCATTGTATAGGTAGCGACCTTTACCATTTGGGACGTAACAATTCGGCGAGATGTGTCGTAACACCGCTGCCTACATCGTCGGGTAGAAAAAGGCGCGGAGTACAAAAAGATCAGCTGTATCGATGGCCTGAAAAATTATATTGATTCCGCGAAAATGTTTATATATTTATTTATCATAATTTCAATTGCCCATATCCATTATCTTAATCAGGAACTAGAATGGGATTATACACAAAATGTTACTTCACGCCTTTTTTCTACTGTCTTTTTAACGTTACGACCCGAAAGGAATAGACGGCGAATCTATATTATTACCATACACCGAGTACAGTTTTATAATATTCCGGAGCAACAAAGTACGAACCGATGTCCTTAAGAAACTTTAGCACTAATCTAATCTATTGCCATACCGGGCACAAAGTTTTCATTCATCGATATCTATCACACATAACTTTCGAAAAGTCATTGGTGTGAGCCAGGAGCCGCGACCTCTGGATACAGCGGGATGCCGAGAATGAACGAAAATGTCAATGAATTTTCGGATGCTACGTAATAAATAACATCATACCCTGTCCTGAAAATTAATTCCGAAAAAGTTGAACCCGATGTATTACTATCAGCTAGCCAGTAATTCCACAGGTTAAAATTTTAATATTAAATTTCATTTGGTGACAAGAATTAGACTTTGAGTTGTAAATAAATCTAAAGTGTGTACAACACTCTTGAAAGTTTCATTACAAAAGCCTAACAGTTCTCGACTTGTCCGTTATAAAAAAACAATAAAAAAACATCGAGTTTCGTTAAAATGTACGTACACAATTTGTTTTCTTTTCGTTTTCGTCGCTTATTGAACTATATTACAACTCACAAAATGTACGACGAACTGTTAGTTAACACCAGTAAACGAAACACTATTCGTTATTTTTACTTATATTACACACTAGCTAACCCGGCGAACTTTTTTTATATATAAAAGGTTTTTTTCTATCAAAGTAGCTTATATAAGTTACTCCTTATTACACCAGCTATCTGTCAATAAAAGTCCCGTCAGAGATTACCCCGGAACAAAACGACAAACGGACAGCGTGAAGACGTGGTCAACTTTTTGACATCTATAGGTACTGTGTGTTCGTGTCTGTAGTTTGTTTTTAATATTGAAATATCTGTACTCTAAGACATTAACAGTAGTAAAGTTACGCAGCTCGCTGCACGAATGGGCCGACTCGACCGGTGAAATACCACGACCGCTCAGAATATTGACGTTCGGTGAGACAGGTATGCGATGGCCCAATCCCTTTCCACCACCCCTTCCCATCTCACTCCCGACCCTGTCCATATCCTATTGTAAGGGCCTGCACCTTAACTTTAACACTATATGTGTTCAGGTGTCCATGGGCGGCGTTTGTTGCTCACCATAAGGTGACACGACGGACATACAGTTGTATTATCTTAATCAGTTTTAACCGATACTGTACACCATATCTACGCATGGAATATTACATAAAACTAAAATTTGTTATAATCCATAACCTTCACAGATATTTGAAGTTAAAGACTCGTAATGTAACACCTAATAATCATCTAATACCTATATTAACAACTAAATAAGTGTGTAAAGTATGTCTGTACATATAATAAGTTGTGTTAAATATTCATTTCATATTCATTTTGCTGACATAAATCTATCCTTTTGATATGAAACGTCAAATGCGACTTGCATGCGTTTAACACGTTTAACGCGCTCCTGCGGATATAATACGGTAATCATCAAAAAATCATTAAGTTTGAATTTAAATCGTACAGAGTCATCCAGTGCTAAGTACTGTAAATGTGTCTATGACGTTCTTCAACAACTCATCAATGGCTTAACCTATTTTGATTAAAATGAAACTAAATGATTTTAGAGTTATTTTATAACATTCCTAACTGCTAGTATCAAGTAGTATAGTCAATAGTACTACCATCTATTGATTGGACCTAATATTACAATTGACGAGATGGACAGAATTGCGTCAATATAGTTGGGTTTTACTAGCGTGATTATTTATATAACTATAATTTAATCTCGGCGTAATCCCAAAAGGTAAATGTTATCCATGATAAAATTAAGGGCAACAAGATTATATTATTAGTATAGATGCAAAGTTCTTTAACATATATTATAATCAGCACTCACATAATATTAATCGATATGTAGGTATTTGTTTACGATTAATATAGTAACTTATAACTATAGTAATTATTTAAATTTACTATATACTTAAAATTTATATTCATCATCATCATCATCATCAGCCTATTGCAGTCCACTGCTGGACATAGGCCTCTCCCAATGTGCGCCACAACATCTGATTCTCTGCCTTCCGCATCCAGTCTTTTCCAGCAGCCTTTCTGAGGTCGTCTGACCATCGGGCTGGTGGGCGTCCTATGCTACGTTTGCCAAGACGCGGTCCCTCTTACTCCATCTACCGTCGGTCCTTCGGCAGATGTGACCAGCCCATTGCCACTTCAGCGAGCTTATTCTACGAGCTATGTCGGCTACTCTAGTTCTCTGGCGGATATACTCATTCCTGAGTTTATCTTTCAGAGATATTGAAGAATATATATAATAAAGAAGGAAACCTATATATAAGTCAATGTAGCATATGTAAAGCATTACATTTCGCAATCTGGGACTTATTAAATAGTCCGGTCTATTGGGGCATAATTGCCGCTAACAAGACCTTCTGGTAAACAGGCATATAAATGTATGGAGATGTAGATTTTCGTATTATTAATGAAAATACAATTTAAATACAATTTCAATTTTTATATGATCTCTACTTAGGATCTCTGGAACATAATATGAATTTATTATTGAGATACCCGCATTATTTTTTTTTTCTTTTAAACAACCAGCACCATCTGTTGAACTCAAAAAGAAGTATTTTTTCAGCAGTGTCCATGTCCTTAACATAACATAACTTCACGCCTTTTGTTCCCCGAAGGTGTAGGCAGCGGCTGTTAAGCCTCGTCTCGCCGTTATGTTTACGTCCCAAATGGAATAGGTGGCGAACCTATTGTCATACCAGGCACAAAGTTTTCAGTCATCGATATTTATCACACTTAACTTCCGAAAACAATTTCGAAAAGTCATTGTCAGGATTCGAACCCGGACCTCTGGATCAGAAGCCGTGTGCTCGACCACTGGACCACCAGCAATCTAAGGTTAGATGGATAGTAGTGGGTTTTGTGAGTCAGAATCCCATAACATCCTGCTTGCTCTTTTACTAGAAATTTTATAATGATCCACCTGCATTTTGTTGAAATAAAATGTATAATAATATGTATAACAATAATAGGTTTAAGTAGCCCAATTATTATATAATATATAAATTATAAATGCTATCATTACAACCAACGTTGCTAGACAATGAATGTAGTTACAGTCCACATAAAAGTAGATAGCATTGTTTAAAACTATCGGAAAAAATATTATTATAAATCTAGCCCTCACTCTCTTTATATCTAACACTCTATCGTGCCCCGGGAAGAATCCAATTTTTTTTTCTAATTTAACCTACTGTTTTTGCCTGACAGCCTTTTAGTAACCAGAGAGTATTTAAAAGAAAAGCCAAAGAGTCGTAATTTTGGAGGACACCCGAAATTTAATAGAATAGAACACTGGTTATTCGAAATTTAAAATAAATAAAATAATAATTTATTTAAAAATAATAATTTATTAACTGCCAGTTTATTGAGATGGCGCCAGTTATCATAATAAATATGTATTTATTTTATTAAAAACTATAAAATGATTCTTTGTATGACACATTATATCTCTTTTGGTATCTAGGAACACGTGCTTAGAACGCATTTATGTCATTAGTAATCTTAAACAGTACTTATACGAAGTGTGCATTGAATTATAAAACACATAGTTATTTAGTTCTAGAGCCAAAAAAATCCACATGGCTCCTCGCAAATACAAAAGACACCGTTTTGCACTACGTAACAAGGAAGAACATGCCTGAATACATTTAATTTATTGATTGTTTACTGCAATATTAATGCGCAACTTAATATGTAATCTTTAATATCTATCTCGGCTTATAAAAATATTAACATTAAATGTCGATGATTAAAAATATATTTTCACGACACTATTTACAAAAACACGTCTCCAGATATCGCACTTTGTAAACAAATTGTCCGTATAAATTCCTACTGCCAACTTATTTTTCAAACAGTACGAAATGTCCGACCGTCCACCGAGACGTTCCGTTAAAAACGTAAAATTTTATCACTGAAATTGAGAGAATTGTGAAAAGAATCAAATTATTTAGATACATTTTTGCAATAAGTGCTTATGTACTTACAAGTTTTTTTTTATATATGCAAGCAGTACGACCGGCCTTAGTGTTTCCAGAGAACGGCAAGACAAGTGAAAGTCGCCAGAGCCTCGTCATTCACAAAACAGACGCACATCTAACTTCAAGTGACAAGCACGTTCTTTCTTGCTGAATAATATGCGTTTAATATATACGTTTAATGAATATTAAACGTATCGCGAATTCATTATTTTCAAATAAATAAACAAAAGAAGTGTGTGTATTGTAAACGTCATTAGTAAGGCATCGCGTCGTGAGAAGTTGTTGAGGCTGATCTACTGATAGTGTTGTACTAGACCGCTGCTTGCGCGCCAACCACCGGCGCAGGCGCAGCCTATCAGTCGCGAACATGTTGACGTTGTGGACCGTCGTAGTCCTGACAGCGACGCTGTCCACCGCCGTGGACATCCAAAACATACAAACGAATGAATTGGAGCTCAACGATACATCACCAGCTGAACAATACTTCATTCATAAAATATTTGACAAATATGGTGACAGGGGTGTCATCACATTCGAGGTGAGTGCGGTTAATTTCAATTTTTTTTTCTTTTTTTAAATTTCATCATATCGACAGCATGGAAATAAAAGAAAGTAAAAAAAAACACTAATTAGAAACGTGTATTTTGTAATTAATACGATCTTGTAATGTTTCAATAAACATTGTTTTAAACATCAACATTATAAAATTTACGCTTGCTATATAATTTTACGAGTATTAAATATATACATAATAAATTATGTATATGTAAACTCTATACAGATTAATAATTTATATTCATTAAGATTTCAAATTTTCCAAGAGAGTGATACCTTTCCTCGTTTCGAAGGCGGAAGTTCATCGAACTTAAATGTTAGTGTTACATTATTTACATTTGAAATATTACAAGTTTTCTTATCACGTTTATCGATGTTTAGTTAAATCAACCGATAAATTATATCTGCTAATGTTGATTAAGAAGTTTGCTTCAAAGAAGTATTTACTTTAAAATTATTCGTTGCGACCTTATTATTCTCGATTTTATGTGAAATTTAAATTTAGAATAACTAAATTTATCATAGTAACTTTTGTTCCACGTGCTCTCCACATAAACCCCACAATTAAAAAAAAACTAGGACTAACAACAACTAGAAGGAATAATAAAATACTCTTTACGTATAAACCTCTTTTCCTCTTTTCCAAAGTGAACTGTGATTTACAGTTTTCGTTTCCATCAGACTCGTGATATTTCCACATAATGTCAAGAACAATTATGTCATATTTTCATTCTTATGTTTTTCTTCTTCGGTACAACAAATTATGTGCAGTTACATTCTCGCCGTGGAATCGAACTTGAGACTGACGTATCATCAGACTGATGATACTGTGATCTAAAACCGTACCGGTCAAGTGTACAGTCAACCTATTGTATTTCATTCAATGAACAGTTTGTTTGTTTCATATTGTGTATAAATGGAATACAGATCACTTATCAATGCTTCATTAATCTATACTCACCTGTGGATACCTTTGTGTATAAATAAATTCGTCCAAAATACCTACTTTTACATACATACATAACTTCACGCCAAATCCCTTGCGGGGTATGCAGAGAAAACGGAGCGCCATAAGGCACGATTCTTAGACACCTCACTTGCTTCGTTGACTTTCATAACTCTTTTCATGCACGCGTGTTGATTTTTGAGGCTCCTAACATCACTTTCGAGGTAAACTTAACGGCGAGACGAGGCTTGACAGCCACTGCCTATATATTCGGGTAACAAAGGCGTGAAGTTATATTATGTATGTTGGTCTGTCTGTATTGTTTTCGTTATTGTTTCACCAAGAACGAAAGAACATAAACAAATATTTTCTCCTCATTATAAAGAAATGGTTAAGAAAATAATATAAAAGTCACAGTTTACAATACTAATATAATTTAAGTCCTTTGTAAGGTGAAGTCTGCCTACTCCGTTAGGGCTATGGCGTAAAGTTATGTATGTATGCATGTAATATCATTAAATTTTGTTAATTGTTATGAGAGTTTTTTATAAGCGGCTAAACATGCCATTCTAGATCATTAGGCAATAGATACGAAATATTGGTTATTCAAATAATGTTAATTTGTTTATAGAGTAATTAAATAATTGATCTTGTAAAGATTAATGACAATTATTATCATTAGAATGTTTAGTGTACTTCTGCTAGACAATGAAAGTTGACCTCGAGGATACAATCGATTAAGGTTACTTGGTGATCGTCACACGAGAAGGTTCATTACCACAGTTTTTATTCATCCATGGTTTATAGGTACTTGATAAATGCTGCCTGTTTTTTTAAATTGTCCCATACATTTTTTTTCTTTCCTCTCTATAATATTTCCGGCTGAAGTACAGAGTAGGTACATGGTACTTTTAAATGCCTAAATGAGACCATATTATCATACAACTGACCTCGACAGCATGGACACCTCAGACGAGGCAATGCTATAAATCTTAATCGGGATATAGCAGCTTGAAGAGTTTTATCATGAGTAACATAACCTTACGCCTCGCTGGTGGTGTAATCCCGGAATCGATGCCACAAACTCCTTAATTCAGAAGCGTGAGCCCAACCAATAGACTACCAACAGTACCAACAAAGGTCTACGTAATTTTTTTTATATAAATTTTATGACCTGGTAACAAAGACCTTTAAGTCAAAGGTCTGCGTAAGTAGATAGGTAGTCTATCTTGTTGATAGTTTAGTTAAGGGCTCGTCATTTTTAATAAAGACATTGGAAGAAAGTCAATACTGTATCCAATGAAAGAATGTGATGTAACATGTTTATTTGTTTTAAAGTTTATTATAGGAAATTTTAAACATTGCCATATAATTTAATAACAAAGCAAGTATCTACGCTAGTTACTAGTAGTTACGTACCGGACTTCAAAGAGTTTTTTTCTTAATTCAGTGAGCATACCTACAGTCTGTGGAAAAAAATAGCGGGTATTGTTCTCCTAAAAAAAATGTTAAACACATAGAAATGATAACAAACTATACGAACAGATGTTTCATGTCGATCAGAGATTTTAGGTAATTATAATTATACGTACTTTCTCTGTGAAGAAAGCAATCTCAATGGCCCTCCCCTTGGCTCAATCAATATATTTGCAGTCCACTGTTTTCCGAAAGTTCCAATCCAAATTTACCTCTGCGTTTCCAATAGTTTTTCTTTATTTATTTATCTTTTTTTTATTTATTTCTTAGATTTTCGAACGTTTCGAACTCTTCACAGAGATCATTTTCACATCGGGAAATAAATAAAAAATAAGTTCTAAATAAACGCGATATAATCCATAAAAAGGTGTTTGTTTTAATGTTATCTATCTTTACTTCCCCTTATTTCTTTTATTACCTATCTGACTTCACTACTCTAACCACATGTGATAGAAGAGAATGGAAAATGATGGTGATTTTTGTGCTGACCCTACTAGAGATTGCAACCCGGTATGTTTCTCAACCCGGCCCGGCTAGGTAGCATTCGCCGCGCGGGCCCGGCCCGGTCGCTAGAAAAGTGTTAACAACAAAACTTTCAAAGTTTTTTATGATTTTTTTCTTTAAATGATTGGAATAAGACAATTATTTAAGGTTAATATTAATTTCAAACGGGATCCTGATCGATTATCAAAATTATTAATCTCTAAAAATCACAATTAATACTGTACAGGAAAGTAACATTAATCATCATTATTTGAAAATAGTAGTAAAATAGGTAACTATTAACCCCAAAAAAGTAAAGTTAAACTGAAGAAAAAGTTATCACTCGCAATGAATGGAAATATTTTTAATTAAGTTGACAAAAATCTTACGCCGAGCCATTGGTACCAGAATCTTCAAGAATAGTAACCAGCAGCACCGTTTACATTATTTTCCATCAAAGGACGTCAATTATTTTACTATAAGGGGTTTCGAACCAACGAAAAACGTTAACGAAAACCTTCACATACTAGGGGTTAAGCGTCATATTGATGGGAACATCATATGGTGGTTTTGAGTAGACAAAATTCGTTAATTACATGTGTTTACATTTATCTTCATAGTTGAAAATTCTATATAAAAGGTTGTTGAAAAAAATCGTAATTGAAAGGTATTATTTTCACCGACTTTTATGGACAATTCAAGAGTATTAAAAAAACCAGTTAAATCGAGGATATAATTAAATTTAGTTAAAATAAACTAGTCGCATTTTTTTTTATTAAGACTAGTGTGATTTTATACTATTCATCCAGCAAATAGTGAAATCTTAAAGATTGGGTAACTGTAACTGTGTAAACCACTAAACTAAATTAACACTGCATGTTAGTTAACAAAATTTAACGTAAATTCATTACATAAGGTAGAATTTACAAGAATAATATATCATGGCCGGGCCGAAGACATAAAAACAAATAAAAATATATTCAGTACTTATAGATTATAATCGAATTAAAGTTTGTGTAATTAATTTTACGATTTTAGTAACGAAAATTCAAAATCGTTTTAATAATAGGGCGACAACTATTTTATATCATTAAGACACAGATTCAGAAAATCAGAAAAATTGTATTCAATTTAAAAATTTAACCTGTTCTTATGTATAGGGCATGAAACTAACATGTTGCCAAGGGTTGCCCTTTGCCTAAACTATATTAATAAATTATATCTTATAGTTTTTCTCTTAAAGAGTAAAATACCCTATTATTCATCCACTTCAGTCCTTTAGTCATTTTGATACGAATGCAGAACGTTCACGTTTCAAGTACGGAATTATTTAAACAAACTTCATCACTTGAAACATCAAGGTCTTATTATAAGGACACAATTGAAAATAGCGGAAGAGTCAAATTAATATCTCGCTTGTTAACTTACATGTAGATACTCAGTAGAAGTTCTCTACTATAAATGTTTTAAAGACGTGTTCTCGTGAATATATATATCTATACTAATATTATAAAGAGGAAAGATTTGTATTTTTGTATGTAACGAATAAACTCAAAAAGTACAGGACCGATTTTAATAATCCTTTTTTCTTTATAAAGCTACATTATCACTGAGTAACATAGGCTATGTGTAATCATCGTCGTCATCGACATTTTGTTTGTACGCGAGTAACACCGTGAGGCGGGTAGCTACATACAATATAGCGGTACGAAGTTCGCGCGGCCTGCTAGTGTATGAACATTAGTATATCATAGTATATGAACATTTTAACATTCTCCACAGGCGTAGCTTAGAGTCTTTATGCCACTATTTCTTTATAACGTCAATAATAATTGCAAAACTGTTGGCTTGCAACTTGGCAGTTTGTCAGGAAAAGACAATAAAGCATGACCCGCATATTGGCAACCAAAGAAATTATCATATTTCGAAAATTTTCCATTTTACCTCTTATGTTAAGTTGAAATGAGAGGTTATTTGGAAATTAAGTTGAAATGAGAGGAAATTAATATATTTCTTACATAATTATAAATACTCATCAGAGTAAACCCTTTTTCTTTAGGTTTTCTAAAGGGTTAATTAATCTCTTGGATTGAATGGGTCCCATTGATGAAATCCCACCATGAAATTTTTGTGTAGTTATTTTGCTAATCATGCTTCTATCCCGCCTGAATACAGCAATAGTAATAGATTTGACAAAATATTGATTCTAATTGTTGTTTGTCATTATTGGTAAAAAAAAAATCTTAAACATAAAATAACTTCATGCCTTTTTCTACTGGAATAATCGCTGAAATATTCGCTCGAAAATATTTATACATATCATGTCTTTGATAAAAATATAGTGGAAAATACTCAAGTTATTTATGAATTGAGGATTATTTTATTTTTAAATAACACGTACCTTTTTTTTTTTTTTTTTTACGCGAGTAAATGCTTTATGCACACCCCCCGCCTGGGTGCGGCAGGGGTAGTGTGGGACTCCCAAAACAGTAACCCACTAAAACCTCGCGGCGGCCTTCCTCCGGCGTTGGGGTGGTCCAGGATTCGGATAAACCCCTCTGGTCCACCCCGCCGTCGCCCCCCCTCCGTCACGAGGGGGTGCTCATCCTCGGGGAGCCTCGGCGAGGCTCCCCCGGGCGGGGCGGCTCCGACCGCGCGCTGTAAAAAATAACACGTACCTAATTATTACTACTACCAGTAATTGATATAGGTAATGGAAATAGTATCTAACATTTATGAAGGTAATTTCCAATCAGAATCAATAATAAACTTACATATAAATTGTTATTTTCCTACGTTTAAATTTTTGTACTAATCATCGCTTGTCAACTTTAATCTGTTCTATATATAAGTATAATGCTTAGAAGATAAATTGACGGGCCTCGTGGCGCATTGGTAAAACTACCGGCTGAAGCAATGAAGTCGGGGGTTCGATTCCCACCCCAGCACAAATATTTATGACAAACATGAATATTTGTGTGGTGTCTGGGTGTTTTTCTATGTATTATAAGTATGTATTTACAAAAAAAAAGTATATATGTATTATTATGTACGTATGTATGTATTATATTATATCCGTTATCTAGTATCCATAACACAAGCATTTAATTACTTAGCTTGGAACTAGAGGGCGCTGTGTATATTGTGACCAAGATATTATATTATTTATTATACAGCGTGTCCCACATTGGGTATATCAAGCCGCGAGGGCTGTATACAGGATGGAATTGCCTATCGGATGGCTATATTTAAAATGCGATAAGTCGAAATTTTAGATCTGAAAAAAAATTAATAATTCCTACTGAGTCCGCAAATAATAATATTTGACATGGTCACCCTACTATAAAGACTTTCATTGATATCACATACACACATACACAAGAAATCGTAACATATGGTACGATTTCTTGTGTACCTACAACACGGATATAAAAATTTAGACCTTATTCTGTAGTAGTAGAGCCGATATTGCTAAGTTATGGTGAGATATAAAATAAAAATTTTGTATTTCATTCTGAATAAATAAAATTCATTCATAGTTTAATACATATCTAACCAGATTTTTCGTTTAAGATTTATGGTGAACACTTACCATTTCTCAGTGTGACTACAAAAAAGGTTCAATGTGCTGTCCTCCTCTCGTAACACATAGGTTTACACGCCGCGATACAGATTGTGTGGCACGGCTCAGATACTCCGGTGTTAGAGTACCACAAGCTTCCACAATTTTTTGGCGCATATCATTCACAGTTTCACACTGCGTAGCATACACCACACTTTTCAAATATCCCCACAAAAAAAAGTCCATTGGCGTTAAATGGGCGACCGTGGTGGCCATGGAACAGTTTCAGAACGTCCAATCCACGCATGAAAGCGATCGTCCAGATATTCGCGTACAGAACGAGTGTAATGCGCTGGCGCGCCGTCTTGCTGGAAAATCATGTCGCGGTAAACTAACAAAGGAAGGCCTTCAAGTTCTTCCTCCAAGGTGGTCCTCAACATTTCCAAGTAGATTTCACCGTTCAACCGGTCCGGCAAAAATACAGGGCCTATCAATTTGTCACCGATGATACCGGCCCACACATTAATTTTCCACCTGTGCTGAAAATGGCTTTGACGAAAAGCATGTGGATTTTCATGGGATCAGTAGTGCTCGTTGTGGCTATTGGATAGTCCAAAACGAGTAAAGGTAGCCTCATCAGACCATAGAACCCGAGACGCAAACATATGGTCAGCAGTAACCTGACTACGATACCACACACAGAATCGCAGTCTTAATAAAAAATCTGCTTCTGTCAGCTGTTGTGTGCGCTGGTAATGGTAAGGATGCTGACTATCTTTTTTTAAAGTTCTCCATACTTTCATTCTAGACACACCTAATACGACAGAGGCTTTTCTAGTACTTCTATAGTTGGATCTTCAGCAAAGTGATCCAAAATATTCTGTTCTACACGAGCATCCGCACGGTCACACGATCGTCCTTCAGAGTTTGGACTGTGGAAAGAACCGTTTGAGTGCAAACGGTTGATCAGCCTCCTGAAGCATGCATAAGAAGGAAGTCTTCGCTGATTCTCCAGCTCTCTTCCATCAATGTTACGTTGTCGATAAAGTTCGCGCGCTGCAGTAAGGATTCCCTCCGATGCACCCACACACATAATCATATCATAGTACTCTGCATTTGAATACTCCGCCATTATAAAATTACGAAATAACGAAAGCACTTTCACTAACTTGACACCGATGGATGACACTGACCGATAGAACCACAGAGCATATAAATAAGAGTCGGCACTCCATACAATGTCCTGAGCTCATTTAGACTGCATCTTTCACCAACATAATAATCATTCGTTTTTCCTCTGTACCTAATGTTGGCATCGTTGCCGTCACTGACACACGTCAGTGTCACTGTCAAACGTCAGTGTAACTGTCAAACGTCAGTGTCACTGTCAAACGTCAGTGTCACTGTCAAATGTCAGTGTCACTGTCAAACATCCTCATCCATATTATTAGTCGTAGGAAAAAATAAAACATTTTATTTTGATGTAATTGATATATTTCGTAATATATAAAATGATTTTACATTCAGTCAGGGTAAATAGACAAATAATAATGCTTAATTCATTCACACATCTAAGTAATGATTGACAATGACAGCACCAGTGCATCGGCTTTAATTGATTGAGTAGTACTAGTACAACTAGTCGAGGTTTGTGATTGCTCATTAAAATTAATACTAACATAACATAACATAACTTCACGCCTTTTGTTACCCGAAGGTGTAGGCAGTGGCTGTTAAGCCTCGTCTCGCCGTTATGTTTACATCCCAAATGGAATAGGTGGCGAACCTATTGCCATACCGGGCACAAAGTTTATCAGTCATCGATATTTATCACACATAACTTCCGAAAACAATTTCGAAAAGTCATTGGTCTGAGCCAGTGTCGGGAATCGAACCGCGGACCTCTGGATCAGAGGCCGTGCGCTCGCCCACTGCGCCACCGAGACTTTTTAAAATACTTTTTAAAATTAATACTACTATAATAAAAAAAAAAAATTAGAATCTGGTTCGCAGTTTGAACCTCGGCTATGCGGAGCCGTTAATCCTGACAGTAATGCTGTTTTTAATGCAGCAACAAAATGGGTACAGGTTGGGTTTTTATCGGTAACACTATGTTGTCGGATTAAGCTGAATAAATTCTCTAAAGAATCTTGGTTTAACTTGCGCAAATTTAAATATTCGAACCCATGCCTTTGCAGGATATCCCAAATATCTAACAGTGACTTTAATGATATTTTAAACCCTTTTATACAACGTACATTCTTAAGTTGCAATATAGAATCAGATTTTATAAACTTTATATTCTCTATTTTGTTAAAAAAATATCTCCACAACTCGACATGATTTGAATGAATACTAACATTCTCTCTAATACCCCTTTTCACATCTTTAGGAGATGATGGGCCATTGCAAACATCAAATAATTTATCTAACTCTTTGATAATGTCAGCTGTTTCTTTTATTTCATTTGCAGCATTGACATATTTCCATGCTAGCATATGCAAAATACTTATTTAATTTCGGAAAATTTAAAAAATTTCTATTATTTTCTTTAGCCAAAACTAAATATTTCCATCTACCCGTTTTTTGTCCCCATACAATTTCTCCCGCATTATAAAAATTATTCCTAATTGATTTAAATAAATGAGGTATGTCATACATTATGAAAACTTTTTTGTTATCATTAAAAATAAAATAATTCTCATCTATAGACTGCCCACCGAATTTTTTTAATAAATTTAATGCACCAGTATTTGTAGGACCTTGATCGCACACTGTTGTTAAGATTTTAAATCCAAATTGCTCAAGTGAAATTATAAAAGTTTTAATTAATGTGGAAAGTTTGGCAGAAGAAACTGATCCATGAACAAAAAATATGCTACGGGCAATTTGAATTTTTTTTCAGCCCTTGAACCATGAAAACAAGAGCATGGTCGGCAATTTTACAATCGCGTTCGTCACCGTAATCTACGAAGCCTTCTATTTTATCATTAGCTTTGTTGTATATTAATCTCTTTTTAGAGCCATTTCATCAAATAATAATGTTGTGCATTATATAAAATTTTAATTAATACCCGGTTCTAATTGTACTTTAAGAAGTAAGTGTTGAAGAGTTTTTGCACTAAGTAGAGATATAGCCCCCTCGAGATATCGGTAGGCTTTAGGTGAACGTTTGAAAATTGCCAAAGCCCACAATTTTGTCTTCATAGTCCAACGCTTGCCTGCTGGCTTCTTTTTATAATTTTTCGCTACATCACCAACTAGATCCCTCAATATAGTGCTGTCCAGTTTGTCCAGATCCAATGATGTTTCTGTCAATCTTATTATTGTCAATTTTTGAGCCTTTAATCTCGCCAACAATTGTTCTTCTTTATTAGTTAAACCTATAAAATATAAATTTAGATATGAATAACTAGCACTAGAACTTCATACCGCCATATTTTATACATTTTCACTAAAAAGATTATTGCCGCAATCATATTCTTTCCTTCATATAAATGGACTATCTAACACTAATATTTATATTTGTTTCTAAGATTTTCGCGAATCTCACTCATTGATCAAAACAACTTTTAGGATTGTATCGCGTTTATTTATTAACCTAGAAACCAAGTCCCTTTCTTTTTCTCAAAAACTTTATAAATAATAGCAATATCAATAGCCCATTCAAAATGAAATAATAATCAGTTTTGCAGAACAGCCGCTGAGTTTTCTTGCTGGGTCTTTCTCAGGACTGGCCGCGATTTTGACCCAGTGGTAGATTTTTAATAAACACTTTACCTTTTAATTTAAAATCAATAAATATTTAATAATAGTTATACTTTAATCTCAACCAACTAAGAAAATAAGATAATTTGTAATAATTTAATAATAACAACTTTTACTTATTAAATCATACAACAAAGGATCTTTAGAAGCAGGATATATTAATGCATCTTATATATAAGTATTTAACTTTTGTTCTCATGGTCTGATGTGGGTTACCAATAGTAAAAATCATATTTTTAACATCAACTTTTTGATATGTGTATGGGAAAGTGTATGGGAAAATTATTGAAAGGAGAATGAGGGTGATATCTGATGGAGTGTTGTGGGAGGCTCAGGGTGGTTTCAGAAGCGGACGAGGGTGCATGGATCAGATTTTTTCTCTCCGCAACATCGTGGAGAAACAACTGGCTGTTAACCGGAAGGTTTTCTGCGGTTTTGTGGATCTGGAAAAAGCGTTTGACAGAGTGTTACGAAAGGATTTGTGGGATATACTCCCGGGCTACGGGGTGAGCGGAGCACTGCTGCGCGCTGTACAGTCCACTTATGAGGGCTGCACAGCGTGTGTGCGTGTTGACGGCGGCTTGTCCCCCTGGTTTGACGTCAATATCGGCGTCAGACAGGGTTGCGTGCTGTCCGCTCGACTGTTCATCCTGTACCTGGACAGTTGTCTCCAGAGAATGAGATCGATGGATGTAGGGATGCGAATGGGTGACTTAGTTGTGAGCTGCCTGCTTTACGCAGATGACGCCGTGCTTCTAGCCGAATCGCCGTCGGACCTGCAAACACTAGTCACTACTATGAAAGATGATTGCATGATTAAAGGCTTGCAGTTGAATGCGATAGAACAAGCGAACAATAATGAAGAGCGTGTAAAAAAATAATCACTAACGAACATTAGTAAGGATGTGAAAAAATAATTGATTATTGAAATATTCGATTAAAAATCAACTTCTAAAAGTAAAAAAATCTATTAAATTTAGTAATTATTTTTATTTGACTAATCGATTAATAACCGATTATTTTATTAATCATTCAATTACATATTACCGACTTTTTTTCATCTGCAACGCCCCGATATTAAGTTTGGTCTTCTGGCCCGGAACGAAAACTGCTAAAGAATACTTTTTCCATAATGTTATTTATTTGTTAACGCCATCAATGACCGCATTCCTTCTATACCTTTGAAACAGTTTAGTTATTTATTTATTCAAATATTCACTAGATGGAGTCGATGAATAATACAATTTAATAAGCCGACATTTGGTTGATATGTTCTCTTTTATTGTATATTTCCAAATTACTAAATATTACATGGATACTCACTCGCTTCGTTAACTTTCATAACTCTTTTCAAGCACGCGCGTCGGTTTTTGAGGCTCCTAACATCACCTTCCTCCAGAACACGTTCTATTTGGTCATGTAATGTGTGTCTTGGCCGTCCTCGACTCCTACATCCATCCGCTTTTGCATTGTATATCTGGTCAATCGTGTTAAATGATCGGTCAGTCTTGCATCATCCATCCTTTCTACATGTCCGAACCATCGAACCAACCATGCCCTTTCTTACTTTTACACCGACACTCTCTTTCAAACCAACTTCCTTCCTTACAACCTTGTTTCCTACGCGGTCAGCGAGAGTCACTCCGCAGATTTTGCGCAGTGCCCTCATTTCTACCGCGTTTATTCTACTTTCATGCACACTCTGCCATACCCAACTCTCGTTTCCATAAGTTAGCGTTGGGATCAGGACTGCATTGTGGATTGCTAGCTGGGCTTTTCTGCTGACGTTTTTTGCGCCCAGGAATCTGGCCAACGCTCCATTTACGCTATTTCCTATCGCCACTCATTTTTCTACATCCGTGGTGTACCTTCCATCCCTGCTAAAAGCGCATCCAAGATATACAATTTCATTCACCTGTTCCAGCACTACATCATCAATCATTATCCTTGCATCTGTTCTGGATTCTTCCCTTTCAAACACCATAACTTTCGTTTTCGTCGCATTCAACTGCAAGCCTTTAATCATGCAATCATCTTTCATAGTAGTGACTAGTGTTTGCAGGTCCGACGGCAATTCGGCCAGAAGCACGGCGTCATCTGCGTAAAGCAGGCAGCTCACAACTAGGTCACCCATTCGCATCACTACATCCATCGATCTCACTCTCTGGAGACAACTGTCCAGGTATAGGATGAACAGTCGAGCGGACAGCACGCAACCCTGTCTGACGCCGATATTGACGTCAAACCAGGGGGACAAGCCGCCGTCAACACGCACACACGCTGTGCAGTCCTCATAAGTGGACTGCACAGCGCGCAGCAGTGCTCCGCTCACCCCGTAGCCCGGGAGTATATCCCACAGATCCTTTCGTAACACTCTGACAAACGCTTTTTCCAGATACACAAAACCGCAGAAAACCTTCCGGTTAACAGCCAGTTGTTTCTCCACGATGTCGCGGAGAGAAAAAATCTCGTGTGATCCCCAGTTTTATTCGAACCCAAAGATGTCTTGGGCCTACCAACTCATAATCTTTCACTCCGGAAGCAAAGTGGGAGGAGAGAATGACTCCAACACCCCCACTAGCACGGACGTCCTGGTCCACTCCGGACCATAGGGCTACCATGCCACCGGAGAGGTCCTCGGTCTCACTCCCCCTTCGCTTTGTCTCCGTCAAACATAAGGCATCCAGGCATCTCTCATTTATTACATCCATCATCTCATTCATCTTTCTGATCATACTACCTCTAACATTCCACGTGCCTATACGGCACTCCCCTCTCCTCGTCCCACCAGGGTTGGCGGTGCGTGAAGAGTGGCGGCCTCCTTCGCCGCATGCGCATGCAGCCGCACCAACGGGGGCTAATCGCTGCCCGTCGCTTCCGGGGCACGCCGGAGCAGCCCGTCCGGCTCAGTTTGCTTCGGTCAAGTTTGCGTCCCACTGGGACGGCAGGGGTCGCGACGTGCACGCTCTTGATAAGACCCCCTAAAACTAATTGTACATATTGCCCAAAAATTTAAAAATCCATTAATTTAAATGAATCGATTATTTTCTTAAATAAATACGATTATTAATTAATCGATTTTTTCATTGTAATAAATTAATCGTTTAATCAAAAATCGTTTTCTTATGTTTAATGTCACATTCCTAAATACTAGTGTCTCTGCCATTTTTAATTTCTTAGGGTACCGTTATACCAAAATACGGAACCTTTATACGATAACTTATTTTTTTATAATAACTTTAAAAATACTAGTCTCTGTACTACAGAGTCTACTAGATATTTTAATTTCACTCAAATCTCATCCAAAGCAAATTGGAATAGTATTTTAGAAAATCTCTAAATTTTAAGTAATAATACACACAATACCGAATACCGGATTTAACATAACATAACTTCACGCCTTACCCGAAGGTGTAGGCAGCGGCCGTTAAGCCCCGTCTCGCCCTTATGTTTACGTCCCAAATGGAATAGGTGGCGAACCTATTGCCATACCGGGCACAAAGTTTTCAGACATCGATATTTATCACACTTAACTTCCGCAAACGATTTTAAAAAGTCATTGGTGTGAGCCAGTGTCAGGATTCGAACCCGGACCTCTGGATCAGAAGCCTTGTGCTCTCCCATTGGACCACCGAGACTCCTAGGATTTACCTACGTAATACTTTTTAAGCTTTCACGTGTTATGCAACATAATGATAATAATAATATACTTTATTAATTTGCGTTGGTACATTAAAATTATACGGACCCATAATAAATAATACATATTAATATTTCAAAATATTTCACTGTAAATTTAGAAATGCCGACAAATTCTTTTTATAAATGCCGCCTGATGAGTTCAAGGTTATCTTGTGCGAGCCGAAAGGCAGGCGGCAATTTTCAAAGGAAGTTTCGGGCGCGTGTAACAGGTCACAGCACGTGTAAGAGGTGCACACATATACACAGCACATATACACATGACCTACAAATGAATCAATATGTAGGGTTCACAGTTTTTTGTGTAACTTCACGCCTCAAATACATGAGAGTGTAGGCAGCGAATACTATTTACTGATTATGTTTCATGGTAATTTTATATGATTTCTTATTGCGAACCGAATACAGATAGCTTTTTTTGTGTAACTTCACGCCTCAAATACATGAGAGTGTAGACAGGGAAAACTATTTACTGATTATGTTTCATGGTAATTCCATATGATTTCTTAAACAGATCAGAATGTAGTCAGCTTAATATTTTTTTGTAACTTCACGCCCCAAATACATGCGGGTGTAGGCAGCGAAAATTACTTATTGATTATGTTTCATGGTAATTTTATATGATTTCTTATTGCGAACCGAATACAGATAGCTTTTTTTGTGTAACTTCACGCCTGAAATACATGAGAGTGTAAGCAGTGAATACTATTTACTGATTATGTTTCATGGTAATTCCATGTGGTTTCTTAAACAGATCAGAATGTAGTCAGCTTAATATTTTTTTGTAACTTCACGCCCCAAATACATGCGGGTGTAGGCAGCGAAAATTACTTATTGATTATGTTTCATGGTAATTTTATATGATTTCTTATTGCGAACCGAATACAGATAGCTTTTTTGTGTAACTTCACGCCTCAAATACATGAGAGTGTAAGCAGTGAAAACTATTTACTGATTATGTTTCATGGTAATTCCATGTGGTTTCTTAAACAGATCAGAATGTAGTCAGCTTAATATTTTTTTGTAACTTCACGCTTCAAATACATGCGGGTGTAGGCAACGAAAATTACTTATTGATTATGTTTCATGGTAATTTTATATGATTTCTTATTGCGAACCGAATACAGATAGCCTTTTTTTGTGTAACTTCACGCCTCAAATACATGAGAGTGTAGGCAGGGAAAACTATTTACTGATTATGTTTCATGGTAATTCCATATGATTTCTTAAACAGATCAGAATGTAGTCAGCTTAAATTTTTTTGTAACTTCACGCCCCAAATACATGCGGGTGTAGGCAGCGAAAATTACTTATTGATTATGTTTCATAGTAATTTTATAAGATTTCTTAATGCGAACCGAATACAGATAGCTTTTTTTGTGTAACTTCACGCCTCAAATACATGAGAGTGTAGACAGGGAAAACTATTTACTGATTATGTTTCATGGTAATTCCATGTGGTTTCTTAAAGAATGATTAGAAAGAAGATCAGAATGTAGTCAGTTTAAATTTTTATTGTAACTTCACATAATTATTAAAAATTAGAGATGACAACCCTATTGATGATCGAAATGGAAAAATGAATGAAATACTTTAGGCGAGTAGTCACAATGAACTCAGTTGTTGTAGGTCATAAGTAGGGTGATCATGGTTCATATTTCTGCGGGATAATTTTTGTAAAAAAAGTAAAAAAAAAATTTTTTTGCCTTTTTTTACTTTCTATAGGATATCTAGATTTCAAAGCATGTCTAGATTCTAGATATAAGTGGTTAGAATAGGGTCTGTGAAGCACCCTGTATAAATACACACAATCACGCCTTTTTCCCCATGGGATCAGGCAGAGACCAATTCTTTCCATTTGCTGCGATCCTGACATTTATTTCTTGTTTCCTTCACTCTTAATATCGTTTTCATACATGCTCGTCGGTTGTGGCCACTCTTGACCTGACCTCTCAACAACACATCAATGATTTGATCGTGGTAACTTCACCTAGGTCGATCTCTACCGGTTCGCCCTTTCACACTTGTCATATAAATTCGTTTAGTCAGCATTTCATCCATTATTTTATCCTTTTTACATGTCCGAATCATATAAGCATTATTGTCTCTATCCATAATCACTACATCTTTCACACCACAATATTCTCGAATTAATATCTTTATTATTTTATCCACCAGGCTTACTCCATCTATATTTATCAGACTTGTCATTATTTTGTCTTTTTAAGGCTATGCAAATTGGCTTATACATAGGCTAAATATAAAATTAAATTAGATTAGTTAAAGGTCTTATCGAATATTTATCAATCGCGGACTTTACTTACGAGTGTGTCCTTCAACTTGACTTGCGATTTGTGAACTATGAAAGTTCACAAATCGCACCATCTAGTGGCAATCAGCGGAAAGTTTACGTTATCAACTTGAAACGAGTTCCTTATATAAGTCACAGATGGCGCTATTCCTCAAATTCGAAACTAAGAAACGCGCTTGTTATAGAAAACCGAACTAAAAAATATAAAATAAATAATAGTTTAAAAAAACTAAAAAACACGCTTTTTATAGAAAACCGAACTAAAAAATAGAAAAATAAAAAAAATATATTTTATTTTAAAAAAAGCGTGGGGTGCATGGTGTCAATAGTTATAAATATTTTATAGACAGATATGAGTAGAGTGTTTATCATTTCGATAATATCTTAAAAAGCACCCCACGCTTTTTTTAAAATAAAATATATTTTTTTTATTTTTCTATTTTTTAGTTCGGTTTTCTATAAAAAGCGTGTTTTTTAGTTTTTTTAAACTATTATTTATTTTTTATTGATGTATGTACGTGTGACTTTATGTAAATGTTTGTAAGGAATTACGTGGCCTAAACCATTTTTTTTCTGTTTCCTTTGTAGGAAATTTTTTCTTAGCTAAATCAGATATCTCGTGGTGTAATAGTAGCAATTAATTGTTGGACTGAGTGCCGATATTAAAATGTGCTCTGATGGTTCATCACTCTTTCTATAACAAGACTTAAGAAATTTAAATATTCGTGTCTTATGGCGCTCTCTACTTTTTTCCTAACCCACTAAGAGCTTGGCGTGTTGTATTGTATTTTAAATTCATAATACTAAAACGTGTAATATCGAATATGCGTATGTTTTAGTTCAGCTGGTTATTTTTTTATGTTTTTTTATTTATTTATTTATGGGATAGGAGGGCAAACGAGCAGGCGTGTCACCTGATGGTAAGCAACGAACGCCGCCCATGGACACCAGCAACACATATAGTGTAACTGTTGCGTTGCCGACCTTTAAGGGATAGGGGATAGGGACCTTTCTCAACAAACGAAACGCGGCATGAGCCACTTTACGTCGATCTTCTGAGAGGTCGTGATATTTCACCGGCCGAGCCGGCCCATTCATGCAGCTGGTTCGGAATCCGATCGATAGATAGTTTAAATAAGTTTGTCCGTCCACTGGACTTGAGATTGCAGAGATGGTGGGATCTTTGTATTGTTTTCAGCACACTGTTATGTATAGCGTAAAATTATTTTATTGTCACACGGATAAACAAATGTATTGTACATTAACATATTTTTTTTGCAGTTACGTAAGTACCTACATTATTCATAATTTGTTGCTGTAATATTTTATTTATTAGTTTATATTTATTCCATCCAGATATTATAAACACAGTACTGTAAATGAACAGGAGACTACTAACATAACTTTAAATACAACAGTGCCAGTCTTGCAGTACGCTCGACCGGTGAAATACTATCACCTCTCGGAATATCGGCGTGAAGTTGCTCGTGCCGCGTTTTGTTCGGTGACAGAGGTATCCGAAGGGCCGATCCCCTTTTCCCTCCTATTGTCTTATAGGATGTCAACGCACCACGGTGTTCATGGGAGATGAGTAGTTGCTTACCATCAGATGACACACTTACCCTCCTATCCCATAAAAAATAAGCATGTAGGTGACAATGGTATTATAAAAACATAAAAACGTAAAAGGAAGTAAATACCAACCTAACTCATTTCTATTTTTCTGTTCGACTTTTTCTAAACGGTTCTTTAAAAGTACTTTAGTTTATTTTTGTAGATGCTGACAAGTTTGTAGATAGCTTTGAAAAACTTTTAAACAACTTCAGACATAACTACTTTGATTATTTATATGTGAAAATCTGAAATAAGTCTTTTCATTTATTTTATATTATTAAAGAAATACGTTATTACAGGGCTTCGAGCATCTACTAGACAGTCTAGGCCTGGGTGGACAAGTATTCACATCACCACACGACCTCGCCATCCATCGTATCAACGGCACCTTCCGTCAGCTCCACGACCTTCAGCACAGGCACCGAAGATCACCCACTATCGGTAAGTTGCCAGTGTGGCATATGGAAATTTATATGGATACATCTTAGCATATAACTATTGCGAAAACCATATTCTGGTTTAATTTACTACTATATATATATATACTTCTATTCTAAAGCGATTCCTTTAACTCTCTCTTTCTCTGGTAATCTTCCATTAGCATTTATGATAAAACAAGATGTTATTTTCTTTAAATTTCAAGCTGCATTTACCGATCAGTTTACGCTCCTGTGTCGATCAAAATTCAGCAATCTAGCCTGAAACACAGCAGTATTGCCAAATTAAAGTAATGTTATAATTCTGCTGTTTTCTGTAAGGCTGGTGCTCTTATTAGCCATTGCCATAGTACCTAATTTAAAAAAAGTTACGTGTGAGTTATCATATGTGACCGGTATTTTAATATCTTAGATTATATAATCCAATATTCTAAGATATTAAAAACGTAAAAAATATATGAATAGGTGTATATTTCCATGAATATGAGAACAACTTGTCATATTGGAACAGCTCGTAATGAATTTGATTAGTATTGATAACATGAACGTTAATAATTTAAACACAGATTCTGACAATTAACTTAAATATTTTTTAGCCATTAGAAATTGATTAAAACTACGTTTCCTCCTTTCCTTTAGTTGTTTATGACAGCAAGGTTTGAAGGTTACATTACTTATAATAGCACCTAATAGGTACTTACTGTCGGTCCAAGGCCTTCTTTGTCAGAATAGTTATTAAAAAAAAATCTGCGACTTCCATATTTGAAAATACATTCTTTTTTTCAAAATTTCTATTCGGCCAAGTATTGTATTGAATATAAATGCTGAAATTTTATATTCAATACAATAATGGCTGCCAGCCTTTCGATGACTCGCTAATATTGAGGCAAAAAAACCTTTGCAATACACATTTTGTACCGTCTTATTTCCTGGTCGAATGACAGTCACGATTTAGAACTCGTACTCGATAAGAAAAATACGAATTTGTAGGTGTTCTCCGGACTGTGACCAATCACAGTAAATTACGTTTTATAACACAATCCTTTTTTTTTCGCACGTAGTCTAGATTTTTACTTTGATAATAAAAAGATTGGCACAATTACGTGATCAATTTTTATTTGGACATATACTACTCTTGTTTACAAAGCGAATTGAAATCATATCGATGATAAAATATCTTTATCCCGCGAAGTGCGTGCGTAAGCATTTTTTGCTACTGTCGTAACAAATAAAATAAATGTTAATATGACTTCGTTTGTTTATTAAGTTTCCACGGCTAAAATATTCAACATATCATTATGAGATTTTGTACACACATTATCTGGCATATAGAATAGAACATAGGATTTTTATTATCTCACTACGAAGCTTGAAAATAAAGCAAGCACTATAAAATATTTACTATCCGGTTTAACCGGTCCAGTGCTAGTTATAACAATATATCCAAATAGTGTCCTTTACAATTTAAATACCTATGTACGGATATGTAGATTGCTCACTTCCCACTGCTGACCTCACTGCGCTATAAAAGATCTAATGTTCTTAACAGTTCAACACGGACAGAAGTGTTTCTTAATCAAATCCGAAATATATAGTAGACGTCTCGGTGTTCTGGAAGTCTAGCATACCGCTTCTGTATTCTTTAGTCACGGGTTCGAATCCTGGCTCACACCTTTCTTAAGTTATGTGTGACAAATATCGACGACCCGAAATTTTGCCCGATGTATGGCAATAAGTTCTGCCACGTTATTCATTTGAGATGTAAAAAATCTGCGTATTAAACACATAACAGTGTACCTATAACATAACATCACGCCTTTTTCTACCCGAAAGTGTAGGCAGTCAGGTTAGGTTACGCCGTTAGGCTTACGTCTCAAATTAAATAAATGGCGAACCTATTGCCTTACCGGGCACAAAGTTTTCAGTCATCGATATTTATCACACTTAATTCCGAAAACAAATTCGATAAGTCATTGGTGTGAGCATGAATCCTGGCTCTTTCTTGACTAAGAAGAGGGCTGCTCTACTTCTCGACCACCGAGACATGTCAGACATAACAGATTTTATTAATAAAATTTTATTAAACTTTCATATATTCTTAATATCGATTTCGACGTATCGAGGCATTACTGCTCTGTGCTCAAGCCTTGGGCATCAAGGGCAACTTATAGTAGGTATTAGGTATACAAATTTAGCATGATGAATGTATAAAGTAGACTTGTATCCTTCAGTCGTTCAACCTGCTACAATGAAGATACGCTTCACTTTATTCAATGGTGATTATCCTATTAGCAGCCGGCACTGGCTGGTCTTGCGCAGTTGGCTGACCCCGGCCCTGGATCACCGTGTCTAATAAATCAATGAAATATACCTTCTTAAGCATTGTAAATGGTTTTTTTTTAATAAATCAACTTAAGTAACCTAATAGCCAGGCAGGTCTAAATCTTAATAGACAGGAGTTGTTTTTAACTCTTTCTTTATATATACTTGCCCTTAGTTTTATTATATTTTTATGTAATAATAATTGACCCAGCGAACTTTGTTTGCCTCAGAATCAATAAGAAGAAATAAAAATGGTCATTGTGGGTAATCCTTCAGGGATTACCCACAATGACATACACCGGAAATTTTTATAGACCTTCTGAAGGTGTATAATAATGTTGTACCTACATTGGTTTGATTAATGACTAAGTTAGTCAGCGTTTGCAATTAAAATGCTAAATCTCTAACTTTTTATTTACAATACAAACCACCCCATTGACACCCTCTATCTATTAAAATGCATTAAAATCCGTTACTTATTACAAAGATCTAAACATTTAAGGGGACAGAGAACGGAAAGCGACTTTGTTTTATACTATGTAATGATTTTATGCAACTCATACGTCACTTACCCACTAATTTTAAAAATAAGAACACGCATTTACGTTTTTTTTCTTTTCTAAATATTTCAGCAGAACCAATTATACAGAAACCATGTCTGTCACCAAGAGATATTCTAGAAGTGTATGGAATGCAAAACGAGCCCGGAGTGATCACAATAAAACCAAAAACGTTTTTAGAGATGTGTCCTGCGCTCGTGTATCAGCTGGACCAGCGATCTTGCTACAAGACCGAAGCACCTGCGCCCAAACTTGACAGATTTTGGAGTAAGTAGTAGTACTATTTTAGTAAAAAATTAAATATATATGCATATTTATCTCTAAGATTTTCGCGAATCACGTTCATGACATTAAAACAACTTTTAGGATTTTATCGCGTTCACTCGTGAAAATGATCTCTGTAAAGAGTTCGAACGAAATAAATAAAATTAGTAATAAATAAACGCGATAAAATCCTAAAAGTTGTTTTAATGTCATATATATGCATTTTCAGATAAAAGAATTTGGTCTGGGAGTCGAGCACTTGGCTTCTAATTCATCAAGAAGTTTCCGGTTTAAATTCTGCCTCACACAATATCTTTTTGGATGTGAAAGATAGATCGGTGATGAGTGACAAAATTTTTGTCATAAAAGTTCGGTGAGTCGAGGTGTAATAGGCGCTCCCTATACTGGTGGAGTTAAAATGGTGTGTAGTTACAGAAAAATAATAACGCCATAACATAACTTCACGCCTTTTTCTACCTAAAGATGTAGGCAGTGCCGGTTAAGCCTCCACTCGCCGTTATATTAACGTCCTAAATGGAATAGGTTGTGAACCTATTGCCATAAGGGCACAAAGTTTTTAGTCATCGATATTTATCAGACATAATTATTCGATATAATTATATCGAAATTAATTATTTTCGTAAAGTCATTGGTGTGTGTGCCAGAATTCAGCGCGATCCCACGATCTCTGGGTTCAGAAACCGTGTGCTCGACCACTGGACCACCGAGACTATCGTAAAAAATAATAAAAACAACAATAAATTATTGGACTAATCTTTTATAAAAAATATTTGACAACTTAACGCTGTTCTATACAGAACAAACTATACGGAGAGAGCTCTCTGGTATGGGCTCTCTCTTATGAAATGAAAAGGTCTCAGCGGAATAATTATTTTCCAGTTTTTCTATTAATGTTGTTCACATTTATACTACTTGGTAAACAAGTTCTACCTATTTGTATGCGGTTAAAATACTATTGGACCGATTATACCGAATCTTTATTTATTAGGTATAAACATGGAATTGAATGAGAAAAGCCACTGATTTCTCCACAACAAATACTTCTCATTACATACAGATTTTAATAACTTAATGTTGTAAAAATATTAAAATTTAACCTAATACTTTTTAACACCTAAAAGCAGTATGGTCAATTCATCATTTTCCACACTGTGTATGATCAAATAATAAAAAAATATTTATACTTTTTTATTTACTTCTCAGCATGGATTTACGCTACATTGAGTATACTTGTGATAAGCGCTACCGGCCTGGTTGGAGTAGCCATTGTTCCGTTACTGAAGTCCATCATATTCAGTCACGTACTGCACTTTCTGGTAGCAGTTGCAGTCGGTACATTGTGTGGCGATGCGCTGCTCCATTTGTTGCCGCACGCTCTTAAATCTCATGGACCACCATCAGCTTCACAAGAAGAAACAGAAATAGTACTAAAGTGTAGCGTCACTTTTCTTACTATATTACTATTCTACAGTGTAGAGGCAATCATGCAAACATTGAACGGCGGCAGTTCCCATTCTCATTCCCATGACTCAGGTGCTGACCTGAAATCTGATTCAGCTAAGCAATTGGATCCTATAGAACTTGGTGCCATGATGCCCGGATCACCGCCACCACCCGTAGAAAGACCGATGACTTCGACAGCGCTTATGGTAATAGTAGGAGATGGATTGCACAATCTGACGGATGGCCTGGCAATTGGTGCTGCGTTTAGCGGAGATCCTGTAACAGGATTCGCCACAGCCCTAGCTGTATTTTGCCATGAACTTCCACATGAGTTAGGAGACTTTGCAGTGCTATTGCGGTCAGGCATGAGCATCAGACGTGCCATGTATTATAACATACTTTCGTCAGTGCTCAGTTTCATGGGCATGGCTGGAGGCATTTGGCTCGCAGAAGACCATGAATCCGCTTCTCAGTGGATTTATGCTGCTACAGCTGGTACGTTCTTTTACATCGCTCTTGCCGATTTAGTTCCAGAGATAAATGCAAATAATCACGGCAAAAGCATTAACTTATTGCTTGCAATTCTGGGAATACTTTCTGGCGGTATTATTATGTTAATGATTGCCTTGCACGAGGATTCAATTCAGTATCTATTCAGAAATGCCGAAAAATAAACTTAGAGTTATCCATATCAATATTAAAAAAAAGAATATAAAGACTCAAGGAATATTTAGGAAATGAATGGAATCAAAACTCCTAAAATGGATTTCAATGACAACACAAAATGAAACATAAGTATTTTTATTTGAATTTAGTAATTTTATTTAAATATAGCATTTGAATACTAGTTAGGCACAGTACATATAAGGTATGTGATAAATGTACTCAAGGTTGTTTTTAGAATATTAGGTAAATACTTATGTATCTACCTACAAATTAGAAATTATATTATTTAATTGTTAAAATAGGTACATAGATTATATGTAAACACACCTCTATTTAAGTCCTTTTTCAAATCAATAAGTATGATTAAATTCGTAGACATTAAGTAAGTTGTAAATATACCTAAGGAGTGTGAGTAATTGGTAAGATAGAAAGAGAATTAGGTACCATGTGTTGCTGGTGTCCATGGGCGGCGTCTGTTGTTTACCATCAGGTGACACGCCTGCTCGCTTGCCCTCCTATCCCATAAAAAAAAAAATAATAACATGTGTAGATGTAATCTTTTCAAATATAATCCATATCGGTACTCAACAAAGATGATACATAATAATTGAAAGTGGCGGTAAAGCTAAAATTGACATACGTTACCGCCATAAGAATCACAAATTAGATAGAAAAAAAAATACAATTGTTCTATTTATGAATTTTAAAATTTGTATTAATATTTAATATACTTCCAGTTTTAAATTTTTTCGCTATGTGTAATAATACGGTTTAAATAACAATAAGATATCGAAATACATGACATTATACTAAAATTAGCTTTGAATAACAACCAGATTAATCGTTTTCAAAATTTTATAGTGGCCATTGTATTGAAATTTGGCGAGTTTTTTTTTTAATTCCATAAGTCACAAATCATACAATTCTCCAGGCATACAGTAGGTACCCATACTTACCTATACGCCAATTTTCACTGTTCAATATTGCTGTTTAAAATAAATATTAGATGAACTGGTGATAGTATAAATGTACAAATGAGTTTATGAGATTTCAATACGTAAGAGATTTGAGACAGATAATTTATATTAATTGATAATTCTCGCCTCTAATATCGAACTACCTAAAGTTAAATAAATGTTATTATTACGTACCTAGATTAATGTTTTGTTAATATGCCATTATGTTATTTAAAAATTGGTATTATTAAATATAATTTTATAGTGTAATAGAAAATAGGTAAATTTTATTAATATTTCAATGAATTTTGTCGTCAATTTATATAGAAAGATGTTTTGTAAATATTTTTAAATATAAAAATATGATTGATTAATTGCATAATAATAATGTAACTTTTTCAACGTTTTATTTATTTACACCTTCCTATTTCTTAAAATCTTAAATCATTGTAGGAATGACTGACATATCAAGCAAAATTTATTCCAATATTCCATTCAGCGACACGATACGTGTCGTCTCAATATCACCTTTCTACCGATCCTTTCCTTTCCCCTATCCCTTAAAGGTCGGCAACGCAACAGTTACACTATATGTGTTGCTGATGTCCATGGGCGGCGTTGGTTGCTTACCATCAGGTGACACGTCTGCTCGTTTGCCCTCTTAACCCATAAAAAAAAATTCTAATGATATATGAATGATTTTCTTCCTTGACTAATTTTAATATTACGTTTAATTGTAAATTTATCATAACATAACTTCAAGCCTTTTGTTACCCGAAGGTGTAAGCAGCGGCTGTTAAGCCTCGTCTCGCCGTTATGTTTACGTCCCAAATGGAATAGGTGGCGAACCTAATTGCCATACCGGGCACAAAGTTTTCAGCCATCGATAAATATATCACACGTAACTTCCGAAAACAATTTCGAAAAGTCATTGGTGTGAGCCAGTATCAGGAATCGAACCCGGACCTCTGGATCAGAAGCCGTGTGCTCAATCACTGCGCTACCGGAAACTCAAATAATTAATTTTCAAATAATTATTTTTTTTATGGAAAACGGGGTAAAATTTTGGACATCTGCATCACCGAGATAGTCGCAGTTGCGTTAACAGTCCTTAAGATGGTATAAGGAAAAACTTGGGCCTTTAAGGGAGTAGGATAGGGTGAGGAAGGGGGGTGGGCCTCCGGTTACCTCTCTCACCGAACGAAACGCAGCATGAGCCACTTAACGTCGATCTTCTGAGAGGTTGTGGTATTTCACCGGTCGAGCCATTCATGCAACGAAATGCTTGGCTCTATCACTGCTAAAACGTTGGTTTTAGCAGTGATAGAGCCAAGCATTTCGTTGCAATGGAGGTTGCTCCATTGTCGAACGAAACGGGGCCTAGTGCACGTTACGTCAACTTTCTAAGAGGGTATGTATCCTTATATATATGAGTGTGTGAAAAGACATATGAAAGTCAACGAAGCGAGTGAGGTGTATAAGAATCGTGCCTTATCGCTCTATTCTCTGTGCCTACCCGCAAGGGTATTGGCGTAAATTTATGTATTTATTATTCACTTTCATATTTTATTTGCTTCCGCTGGAGCTTTTCTTTTGTTTCCACTGGGAAAATGCGTTGACGTCAACAATTGGGGGTACTGCAAGGAATATGTGGGACTCCCTGGAAAAGCCTGGCAAGCCGGGGCCTATGCCCCGGACGGCAAGTTCAGAGGGCGGCAAAATCCACATTTTACAGACTCCTAAATTACTTAACATTCAAGGAATAAATAACAGTACACGTAAAAAAAACTGACCAACAATGGGCTTCCTTTACCAATCAGGCTTTATTATTAGCAGTAAATCAATCCGGTAACATTGAATATAGATCTACTTAACGCAATGGAAGACATTAAACAGCGTCTAAGTGGCACAGGAGGTGGCCTAATAGCAAAGCAGTTATAGGATCTTGGCTTATATTTTCTAAGACCAAAAATGCAATTTCGTGCGTGCGGCAATGCTAATCCTCTGTGCGATGAATAGGCCCTCTGGTCGCAAGAGGCCTCGATCAGACTCTTTGCAAGATCTTTATAGAGTGCACGATCACTCGGACCCCATGTAAGCGGCCGCCCCATGACCCGCCAAGCGGGATCGCTCTCTCCCGATCCCGCTTGGCGGCCTTCTTCTAGAGCATCACAGCTTCGCACCACAACCCACCACTCCTCCTCGCCCTCCAGCATTATCGCGATGAACGCTGGCGGGGACTAGTCTCGCCCGATCCCGTCGACCAGAACTCGGCGCTCGACCGCCCAGGCCGGGCAGACCTCCAGCGTGTGCTTGGCCGAGTCCAGGTCGGATACTCAATGGTAGCATCTCGCCGTCTCTTCTTGTTTAATTCGCTCAGATACTCACCGAAGCACACGTGCCCGGGTGAGTATCTGAGTCAACCTGTAGGGGACCGTGCCCACTTTACGGGGCACCCAGGCCTCGAGGTTGGGCAGGACGGCACTGACGGCGCGCTGACGCGCTCAGCCCTGAGGGACCAGCGCGTCGCGCCAGTCCCCCAGGTCCCGCCGGAAGGCCTCCCGCCTCCGCACTTCGTGTCCCCGCGCGTCCGGGTCCCTCACTCCCCGGCCGAGATCGTACGCGGCTGTGTACATCTCGGCCAGAATGATGAAGGGGGGGGGGGACCAAACGGGGGCCCTATACAAGGCCACGGACCGCACGACTCCACCATAGAGGCGGCGAACTCCCCTATCGTGCTTGAAAGGTGTGATAGCGAAAGACTACGTAGCGTCCCACACAAAAGGGCTACCCATCTTCCTAGACAAAAGAGACAGAAACACAGGGAGCACCTAAACGAAGCCACGTTGTGATAGGGAAGTTCATAAATTGGGCGATGGTAGTCATCATTATTAGCCTTTTGAGGTCCACTGCTGGACGTAGGCCTCCCCCAGAGAGCAAAACAACTGCTGGTCCAGTGCAACTAGCATTCATTGGCCTCCCGCGGATTTTACAAGGTCGTCCGTCCACTTAGTGGGGCTACGGCATACTACGTCTACTAGTTCCTGGTCGCCACTCGAGAACCTTTCTACCCCAGCAGTACTGGATTCATCGAGTGATGTGGCCAGCCCATCTCCACTTCAACGTGCTAGACTTACGGGTATGTCGGTCACGGCCAGATCTCTTGCGTATCTCCGTATTGCGGATTTGATCTCGCAAAGAGATTCCTAGAATATCCCGTTCCATAGCACGCTGAGCAACCTTGAGCTTCGTCATGAGGCCAACATTCAGAGATCACGTCTCTCAATGGCAGTGCCTTAAGCCAAACACGGCACTCTCAGCATTATCCCACAGCGAGCAAACGAGCACGCTCAGCAGCACCTACAAAACCAGTATTATGCGATTCTTTTAAGATGGCCCAGAGCGAGTCGTCCCATTGTCTCCAGGAGAATGGGTTGGTGAGTAAATTATAGTGTGGATAGGCCAGTTTCCAGGCATTTACTGCGTCGGTCTTGCTTATCACTTCATAATTACTCAGTGTATGGAGCAGATCTGGCTCGACAATACGAGCGAGATTTAAGCGCCGCCGTTAAATTTTGCCAGGAGCTTTACGCTTTTAAAAAGTAAGCTCCGCTTTTTTTGGTAATCTCTATCTCTTGCAACAGGGTTATTAGTATGATTTGCAGTATGTTTTCCCCAATATTTGTATTGCCCTGCGAATTTATTATACCCTTGTAGTGGATTACTGATACTGAAATGATAGAGGTAAAAATAAATCTAAGTGGGCGGGGGCGGCATTTTAAAGTTTGTGCCCCGCCTGAAAAAAAATGAAGATCTGGGGCTGGCCTACTACTATACAAATTTGAATATGCCAAAGCAATCAAATGCCTAATCAATTTGTATATGCCAAAGCAATCAAAACGCAAATAGTAACATCCTACTATCCAACTAGTATACCTTTTTCTTGGGAGAAAATGCTTTAGGCACCCTCGCCGCCAGGGGCCGGCAGGCTGTAGTGTGTCCCGTAAATACCTCCTGTGACCCGTTGATAGCTTACATCCAACTTGCTACTTGCAAATTTATCGTCCAAACGTAATGTCATAATAATATGTCAAGCAATGTCATTGTCAACTGGCAGAACAGCTGCCAGTGTAATGTGTATGTCTGAAATATTTACTGTATCTATCGGAGTTTAATTTAAACTACCTGAAGTTAAGGCTGTGGAGGCATTAGAATAATATTAAGATAATTCAAGACCGCAATAAAGGTCTTGGAAAAAATAGTGTTAAATATGATTAAAGCAATAGTGAGTACCTACATTAAAATTAAATTTTCTTCAGTCATGAACTCTGTTTAATAAGATAAAAATAAATTTGTGGACAGTGACAAAGAAGTCAAAAACCATCTCATCAATTAAAACATCTGCAAATAACATATTTATTCATATTACAGCTGTATATTCTTGTTGACACTATATTTTTGCTGGCATGAACAATTTGTACTTATTTATAGAAGAGATGATCTATCAATTTTCTTTTTGAATTGCTTGGACTACATTTTATGTTGCACAACCATTATTAATTTGTCAGGTGATCTGATTTTCTTAAATACAAGATATTTCATTATGAATGGCAAGCAGATTTATAAGTTTTAGATTATATATATTTTTATAGAATGTGATTAGCTTAAATGGCTACAATTATTCCTAATCAGAAACATTGATTGTTAAGAATTGGTGTAAATGAAGGGTTTATGGCCATGCATTCTTTATAATTTCATACAATATATGTACTCCCATAATTTTCAAGTAAAGAAATCAAACCTGAGTGATTTGCATGATAGCTATTTGTATGACTTAATATTTAGAGTATAAAAGCTAATATTTCATTATCTATAACCATGAATTTGGCATAAAAGATTTTGTAACATAAGTAAAGGAGAAATGCAAAACTTTCTAACCATGTATATATATTGGAATATTTATTCTATTTAACCAAATATCTGCTTCTGTGACACTAAATAGCACTATGTATACCTTCATATATTAACAGTCTATGATATGATATATAGAGATATTGCTGTGTGGCGCCGGCTTAGAATACTGCCACCCCATCTCTTCCCGTGGGTGTCGTAAAAGGCGACTAAGGTAAAAGCTAGAAGAATGGGCAGCAGCATTCTCTCTCAAGACACTACAGCCTACTGCGATCGCCAACCCGCCTGCTGATTATGGCAAAAACCCCCCCTGGTTGCGCGGACCGGCAGTTGTGGTGCTCTATGGGGGAGGCCTATGTCCAGCAGTGGACCTCAAAAGGGCTTATGATGATGATATATAGAGAATATATGTATCCATACTTTTTCCTACATTAATATCATGTTTTTGATATACATACTATAATGGGGTAGAATCAGTACTACTAGGTACTGTTCCATAAGTCCTACACTGAATTTCACTGTATATTCTTGCTAATGATAGATTGGATTGCAAATGATGCAAAGACTTAAATAAAGATGCTCACATACTAAAAATATTATTAGGGAATAATAGGGCAGGTAATGTTTATGAATAATAAAAACTTTTTACACCTTATTATTAAAAAAAAAAACATTTCTTGTGATCAATAAAAACTAAGGAGGTTTTTATGTATTCTACTCTACTACTCTATATGGTTTTACCATAGATAAAAGTTCCATATTTAAGATTAAAAATTACAAAATCAGGTTGGCAAATTTATATACTTACCAATGTTTTAATATTACTGATTATATAACAAACAACATTCAATGGATTGGGAAAAAACCTAGTAGGTAGCTTTCAACCCAGGAAATAGCTACACACATAGCTACAAAAATGGGTTGTTTGCTATCTATATTCAAAACATCTGTAAGTAAAAAATAGATAAGCAAGTTAATAATATAAGTTCTTATTTATAGTTTTTTGTGGCATATTTATTGTATCACTAGACATTGGTGTTGAATTTTGGGAATATATGTTTTTGTGAGTGTCTTGGGCATTACTAATACGTATTTACACTAAATAAGTATGTGTTTGATGTTTTTTATTGCTGTAATGGGTGGAGTTTAAACCATTCACGCTATGAACAGCAGTCAGATCTTATTAACCCCAATAAAATTTTCTGCAATAAGTAAGTTTGGACACTTTCTTATTTGCTACAAAATATGCCTGTTCTATTCTGTCTTAATATATTTATAATAAAATTAATGACATTAGTAACTTTTATAATAATTGTTCTAGGTAATATTTGGTGCTGGTGTTTATACCGGAATCTATGTCGCACAAAATTATCAGGTAAATAATGATAGATCATACTATAAACATAATGTAAAAACATCTTTACTTCATAGATATTCTATTATCTGCTGCTATTTGTTCAAAGAAAACTTTATCTATTGAGCAATAAAAATGAGGTCTTGGCACCTGTTTACCTTTCAGAATGTTTCATGCATTAGTAACACTAATGTATTTTTATTTAATTTGTACTTTGTATAGGAAAATATGGTATGTAGAAAAGAATTTTTAATAATATGCACATTATTTATGTAACTCTTACTTTGTGAATTCCTAAAATTCTATAAATTAAAATACCTAGTTCTAATCATACAGTATTTTTTTTGGGAATAGAGTATGCCAAACAGAAAAGTACAACTCTATCCTTTCAGAGAGAAGAATACTACAGTATGCAAAATAAGTTTTTCTATTTTAGATTTG
The DNA here is from genome assembly GCA_905147225.2 of Euproctis similis. Taxonomy (NCBI): domain Eukaryota; kingdom Metazoa; phylum Arthropoda; class Insecta; order Lepidoptera; family Erebidae; genus Euproctis; species Euproctis similis. Next base: position 15,222,032 of record LR990112.1, on the reverse strand, counting down.
ACCCTATATTTTCTTTCTGTTTGTGGTGTAGAATAAAGTTTATTCTATTCTATATATTTCATCTGAGTTTCAATCTTTGGTTTTAAATTTTTCCCAGCTGGACACTTTTTTCAAACCGTTTTGATTAAAAAATAATTCTTTAATAATAACAACATTGCCATTCAAACAATGGTTGATATTCTGTAGTAATCCTGTGAGATAATTTTGCTGTCTCTCGTTTTACCACATATCAATTTTAATGCAGCATTTTTTTAATGCAGGGTGCTATGAATGAGATTTGTGCAAAAGCGAAGAAGACTTGTGACAGTGCTACAAAGGATTGGTTAGCTTATTTCCTATTCTATTTTAAGTTAACCTTTTAATCTGGAAGTCTTCTCACCTATTGCCGCATGATAGAAATGAAAATAAGGTAACATGACAAAAGTTCATATTTGATTTGTTTGTTCACAGATTGACAAGGTTGAAGAACCTCAGGTTTTATTTGAAAAAGCAAAATCATTTGTGGCTGCAAAAATAGACGAATTTAATAATGGTAAAAAGTCGGACAAGTGAAAATAAAAATATCTTCAAAATAAATCAACTATACTTGAGCCTTTATTTTATTGTAAATAAATAGTCCTATACATATGATAAAAGAAATTAAATAAGTATTAAATACATAGGTATCCTTATTTATAATAATGACATACCACCACCAATATGTTCCACACAAGTTTGAGGTTCTTCAAAGGCCAACCAGTCGCTAGAATGTGTGGGCAACAATCCCATGCTCTGGCACTTATAGAGTGCTAGCAAGATGTTAACAATGTTTCCTATGAAGTAAACGAATTTTTGTCCCGCTGCTTGAGTTCCTTCAACCATTTTAAATGTACTTTGAGTAGCAAATAAGGCTTTCACAGGTCTGACAATTAACATTCCAACCATCATGATAGGGAAAATTGAGATTGAATTTCCAGCCATATACATAATGAATAAGTTCATAGGTACTTGTTTTAAAGGGCCCAGAGCCACATCCCACAATTTCTTAATTAAAAGCAAGTTTGAATCATTATCCTTGGAAGATTCCGTATAATTCGCATTTGCAGACTGGCTGTAGCCGGGAGGCGATGGCAAGTCTGTAGCCACTGAGCGATTCCTAGAAAATATACATTCATTAATTAGGCACTTCGTAGAGGTAAATAAAGAAGTGTAATAAAGGTTACAATACCCACTTTTGGTTTAAGTCCAATGCCCATTTAAACTTCTTAGCTGATTTTATTTGAGACATGCTGGTCAGTTTAATGTACAAATATTGCGTGTTTTATGTCAAAAACTAATAAGGTAATTGATAATAGAATAATTATATAATATAAACAATAAATCCAGTGATGAAAACGATAAATCTTTAGCACTTTTTTTTTAAGGGTTTTAATGACCTGGTAACTAAGACCTTTAAGTCAAGACGATCTTTATCACTTATCTGCACATATCAATTAGGGCTGTTGATAAAATTACGAAATATCGATATTTTTTCTAAAAATATCGATATTTCGTTTGATCGTTTGGCACAAAGCACTTCTTTCGAAGATTCCTTGTTATGGGCTTCCCGAGAAATTATGCGATTGGGTTTCCAGCTTTCTCACGGCTGGGAGCATTAAAGTTGTTGTCGACGGGTCATGCTCCGACTTAAAACCTGTGAATGCTGGAGTCCCCCAGGGCTGTGTGCTATCCCCTACGCTGTTTCTTCTGCATATCAATGACATGCTGCTTAGCAGCAATCTTCATTGTTATGCAGATGACAATACCGGGGATGCCCTATATACCGGCCACCCGCGTATTTCTCGGGAAAACGTCGACGAGCACCGGAATAAACTTGTGTCTGAAATCGAAACTCTGCTTAGTCAGGTTTCGGACTGGGGCCGACTAAACTTAGTCCAATTCAACCCTAAGAAGTCACAGGTTTGCGCGTGTTATATATTAATATCCCAGGCAGACCGTGGACTCAGCATGCATATAATTATTCGTACTTATTATTTTCCTCGAACGCAGCAAGGAATGCATCGGCGCCGCCGTGTCGCGGTAACTAGAGAGCTGACGAAGCATTTGTCACCGCGTCACCGATTCTTATTGTTTAAGTTAATGTAATTATATTAGTATTCATTATTCATACTTCGAATAGTTAGGATCACTTAGATTGTAATTTATGTTTTAATAAATAGTTTTATTTTAATTTTGTTTTTTTTAAGTCCTTCAGCTGCTGCTAACGTAATTGGCGCAGTCGGTAGGATTCTCGCGGGCCGGTACGCGATAATTAGGAGTTTCTCATATCGAAATTCGCGTCGCGAAGCCGCCCGGGTGGTTTTCTAGCCCCGTCACCGAGGATCCTGAATCTACGGACCAGCTGCAGTTCCTGAAGGAGAGTCAAGACCTCGACTCACGAGAGAGACCAAAATGAAATTTATGTAAGTACACTTGAATTGTTCTTGTGTTGCTTGCTCCTTTATCCTAAGAATTTTCAGTACGTTTGGGTAAAACATGCCCAAATACACGTACGCAAAATGGATATTTCTCCGGTCTTGTTTATAAAATCAGAGAAAGATTTGCTGAAGTTAATGTAGTTTATGTATTGAAATCCTTTACTTTTCTGTGTAGTAGATTTAACAATTTAATAAAGTTTGAGAACCAGTATAGTATTATCTACGTCTTAAATATTGTTGTTGTGTCTCTGTATTATTGTATTGTGTTTGTGATAAAATCGTACTATAGAACTAATGTTTATATATTCGCAGAAGTAAAAATACTATTTATTTTTCAATTTCTTTACTGTAATGTGAGCATTGGCGTGCTTTGTAAATTAACAAAAGTTACTCACTTCTACCCTCAGAATATCGTTTTTGAAATATTGAAAATATATTCGAATAGCTGTTTTGGATTGTATTTATATTTCAGATTATTATCTACTTGTGATGCAGTTCTACATGTCGTCCGTGTTGAATTTTTAAATGGTGTTTTTATAGTTGTGTTTCGTAATGGCTACACTTAGTATATATTACCAAAATGTACGTGGTCTGCGAACGAAGTGTAACAGTGTATATCGTAGTGCTTGTCTCAATTCATATGATGTTATTATTTTTACTGAAACGTGGTTAACTGATGACATCTATAGTAGTGAACTCTTTGACAATCGGTATCTGGTCTGTAGACGTGATCGTGATTATTCGCGTACCGCACAAAAACGGGGAGGAGGTGTTCTCATCGCGGTTAGAAACGAGCTTTCTGTCACTGTGAGAAGTGAATGGCAAAGTTCTGCCGAGGATATTTGGATATCACTGACCCTGAAAAGGACTCGTTCGACGGTAAGTTCTAATATGCATGTCTGTGGACTTTACCTCTGTAGAGAGAATCTTGGAAATTCTTATAATACTCAGTTATTAAATTTTACTAATAATCTTAACCACTTGATCGCCACTCATCCTTTGGATAATTTTATAATAGCTGGTGATTTTAATTTAGGAAGTGACGTCAGTTGGACGCAAAACAACGGAAGTTCTAAGCTAATCCCACACATAATATCGAATAAGCAATCAGTAATCGAGTTTTTTGATTGTGTGGCTTCTTCGAATCTATCTCAATTCCATAGCGAACGTAATGTTAATGGCAGACTGTTGGATTTGGTATTTTCTAATGATGTGGTTACTGTGATCGAAAGTTATGACCCATTGTCCCGTCCCGTTGATGCTCATCATAAGCCGATAGTAATTAGGGCTGATTTTGTTGAAATTGAGAAACTCTGCGATAAACCGATTAAGAAATATATTTACTCTAAAGCGGATTACACAGCTATTAAATCAGAGTTGGATCTAATAAACTGGAAAAAATTGTTAGACGACAAGTGTTTAGATACTGCTGTATCTAAATTTTATTCTAAATTATATGAATTAAGGGATAAATATATTCCTCAAAAGCCAGTTAAACAATTTACATACCCTGCTTGGTATAGCCCGGCGTTAATAAAAGTTCTTAAAGAAAAATATAAATTTCATCGTAAATTTAAAAAATACAGCAATCTTTGCGACTATCACTCTTTCTCTGTACTGCGTTGTAGGGCTGCCGACTTGGAAAAAAATTGTTTTAAATCATACATTGAAAGAATTGAGTCCCTTATTATTAAGAATCCAAAATCTTTCTGGTCGTACATTAAAAGTAAAAAGGATATCAGTTCATTTCCTAAACTTATGTTCTATGGTGACTCATCTGCTAGTATGGGTGAAGAGATTAGCAATCTATTCGCTGATTATTTTCAATCAACTTTTCGAGAGCCGGGTGGTGTGTTCAGTGTACCATGTGATGGTGACAGTGTGTGCGACAGTGCTGCTTATATTGCCTCAGTTGAAGTGGATCGTACTTGTATCTTAAATCTGCTTAAAACTCTCGATTTATCTAAGTGTGGTGGACCAGACTTAATATCTCCAACATATATCGTAAATTGTGCAGATAGCCTTGTCAACCCGATTTGTATCTTATTCAAGCGATCCCTATCGGAAGGTGTAGTCCCAAAAATATGGAAATCCGCCTTTGTCACTCCTGTCCCAAAAAAAGGTAACAGATCTGACATTAAAAATTATCGTCCTATCTCCAAAATATGTTTATTTTCTAAGATCTTGGAACGAATAGTATATACGGATGTATACGCCTCTATGAAAGGTATGTTAGGAAACCAACAGCATGGCTTTATAAGAAAGCGGTCGACCACATCCAACTTGATACTATCTCATGACTACATATCTGCCGGGATGGAACAGGGTGCGCAAGTGGACGTAATTTACACCGATTATAGCAAATGTTTTGATCAAATTGACCACCAGCTGCTTCTTGAAAGGCTCCTGGCTTGCGGTGTAAGCGGTGACTTGTATCGTTGGTTTTCTTCTTATATCACTAATCGAACACAGGCTGTCGTTCTTCGTGGATATACATCAAGGTGGTGCTATGTCCCGTCGGGAGTGCCGCAGGGCTCAATTCTGGGACCTCTTTTGTTTCTGCTATTTATTGGTGATGTCGAACAATGTTTTCACCACTCATATGTTTTGCTTTATGCGGATGATATGAAAATACATAAACTGGTTCGTAACACCTGCGACATAAATCTGTTACAGGCTGACCTTCTAAAATTTGAAGCGTTTTGTGGTTACCGTAAACTCGAATTAAATGTATCTAAATGCCACCACATAAGTTACACTCGTCAGAAAAACATAATTCCTTCTAAATATAAGTTAAATAATCAAGTAATTGTTAGAGTCAACAGTGTTAGGGATTTGGGCATAGTAATGGACAGCAAACTTTTGCTAGATCAACATATCGACCACATAGTTAAAAAGGCATCCAAGGCTCTCGGATTTATAATCAGACAATCTGCATGTTTTCAATCGCTCAAATCATTAAAAATTTTATACTGTTCCTTCGTACGTAGCCACCTAGAATATGCATCACAAGTATGGAACCCACAGTACGAGATTTACCGGTCTCGCATAGAGGGAATCCAGAAAAAATTTCTTCGATATCTTGATTATAAGGCACGCCAATGTTCAGATGGTTATGATCATCGTTGCAAAAGGTACCATTTTCTGCCGCTCCATTTTAGACGTCAAATTAATGATATAAGTTATTTACTGAATATTGCTAATGGCTCCGTTGAAAGCCCTGAATTAGTTTCTAAAATAACGCTAAGAGCTAACAACACCGCGCTTCGTCAACGCCCGTTACTACATTTACCTTTTGCAACGACCAACTATCGACAAAATTCCTTTTTTCTAAGAACGACACAAAACTTTAACTGTTTATCACAAGAACTAAATATCGATTTGTTCTGTACTAAAGCTACCACGGCTAGAACGGCTCTAACTAAGTCATACTTTCTCTGTGAGGAAGCAACACACTGATAATGTAACTATCGGTAAAATAATTATTGTTTATATTTTGGACCATCGACTGTGACACTGAGATGTCTGTTGTAACAATATTTTTTATTAGCTGTGGAGGCTTGTAATTGGCAATATGACTAATTTATTTGTTATTATTGTATCATTATTAGTCCGTAAGCTTTCCTAAAATACAATAAAATAAAATAATATTGTTGTTCCAATTTCCAAAATTTTTCATCCGAAAAATTTAAGGTATAGAGAACCTGCATCGCGACAGGCTCGTCATAGTACTATAGATTTAAATAGGAATTTAGATTGAGAACAGAGTTCAGAAAATATGGCTCAAGCACAAAGTAATTTAGAAATGACAATCCATGATCCGGACACTATTTTTAAGGCACTTCGCCTAGTGCCCGAATTTAATGGTAACCCAAATATTTTAACTAGATTTATTAATATTTGTGATAGAATAGTTGTACAATATTTATGTGATCAACCAGGAAGTGAACTATCCAACCTATGTCTGTTAAACGGAATCTTAAATAAGATTACTGGTCCAGCCGCCAGTACAATTAATTCCAATGGCATACCAGATAGCTGGTTAGGTATTAGAACAGCTTTGATTAACAATTTTTCAGACCAGCGAGACGAAACCGCTCTTTATAGTGACCTATCTTTAGCTAGACAGGGTACCAAGACGCCACAGGAATTTTATGATCAATGCCAGACATTATTTAGTACCATAATGACCTTTGTAACGTTGCACGAACCAATTAATACCACTATTGAAGCTAAGCGAATATTGTATAAGAAAGTTGCTATGCAGTCTTTCACTAGAGGTTTAAACGAACCGTTAGGGTCCGCATACGATGCATGCGACCAGAAACCATAGAAAAAGCGTTAGAATATGTTCAGGAGGAGTTGAATGTGATGTATTTGCAGCATTGCAATGATCTTCCGAAACAGTCAAACACTCCTAGAGCATTTAATTATGTTCCACCCCCTATACATTTTAACCAACCACGTCTACAAAATCTTGGTGCTTCTTCACCAAACTGGCCAGCACCAGTAGGTCTTAGAACACACCAACCGTCTCCACAACCATTTAAGTTTATATACTCCACAAAATCAACCGTTTCAACATCGTATACCCAATCGTACGCAGCAGATGTTTCGCGCTCAACCCCCAGGCTACAACCCGCAAAGTAACGTTTTCCGATTACCGCCCAGAAATATTCCACCACAAAATCTAGGTCCGAAACCTATGAGTGGAATTCAAAATTTTACTCCTAAACCGATTTTAACTGGACATGATTGGCGCAGGTCAGGTAACCCACCACCTAATAATTAACTATTTAAACCGCGAGAAATGAACGTAAACGAGTGCGCGTCATACGACGAATTATACTACCCAGAGGAGTACTATTATGAACAAAATGAATATGATTATAATAACTATTAAAGTGAACATAACCCATACAATACATTAGAGTACATAGATAATACCGCCTATAACCACACCACTACAGACTTACAGACTACTGAAAATTATGAACCCCAACCGAGTACAAGTTCTTCAGAGCAGGATTTTCAACCAGGCTTGACATCAAAAAGGCCAAAATAGAATTAAACCTTCAGACACAGAGACAGTTACCATATATTTCCACTTCAGACCCACCATTAAAATGATTAATTGATACAGGCGCGAACCAGTCGTTTATTAGTCCAGAAGCAGTAGAATTATATTTTTCCAATTATCCCTTAAACTACGACCCATTCGAAGTCACCAACGTACATGCTGTTAGTAGAAATGATTATTCTATTAATTTGCCTAATTTCACCGAATTTAACGACCCCGATCCTCTTAAATTATTCGTATACCGCTTTCATAACTATTTCGATGGATTAATAGGATTAGACTTATTAACTACTAGCAGACCGCGCGAACTTCGTACCGCCATATTTTAAACATTTTCCACTAAAAAGATTATTGCCGCGATCATATTAATACCTCAAAGCTTTCCTCATAAATGGACTATCTAACACTATTTTTTTTTCAATTCAAGTTCCTGATACATACATACGTAACTTCACGCCAGATCCCTTGCGGGGTAGGTAAAGGGTACAAAGCGTCATAAGGCACGATTATTACACACCTCACTTACTTAGCTTTTGATATTAGCGACTAACAACCTAGATATGATGAAAATAATGGCAGTTAAAATATTAAGCAGTTGAATGAATGCATGAATGGGCTCAACCGGTGAAATACCACCACCTCCCAGAAGATCGACGTAAAGTGGCTCATGCCGCGTTTCGTTCGGTGAGAAAGGTTCCCGGAGGTCCACCTCCCTTCCCCATCCTTCTCCCTTAAAGGTCGGCAACGCAACGGTAACACTATAAGTGATGCCGGTGTCCATGGGCGGCGCAGGTTGCTTACCTTCAGGTGACACACTTGCTCCTTTGCCCTCATGCCTCCCATAAAAAAAAATATTATCAACTTCGATCAATAGCAATACCAGGGACTTTGTGAGAAGTTCTTTGTCAACCTTTAGTTTTTTTTAATACTCCTTGCACCTTTTTTTTTAAATTTGTCATTGTCGTCGATTTAAAAAAAACCTGGTCACCACATGTTCTTACCAGTATGGCTAACTCACAGTGAGAGTTTTTTTTAATATTTTAAATGATGTCGATTTGGCACCTTGGTATTACTCTTATCAAAATAAATTCACTAAATTTTAAAAGAGATCACGATATTAAAAATGTAAATATAGATGGGCAACTATGTGGTATGCAGATGTGTAACAAACTCGCTAAATCTTTATATTTTAGCAAAATACGCCAAGTCGAGGTGCGTGGGTATATCTTGCGCTTCGTCCATTTATATGAAGTTGCAATATTGTAAAGAATTATAGATAATATTATAATATCTGCGTGAAGAACTAACTGTAAACTAACTCTAGCTTTGACCCATGACTTTGGTTACTTAAGTATGAAAATATTTTTAATTTTTTTAATATTCGGGTTCCATATTACATAAATATAATGAACGGAAAATAACGCGACACATTTAGGTAAACACATTATCTGTCTGCTTGTGACTACGGCCAGTGCAACCAGGCCGAAACGTCAAGCCATTATTAAAAGTAAGTATTTGTTTACCTACACTTGTCGTGTTATTTCCCGTTTATTATACTCTTAAATAGATCAAATTCTAATCTAATGTGTCTAAATAGACACGGGGTCACAGATGTTACAGGTTCACATCACCTATTAATTATTACAAAATAAATATACATATACCCTAAAAGACGATTAAATACTACAAACTCATTAGGACCAAAAGAAAAAAAAATTCTAAGAAAATTAAAAAAAAATTACCTGCCAGCTATGAGCGGCGCTCATGACCGAGTCGAGCGGGTCTCCCGATCATATATATGTGCGCGGAATATTTGCCTAAGAAACGTATACTTACATTTTGTATTTTGCGATATCTTTTGAATTAAATGTTCGAATTGAATAATTCAAAAAGTTCTAGAAAGGTATTGAATCTATCTTTATATTGAAGTAATTTATTTTGAGTAGAGTTAATACCAAAGTACAACATAAAGAACTTTTAAAACGACCTCATTATAATTATTTTTAAAAATTCAAAAAGCACTTATTGTGCGATAACTACAATAATTAGACATATGGCGTCGCGGACTTTTCTGTCGACAATTATATGTTGTGTGAAAGTGTAGTACATTGTTTTGTTCTATAATCAATAGTTTTTGCAGCGTTCGCGATTTAAGATTTTTTTTCGATCTTTTTCTTACACCTTGGGTTACATTATTGAACTTATAGTAAGGATCCCTAATTTATTTGAAAATATAATATAGCCTAAAGCCTTCCTCGATAAATGGACTATACACCAGTGAAAGAATTTTTGAAATCGGACCGGTGGTTTCTGAGATTAGCGCGTTCAAACAAACAAACAAACAAACAAACAAACAAACTCTTCCGCTTTATAATATAAGTATAGAAGTGGGAGGCTAAAATAGATTTAAAAAATCAACAGTTAATAACACAATTCGCCACAAACCCAATTTGTATGTACAATTCCTGTAATGTAAATTTATATGAAGATATTATACCAGCCAACTCTACTAAAGTAGTTAAAATTCCTATTGATACCCCGGATGGTGCAGCATTAGTTACTGAACAAATCATATGTAACTGCACGATTCATGAATGCATTACTAATGTAAAAAATTATTGAGGCTTTTTAGAAATTGAGAACTCTACCCCTAACGATATAATACTATCTCTTGATCAACCTGCACACGCAGAATTATTTAATACTGAGTGCACGCGCACCGAACAACTATGTTCGCGAGCCTCAGTTGTTATATCACGTTTACGTATGGAACATTTAGGCCCAGAAGAGAAAGCAAATCTCACCATATTATGCTCTCGGTACGCAGACGTTTTTTATATAGACGGAGAGGCACTCACCTTTACCAACAAAATTAAGCATCAAATTAATACAACGGACGAAGTCCCCGTGCACACAAAAAGTTACAGATATCCGTTTATACATAGACAGGAAGTTAGAGATCAGATTTCGAAAATGCTTAGTCAGGGTATAATAAGACCATCGGACTCGGCGTGGAGCTCACCAATTTGGGTTGTCCCCAAAAAATTAGACGCGTCGGGAAAGCAGAAATGGCGTCTAGTAGTCGACTTCCGAAAATTAAACGACAAGACTATTGACGACAAATACCCTATACCAAATATTAGTGATGTACTCGATAAATTAGGGCGCTGCCAATACTTTACGACCCTCGATTTGGCCAGTGGCTTCTATCAGGTAGAAATGGATCCCCGCGATATTTCGAAAACCGCGTTTAATGTCGAGCACGGACACTTTGAATTTCTCAGAATGCCCATGGGACTTAAGAACTCACCTTCTACTTTCCAAAGGGTGATGGATAATGTCCTCAGAGGTCTCCAGAATAATATATGCCTAGTTTATCTCGATGACATCGTAGTATTTAGCACATCGCTCCAGGAACACATGGTAAACCTGGAAAAAGTGTTTCAGAGACTTCGAGAGTCCAATTTTAAAGTACAGTTAGATAAATCAGAATTTCTTAAGCTTGAAACTGCATATCTCGGACATATTATCAGTGGAAGTGGAGTGAAACGTGAGTGAGTTATCCTATTCCCAAAACCCCCAAAGAAATCAAACAATTTTTAGGTTATTATCAAAAATTTATACCGAACTTTGCTAATTTAACTAAACCCCTCACACAATGTTTAAAAAAAGGTAAGAAGATAACTTTAGACCCCCAGTACATTAATTGTTTTGAAAAATGCAAAACCCTTTTAAGTAATGACCCCATTCTTCAATATCCTGATTTCGAAAAAGATTTGAATCTCACCACGGACGCTTCAAACGTAGCTATAGGAGCCGTGTTATCCCAAGGTCCAATTGGATCTGATAAACCTGTATGTTACGCTTCTCGAACACTAAATGATAGTGAACTTAATTATAGTACCATCGAAAAAAAGCTCTTAGCCATAGTTTGGGCTACGAAATATTTCCGTCCATATCTTTTTGGTCGAAAATTTCAAAACATAACCTACCACAAACCGCTGCAATGGATGGTAAACCTTAAAGAACCCAATTCTAGACTTACCAGATGGCGTTTAAAACTTAGCGAATACGATTATACTGTAATATACAAAAAGGGCAAATACAATACCAATGCCGACGCCTTATCTCGTGTTGAAATCCACAACGAAGACCTTAATAGTGTAATAGATGAACTATGTTCTCTCTTACCAAACGCAACCGAAGAACCACCCACCATAGCAAACTCCTCAACTGCAACTATTCACACTAGCTTAGAACACCCTATATTAGAAATCCCAATTACAGATGAACCTTTGAATAAATTTCACAGACAATTACACTTCATTATCGTAGACGACATAAAAAGGAAACCCCACGTAACTAAACCTTTCGAAACTCATACGCGAATAGCTATCCAAATTTCTAAATCAAACTTACAACAAGATGTTATTAATGCCGTTAAAGAATATGTCAGCCCTAAGGTCAAAATCGCTATTTTAGTAACTCCACCTCTTAGCATGTACTCAATTATTCCTATTATACAAGACACATTCAAAAGTTCTTCATTAAACCTTGTATTAGCAAAACGCAAAATCGAAAATGTTAGAGATTATCTATGTCAGCAAGAAATAATTCGCAACTATCATGATGGTAAAACGAATCACCGTGGAATTAACGAATGCTATTTAGCTCTATCCCATAGATAATATTGGCCCAGATTGAAAGACCAAATTACTAAATATATCAACGAATGTATAATATGTGGCCAAGCTAAGTATGACAGAAACCCTATCAAACCTCAATTTAATATCGTACCCCCTGCAACAAAACCACTAGAGATAGTTCATATGGATTTATTCACTGTACATAACGAGCAATATATAACTTTTGTAGATGTATTCACAAAATATGGACAAGCATACCATCTTATTGATGGCACAGCTGTAAGCATATTACAGGCTCTTCTAAAATTCTGTACCCACCACGGAGTACCATTAACCTTAATAACGGATAACGGTACCGAGTTTACAAACCAACTCTTTTTAGAATTTACTCGAATTCATAAAATAAATCATCATCGTGTCTTACCTCATTCTCCTAATGATAACGGAAATATAGAACGTTTCCACTCTACCATCCTCGAACATCTTAGAATATTAAAGCTGCAAAATAAAGATGAACCGATAATTAATTTGATACCTTATGCTATAATAGCTTACAATAGCTCTATTCACAGTTTCACAAGATTTAGAAAAAGCCAATTTTTCGCCGGACATGTCGAGTGATCCTGATGACCATTACAACTCACTCTTAAAAACCATAGACTCTGAACACAAATCTATATTTAAAATCAAAACTATGTGTAAAAATGTCAATTTAACCTTCTGTGGATGGAAGCGCGGGAAACTTAAATTCGGCAGGACGTGTTTTTCACATTTTATTTTAATAAATATTGAAATTACTATTTATCTTGTATAAATTGATCAGTGAGGAGTTTAAATATTGCTAGAATGGTTTGTATTTATGTAAATTTTCTTTCTTTTAGTTTAGTAGTGTATATATTTTGAAGCTGCTATAGGGTAAGTTTTTTTTATATATTAATAGTAAGTAGACAGAAATGGATCCCCCAGGGGATCCTGGGGGGACCATTCCCGATGTGGGCCATACTGTTGTTATACAAGACTACTCCAGTATGGACACTGATGCCTCTTGTAACAATAAGGATGGTACTTCTAGACAGAAACGTTCAGCCATACGTACTTGCAGACATTGCAACAAAAAACGGTCAAAACGGCGTTACGGAGAAGACAAAAAGTTACGCGATGATGACTGTCATTGTCCGTCCGATAGTAACACAAATGACAAATCACTGCCTTCTTCCGCGTCTCATTCGCATAATGATAAACCGCATTCACAGCTGCCTTTGAAATCTTTGAATAGTCCCTTACCCGCTTCAACTCAGCCAATTGCAAGATTATTATATCAGAAGTCCGATGCTTATCCATATCTAGTACACGTCCAGCGCAACCAAGTGTCTCCAAATGACGGCACCACTCTACATCCTATCACTTTAGGAAAATTTCTAAAAAATAATGATTTCTCGAATATAATTAACGGTAGCCTTAAACGTATTGGAAGAAATAGGTTAGCCATTTCTTTTTCGGAATATAAGTCGGCAAATGATTTTATCGAGAGTCAACTATTAGTAGCAGCCAACTACAAGGCATTTGTTCCTTCGTATAATGTAACGCGTGTTGGTATTGTGAGAGAAGTACCATCAGAATGGACAGACGATGAGATTAAGGAGAATGTAACTGTTCCTGTAGGTTGTGGACCTATATTAAAAGTACGACGAATTAGGAGAAAAGTTATTGAAAATTGGTCTACTTCTTTTAAATGTACTGAATCGGTCGTATTGACCTTCGACGGACAGATACTTCCCAAAAGGGTTTTTGCATGTTATACGGCCCTTTCTGTTGATTTATATATTTTTACAACAATATTATGTCATAAATGTTGCCGTTTCGGGCACATTCAATCACAGTGTCGTTCGACTCCCAGATGTTTTAGGTGTAGTGAAGGACATTCGGGAGAAAGTTGTAATATAAATGAAGATAGTATTAACTGCTGTAATTGTAAAGGTCATCATCTTGCAACAAGTAAAACATGTTTGGAATTTGAAAGACAATGTGCTATTAAAAAGACTATGGCTAATAATTGTATATCCTACTTTGAGGCATTTAAGTTACACCCTCCGATCTCCAAAGTATCATATTCTGACGCCCTCCTTAGAAATCCTAATCCATCTGCAGTATGTTATGAACCAACTCATAGTATAGCACAATATCCGCAGTTTCAATCACAAGAATCTCAATCTTATAAAAAAACCATAGTCTCCAAACGTAACACTAGTAATGTACCTCAATCTAAAGGATATGATGTAGCAGCTCATAAATTGCTAACTAAAGACTACGACATGATGACTACTGACAATAATGGATGTGCTCTTAACACGAATAAAGAAACAACAGTTGGTATAACTGATATTATATTAATGCTCATCAACTTATTATCACAATCTAATACACTCACACCGTCCAACGCTGAATCAATAATTACATTTTTATCTAAATTTTCAAATCAAACCAATAATGGACAATCCATCAAAAATCCTACAGTGGAATTGTAGAAGTATAGTTTCCAAAAAATCTGATCTCATTCATTTAATTAATAAATATGATCCACATATTATTTCATTACAAGAAACTTGGTTAAAACCTTCATCCAATTTTAGGATGACTGGTTTTGCATGTATTAGGGAGGATCGGTGTGATGGGTATGGAGGTGTGGCTCTACTCATCAAACGTGGTTTTCCATATTCCCATATTCCTATTTCATCTCACAGTAATGATTTTTCAATCATTGCAGCAACTGTAAATAACATTTGCTTCATCTCATTATATATTCCACATCCTTCTGCCAGCATTTTTCAACAATTAAACAGAATCATTTCAAACATTCCTAAACCGTTTATTTTATCAGGTGATCTAAATGCTCAGCACAGTTCTTGGGGAAGCTCAGTTACAAATTCTTTTGGTAATTTTGTGATTGATTTACTAGACTCACATAACTTATGTATTTTAAATAATGGGTGCCCCACGCGTCGCACTGCTCCGAATGAAGGTAATAGTGCTCCTGATTTGTCCATATGCTCTGCCAACTTAGCATCAACAATAAATTGGTCAGTTTTATCTTCTTCCTATGGTAGTGATCATTTCCCTCTCCTTTTGTCCTTGCCATTACAGTGTAGATTATCTAAAAAACATTCCCCACGACTAAAATATAGATTAGCTAATGCAGATTGGAACAAATATAAAGAAAGAGTAGGTAATAAAATGTCTTCATTGCCTGAGATAGAGCAAAATAATTCTGAAAAATGTAGTGAAGTATTTGTATCAACCATACTTGAGATAGCCGATGAAATATTCCCAAAGAAAAATTTATCTTTAGGATTGATTCCTTCTCCTCCATGGTGGGATGCAGAGTGCACCACTGCTGCAAAAAATAGGAAAAATGCTGAAAAACTTTATAAAGAGCATTGTTCTAATGAGAATTTTGAAGAAGTTTTAAAAGCAATAAATTACGCTAAGAAACTCTTTAAACAAAAGAAATTTGAGTCTTGGAAATCCTTCTGTCAATCCATTTCTCCAAACACTAGACCTTCTGTAGTCTGGAATAATATAAGAAAACTAAGATATTCTTTTAAAGATTCCAACTCTTCTCCTTCACTTCCTACATCCTTAGTTAATTCATTTTTAGACAAGCTTGCACCACCATCAGTCCCTGAGTTTATACTTCTACCTTCAATTAAAGATTTTACTGGATTAAATAGCCCTTTTTCTATTGAAGAATTAAAGGGTGTTCTAGCTAAAACCAAGGACTCAGCACCTGGTCCAGATGGGATCCCTTATTCCTTTCTTTCTCATCTCAATTCCTCTTCTTTGTCATATTTCCTCAACCTTATTAATTCAATAGTTACGTCTGACAATATTCCCCAGACCTGGAAAAGTCAAGATGTTTTGCCTTTTTTAAAACCCAATAAACCTCCTTCAGAAACCTCATCTTATCGCCCTATTGCTCTATCTTCTGTATTAATGAAAATCACTGAATGTCTAGTTAAAAATCGTTTAGAATGGTTCCTAGAAAGCAATAACTTGTTATCTAATAACCAGTTTGGTTTTAGACGTGGTAGAGGGACAATTGATAATTTAAGTATACTAGTTACTGATATTAGAGCTGCATTTTCAGATAATAAATGTTTAATTGCTGCTTTTCTCGATATTACTGCTGCATATGATAACATAGTTATTTCCATTCTATATAAAAAGTTAAGAATACTTAATATCCCTGATTTATTGTGCAACTTTATTGTGAATATGCTTTCTGGTAGAAAAATAAATTTGTGTATAAATAATATAAACAAGCAAAGGATAGTTACCAGAGGACTTCCGCAAGGTTCTGTTCTTAGTCCTATTTTATATAATATCTATAGTTTCGATTTAGAGACATCGTTAGGCCCGGATGTCAACGTTCTTCAATACGCTGATGATTTGCTTATATACTGTTATCACCATAATCATGTAACGGCAACTGCGACTCTATCTGCTTCACTTTCCCGATTAGAATCATAGTTAGATTTGAATGGACTAGAAGTCTCTCCGTCGAAAAGCGTAGTCATTCCGTTTTCTCGTAGAAAATCTCCCCCCTGTGTAGCTGTGCAATTGAATAATATACCAATTCCCCCAAAAAATTATACAAAATTTCTAGGTATAATTTTGGATAACAAGCTTTCCGGTGTCCCTCATTGTGAATATGTTGTCAATAAGTATGAAACTTTATTAAACATCATGAGATGTTTATCAGGGGTCTGGTGGGGTTCCCATCCATTTTCACTCAAAATTGTATATAACGCATTAATTCGTAGTGGCTCTTTTTTGCTGTCTCCTTGTAATAAAAATAGTCTTAACAGATTAGATGCTATTCAATATAAAGCTTTACGTTTAATTTGCGGAGCTATGAAATCCAGTCCAATAAACTGTTTACAAGTTGAGACTACAAAATGCCCTCTACACATAAGACGCCAGTATTTATCTGACAGGTATCTATTCCGGTGTTTTCAACTATTCTATCACCCACTACGCTCTAAGTTACAAAATCTTTACAAATCAATCAATTTATCTAGTTACTGGTCTAATAAAACTCAACCCTGTTTAATTTTAAGCTATCAAAGATATAACGGTCTAAATGCTGCTTCTTATAATTTTGTTTTGTATCCACTCTTCATAGTTAATTTTGGTGTATTGACATTGTCTCCTGATATTAATTTAGATCTGGGAATTTGCAAAGATGATATAGACACTAATATTAATTTCGAAATAATCAAAGACCAGCTTTGGGTAGATTATCATCATATTTATACAGATTCATCTAAACACTCTGCTAAAGGTATAGTAGGAGTGAGTGTTTATCACTCTCAGTATAAAATTGTACAAAAAGTTAAACTGCCTCCAGAATCGTCTGTATTTACCGGCGAGTGTTTTGCTCTATTTAAAGCTGTTGAGTACATTTTGGTAGCAAAACTTAAGAAATCTATTATTTTCACAGATTCCAAAAATTACTTTACAGTTAAATGGATATTTTAGGAGTACTTGTTAAGGTACTCCAAAAATATCCATTTAACTGTAAAGTAATTTTTCCTATAATTATTAATCTTCGTAATTTGTTATTTGAGTGTAAGGAGCTCGGATATACGATTAATTTTGTATGGATCCCGAGTCATTGTGATATCACTGGCAACGTTATAGCTGACAAACTTGCAAATAAGGCAACTGAGGATGGCGATTTGTTTCCTTATAAAAATTACTCTCATGATTTAGCATCTTTGGCCAAAGTATATCTTATGGACACTTGGAAAAAAGAATGGATGAAAAGTTCCCAATCTAAAGGCAAATTTTATTTTTCCATCCAATCGGATTTAACCTCTAAACCTTGGTTTTCTAAAATGTTATTTAGTAAAAGAGTTACAACTGTTTTAATACGTATGCGATTGGGACATGTAAGTACAGCTGCGCACCTAGTTAAACTCCATATAGTTTATTCTTCTATGTGTGAGTGTGGTTTGGATAATGCAGAATTAAATCACATCTTTTTAGCCTGTCCTCTCCGTAATAACGACATAATTTATGAAACAATCCTTAGACTAAATATTCCTTTACCTTCTTCTATTTCTATTCTGTTAGCTTACAATAACTTTGAAGTATATAATAGTTTAAGTAAATTTATCAACTTATATGATATTAGAATATAGTGTGTATTTAAATCAATTTATTATATTTATATTTAATTTGTCGCAATCCTTACTGATGTAATAAAGCTATCGTCAAAATTATTTTTAAAATAACGAAGTGTTTCCCTACCTTTGTCAGTGGCCAATACGCAAACCGCGTTCGTCATATTAATAATAATAATAAAAAAAAAAAACCTGTGATTGGGCCACCAACGGTATTTACAAAAGTAGAAATAAGTTGTATGATTTATACAGTATAAAGAAGTGGAATCTTGATCCCGTTTTCAATACACATGTTAGAAAGTACTCTAAAATATTTTAAAAAAGTTTGCTTTACTGCCAAATCAATATATTTAAGTAGGCGGATACAAGAATCTCCGAACAAGATTAAAGCAACTTGGAATATCATCAACAATGAGGCTGGTCGTACTAGGAACCGTGATGATGATATTAAACTCTTAGTTAATAATAAAATTATCGACGATAGTTATGCTGTTCTCGAAACATTTAATGACTATTTTGTAAACCATTCGTGCCCCGTCAAAGCTGAAGCCCTGCTCAAGGATGGTGTAGGCGAGTACAACGTTTCTTTTTAATTTGAACATGTCGACCCTTACGACATTATAAAAGTGTTTAAACAATTAAATTCCAAAAAAACGCCTTAGAGAACGGTTTAAGGAAATTCGAATATTAACAGTTGCTTCTCAATTTATATATGCCAATATAATGTTTGTTAGGAAAACTTAAATAGATATACTAAACATAGTAATGTACATAATTTTCATACCAGAGGCAAGCATAAACTTGTGTTAAAGTGTCATCGCCTGCACAAAGTACATAAGTCGTTTTTGGGAATGGGTGTACAGTTCTATAACAGGGTCCCTGCGCATATTCTGGCTCTCTCTTTCGATCGGGTTAGGCGGGCTGTGAAGGATCGTCTCGTTGCTGGTGCTTATTACACCATCAATGACTTCATGACGGACAAGTCGTCTTGGGACTGTCAAATTGCTTGCTCAACGCGGATTGTGTAGTTTGCGTATTGGAATTTGTTCATTTATTTTGGAGTGGAGACGTTCTGCAAACATTTCTAATAGTAATCAACATTTCTAATTATGAGTTTGCATTGAGGTTGTTGTGATAAATGCTATATTTAAGTATTATTATTGTACTTACTTGTTGCACAACGCCACCATTCTAAATAGATGTCGCGGCAATTATGCTCGAGTAATATCATAGACTAATATCATATAATTTCTCTCATTACTTGTACTACGATGATTTTAAGTTGGTTGGATCATAACTGTGATTGTCGAGTAGTCTGGCTGCTACACCTTTTATGCACTATTTTTTCAGTAGCGATGATAATACTATTGTATAAATTTTATATGGATTTGAAAAGAGTATTTGGCACATGAGTTTCTTTTCCGATTCTTCTCATGAAAGCCCCTACACTTCTACACTCGGAATCGGGCCGCTCGTGGCGATTGCTTCCGTGTTTTCTTGTTCCACGGAGGCACTTGCCTCAAGCGCTCGTATCTAAGCATTTTAAATATTATTTTAATGTTAAACATTTTTGTACATTGACTATTTTTAAGTGTCTGTGAAGATCTATGAAAATAAAACCACTTTGACTTTGATTTTGAATCTAGAAAACTAGAAACCCACCAACCACGCAAGATATTATTTTTTTCGCTTTTATATCACAAAAACAATGTAAATCGTTAGAAACAAGTTAAAAACAGAGATGGTTGTGCAACTATTGTCAGAATTATTTTTGGACTATTTAGTGCTATTTAAATTTCATCTGAAATAAGTGTTGTGTCAAGCAAACAAGTTATTCTACTGTAAATTATAGGTAGTAATTACATTGGTTACTTTTTCTCGACTTTAAATATTAATCCAATAATCATTTCACTCCCGATTTTTTCCTATTCACCTCGTTTGAAATTCTATAGTACGCTAATGACCTCGCCCTATACATCACATTCACGCAATAGAGCCTTTTGCTGGTACGCCTCATTTCTTGATTCTGTCCCAAAAGCATAAAGGAAACATTAACATTCTTCGTTCCTAGTCGGGTTTTCGACGTGGATCACATCCATACACCAATCAGTAATAGTCTTGGCCGTTCGCGACTCCTACATCCATCTACTATTGCACTGTATATCTGCTTAGTAAATCTTGCATTCATTCTTTCTACAGGGCAGTTGACCTTGACTATATGACAGCGTGTGCATGAGAGTAGAATAAACTCGGTCGAAATGACAGCACTGCGCGCAAAATTTGTGGATTACCCAGTCTCGCTGACCGCGTCGTAAACAAGGTTAGGAAGGAAGTCGGATTTAAAGAGAGTGTCGGTGTAAAAGTAAGAAAAGGCATGCTCCGATGGTTCGGACATGTAGAAAGAATGGATGATGAAGATTGATTAAGCAGGAATATAAATATACAGTGCAAAAGCGGAGGGATGTAGGAGTCGAGGGCGACCACGTTACACTTTCCACGACAAATATAATGAGCCCTGGAAAAAGGTGATGTCAGAAGTCTTAAAAATCGACGAGCGTGTATGACACGAGCTATGAAATTCATAGAAGCAAGTGTAATGTGTAAGAGCCGCGCTCTTTCTCTCAGCCTACCCCGCTAGGGACTTAACGTGAAGCTCTGTATGTATTTAGTTTCCATAACACAAGCGTATAGATTCTTATTTTGTTATTAGAAGGTACTGAATGTATTGTGTCCAAGTTATTTTTATCGGGTGAGCTATGGTCTAAATGAAAACATCCCAGAAGTACAAACAAAAGCTGAATTTTACTATAACATGTACAGATTTATAACAGAATACAAATATATAACAAGATAATTATTTAGAATAATAATGTGTAATAAATGCTGCTGTGGTGCATTTTTGAAACAAATACATATTTAGTATTTAAAACATTCATGGATAAACGAACATTTCAATCGGTGCAGATCACTTCAGCCTCACCGCTCATAACATTTAATAAGTTGGTGTCTATTTCTTTGAGGCTTTCTCGTGACACGATGTGCTCTTTGCAAAATATTATGATCCTTTTGCACGCTTCCCGCATAATGTCCTCAGGTACAGTTAAAACTAACCGCATGAAGTTTGGGTATGCGAAACACTGCAAAATAATATTTACTATATGTTAGTACAAAACTCTATTCCTTATCTCTCTCTCATTCTCTATTCCATGCATAGTCCACGACAGTCCTTGATGAAAGTGATGTTAAGGAGCCTTAAAATCCAAACAGCTTAAATAACAAGATTTAATAAAAATTAAAGAAGCGAGTGAGGTATGTAAGAATCTCTGTTAACCCCGCAAAGGGCTTGTCGTAAACTTATTGTTGGTATAAATTTATCAAAAACATTTTTGTTGTCTTTTCTTTCACATCAACATTTAACCCGAAACGCAAATTAGTTATGTATACTTAAAAATAATATTTTATCTGGGATAACTAGATTGCAGTTTCGTGTTTGCTTCTAAATATATTGGATTTAATCTCTCAGCAAATTTTAGAAACCAACTACTACCGAAGAGTTATCCTGTCATGTTTTCTGACTTTAGGTTGTCTATTGTCGTTGTATCTTAATACTCAAATATTTTTACGTTAACTATATAAAGCCGGTACAAATGTATGAATTGTGCCCCAGTAGACCGCTGTAGCACCAAACGTGTCATCGAAAATTTTCACGAAAAATACATCTAACTACTGCAATTTTGTAGAGGCTATACGTTAGTCATACTAACCTGGCCTGGCAAACAAAATACAGATTGCTCCGAAACCATACGCTCGACAAATTGTAACTCATTTTTGAACTCTGGAAATAGAGCCATTTTGATTTCGACCATCATGTACATTGCACCTTGAGGCATTGTGGGTCGCAGTCCTGGCGCTTTCAGCAACTCTTCGAAAGCTAATTTGGCTTGGTTCTGTAAAAAAAATACGGCTATGACATCCATTACGACCCAAGAATGAAGGAAGAAGGATTATTCCTTCAGTATAAAACTTAATTTGTTCAAAAGTAAGCATACTATAGTGCTTTGGAGTTGATTATTTACTGTGAGGTTATTCGTTGTAAGTCATAGACTCGTTGGTCCAGTTGTCGAGCTCCCCGTTTCTTATTCAGAAGTCGTAACATCGGTTCCAGGCTCAAATCAATGATTTCTCAGAATTCTTTTCGGAAGTCATCTATTATTATAACTTTAACTTTGTGGAATACCACGGCCCTCTGGAATATCGAAGTAATGTGAAAGAGGTTTCCAGAGGCCCATCCCTTTTCCATTCTACTCCCATAAATGGCAATACAACTGAAACACTATATATGTGTCCTTGGTGTCCTTGGGCGGCGGTAGTTGCATAACATCAGGTGACCCACTTGCTCAGTTGCACATCCATTCCACAAAAAATCTTCACAGTAATTTTCAACCTGGCGAAATCAGGAAGTCAAAAAGTCGGAAGATATTTTTAAATTTCGTATTCATGAACTGTATTTATAGCAAATTCTGGAAACCGGGTAATTAACTCTCTTTAAACATACCTACACACAACCATGATGCTAATTTTCCTCTGTGATTATACAAATTAAAATTAAAATAAATTATACAAATAAATCTACATAAATACAACAGTATTTATGTAGATTTATTTGTTTATTATGTGTATATGTATTTGTATGTAGTAACAGTATATATACTCCTGTATATTTATTTATGTCTGTTATGATGTATAGGTATTTATTTGTGTATTTATTTTATTTCAATCTATTAAATAGATATTTATATTCATTTTTGTATAAAGTAATTAGTTTTATTAGCTCATGACAAGAGCACCTATGTGCACCTATGAGCACTTTTCTACACCACCCAAAAGTTGGCAGGCAGAGAAAAACTTAGGCATTGAGTCCTCTATTGTACAATGTACATCTATATATATATATATATATATATATAAAAGAAAGTCGTGTTAGTTACACCACTTATAACTAAAGAACGGCCGTGCAGATTTGGCTGAAAATTGGTGGGGAAGTAGCTTAGAGCCAGGAATCGGACATAGGATAGGTAAATATGGATAAATTGCGAGTGAAATACTAAAAAATACAATTTAATTTTCCCATACAAATGATCTGTAACTATGGAAACTGCAAAACAATGGGATTAATGTTGGCATTACACTTCAAATCAAATGTCAAAATTTGTTGTGTCATGTAACATGTTTGAAGGTTTGCAATTTTTAATTAATAAAGTCATGTAAATATTTTGAAAAGTTATTTTTGAAGTAATAAAACTGTAATGGAATTTAAATAATGCATTGGTTTGGAGGGAGCATCGCAGTGGCGGTAACATTATCAAGCAACGGATTGCCATTTTTGTCTAAGTTGTTGAAGGTTACCACGAAGAAGATGACAATGATTTATCAACTCAGATGGCATCCACTATAGATGAAAAAGATGTGATGAGTCGTCTCTCTCTGATCAGTCCAACTTTCTCACCGTGAAACTCAAAAACGGATCAACAAATTACGAGTACACACATTTCACACAAATTTATCAATTTGTACCGATACCGATACCGGAATGGTACCCTCTTAGAAGTGTTATTTTTAACATAGAAACCTTGCTATTATGATAGACCATAGATAGACCACCAACTATTAGGATAATTAGAAGGAGCCAAAACTTTTGACAACATGGATAGTTGGAAAGAATGACATTTTGTGCCGACCCTTTAAGAAAAAAGGGCAGGAAAATGATAATGAGCTTGTATGGGAAAGTAAATAAGTTATGAATATTGACATTAGTCAAATAACTACAATTACTAATTGTAACTATATACGTTACGTGATTTATTTTTGTTGAACTTTTCTTACTATGATTAATTAGATATTATGATACCGAGGAGAAGACGATGGTAGTCGCAGTCAATGTAATGTGCGCCGAGTCAATTCACGTGCCTGATGACTAGAGAGAGATTGATCAAAAGAAAAGTCGTATTGATATGTCAGAATTGTGTTATTTTAATATAACCATATCGGGCACGTCAAACACAAAAACAGCCGCACCACTTAAAGAAATTAAGCGATTCCGCAGACGCAGTACTCCAGTGATTTTGGAACGAGCTGCATTTCACTATGATCCGGAAATAGATTATTGTGCCGATTATTATCAGTAAAAATTGGAGAAATGATAATAATTTATAAATATTGTAGGCGTTGAAATACAATGATCTATAAACTGTTTTATGTTGTGCCGGAGGCAAAGTAAAATTACCACAATTGGTGCCACCAGCAGACCCTTTAACATCTTTAGTTTCTGAGTTTGAAAATAATTCTAAGTAATTCTTGGCCAATCAATATCTATATATATACTTTAAATAAAATCGGGAGTGTCGGTTTGTAATATTGACATAACCGTTTTAATTTGTGTGTTAAAAAGGTGCATGTATTCACGGTATATATATATATATATATATATTCATTTAATATACATATATACACCAAAATACATATTTATTAAATTTTTGTCTGTTTGTTTGCGGCTAATCTCTGTAATGGCTGGACCGATTTTGACGGGACTTTTTAGTAGGTAGCTGATGTAATAAGAAGTAACTATTATTACCTACTTTTGTTATGGAAAAAATCTTTTATTAACTCATAAAATGCTTTTGAGGCGAAACAAAGTTTGCCGGGTCAGCTAGTAAAACATAAATGAAACAAATAAATAAATAATTGCAGTTGCCAACTCCTTTGGACATTCAGATCATCAAAGTACAAAAAAATAAATTACCACGTGAATGAAAAAGCTTTAAAGATCTATTTATTAGCACCTGAATTTACTCACCTCTATAAATAGGACCACTTCATCAAAAAAGCTTTGCGGTGTGCATGACAATATGGCTGGCAAAGCCCTCTGTATTAAAGTATTCGGTCCTAAAATTTTCGTTGCCAAATTCGATAAGCCCTTGCGGATTTCGTTTCCTAGTATATTATGTCTGTCATGAAGTATGACCCAACCCATACGCCAGCCAGGTACCAAAAATCGTTTGGTGAGACCACTACAAGTGATTATGGGCACGTCTTTGGACAGTGCTGATAAAGCGGTGAACTTGTGATTTGAAAACACAAAATGTTCATAAATTTCATCAGCAATAATCGGTACATGGTTCCTTGCAGCAACATCTAAAATTTCATACAGATGTTCCTTATCAAAAACTGATCCACACGGATTGGATGGATTCGTAATTATTATTGCAGCAGTGTCTTCATCTATTTGACTCTCTAGCTCTTCTATGTCTATTTTCCATCGTTTTTCCGGCTGTAACGGAAATATACTCGTTATTTTTCTACTACTATTAATCTATCGTAACCTTTAATCAAGGATTTGCGCAGTTATAAATAAAATAAATCGTAAAAGAACGGTATGCAAATCGGTTCGCTAAGAAACTTGAAACTTGTTAGGTTACTAGAAACTCGTTTAACATCACCTGATAATCAAGTTATCCCTGTCTGTGCAAATACCCCGCACATAGCACATTTCCTTATAAATATCTAATAAATTAAGAAAAAGCAAGCAGTTGTCATGGAAGCTATTGTACCTACTACAATAATTTAATTAGACGCACAGACACATTTCAACACTATGCAGGTATATCGTACATGCTATCTTTCAATAATAATAAAATAAAAATATCCTCAACACATGAGATTATCTATTTTTTATCTAATTTTGATGCGGACAAGAGAGATCAATACGTGACTTTTATTTTTAAAGATGTTTTTAAACACGAAATAAAAAACATTGTAGTTTGCAAATTTTACTGGTTTGCTAAACAGCAAAAACCAGCTTTCAAATTTATTTGTCCGACACCAATCGGGCTGGGCGTGCTTAAAAATAGAAAAGTTCAGGTTTCTTGGCCTAACTACGGATTCAGCACTCTTAGAAATTCTACCCCTAACCTAAGTTATTATGATAAGTAGATACAACGATATTCTTAAGATTATCTTTGAACTGAATTATTCGATAATTCTTAATCGATTGACAATCTTATTAAAAAAATTCTGCTACTTACCAATAAACTGTAATATTTAACATTAATTCCTAATCCTTCTGTGATCGTCTTGTAAATCATAAATCCAGGACGTGGAACAAGTACATTTTGTCCAGCGTCTGCAATCACAGTGATAGCAAGCTCTATAGCATGTGAACATCCGCTGCAGAGAATCACATCTTCTGGTGATATAGGACCTTGATGAGCACTATACTTTGCTACCGCTTGCCTCGCTTCCAAATGTCCCTTTGCAGGTCCATAGCTCCGACTGCTAAGCCATTCAATACTCTCTCGAACAGCTTGTATTACTTGGTCGGGTGGGTTCAGATTTCCAAAAGTCGTCGGATCACCTGTGGAAAGAACAAATCGAACCTTCTAATAATGTAGGTATACTTAGTCACTGATGATGATAAGTAATTTAGAGGATGTATAACAATCGGAGTAACCCTCGCTGACCGCGTCGAAAACAAAGTTGTAAGGAAGGAAGTCTGATTGAATGAGAGTGTTGGTGTAAAAATAAGAAAGGGCATGCTCCGATGGTTTGAACATGTAAAAAGAATGGATGATGCAAGATTATCTAAGCAGATATACAATGAAAAAGGGAATGGATGGATGTAGGAGTCGAGGACGGCCAAGATACACATTCCATGGCCAAATAGAACGTGTTCCGGAGGAAGGTGATGTTAGGAGCCTCGAAAATCGCGCGTGCATTAAAAGAGTTATGAATACTTATGAAAGTCAAAGAAGCGAGTGACGTGTATAAGAATCGTGCCTTATGGCACTCTGTTCTTTCTGCCTACCCCGCAAAAGATTTGGCGTGAAGCTACGTATGTATAACAATAATGAAAACTAAATCATGCTGGCCTTGATATTTGAGTTCGTAGTCTGCTAATCTGCTAATTCTTATTAAACCAACTTATTTGTAACATTTTTACGTAACAAAAACATACATTTTAATGATTGCGTCATATAAAAAAATAATTACGTGTAAATACACATACATACGAATCCCATAGTAATAAAAATTAGGTACACAGAGTAAATATGCGAGAGATTTTCAGGGTCTTAGCAACACTTAACAATAATGATCTCTCGCTGAAAAAATAAAAGAAATGGAGAAAAGACTTGAACATATTATGTTTGTCACCTCACGGCCCTGAGTTTTATTCTATTTACTCTATTTTCTCTTCAAAGTATAAAAAGTATATAAAAATCAAGGCAAGAGATGCGAATGTGCAATTGTGCTGCTGTTGCTTACATTGTGGTGTACCCATATATGAAATCATTGTGCGACTTACCTGTGTTTGTAGAAATCTAATTATTTTAACTAAAATAATGATTAGCCTAATCTTTAATGAACCTTAAGTTTTGCAAATAAATATTTGACATATTACTGTTTTCCCTATTAAGTAGGTAAGAAGTACTACCTACTACCAAATTGCTGATACTCTTATAACTTGTTATTACAACTTAGTACCTACGATTATAAAGCCATTATGAAGCCAGTGGCCAGAGGTTAAGGACAGTGGGACTCTTCAATGGTATCCGTCAAATTTGTGGATACATTTGTGGACATTAGTACATTAACGAATAAATAGGTCAGATTGTAACGAGAATCTAATGATGAACCTACTTGATGGAACTTTCCATTGTCTACCAGATTGTCACCAGAATTTGGACTTGCATGATTGGTTCCCATGAATTATTAAGATAAATAAATTGCTATAGTATATTTTATATCGTATTCTTCTATTGGTCTATTTCTATTCACCGACACCTGAACTTACACATTAAACTTACCAAAATTTACATCCTGGATCTATCTTTGCTTGCTTATAATAGAAATTTAATATATAACAAGAGCACACTAGAAGAATAAACACGCTTCGATTAAATACAAAATTCACTTTTCAATCCGACACTGATTAGGTACTGCTTTAATTAATCTCATCAATAGGAATAGGGCAGAAGGTGAAGATAATCAAAACAATCAAAAAAACCACTAACCCACGGAGAGAGCAATGAGTGGCTTGTTAGGATTCGGCTCAACTTGTAGGTTCTCGACGATATCTCTTATCAGATTATGGGTGTTGCGAGCCAACGCTGATGCGCGCACCTCCCATGAGTTTCTGCCACGTGATCTTCGCGACATCGGCACCAAACTTGAGGTATATACAGAAAGCTGTGGCGACACTTAAACTTGAATGAGGAATATTGCTCGCATTTCAATACAACTCAGTTTTGTATCAGAACAGTGGCGTTGTGACAAGAACAAGTGGGCTGAGTAGTGTAACAGGTTTCAAAATGTAGATGTGATGACGGCAATATAAATGTTTATATTTAAGATATTCCATCAGACACATGTTGGTAACTAAAAATAACAATATTAATATTCCAGGTGTCTAAGAAAAGTCACTGAATCTATCTAGCGTTGACAGAATATGGTATTTTTGACACAATATTATTTGTTACAAAATGCTCCCTTGTAGCTGTTAGCCTTACTGCCTACCCTGTAAGGGACATGGCAATGAATTCATGTTGTTGTTGTTTACATCAGCAGTCGCATATACACACACACATACCTACAGAAAAAGCATAACTGTATTATCTATGGACCAGTTACTTGTTTATCAAAAATATTTGTCGTAACACGTAAAAATAATGCAAAAAATTATAATTACCAGTTTTTGCCTCTGGTCCAGCACACTTGAAGAGCCGGACCGCGATCTTCCCATCTCTTATAAAGGTCAGGTTTGTTGGGTCGAGGATTGTTGTTTGCTTACCTCTGTTCATATCTAGAATCTTCATTAGGTACTTAATATTCCTTGGATTTGAAGCATTGGTTTCCCACCTACCGCCCTTTTTACATTGTTATGATAGGATTTTGCTTATAAAATTTATGCTATATGCTTTTCCTAACGATAGTTTTTCTAACTGCTTGAACTATCAAAAAAGATAAGTTACAGTTTTTAAACTGACTGTATATTTTTGAGTTCACTTTTATTAATGATATTTCTTTTTTTAATCAAGCGACAACATTTTTAATTTTCATACGTATTGTAACGTGTGAACAGTGTCCTAGATGGCTTCCTTACCCATTTATTATTATTTTTTCTCTATATACTTTGTAAAAACAGATTTATAAATATCGATAGCAAGTGATATCTTTAACTGTGTATCTGTGGAGCTAGAAAGTTCTGGTTGCTATCGGCTGTAGCGGATAGGGAATAAACCAGTTATAGGATTTTTCCACAGCCGCCTATAAAGAAAGATAAATATGTGATTGAGATGCACAATCGAGGTCGAAGGCCCGCTCTTGGAGTCACAGAAGATTCTCGATAAAATACTAACAAAAAAACTAGTTAATCTTATAAAAAATGGGAATAAACCTAAAAGAGTTTTTAAATCACTTATTAACAACTCACGTATTAAACAAAGTCGCTTTCCGCTGTCTGTTCTTTGATACTACACAACGGATTTTGATGTGGTTTTTTTAATTTATAGAGGGTTGCAACGGGGTGGTTTGTATGTATAATTCATGTATAATGTATTAAAAAATCGTTATTTAGCACTTTAATACTACGGCTACATTAGCGGGCGAATATTCGTATCGTGTTAGCGCGATAAAAACATCGCGACAAAAACATCGTCGCCTATAGGCGATGTTCTTGTCTACATTCGCGGGCGAATATTCGTGTCGTGTTGACGCGATGTGTCGTGCCGGATTGGGTTCTTCAGTTTATCGAGATGGGTTCTGTAGTATGCCATCAATGAATCTTTTTTCTTCTTCATTTCTTGTACTGAATCAGTTGCCCACGATGCGTGGATTCGAATTAAAAATATCCTCAATTAAAAATGTGCTATCTTTAATTCGAATCCACGCATCGTGTACAAATACACCGTGTATATTTTTATGGTCGGGGTCACTAGGATTCCATATAATACTCTTAGTTTCATAAAATCTAATGCATTCTAACACGTTTTTCGTTACTCCATTCCATAGTGTAAAAAATTATATGCACGTCCGTCTCGCTTCAAGGCATATGTTAGATATTAATAAGTAATATCTATGCTTCAAAGTCTGGACGACACTGAATTGCCGCAGATGTAGCCACATAAGCGAATATTCGCGCGACAAATCCCTTTGATTCGTGCAAGTTTACCGACAGCTCCCCGATATTAGATCGACTTCGTCCGAATACTACACGATAAACCCGGCCACATCTATAGCGTTAACACGAATATTCGCCATAGCCCGCTAATGTAGCAAATGCATAATTGAAAACGCTGTCTGAACTCTACGTGATAAATCAAAACAATGTACTTATTAAACACCTTCAAAAGGTCTACAAATTCGCGACGGTGTATGTCTCTTAGAGATAACCCACAATGACCATTTATAATTTCTTCTTATTGCCTGAGGCGAAACACAGTCCGCTGGATAAATAGTTATATAATAATTATGATAATGTAATAATTTATTATATTCATATCAGCTAGTAGGTACTTTAAAAAGATTCGAATGTCAATGAATAAAAAGGATGACTTAGATGATGACTTTAAAGACGAGAGGTTGTGTAAAATACCAAAAGAGAGTAACGAGATTATCATACGTATCATTGGGAATTAAAATATGAACAGAAGTCTGATGTGGTGCAACGCATAATGGAATTGAAGAATGAATAAAAACAAAAGGTCATGTATAAATTAATTAACTAATATATTCTATGATTTAATCTGTTGGCATTATTATTTGATACACATGCACTGAGCTCCTAAATACCCTAGGAATGAATAACTGAGCTGAGTCATTTTATATAGTGGTTCTCACGTTGGTTCTACCAATATCATAAAGAATGGGAAGACGAGAGAACGAAGTCGTTACAGTACCTTACTAAATTTCATCTAAATCGCTTCGGCGGTTTCATTTCATTTTCATGTTTGAATAATTATATTCAATTATTTCTTTTTTTAATTACCTTGTCATATAATTTATTACTTTCGCAAATTATCACCTTTTTTTGTTATCATTCACAATGTGTGTAAAATGAATGCGGTGGTTATTTTTACCAGGCTATAATGTAATTGTTATCTGTAATGACTTTGAACTACATTCACAAATTAAATGTATCACCTGGTTTTTAATTTACTTTAAAAAAATGTACTCATTTATACATGATTTGTACGTGTTTATATGTATGTTGTACCGTGAATCTTTATTTAGGAGCCTTTACTGAAAGACTGATCACAACGCTGACATATTAAAAGGCAGCGAGAGTTGTGTCACAAAATCTGCGGAGGGACACTCGCCGACAGTGTCAAAATAAAGATTGTAGTAGTAAAGGGGTAGTCGATAGTCTATACAGTGTGTATGAGTAAGATTAAGGAACGGCATGTTCCCAGGGTTCAGAAATGTGGAAAGAAAGTAAGATGCAATATTGACTAAACAACATACAGTGAAAAAGCGGTCAACAAGGGTCTCGACATACTTTTCATGACTAAAATGAAAGTATCCTTGCGGCAGATGATGTCAGGAGCCTTCAAAACCGACGAGCGTTATGACAAGAGTTATGAAAGTCGAAAAGCGAGTGAAGTGTTTTATGTCTGTTCTCTCTGCCAACCCCGTAAGGAACTTGACGGTTTAAACATAACTAACAACAGTTGGTCACAAATTAAACGAAATGTTTTTAAAGTGAAACTTTTATTACATCGTCTCAAACTTTTTCGTCTGCGTGTTGCATGTCGCGTGACGGTGACGTGAAGGCGCTCGTCAGAGCGCCTTTCACGTCTATTATCGTTTATTTATATTAATTAATTACCCAAATATACACTTTATTTTTGTAAATAAATACCGTAAAAACATGTAGAAAAAACATGTAGAAAAACACCCCCAGACGAGGGATCGAACCCGCCCCGACCTTGTGTTATCGGTAGTGCGGTTTACCGATGCACCACGAGGGCCGTATGTATAATCGTCTAATTACCGTCCTCTTTACCAATTTCGACACATTTTCTAGGATCGGGTTTGTTTGTTTGTTTGTTTTTTACATACATACATATACGTACGTACGTATTGCAGGCGGAGAAAAAAAAAATTATATTATTTATAAATTGTGTTTTTATAAATTGTGTTTTTTGAAAATTATATTTAAGTACGAATTACATACTATTTGAAAATTATATTTAAGTACGAATTACATACTAATAAAATAATGAAATATCAATAATATTTTTCGATCTTACCGACAGAATAATAAATATATACTAATATATACTATGTACTAACATATTATATTAGAAACATATACTTAATTTTTTGCAGTGATAAACTGTAATAAAAGCAAAGCAAACACACATTGACTTCGTGTTAGTTAACAACGCCATCTGCTGGAATAGAAATTTCATGAAAATCGTTGGAGCCGATTCCGAGATTCCAATTTTATATATATACAAGAATTGCTCGTTTAAAGATATAAGATAAGATAGTGCTCTTTATATATGTATTTGTCACATTTTCATAATAAATCGAAATATCATATTTACTGGAGGAAAAAATATCGTTTTGTTTTGTAAAGATCCTTTGTTGTAATGTTGTTAACGTTTAATAGGTGTCGCGTTATCCCTAGTGCCGTAGCTGGAATACTTGTCGATTCGGGCGACATCTATCGATATAATACGATATTACGGCAGAATCATCAATAGTAGCAACCTAGTAGCGCCATCTAGGAATTATTGTCGTGACCACGTAAAATAAAAAACATTTATGAAACCCTATTAACAAATACTAGATGGCATTGTAAAAGTTTCACTTTTACGGTGGTTTCATAAAACCACACAATTTTTTTTTTTAATAAATGTATCATATAATTGGCGTGATTTAATATGTACAAGCCGAACAATGACGGCAATTACAGCGGACTAATTAGATGAAGAAGGTTCGTTTTGCCAAGACGGTGAATTAGGATATTCTAATTTCGTGTTTGTGCCTTTGTCGTGAGTAGAGTAGAACGAGGTATTAATTAAAAATTACCGGGTTTTCAAGCAATTAAGTATCCCTACTGCTACAATTGAATTAAAATATCTACAGTTTTTGAAGAAAGATTAATATATAAAAAAAACTTAATAACTCTTAATTTTCATGACGTTATTAAACTTTATATAACAAAGAACATTGCAACTTTATTTTTTCCCATTACAATTAAAAAATATAATTAATAAGATACCTTTTTAAATTTAATCAAGTAATACTCAGCTGTGTGCTAAATTTCTGTATATAATATAAATCCTGTATATATGTAATTAATACTCCAGCGGCGGTAGACCTCATACTTATTCTCTGTCATACTATCATACTAATTCAAACTTAAGACATAATGGAGCCAGGCTTTTTTCTTATTTTCGACGCTGTCGCTGACGTCTGACGCTTTGACATCCGCGTCTCACCAGACATCACCTCTCAGAATCTTTTGTACTATCCACTACACTTTCATTCATTCTTTCCCAGCATTCTTCATCACCTAAACTCATCAGACTCTCGTGTTAGTGAGTATTTTACGAATTAGGTAGATACTTTAACTGGCTTTACATACTATGTACGTACACTTTCATCTTCTTGTTTCTCACAAATTATGTGCTCAAGCTCTCCGAAACCGATACGCACTCGTCAGTGCCTCCACTTCTTTAAAGGCTTACGAACCGGCTTACTACCAGGTAGTGGTTCGTATCAAGAGTGGGGCTCTGTAGGCTCTTGTACCGCTTAGAGAGTATCAGACTGACTATCTACCAGAATCTGATCAATCATACTCTTTTGTTCATTCCGTCTCCTAGTATACGTGTGATTATCTAGTATATATTTTTTATTTATCTCTTTGTCTAAATTTTTATGCTGGAATAATGTGTTTGGCAGAATAAGTTTCCGTTTCAAACATGCTTCCAAGATTGGCTAATCAGCATCATTATTAATATAATATAATAATAAGAAATACTTATGTTATCCGTTATAATGGATATTAATACATACACTTTATTTTTGTAAATGCATACTTATAATACATAGAAAAACACCCAGACGCCATACACGCACTCATGCTTGTCATAAATAGGTATTTGAACTCGGGTGGGGATCGATCGTACTCGCCAAGTGAGAAGTGGGTAGTTTTACCAATGCACCTCGAGGCTCGTCATTCACTCTCTTACTCCTCTCTCCTCCTATCATACGGAACTAGGACAGTTTCCAGGATGTCTTTCTTGGTGGTTTATATTACCACAGTTTCCCCAAACTTCTTGTATTCAGAATCAGCAAACCGACGGGAGCATAAGCTGCGACCAGGAAGACTCGTGTGATCCGCAGTTTTATACGAGCCCAGATATGTCTTGGGTCTACCAACCCATATTCTTTCACTCCGTAAGCAAAGCGGAGAGATAACGACTCCTACATCCTTTCATAATACCTTCTTATTTCACTTACATACATTCATAACTTCACGCCAAGTAGGCAGAGAGAACAGAGCGTGAGAGCGCCATAAGGCATGATTCTTACACGCCTCACTCGCTTCGTTGACTTTCATAACTCATTTCATGCACGCGCGCCGATTTTGCGGCTCCTAACATCATTTTCCTCTAGAACACGATCTATTTTTTTTTTTTTTTTTTTTTTGTTTCTAGGCAGGAGTCGGAATCCTCATGGACACCCAAACTACGTCACGTATGAGGTAGTTTGGGTAGTGCCAGACTCTTACCGGCTAAACCTGTCTCCTGCCCTCTATGCTTTCTCCATAGACTGAAGGTCCATGCCCTTTTTTGATTAATTTTGATTTTGTTTGATTTTGAGTTATTTTAAAAATTGCTCCCCAGTTCTAACTAATTCGGTATTGCAAAATTTTAGTTTGATTTACTGATCTTATGTTTGTGATAATAGTTTGTTTTTGGTTTAAGTAATAAGTATAGTAATTTACTCGCGCATTTATGTTTGGTATGTGACGATGAGGTGATTGAAATAATGAATGATGACTTTGTTTAGTGAAATTGATGAATGTCTCTATTTTTGATTGCCATTTTAAGGTTATGATCTTGAATAACCTTTTCGTCGGCCTGTATCGCCCGCTTTATGAAGATGCCCAGAGCGTCATCTGAGTCGTCCATGTAGTAAGTGCAGGAGCCTGTGTGTCTTGATATGGCTACCACTGCATGGGAGACACTATTATGGAGTTGTAGTCGCTTTTTGGCACTTTGTATTATAACCACCGTTTCCGTGCTCAGTCCCTGTGCTTCGTGTATTGTTAGGAGCCTGGATCCTTCTCCTGAGCCATAGCCTTGGGTTTTTAGGCTTTCCTTCTCTGTCTGGGTGAACACTAAGTACAGAGTGTTTGTCAGGTTGCTCGGTATTACAGCATCCGTGTAGGTAAAGAGTTTCAGAGACCTCACTTGTTTTTTGGAAGAGTATATGCCGTTGTAGATATCCTGTAGGGCATACGCTACATCCATGGGATTTCGGTGGGTGCATAACAGTTCTTGCGTTATGTCTGGCTTGATGATAGGCCGATGGTATTTTAGTTCAAAGAGATTGTCCCTGTCGATGTATGGAAGTTGGTTGACATCTCCGACGAGGGTGAGTTCTTCTGCGCCGACTATGCGCGTGATCATGACTGTGGACCCGAAGTGATTCATTAGTGCTTCGTCTACGAGTAGACGACGGCACCCACCCATCTCTCGGTCTTGTAATCCATTTGCCATGATTGATGCCGCTGTGTAGACTCTTTTGGCGGCGTCGGCTCCAAGTCGGTTTGAGATTCTCTCTCTAAGATCTTTCAGTGCCTCTGTGGTGGTTGTGACTACGATATCCTCCTGGGCGTTGAGGTTGCTAACTATCCAGGTGGTTTTTCCACAGCCCGGTACTCCATTCACTATAGTGGTTCTTGTTGGTAGCTGCCAGCCGTCCAGGGGATCGCTGTCCGACAGGTTTTTAGCTCGTTCGAGGATCCTGTCGTCCAGCCAAATCTCTGTGCATTTGGCAGTGACCACTATGGGGTCGTTTATTGGGGTTTTGTAGGTAGAATATCCTGATCTCCTAGTCTCTTTCTCATCAAGGGTCACGAAACTGCCAGTCGCGCTGTAAGCTGCCATGTGGCTTTTCATGTCTGCCCCTTGAATAAGTTCCGCAGTGTCGCTATTGTAGATAGACGCTTTTGCTTCCTCGAGTCTGACCTTAAGTAGCCCTTCGTTGCGGTACTTGTATGCTTCCAGTATTCCCTCGCAAGTTCTGGTTTTTAGGACTTTGTTGGCTTCGATGATTGCCACGTACTCTAAGAAGGCATTAGTATAATGGTCTTCAGGCTTTGCGACATCTCTGAGATTCGGTTTTTGGACAATTCCCATGTCGGCTTTTGTGCGTGTACGCTGTGGTTTCGGGTCTTTTATTTTTGAGGCTGGTCGTGTGAAGTTCTCGACTGCCCTAAGTTGTCTCTCCTGCCTGTTAGATTCGGGCGAGGTGCGACGCAGCACTGTATTTACGCTGCCGAGAATTCCTTTTATCATTCCGGATTTATTAGCATTTTGATTTCTTTTCTTCCGTTTTTCTTCGGAGCGCCTTTCCTCCTGCATCTGCTGCAGCCGTTCAGAACCACTTTTTGGGTTGAGATCCGCTGTGCGACTTGTGTTCGGGGTGGATGTTGGTGGCCTGGTAGCTTTTAGAAAACTGAGGTCTTGACCTCTGTTTTCGTATACCACAACCTCGTGGTGGTTTGAGGCTTTGATACACCCCAGATAGTCTGCCACTTCTCCTCTATCAAAACCCACCAACATAGCGTCTACGCTGATTATTCTCGGTGTGGTGGCCTCCATGGTGGCATCCGCTATGCTGGACAGTACAGAGCACGCTTGGGTATTTACCCAATGGGTTTCGCTGTCTTTGCTGTTGAAAAGCAGCACAGACTTGTTCCGTGTTCGGACAACTCTGCATGTCTTATTTGCTATTTCCAATTCACTGAAAGCCTGGTATCTTTGGTATTTGATACTCGTTCTAGTAGTACTGCCTTTTAGAAGCACTGCCACACCTGGTGAGATCTCAACTCGGTTCCGACTGTTTACGTAGCAAAAGCCTATTCCAAGGCGCTCGTGGTTGTTGTTCATAAATAGGGCCACTCCTCTGGTTCGCAACCCTGCTACACCTACTTCTCCATATTCCAGTAGCTTCAGCTCACTGGTTCTATGTAGTATAGGCGGGCGTAATGTATTGCTGGTTTGTGTGCAGTCCGTATGTTGTGTTAGAGCTTGGTTGTTGCTTTGTGGATTTGCGTTGCTGGTTTTATTCCTTTTTGCTGCAATACGGAAAATGGTTTCCGCGTAATCTAGGAAAATTGGTCTTATATGAACGTCTGCCATGATTTGATGGAGATTGGTCTGTGTTAATTCAATGTCTGTTTTCATTTGGAAGTCTGTCCTGGCTTTTAAAAAGCGGGGACAGTCAAGAATTATGTGCCAGATGGATTCGCTTATGCTTTGGTCGCACTCGCAGCCGGGGCTGTCTTTAAGCTTGAATCGGTGTAGATATTCAGCAATTCCACCGTGGCCCGTCAAAACCTGTACTTGGATGGGTGTCAGTTTAGTGGTTCTTGCCAGGCGATAGGCGATCTGTAGGTCTGGCAAGAATTTTTTTGTGACATTTCCTGTTGTAGAGGTTTCATATCTGTCCTGCCATTTCTGGATAGTTTCCTCACGGATTTTCTTTTTGACATAGGAAATGGGGACTTTATCATAATTCCTGACTGATTGTGACGTTAATGCGGCCTTTTTTGCCAATTCATCGGCACGCTCGTTTCCGATAGTTCCCGCGTGTGCTCGCAGCCAGAACAATCTCGCCTCTCTCCCTTCTGCTCGGATGTATTTGATGTTTTCCCTGATGATCTTCGTCAGGGGGTTTCTGTCCACAGGGTTCAAGAGAAGATCTAAGGAAGATCTCGAGTCACTGAGAATGTTAACCGAAACCTCCCTGCATTGTTTGACCCTCTCGATTGCCCTGTGAAGGGCGTAAAGTTCCGATTGAAAGACTGTACAGTAGGGTTCAAGACTAAATAGGGAGTATTGGATTTCGTTCCCGTTTTCCCACCATGTGAGGGCAGCTCCGGTTTTATTATCTATTTTGCTGCCGTCTGTGTATATCTCTGGACCGTGTATATGGTGGGAGGCCATTGTTTCGGAATCCATGTTCTCGAGCAGCTCGTAGGTCACTGATGTAAGTTGTGACGGATGTGGGCGGTCTTTGTAGCTCACCTTTTGCTCGAGCTCCTTAGTCGGTGGTAGATAGTCGTGAGAGAGGCCGTTCTTGGCAGCGTATAGACTCGCCGCTTCCTGTATCCTTAGGTCTAAAGGCAGGAGTCCAGTCAGTGCGAGTGCTGATGTCAGTGAGACTGTTCTATATGCCTTGCAGATCTTCTGCGCAAATCCTCTTTGTATTGCATTAAGTTTTTTCTTCACAATTTCCAGTTCTGTGGCCGGTGCCCACACGCTCGCGGCATATGTTATTATTGGTTCTATGACTGCGACGTAAATTGTTCGGACAATTTCTCCGTTTGCTTTCCTTCTTGCATTTCTTCCGTTCACGATCTATTTGGACATGGAATGTGTGTCTTGGCCGTCCTCGACTTCTACATTCATCTGCTTTTGCATTGTATGTCTGTTTAGTCAATCTTGCATCATCCATTCTTTCTACATGTCCGAACCATAGGAGCACGCCCTTTCTTACTTATACACTGACACTATCTTTCAATCTAACTTTCTTCTTTCAACCTTTCACTTTATTTTATTCATCGAAAAATTCCGCAAGGTCTTAAAATCCCTATCTATAAACATTGAAATTAGATTTTAGCTCAGTCTTCATCATCATCATCATTAGCCTGTTGCAGTCCACTGCTGGACATAGGCCTCTCCCAATGTGCGCCACAACATCCGATTCTCTGCCTTCCGCATCCAGTCTTTTCCAGCAGCCTTTCTGAGGTCGTCTGATCATCGGGCTGGTGGACGTCCT
This sequence comes from Euproctis similis, assembly GCA_905147225.2. NCBI lineage: Eukaryota > Metazoa > Arthropoda > Insecta > Lepidoptera > Erebidae > Euproctis > Euproctis similis. Next base: position 15,182,584 of record LR990112.1, on the reverse strand, counting down.
ACACTACGCTTACCAAGTCACGGTCTCTACTCTAGGACCTTCTTGCTCCATCTACCATCGGTCCTTCGACAGATGTGACCAGCCCATTGCCACTTCAGCGAGCTAATTCTACAAGCTATGTCGGTTTCTCCGGTTCTCTGTCGGATATACTCATTCCTGAGCCTATCTTTCAGAGATACTCCGAGCATAGCTCGCTCCATAGCTCGCTGAGCGACTTTAAATTAGTGGACTAGCCCCACCGTAAGTGTCCACGTTTCGGCACCGTAGGTCATTACTGGTAGGACGCACTGGTCAAAGTCTTTGGTCTTCAGGCATTGCGGTACAGGCGAGCCGAAAACTCGACGCAGTTTGCCAAATGCGGCCCAACCCAGCTGAATCCTCCTGTCGGCTTCCTTCTCGAAGTTTCGTCTACCTAACTGGATAGTTTGGCCTAGGTAGACGTATTTGTTTAAGACTTCGAGAATTGACCCATCGACATTTATCGGTCCGGGCACGACATGTTCATTGAACATAACCTTGGTCTTGTCCAAGTTCATGCCCAGACCGACACGTCGAGAGGATTCGTTTAAGCTGCGCAGCATTCCGCTTAACTGTTCCAGCGACTCTGCCATTACAACGATGTCGTCGGCGAACCGAAGATGCGAGATGTACTCACCATTCGCGTTGATACCCTGTCCAGTCCAGTCCAAGGTCTTAAAGACGTCCTCCAGAGCGTTGGTGAAGAGTTTGGGAGATATGACATCTCCCTGTCTTACACCTCGATTCAGCTCGATGGAGTTCGTCACTTAATCCTGGATCTGGACAGCCATCGTGGCGGTGTCATACAAGCATCTCAACACCTCGATATATCGCCAGTCAATCCGACATCGCTGCAATGCATCCAGAACTGCCCAAGTTTCGATGGAGTCGAAAGCTTTTTCGTAATTCACGAATGCCATACACAGCGGCTGTTTGTACTCTTCGGTCTTCTGTACAATCTGCCGAACAGTATGGATGTGGTCCACGGTACTAAAGCCTTTTCGAAACCCGGCCTGTTCCGGAGGCTGGAATTCGTCGAGTTTTACAGCGAGACGATTCGTGACGACCCTCGAGAACAACTTGTAGATATGGCTGATGAGATGGGTCTGTAATTCTTTAGTAAGGTCTTATCACCTTTTTTGAAGAACAGCACCACCGCACTCCTGCTCCAAACCTGTGGTGTTATACCCTGTTGTATGACGGAATCAAAAAGACTTGCTAATTCCTTTAGGATAGGAGTCCCGCCGGCCTTTAGAAGTTCTGTTGTGAATCCGTCATCACCGGGTGCCTTGTTGTTCTGGAGTTACCCGAGAGCCGCACTAATCTCGCTTTCTGCAAAGTCCGGGATGTCCTTACTGTAGTGACGCGTTAGCGGGGCTCATTCTCGCTGTGTCCCGTCGGCTTGGTCATCAGTCTTATCTTATTATAAGGCTTAACTATATTATAGAAATCACGGCATTGACTTCAAGACCATAAGACTGTGGTTGACCTTTTATTTTTTTTTACGCGAGGAAATGCTTTATGCACTCCCCCGCCTGGGTACGGCAGGGGGTAGTGTGGGACTCCCAAAACAGTAAACTGCAATCCGATCCTAGGGTTACCCACTAAAACCCCGCGGCGGCCTTCCTCCGGCGTTGGGGTGGCCCTGGGCGGTGCATCAGCCCTCTGGTCCACCCCGCCGTCGCCCCCCCTCTGTTACGAGGGGGTGCTCATCCTCGGGGAGCCTCGGTAAAACTCCCCCGGGCGGGGCGGCTCCGACCGCGCGCTGTAAAGAGGCGCGCGGCCGGCGGCGCCCCCGACGATCCTCCCCGGCTGCACCAGGGGGTCATCCTTCCCAAGCCGCGGCCCGGGCGCACCCGCGGGCGGCGTCGATCACTGAGCTCGCCGCCGCCGCCTTCGAGCGGGATCAGCTCTCTCCCGACCCCGCTCGGCGGCCTCCTTCTGGAGCATCACAGCTTCGCAGAAGAAGACTACAGCCCTCGACTCCTCCTCGCCCGCCAGCATTACCGCGACCAACGCCGGCGGGGACAAATCTCGCCCGATCCCGTCGACCAGGACTCGGCGCTCGGCCAGCGTGTGCTGGGCCGAGTCCAGGTCGGATGCGCAATGGTAAGACTGTGGTAGACCTACACGGATTGTTTTACTATTTAATAACTTCATGCGTTTTTTAACCGTTAAAAGTATAGAGAGCAGTTGTTAAACTTCAACTCACCGATTTTTTACGCCCCAAATAGAAATAGGTGGCGGAACCTGTTGCATTACAAATCATCATGAATCACCCTTGCCTTTTACAAATCATGTGTTTTAATTAAACAAGTTCTATATAAACAGTAAACAAATATATGACGCAACAAACAAATAGAAATAAATGCAAACAACTCAACTCAACAACAACAACAACAAGAATGGCTCACATAGTTTACTTGACAGTTGCGTAGTGAGCAGAAAGAACAGATTGCCATAAGGCACGATTCTCACAAACTTGCCTCTCTGTGACTTGCCTAAATTTTGAGAGTCACAAGCTTAAATTCTTCAACAACCATTATTTATGAGTTACTTAACTCTTGTCATAATTGTCAAGTGCTTGACGATTTTTAACTAATCTGACGTCGCATAACTAAAATAAGAAACATACTTATTTAATGCCTTTTCCCTGCTTTGTCTTGTGTCAGAAAAGTTTCTACATATATTTAGAGTGGTAGAGCCAAGCAGTTCGCTGCATGATTGGGCCGGCTCGACCGGTGAAATACCACCACCTCTCAGAAGATCGACGTAAAGTGGCTCATGCCGCGTTTCGTTCGGTGAGAGAGGTACCCGGAGGCCCATCCCCCTTCCCCATCCCTTCCTATCCTACTCCTATAAAGGTTGGCAACGCAACTGTAACACTATATGTGTTTCAGGTGTCCATGGGCGGCGTTGGTCACTTAACATCAGGTGACACGCCTGCTCGTTTGCCCTCCTATCCCATAAAAAAAAAATTATTATGAATATAAAATGTTTCACTTTAACAGCATGTTTTTTGGTAGAACAAGCAGGTCACCTGGTGGTGACTAGTCCATGAACATCTGCAAAACCGCGAGGTTAACAGTTGCGAAACCGCAATTATAGGTGAGTTTGAGAGTTAGCTAATTCACCATCATACCAGCAAACTCCGTTCCAATCCTATTCCATTTATATTCAATTTTTATTCTACTCTTAAAAATCAAACTATCGGTGTTGCCGGTCGCTAGTGCGCTAGTTTTTTTTTTATGGGATAGGAAGGCAAACGAGCGAGCACGTCACCAGATGGTAAGCAACCTGCGCCGCCCATGGACACCAGCAACACGTACGTGTAGTGTTACCTTTGCGGTGCCGACCTTGAAGGGAATAGGATAGGAAAGGATGGGTAAGGGCTACCTCTCTCACCGAACGAAACGCGGCATGAGCCACTTTACGTCGATCTTCTGAGAGGTCGTGGTATTTCACCGGTCGAGCCGGTCCATTCATACAGCGAACTTACCGTGACCGGCTTGTTCGTTTGCCTAACATACCATAAAAAAAGTTATGTTCGTTCTTAAGCGACTGTTTATTCAATAGATAGTACAGTTGCTTATCATATGTCATTCGTGCTACATTTCAAATATAAATTTTCATCATAAAGATTAAGGTATAAGAGGAAGCATTTAAGTAGCACCAATCACGAAAATAAATAGAACTGGTGGATTGGTATGGAGTCATATTACAAGTAGGAGCGACATGACTGTGGATGGAGACATCAGTAGAGAACGACCGAAAAGAGATGGATGGACTGCGTGAAACAAAATTAATATGACTACGAAGGGAGTAAGTTTGGAAAAGGATGGACCCCATTCATTTTCATGGTGGGATGAGGGTAGGAAAATGATGATGATTCCTCTGATTTTTTGTAGAAAAATACACAAAGTGACATGATGGGAGAGAATATCATAACTTTGTTCGTCTAAAAAGTGCTGTGAAAAATGTATCCTAAATGGATGGATGGAATATGATAGATACCTAATTCAATTAAAATTAAATTAAAATTATTTAAAAAATCTATTACTACTATTTCTCTCTCTCTTTTATTTTTATATAATCACCTAAACAATAATACGTTGATATATATTTTTTTAATATTTAAACATTCATATGAGTTGGATTTCTCGCTGAAACACAAACGTACTTACAATAAAACCAATATTTTAGCAAATTTACTGCAAAAAGTACTTTAAACTTATAAGATATTCCTTTAATAGGTAATAGTATGACATAACATAACAGAACTTCACGCCTCTAGTTACCGGAAGGTGTAGACAGCGGCTGATAAGCCTCGTCTTGCCGTCATGTTTACGTCCGAAATGGAATAGGTGGCGAACATATTGCCATACCGGGCACAAAGTTTTCAGTTATCGATATTCATTACACATAACTTCCGAAAACAAATACGAAAAGTCATTCCAGTGTCGGGAATCGAAATCGGACCTCTGGATCAGAAGCCACTGGGCCACCGAGACAGTTTAATAGTATGAATGTCCAACTGAGGCCCGTAAGATCAATCATAGTTAAAACTGTCGATTTTCTAAACTATAGTCAATTCTAATCTAGAGTTTAAACCTGCCCCGTAAGATCAACAGCGAAATGGAGATAGATTACGTAAACTAAGTTTAGTTTTCGGCAGATGGCAACATTTGGTTATTTAATGACCATATTTCGCTCATCATTCTCTCTTTTGTACATTGTCTGTGGCATATTTCGTGAAAAAAATATCTTTTTCTCTTTCTTTTATGAAGTTTTATAGTGTGACCATAGATTTAAGAATAATAGATTGGCAATAGTCACCCAAACACCGTGACCAAAAATGGGTTGTTAATGTGTGAGTGACTTACGGGCCTCGTGGCGCATTGGTAAAACTACCGGCTGCAGCACGGAGGTCGGGGGTTCGATTCCCACCTGAGCACAAATATTTGTGACAAACATGAATATTTGTGCGGCGTCTGGGTGTTTTTCTATGTATTAGAAGTATGTATTTACAAATGAAAAGTATATATGTATTAATATCCGTTATGTAGTATCCATAGCACAAGCATTTAGTTGCTTAGTTTAGAAGTGGAGGGCGCTGTGTGATTTGTGTCCAAGATATTATTATTATTATCAATGTGTTCTAAGGGAAAATGGAAAAGCTAGAAGAATGGGCAGCAGCATTCTTTCTCAAGACACTACAGCCTACTGCGATCGCCAACCCGCCTGCCAAGCGTGGCGATTATGGCAAAAACCCCTCATGATTGCGCGGACCGGCAGTTGTGGCGTTTTATGAGGGAGGCCTATGTCCAGCAGTGGACGTCAAAAGGGCTTATGATATGATGTGTTCGTAAAAAGCGCTTCAAAGCGTTAACTTTTACATAGTTAATGTTTATGTGTGGAAATGTAAATATCCCCAAAATATAATATACGCGGTAGCGCTGTCAGTGATTCGATGCTATTAGTAAATTTTTCCTGACATGTGCCATCTATTGTAGTCTATGCTAAATCTATGTATGAACCCACAATCGTTGTGTCAGATGTCAGCTGATAAACGACCGCCATTTTTAAACTAGGCGGACCACAGTTTAAACGGCAAAATCTCCTGGTGTAAGCTAAACTATAGTTTAAACTGTTATTGGAGTTTTATCTAGCATTGATCTTACGAAATAAACGACAGATGAGGTTTAAACTAGGCAAAATAGTTTAAACTGTGATTGATCTTACGGGCCTAAGGCCCGTAAGATCAATCATAGTTAAAACTGTCGATTTTCTAAACTATAGTCAATTTTAATCTAGAGTTTAAACCTGCCCCGTAAGATCAACAGCGAAATGGACATAGATTACGTAAACTAAGTTTAGTTTTCGACAGATGGCAACATTTGGTTATTTAAAGTCCATATTTCGCTCATCATTCACTCTTTTGTACATGGTCTGTGGCATATTTCGTGAAAAAAACTCTTTTTCTCTTTCTTTTATGAAGTTTTATAGTGTGACCATAGATTTAAGAAAAATAGATCGGCAATAGTCACCCAAACAACATGACCAAAAATGGGTTGTTAATGTGTGAGTGACTTACGGGGCTCGTGGCGCATTGGTAAAACAACCGGCTGCAGCACTGAGGTCGGGGGTTCGATTTTCGCCCGAGTACAAATATTTATGACAAACATTAATATTTGTGCGGCGTCTGGGCGTTTTTCTATGTATTATAAGTATGTATTTACAAAAGAAAAGTATATATGTATTAGTATCCGTTCTCTAGTAACTATAGCACAAACATTTAGTTGCTTAGTTTGGAACTGGCGCTGTGTGATTTGTGTCCAAGATATTATTATTATTATCAATGTGTTCTAAGGGAAAATGGAAAAGCTAGAAGAATTGGCAGCAGCATTCTTTCTCATGACACTACAGCCTACTGCGATCGCCAACCCGCCTGCCAAGCGTGGCGATTATGGCAAAAACCCCCCATGATTGCGCGGACCGGCAGTTGTGGCGCTTTATGAGGGAGGCCTATGTCCAGCAGTGGACGTCAAAAGGGCTTATGATATGATGTGTTCGTAAAAAGCGCTTCAAAGCGTTAACTTTTACATAGTTAATGTTCATGGGTGGAAATGTAAATATCCCCAAAATCTAATATACGCGGTTACGCTGTCAGTTATTCGATGCTATTAGTAAATTTTTCCTGACATGTGCCATCTATTGTAGTCTATGCTAAATCTATGTATGAACCCACAATCGTTGTGTCAGATGTCAGCTGATAAACGACCGCCATTTTTAAACTAGACAGGACCACGGTTTAAACGGCAAAATCTTCTGGTATAAGCTAAACTATAGTTTAAACTGTTATTGGAGGTTTATCTAGCATTGATCTTACCAAATAAACGACAGTTGAGGTTTAAACTAGATAAAATAGTTTAAACTGTGATTGATCTTACGGGCCTAAGTGTTTTATTATAAATTGTGGGTAATCTGTAATGGGTAACAGTCTCGGTGGCGCAGTGGGCGAGCGCACGGCCTCTGATCCAGAGGTCCGGGGTTCGATTCCAGACACTGGCTCACACCAATGACTTTTCGAAATTGTTTTCGGAAGTTTTGTGTGATAAATATCGATGACTGACAAACTTTGTGCCCGGTATGGCAATAGGTTCGCCACCTATTCCATTTGGGACGTAAACATAACGGCGAGACGAGGCTTAACAGCCGCTGCCTACACCTTCGGGTAACAAAAGGCGTGAAGTTATGTATATGTGGGTAATAGCCTAGTTAATATATCGATGACCTATTGCGCTGTTTTCTTCACAGAAAACAATAATTCTTCGACATGCTTCTCTTAGGATATGTTCAGGCGGAGTGAGCACTAGCCTCATGTAGTTCGGATAATTGAAACACTGAAACAAATAGAAATAAAACTGTTTACTGAAAACATAACATAACTTCACCCCTTCCACTACCCGAAGGTATTGGCAGCGCCTAATAAGCCCCGCCGAATCGTTACGTCCCAAATGAAATATGCGGCGGAACATATTGCTATTTATTTATATGCTGGACACAAATTTGTTAGTCGGAAATATTTATCATATATAACTATCGAATAGAACCCGTATATCGTCCCCTATCGAACCCGTATAGTTAGCCCGAAATTTGACCCACGAATAACAACGTAAAATGGCTCGTGCCGCGTTTCGTTCAGTGAGAGAGATGTCTAGAGGCTCCCTCCTTCCCCATCCTATTCCCTTATTGGCAGACAACGCAATTGTAACACTATTTGAGATGCAGAGGTCTATGAGCGGCGGTAGTAGCTTACCTACAGGTGCCCTGCTTGACGTTATAAAAGAAGAACTGTTTATATTTAAAGACTTAGCAAAGTTTATAAAGATGTCACATAATATCTATCAGAACACAAATTTACAAATAGCAATATACGTATTGATGTCATTGCTAGTTCGAACTTAAGATACCTATACGAGTTTTGGGTTTAATTTACCTACGACTGGGACTTAAGCATCATCTTTAAAATTTATGCTTTAGATATAAATTATTTCATGCTATACCTTATTCCAATAATATTTCTGAATAAAAATGAGCGGAAATTTACTCGTATCTTAACGGTATATATCATTTAAAGAGTCTTCGGAGTTTGCTTTTTGCTACAGCAATTTTAATCGAGTAGTCTTCTCTTTAGTGCATCATATACCTATTCAGGCTATTAGAAGCCGAACCACCTCGATTTTGAAACAATCCACCTTTGGAGCTTTGGATAATGCGAACATATCCACAGTAACACCACGTGTCTAACGAATCATCCGTATGACATTGATATGGAGTTTGGATTTACGATCTCTAAAAGACATCCAGCATTCCTCAACATAGAGCGTCAATTTACAAAACATGATTAACATCTATTTCAAAGGTACTTTCTTCTAATTTTATAAAAAAAATACAAATACAAAATAGGTAGTTACAAAATTTCATTGTTGCGCTTATTATTCACGAAAAATTAAAAAAGAGATTAAAAAACTTACATAACATAAGTTCACGCTTTTTTTCTACCCGAAGGTGTAGGCAGTGGCTGTTAAGCCTCCACTCGCCATTTTGTTTACGTCCGAAATGAAAAAGATTGCGAACCTATAGCCATACAGGGCACAAAGTTTTTAGAAACCGATATTGTATCACAAATAACTTTCGAATTTAATTTCGAAAAGTCATTGGTGTGCGCCAGGATTCGAACCCGCGACCTCTGGATTTAAAAGCCGAGTGCTAGACCACTGGACCACCGAGACTATCTAAAACACTTAATAACATTAAAACAACTTTTTAGGATTATATCACGTTTATTTATTACTTATTTTTATTTATTTCCCGACGTTTCGAACTCTTTACAGAGATCATTTACACGTCCGGAATTAAATAAAAATAAGTAATAAATAAACGCGATATAATCTTAAAAAGTTGTTTTAATGTTATGAATTTGTTTCGCGAAAATCTGATAAATAAATAAAAAACTTAATTACAAATATTCCAGACAAGAAAACAGAGAGAAAATTGTGTTGTTTTTCACCTTCGTTCTATTACAAAACTTAGGTATGTTAGCAAATATTTGGAGATATCTTAAATCATCATTACATAGCATACAAATGATACAACAAAGTCTCTTTCCGCTGTCTATCCCCTTATATGCCTAGATATTTGAAACTACGCCACGGATTTTGATGCGTTTTTTAATAGATAGAGAGTGTCAACGGGGTGATTTGTACGTATAATTTATGTCTAGTATAGCAAAGAAAATCTTATAACTTTAGAGATTTAGAATTTTAGACAGCACTTTAATTGTAAGCGCTATAAAAACTATTTTTCAAGCGGAACAAAGTTCAGGATAAGCTAGTGAATAATAAATAATAAAATGCAAAAATATTATAATCAGATGTAAAATCTCGATACTCGTGGAAAACATATCAAAAGGTTGTGCTGTCAAGGACGATACTCAATTTACCTTCGAAAACCAGATCTATATATAAATATTTCTTTTTGCAAATACATAGTATGTAGTAGCTGTGTGGCGCCGGCTTAGAATACCGCCACCCCATCTCCTCCTGTGGGTGTCGTAAAAGGCGACTAAGGGAAAAGCTAGAAGAATGGGCAGCAGCATTCTCTCTCAAGAAAATACAGCTTACTGCGATCGCCAACCCGCCTGTCAAGCGTGGCGATTATAGCAAAAACCCCCCATTATTGAGTGGTCCGGCAGTTGTGGCGCTCTATGGGGGAGGCCTATTATTATTATATGTCCAGCAGTGGACCTCAAAAGGCTAATGATGATGATGATGATGAGGTAGTTGGTAATAATGGTACCTAAATACTTTTGGATGGTGTAATGCTCTTTTCTTTTAGCTTCATGGCTTGTTAACGATTCGATGTGTGCGTAGAAGGGAAATCAATGGACTTTAGGTACTACGTTAGTTGGAATAACTCCTCTCAAAAATCTACATAGCCCTTCAGAAAAGATCCTAAAATGGTTTTGTGAACGGGTCAACAATAATTTGATAGGGAAAATCTTAATATTCGTGAAATATTTTGTGAGATTGAAATTAATGACATTAAATATATATTTCTGAAGTATAGGTACAATTGCGCCGATATCTCGCCAATAGGAAGTCTTAGTAGGTAGTTACATTATTTTTGTCTCTACATTGTAATCTTTATTCAGGCTTCAAGGCTTGATGAGATGCTGATTTGAGATTGAGAGCTGTCATAAGACCATGTTTATATTGAAAATATGCCAATGATAAAAACACATAAATTTACCTGGCCTGGAATACAAAGCACAGATTGCTCGTTGCAAAGCTGTTTTATAAGCTCAAGATCGTTGTCGAATTTCGAAAACATTGTCATATTTATTTCAACCATCATGTACATTGATCCTTGAGGCATTATTGGCCTCAAGCCCGGCGCTTTGCTCAATTCGCTGTATACTAGATTGGCTTGATTCTGAAAAAAAAAACATTGTAAAAATTAGCTATTTTCAACTGTATCAAGAAAAGAATACGTGCTACGGTAGTACTTTCTGTGAGTTTTGTTGAGAGACGTAATAGAAAGAGTAAATAATCTGGAAACAGTTTATTACCTCAACAAAAGTCATGGTTATCTCGAAAAACTCCTGTGGGATCTCTTTCAATATTCTGGGTAAAGCTTTTTGCACCAATGTATTTGGACCAAGAATCCTGGTCGACATGTTCAACATGCCACTGCGCACTTCCCTATTTAAAATATTCTGTCGATCGTGAATAATAATCCATCCTAATCTCCAACCGGGTAGCAGAAATCGCTTCGTAATTCCACTGCACGTGATTACAGGCACATGGTCAGACAAAGATGATACTGAATGGAATTTTTGACCAGAAAACACAAGATGTTCGTAAATTTCGTCAGCAATAATTGGCACGCGATACCTTAACGCTATATCAATAATATCCATTAGATGTTTCTTGGAATAAACTGAACCGCAAGGGTTTGATGGGTTAATAACAACAATGGCTGCCGTGTTTTCGTCGATTGCATTTTTGAGAGATTGCAGGTTCACTTCGAAGTTTTTAGATGGCTGAAAGTAATACGAACATTATTAAACATATAGACGTCTTAACAACTTGTATAATACAGCTGTCTGTTAATTTTTCCGCACACATTGTTATGTCACTCACACATCAACAACCCATTTTTGGTCTCGTTGTTTGGGTGACTATTGCCGATCTATTATTCTTATATCTATGGGTGAATGAATCGATATAGACATGAAGAATTTTAGAACTCTTTAGGTGAATCCCTGTCACATTAGTATGTTTTCTTTCATTTTCTAAGGATTAGGAGTGATTTATTGATTAATGTCTAACACTGACCATAACGTGGCTATTAATTTACAGTGGTATTCCTTCACAAGTAATCGACACATTCGATTCTACTTATCAGCTTTTGAATTTTGCAGTAATATCCCTACCGTAAAAAAATGTTAGTGGTGACGACTTGTATAATACAGCTGTCATTTAGCTAAACAATTAACTGTATAATCATCATCATTACATAATATAAAGTCGCTTTCCGCTGTCAGTCTTCTTAAACGCTTATATCTTTGAATCTACGCAACGGATTTTGATGCGGTTTTGTTTAATAGATAGAGGGTATCAACGTGTAGTTTTTATTTATAATTCATGTATGATATAGAAAAGAAAAAGTGATAAATTCAAAATTTACTCATTTATATTTTTGATGCGGAACAAAGTTCGGGCTAGTTCAGCTAATTTTGAAATAAAACATAAAACGCCTGCATTAAATACGATACAATACTACATCATTACCAATAGATCGTAGTATTTTGTGATAATACCAAGTCCTTCAGCATGGGTCTTGTATATGGGGTATGAAGGTTTTGGTATGAGTATATTCTGTCCAGCTTCAGCTAGCGTAGTGATGGTGATCTCGATGGCATGGGCGCAACCACTGCACAATATAACGTCGTCTGCTGACACGAGACCTTGATGAGCACTGTACTCCACTACTGCCAGTCGCGCCTCCTCGTGACCATTTGTGGGTCCGTATGATCGACTGTCGAGTCGTTTCACTGTGTCGCTTATAATGTCCAATATTTGATCAGGTGCTTGTAGATTTCCGAAAGCAGTTGGATCGCCTGAAAAAGGAGGCAAATGGATGATCTGGTGATAAGTGGGAAGCGCCATCCATAGACATCCACAACTCCGTGTTTCACGCAGCAATGCCGCCATGGCCTTCCGCCGCTTTCGGTTACATCTAGCACTAAACCATGCGGTTTGGCTTTCTGTTCGATTATTGTCTTTACGAATAATGAAGTACCAACCTAAAAATATTTTTTTTATAAAATACATTCTACACGTTACGCAAAAACTTCATTTTGTTTGACTGTTATGGACAATAACTGTCATTCTAATTGAGAAATAATATAACATAGCCACATGTCACATTGCAGCCTTGTGTTCAAGGTTTTTTTTAATTCCATATACCTACCTACATACTTTTCAAAAGGTTCAACAAACATTAAAACAACTTTTTAGGATTTTATCGCGTTTATTTATTACTTCTCATGATCATTTTCACGAGTAAAAATTATCTCTGTAAAGAGTTCGAAACGTCGGGAAATAAATAAAAATAAGTAATAAATAAATAGGTTCAACAAAAATCAGAAAACTCATTAGATTCAAACCGGAGACTTCTGACATAGATTTAACAGTGGTAGAGCCACGCAGTTCACTACATGAATGGGTCAGCTCGACCGAATCTCGCTCGACAGAATATCAACGAAAAGTGGCTATTGCCGAGTTTCGCTCGGTGAGAGAGGTATCCGGGGGCCCAACCCCTTCCCATCCCACATCCAACCCCTTCCATATCCCATTGTGAGGGCCGGCAACGCAATTATAACACTATTTGTTTTCTGGTGTCCATGTGCGGCGTTTCCATCATCATTATTTTCCACCATCAGGTGACACGCCTGCTCCTTTGCCTCCCAATATCATAATAAAAATGTGAGGCAACGTGTGTGTAATGTGTGTACCCAGCTGTTTCCAATATTCCTGTGTTACATAATGTAGTGCTTGCTTAACAAATAATCAATATATATATGTATATTTAACTACTAAGTGTATGTGGGGATGTAGCTCAGTGGTAGAGCGTACGCTTTGCATGTGAAAGGCCCCGGGTTCGATCCCCGGCATCTCCAGTTTTTTAATTGGTGGTTTATTGTTATAGTCGGGTCAATTTAATTAATAGGCAACATTTGACGTCTGTCAATTTTATTTTTTTAGTAAAATGATCCGCACAAAAACATCGATTTAGGTGAATGCGTAGATTTAGCATATAATAGATGGCACATGTCAGGAAAAATGTACTAATATTCATCACTGACAGCGCAACCGCGTATATTAGATTTTCAGGACATTTACATTTCAACATACATTTCATTTCATTTACATTAATTAAGTAAAAGTTGACACTTTGAAGCGCTTTTTATGCACACATTGTTAAGTCACACACACATCAACAACCCATTTTTGGTCTCGTTGTTTGGGTGACTATTGCCGATCTATTATGATTTGATATATTCTTATTTCTCATACTTGACTATTACTAAATGTTACAACCTTTGAATAATAATTTTGTTGATGTATCCAACTATATATTAAATTGTACTTGTAATACCTATTTCTGATATTTTCTAAGGATTAGGAGTGACTTATTGATTAATGTCCAACACTGACCATAACGTGGTTATTAATTTACAGTGGTATTCCTTGATAAGTAATCGACACATTCGATTCTACTTATCAGCTTTTGAATTTTGGAGTAACATCCCTACCGTATAAAAATGTTAGTGGTGACGACGTTCAGTTTGTTAAATCAGAAATTATTTGTTATGTTTAGAATTGATTTAAGTGAAAGAAAATAGTGAAATTTCTTGTATCAGGCATTACTACAATAAATTGTATTTGTATTTGAAAAATAAATTAACAAGTAAAGCAAATTGTCCAGTGCTAACAAAACGAAAAAACATTTTATTTCATACCCGCCGTTACAAGTTTATGTTGTTGAATTTTGATAAACTGTCAAATGTTGCCTTTTAAAATGACTCGACTATAATTAGGTTGGCTCTCATCACGAAATTTGAAATTACTGCAGGTTTTCAAAGTGATATCTATGACCATTGAACACTCAAATTTAGTAACATTATCTGTCTCGATATTTTGCATACTTCGCATTCAGTTTTGACTGAAACTGACACCATATTCAGTTTCTGTTTCAGTAGGAAAATCAATTTCGGTCGGACTCTATTGTAGGATTTGTAGGTATAGGCAGAGAGAACAAAATCATATTGATAAATGTTTCATTATCTGCTTTACTTTTCCCGCCTACTGTTTATTTTTAAGGAAAATTCAAAGATTTTTTTATGGGTTAGGAGGGCAAACGAGCAGGCGTGTCACCTGATGGTAAGCAACCAACGCCGCCCATGGACACCAGAAACACATATGGTGTTACTGTTGTGTTGCCGACCTTTAAGGGATAGGGGAAAGGTAAGGATGGGGAAAGGGGGGTGGGCCTCCGGGTACCTCTCTCACCGAACGAAACGCGGCATGAGCCACTTTACGTCGATCTTCTGAGAGGTCGTGGTATTTCACCGGTCGAGCCAGCCCATTCATGCAGCGGACTGCTTGGCTCTACCACTGTTAACAATACTACTGTTTAGACTACTTACTAATGTTTAGATTACACGGGAATACAAGCTAGGCCCCAGCTAGCTAGTGGTTGATCATCTTGACCATACTTTATAAAAAAACTCTAGTCTCTATAAGGTAGGGCCCATTCAAGTATTTATTATTTAAGATTTATTACAATTATTTATCTCCCTCCCCCCTTGTCTGCAAAAGTAAGCAACGCTCTTACCCCCTCCCCATAATTATGTAAACAATTTCAACTAATAGATAAAAAAAGTAAATAACTACTGATGACGTAATTATACCCCCCATGTCATCCAAAATAAGCAAAGCACGTAATATGATCACGTAATACTTGAATGAACCCGGCAAAATCAACAAGCAAATTGTTTGTCAGAGCCGAAAAAATGCGAATTATTGTATAAATAAAAAAGTTTACATTGTTTCAAAATAGATGGCGTAACATGTTCACATGAAATTCATCCTAAATATTTAAGTAAAGCTAAACACCTAACATAACATAACTTCACGCCTTTTTCTAAGCTGTTAACCCTCGTCTCGCCGTTATGTTTACGTTCCAAATGGAATAGGTGGCTAATCTATTGTCATACCGGGCACAAAGTTTTCAGTCATCGATATTTATCACACTTAACTTCCGAAAATAATTTCTAAAGTCATTGGTGTGAACCAGGATTTTAACCCGCGACTCCTGAATTCAGAAGCGGGGTGGTCGACTACTGGACCACCGAGACCTTTAAAGCTAAACAAATATAAAAAAACGTAATATTTTTCCACATTCAGTAAAGTAAAGAAAAGTAAAATTAAATCACTCACCAACAGAAAGCGGAATATATGACTTCTCCGGATTAGGCTTAATTTTAAGCTTTTCGACTATATCCCTTATAGGGTTGTGGGTTTTGAGAGATAATTTTGAAGCGCGGACATCCCACTCTTGGCGCAACAAACGAGACATCTTCAGTTAATAAAGATAACGTTTGTAGTGAACGGCGCTATTTATTTATATATACATTGACGACAAGACATGACATTTAAGCGGAAAAACTAGAAATGTAGATTGGGTCAACATCATGAGTATATTTTATTTTGATACAAACGTAGATAACTTCACGCCAAGTCCCTTGCGCGGTAGACAGAGAGAACAGAGCGCTATACGGCACGATTCTTACACACTTCAAACGCTAAACACACTAAACCTTTGTCATACACGCATCATCATCGCTTTAGCAGCCTTTAGAAGTCCACTGCTGGACGTAGGCCTCCCCCATAGAGCGCCACAACTGCCGGTCATGTGCAACCTGCATCCATCGGCCTCCCGCGGAATTCAAAAGGTCGTCTGTCCACCTGGTGGGGGGACGGCCTACTCCTCGTCGACCAGTTCGTGGCGCCACTCGAGAACCTTTCTACCCCAGCGGTGATCGGTTCGTCGAGCGATGTGGCTAGCCCATCTCCACTTCAGCGTGCTAACCTTACGGGCTATGTCGGTCACGCCAGATCTCTTGCGAATCTCCGTATTGCGGATCTTATCTCGCAGAGAGATTCCGAGCATAGCCCGCTCCACAGCACGCTGAGCCACCTTGAGCTTCGTTATGAGGCCAACATTTAGAGACAACATTAGAGCACCATATGTCATCACTGGTAGCACACATTGGTCATAGACCTTAGACTTAAGGCACTGTGGGATATAGGATGAGAAGATTTCCCTTAGTTTCCGGAACGCTGCCCAACCGAGTTGAATCCGTCGGTTTATCTCTTTCTCGAAGTTGGCTCTACCTAGCTGGACTGTTTGTCCTAAACATAGTGGTCGACAACTTCGAGGATCGCATCGCCAACAGTAACCGGTACTTGAATGACATGACCATTGAACATTACTTTGGTTTTGTCCATGTTCATTCTGAGGCCTACTTGTTGGGAAAATCTGCTGAGATCCTTGAGCATTGTACCAAGGTCCTTCAGTGACTCTGCCATGATCACGATATCGTCGGCAAATCGAAGCTGAGTGATGTATTCGCCATTGGTGTTGATGCCTAGTCCAGACCAATCCAAGAGCTTGAATATGTCCTCCAATGCAGCGGTGAACAGCTTCGGGGAAATTACGTCCTCTTGTCTGACACCTTTCTGCAATGGAATAGGATTCGTACTCCCAGACCCAATCCGGACTGACATAGTGGCGTTTCTATAAAAACACTGCAGCACTTCGATATACCGATAGTCAATTTGGCATCTCTGGAGGGACTGCAGCACTGCCCAAGTTTCTACGGAATCAAAGGCTTTCTCATAGTCCACAAACGCCAGGCACAAAGGCTGATTATACTCCTCGGTCTTTTGTATAATTTGGCGTAGTGTGTGTATGGGGTCTATGGTACTATAGCCTTTCCGGAAACCGGCTTGTTCGGGCGGCTGGAAGTCGTCAAGCCTGCGCGAGAGTCGATTTGTAATGACCTTCGAGAACAGCTTATAGACATGGCTCAGAAGCGAAATGGGTCTATAATTTATCAAGTGGGTTATATCACCCTTTTTGAAAAATAACACCACCACGCTCCTGGTCCACGCCTCTGGAACGTCGCCCCCAAGCACGACAGAATTAAAAAGTTTCTGAAGGGCCTTAAGGATCGGTGTACCACCCGCCTTCCGAAGTTCGGTAGTAATTCCATTGTCACCCGGTGCCTTTCCGTTCTTTAGCTGCTTGAGAGCGATTCTGGTCTCGTACAGACTGACGTCCGGGATGTCTTCGCTGTAGTGCCGATTAGCTTGGATTTGGGATCTCGAGCCAAGCCGACAGCAGGAGATTGTGAAGACTCATACAACTGTCTTTAAAACTTCTGAACCTCTCCCAGAATCTCATCTTTGGAAGAAACAAGGACGCCGTTATCCTTCTTCAATTAATAGTCAATTGACTCTGCCCATTAGACAGATCTTTCGCGAATACTTTAGAGCCTTGGTTACCTCGATAGCTTCTTGTATCCGCTGGGTGTTATATTTGCGAATATCGCGTCGTACACTTTTCGAGATCTGCCTATTTAGCTGCCTGAGTTTGGACCAATCGGCCGAAGACTGCGTCGAAATTTTTTGTCTCTCCTGCACGAGCCTGAGCGTAGGTTCCGACAGTTTCTGAGTTCTGTTTGCACGTCGCTTACTAAAAAATTTAGCACCGATGGCATGCGAAACTTCCACTATCCTGCTGTTCATATCGTCCACTGTTTCACACTCATCTAGGCATGGGAAGCGATTTTAGAGTTCGAGCTGAAAATTTTCTGGGTTTTGGTATTGAACAGGTGAAGGACGCAAAGTAGACCTCATCCGACGTGAGCGCTCGACTTTGACACAGAGATTCAACATGCCTCTAACTAGTCTGTGATCGCTCCCAGTTTTCACTCTGTTGATCACTGAGACATCGTTGAATATATGTCGTTTGTCTGACAAGATGACGTCTATCTAATTCCTTGTTGAACCATCGGGGCTGATCCAGGTCCATTTCCTTTGTGGCTGTTTCCTGAAGAAGGAATTCATCATAAAAAGGCCCTCCTTCTCCAGAAATTCAGCCATTTTTTGACCCCTCTGGTTTCTCTGTCCAACACCGAATTGCTCATCGTCTTTCCTCGTGCCTAGTTTTGCGTTGAAGTCTCCCATAACCATAGTGAAGTAGGTTTTGGACTAGTGCATGGCTTTCGAGATATCCTCGTATAAGGTCTCCACTTCGTCGTCGGGGTGTGCTGATGTCGGCGCATAAACCTGTATGACCTTTAGCGAATATCCCTTGGATATTCTGAGTATAAGGTACGCTACCCTTGTCGACACACTCTCGATCCTCTCCACGTTGGCTACTAGAGACCGGTGAACGGTAAATCCGACACCACCTTGCGAGGTGTTATCGCCTTCCCGGTAGAAGAGCAAGTTTCCAGACCGCAGGATTACCGTATCCTCCCCCGGTCTACGGACTTCCGATAATCCCACAATCCCACATCGAATCTTACTCAGTTCTTCTTCCAGTTCGGTGAGCCTCTCGTCAGTCCTAAGCGTGCGTATGTCAAAGTCAAAGTCAAAGTCAAAATAAGTTTTATTTTCATAGGTCTTCACAGACACTTAAAAATAGTCAACAAGTACAATTTTACTTTATTATTTTAAATTAACTACTTAACACGAGCGCTTGAGGAAAGTGCGTCCGTGGAACAAGAAAACACGGACGCAATCGCCACGAGCGGCCCGATTCCGAGTGTAGGGGCTATCATGAGAAGAATCGGGCAAGAAACTCATGTGCCAAATACTCTTTTCAAACTATTAAACATAAATAACAATAATATTAATATCGCTACTGAAAACAAAGCAGTAGACTCGTGCATAAAAGGTGTAGCAGCCAGAATACTCGACCATCACAGCAAATTAACATCAACGTCCTAAAAAGAAAAACTATGCAAATATATTAGTCGAGCGCAACTGACGCGACATCTTTTATTTAGAGTGGTAACGTTGTGCAATAAATAAAACTTATATTTACATATATTATAAACAATATCAAAGCAAATTTGAAATTAGAAAGTGTATATACATAACTATCAGAAATTACTACGGAACGCCTCCACTCCAGAACATGTGAACAAATTTCAACACGCAAACTACAGAATCCGCGTTGAGCAAGCAACTTGACGGTCCCAAGATGACTTGTCCGTCATGAAGTCATTGATGGTGTAATAAGCACCAGCAACGAGACGATCCTTCACCGCCCGACTAAACCGATCGAATGACAGAGCCAGGATATGCGCAGGGACTCTATTATAAAATTGTACACCCATTCCCAGAAAAGACTTATGTACTTTGTGCAGGCGATGACACGGCAACACAAGTTTATGCTTGCCTCTGGTATTAAAATTATGAACATCACTATTTTTAGTATATTTATTCAAGTTTTTCCTAACAAACATTATATTGGCATATATAAATTGTGAAACAACTGTTAGTATGCCAATTTCCTTAAAACGTTCTCTTAGAGAGACTTTGGCCCCCAAATTATAAATTGCCCGAATAGCTCGTTTCTGAATAACAAAAATAGACTGAATCTCAGCTGCTCTACCCCATAGCAAAATACCATAAGACATAACGCTATGAAAATAACTGAAGTAGACTAATCTGGCGGTTGCAACATCGGAAAGCTGTCGAACTTTTCGAACCGCGTAGGCAGCAGAGCTGAGTTTTCCCACTAAAGATTTTACTTGAGGACCCCACTGGAGCGTATTATCTAGAGTAATACCTAAGAATAAAGTTGACTTAACTGGGTCTAAAATTGTGTTATTCAGAGATATATTTATAGCCGGACCATTAACATTAGGCATAGTAAACTTTATTATTTTAGTTTTATTGGAATTTAGAACTAAATTATTAGCTGTAAACCATTCATGGGCATGTGTAAGGGAGCTATTCACATCATCAAAAATGCTTTTTTTACGGTCTACCTTGAAGAGGAGTGAAGTGTCGTCAGCAAATAGTACAATGTTACAAAATTTCTGAACGCAAAAAGGCAAATCATTGATATGTATAATAAACAGCAACGGACCGAGAATGGAACCCTGGGGAACGCCCATAGACACAGATGATCCAGATGATCTCACTCCGTTTACATCAACAAACTGTAACCTGTTATTTAAGTATGATGCAACCAGCCTAAGTGCAGTGTTCTTAATACCATAGTGACTGAGCTTACGTAAAAGAGTGTGGTGATCCACGCAGTCAAAAGCTTTAGAGAGGTCACAAAATACGCCAATTACGTCCTGCGAGTTCTCCCAAGCATCGAAAATATGTTTGATAAGAGCAGCCCCAGCATCGGTTGTAGAGCGACCTTTTGTAAAACCGTATTGCTCTTTGTGAAAAAGGTTATTCAAATTAAAATGGCTTAGTATTTGTTGAGAGATAATTTTTTCAAAAATTTTGCTGAGTGCAGGCAAAATAGAAATAGGACGAAAGTTAGCTGGATCGTTCCTACTACCACTTTTAAACAAAGGTATCAATTTGCTGTGTTTCATTAAATTAGGAAACACACCTGCGTCTACACATTCATTGAAAAGCACAGCTAGGTTTGGAGCTATTAGGACAATAATAGAATCTATTAATTTCACGGAAATGCCCCATAAATCAGCCGTTTTTTTGGAATTTAATTGTTTAAACACTTTTATAATATCGTAAGCGTCGACATGTTCAAATTTAAAAGAAACATTGCACTCGGCCACACTTTCCTTAAGCAGAGTTTCAGCTTTGACGGGACACGAATTTAATGTATTAGTAGTAGTAATGGGAATTTTGGCAAAAAAGTCATTAAATGTTTCGACAATAGCATATTTATCTTGGATAATTTTATTATTAATTATAAGTTTAATATTATCATCACGGTCCCTTGTACGACCAGTCTCATTGTTGATAATATTCCAAGTAACTTTAATCTTGTTCTGTGATTCTTGTATCCGCTTACTTATATATATTGATTTGGCAGATAAACATACTTTTTTAAATATTTTAGAGTAATTTCTAACATATCTAATAAAAACGGGATCAAAATTCCACTTCTTTATACTATATAAATCATACAACTTAGTTCTACTTTTGTAAATGCCCGTGGTAGCCCAATCGCAAAATGATAAATTGACATTTTTACTCATAGTTTTGGTTTTAAAAATAGATTTATGTTCCGAGTCTATGGTTTTTAAAAGTGAGTTGTACAGTTCATCTGGATCATTCGACATGTCCGGCGAAGCAACCCTAGCCGCGATAGCGTTTTGAAAATGTTTGATGCCTTTCTGGGTTATGGGTCTACAAGTAAATTTACTAACTAATTTAGGCATATTCATCACAAAAACTGCCTTTTGACCACAATGGTCCGATGGCAACTGACATAATATTTCTTTTTGCACAAAATTACAATTACAAAAAATATTGTCTAAGCAGGTAGCAGAGTGAGATGTAATTCTTGTGGGTTCTAAGAACAGATGTTGTAGTCCAAATGAGGTAAATAAACTAACAAACCTACTATTGTTAGTTGAATCTTTTAACAGATTAACATTAAAATCACCACATACAATTACATTCCTACCACTTACAATAAGTTTTTGCATAACATCATCCATAGTGGATTCGAATATATTAAAATCACCCAGTGGCGGCCTATAAACACAAAGCACAATAAATTGCTCAAGCTCAACACAGGACAGTTCAACAGTGCGTTCAATGGAGAGCTTTGTAATGTCTCTCCTGTTTTTAAATCTAATATTATTTGATACAAGGATCATGGCACCACCATGATTGGCTTTTTTCCTACAAAATACACTGCCAACAGAGTAGTGAGCATTATTGAAAGCGAGTTCACAAGTTTTAAGCCAATGTTCAGTCAAACATAATACTTGAACATTGTGCTTTTTACAAAATAGGTCAAGCTCAAGTTCTTTGCCAGATAAACCTTGCATATTTTGATGTACAATTGTGAGCAATGATTTAGGTCTATCCTTTGTCGCTAAAATGTTGTGTGTTACCAGGGCCAAAGTTCGTTTTTTATGGTAGCCGTGTCGCGACCGGTGATTTTTAGCACCCCCTACTCCGCCGTTACCGAGCCCGCTACCGTGAGCCAACGGAATAGCGGAGCTGCCGTGACTGGGGGCCGTAATATTTGTTTGTTCCATCATGGGGGGTTTTTGCCATAATCGCCACGCTTGGCAGGCGGGTTGGCGATCGCAGTAGGCTGTATTTTGTTTAGAGAGAATGCTGCTGCCCATTCTTCCAGCTTTTTCCCTTAGTCGCCTTTTACGACACCCACGGGAGGAGATGGGGTGGCGGTATTCTAAGCCGGCGCAATTGGTGCATTACTACTGATCGGTTGATATCATTTTGCTTGCACAAAGAAGTATAAAATTTAGGTACCTACCTAATATAAATGCTGCGATTAATATTGACGTTTAGTAGTTAGTATGTAGTTTATTTAGAGCCCCATTCCCCAAATTACATTAACGGGATAGTTGTCTGTACGTCTGTCACAGTAAATTTACTCAGTAAATAATACGATAAATTAATCTCAACAAAAAGTCAAAACAAGATAAAAAAAATATATTGGTAATTGTAGCTAAATAAACAACTTATTGTGTCCAAAAGATAATTTGGATACAAATGATTGAGATTTAAAGGAAAATAGAAACGCATTATTGATGCTTCAAGCGTTCAATTGCTTTTTTATACCAAAACCGCCATTTTTGTCTAAGGTATTTGAAAAGACGCCATTAATTTTTATTTTTTATCCTTTAATTTTTACTAGTTTATTTATCCATAATATTTATTTCTAAATGAGCCACTTTACGTGAACTTTGTGTGATTCAGGTATTTCACCGGTCGAGCCGGTCCGTTCATAAATATATTCATATATTTATCATATATATATAATTAGTAAAGATCAAATTCTTCTTCAAGTAGACCTAAAGGTATTCTTGCAAATTAGGAAATTATGTTTCATGACGAAATGTATACGGTTCTATAACAAACTTAAATTCGGAATGTGCCCTTAAATCTATACATTAATCTTGCCCGATTCTTCTCATGATAGCCCCTACACTCTGAATCGGGCCACTCGTGGTGATTCCGTCCGTTATTTCCTGGTCCTACGGAGACACTTTCGAATTGACTTGAATATGGTTAAAATTTCGTCTTAGTATGCAGACCTAGCGGCCGACTAGCGGTATCTCACTTCCTCGCATGCGAAATCGGAAACTTCGCATGAGAGTAAGAGAGATAGAGCTTGTCGGAAAGAAATTGTTAAATCCTGGCGAATCTAATCAGGATAATCGGATGTTGTAGTCTGGGTGGTCCAGTGGTCAAGCACACGGTTTCTTAAACCTGAGGTCGTGGGTTTAAATCCAGGATTTGAACCCGCGACCTCAGGTTTAAGAAACCGTCGCGAATCTAATCAGAATAATCGGATGTTGTAGTCTGGGTGGTCCAGTGGTCAAGCACACGATTTATTAAACTTGAGGTCGTGGGTTCAAATCCAAACACACCAATTGTTTTTGGAAATTAATTAATTTTGAAAGTTATGTGTTATAAATATCGATGACTGAAAACTTTGTGCCCGGTGTATGACCATAGGTTCGCCACCTATTCCATTTGGGGCGTAAACATAACGGCGAGTCGAGGCTTAACAGCCACTGCCTACATCTAAATTTGGTGTGCAAATTTTAAATAGATAAATTATGATAGTTCAAAGTCCCCTCTCCTCGTCCCGCCAGGATTGGCGCTGCGTGAAGGGTGGCGGCCCCCTTCGCCGCATGCGCATGCAGCCGCACCGACGGAGGCTAATCGGTGCCCGTCGCTTCCGGGGCACGCCCTAGCAGCCCGTCCGGTGAGTTTGCTTCGGTCAAGATTGCGTCCCACTGGGATGGCAGGGGTCGCGACGTGCACGCTCTTGACATGACCCCCAAGACCCCCCAATAAAACAGTAAATACAGTGATTAAATGCTATTGATGGAAAGTTAACCTACCATTCTCCCGGGACAAGTGTTTATTCCTTTTGTGAATAAGTGAATAAGTTTAACATTATATTTTGGGGCCTCATTCCTCATCTTCGTATCATCATCGTATTTATGAACAAACCTTTAGGGGTTAAGAGGGTATTAAGAGCTCAATGGTGGATATGCGTGAACTATTTCAGACCCGCATGGCGGAGTTCGAGTTGAGGTTTGAGAAAGACACCAACAATACTCCTGCAACTGCCAACCTGGCGGCCGAGTTTGCGGTGTTCAAGAAATTTATGACGGATATGCTCAATAACCTTCAACAGCAAATTGAATCGCTCACACGCACTGTTGATGACATGCGTAGCAGGAGAAAAATATTGTTGTTGCATGGGATTGCCGAGGAGAATAACGAAGATACATTACAGTTAACCCTAAAATTGATTCGTGAAAACCTCAAGCTTAATGATTTCACTACGGATGACTGAGGATAACACCAGTGAAGATGTTCCAAAGCCCACCACTATTAAGACCCGTCGTAACGCCAATAAAAAATGATCTTCCGCATAATTGTTCTATAAGCAAACCCCAGCCAGGGTGAAACCATGTTATTTTAGTAGCTGTTACAAGCATACATGTAAGTCTTCCATAAATGTAATGTTAATATAGATTTAAATAATTCCACCTGCTTAACTTGCTGTGTACAATATTATTCCCTCCTTAATTAATGTCATTGACTGGTTTTGCAGTTACCTGTTCGGACGTCGGCAGCGAATTTGTGTAGAATATACTTTTTCTACCTGGTGCACCACATCTGCTGGCGTTCCTCAGGGTGGCGTTCTATCTCCTTTGCTTTTCGCAGTCTTTATTAACTCAATCACAAATCAATTACTTTCTTCCTACCATCTTTATGCTGATGATTTACAAATCTACACACAGACTTCATTTAATACCCTACAGGATGCAGTAACTAATTTGAACAAGGATTTAACCAGAATTTGTGACTGGTTCAAATCCTTTGGACTCAAAGTTAATCCAAATAAGAGTCAAGTTATAATCATCGGTAGTCCTAAGACCACTGCAAAAATAATCTGGTCTCTAATTCCTACAATTTATTGCGACGGCCAGGTGGTTCCCTACAGCGATTATGTAAAAAACTTCTCATAGATTTTTTCATAGATGGAGGCTTGTCTTGGGTACCTCAGCTGCGAGAACTGAGCCGTAAAATATTTGCTTCTGTGAGCTCCTTGCGCGGATTGCGGAATATTCTTCCAGTTGCTACTAAAATTAACCTTGCGCAATCCCTTCTTCTCCCCATCCTAGATTACGCCGATGTCAGCTATCCTGATCTCACTGAAGACCAACTTAATAAGCTTAAGAGGCTACAAAATGTCTGTATAAGATTCATATCTAGATTGCGGAAATATGATCATATTTCAGAATATCGCACTAAACTCAAGTGGTTACCCATTCGCCTTCGCCGGAATACTCATATCCTCTCTCTTCTCTATAACATTTTGTTTAATCCTCATAGTCCCCCTATCTTAAGTCACGCTTCAAGTACTTTCATAGTACAGACACTGGAGTTTTCAGATCGTCGGGGAACCTAAAGCTCAGAATCCCAGTGCATTCGACACGATTCATGGAGAAGTCCTTCACCGTGCAAGCCGTTCTCCTGTGGAACGCATTACCTCTCTCCATTCGACAGTCCAAATCCCTGTACACCTTCAAGACTCGTTTAAAAGAACATTATCTATCACTATAAATTCTGTCATTACATATTTAAGTTTATTTAATTCAACCGTTAATGTTTATTATTTGTTGACTGTTATTATATGTGTATATTGTGTTTTTTTTTATGTTCGGTCTGCAGTCTCGGTGGCGCAGTGGTGGAGCACACGGCTTCTGATCCAGAGGTCCGGGTTCGATTCCAGACACTGGCTCACACCAATGACTTTTCGAAATTGTTTTCGGAAGTTGTGTGTGATAGATACCGATGACTGATAAGCTTGGTGCCCGGTATGGCAATAGGTTCGCCACCTATTCCATTTGGGACGTAAGCATAACGGCGAGACGGGCTTGACAGCCGCTGCATACACCTTCGGATGACAAGAGGCGTGGCGTTATGTTATGTTTGTAATTAAATGGTATAACAATAAAGTAATAAATAAATAAATATACTCTTACAGAATAACATACAGGCTACATTTACAGGATTTTGTGTGTCGAGAAAATTAGCCATAAAATGACTTTTATCGTGTACGCTGCAAAAAATATAGATGAGAGAACAAATAAAATGTTCTACAATAATATATATCATATTATTATCTACAAAAAAGTTGATAGATGACAGAAAAGAGTATTTAAAAAAGATGCGCAGAGCTTCTTGCCCGGTTCTTCTCGTGATGGCCTCTAGGTACACTCAGAACGGTGATTACATCCGTGCTTTCTTGCTAAACGGATGATAATTTCGCAAGTGCCTAGTATTTTATGTTAATTGAAGTACTTATAATGTATGTTAAAATTTATTTATTTTATTTTATGGACCTGCAAAATAAAGAATAATTTTGTTTTGTAAATATCCTAAACTTAAAGTTATCCTTATTCATAAATATATAATAATATTATCAGCAGTCTATATTGCACCAAAACGTGGCGCTGCACGTGTCAGAAAAAAACCTGTTATTCAAAAAAGGTTATTGTACAGTCTGCACAAACAAGACATAAAAAACAACATTGCGAATATTTTATTAAAAATGTACATATTTAAATATTTTGAACTAGCTGACCCGGAGAACTTTGTATGGCCTCGAAAGCAATAAATAAATAAAATATTTTTTCTAAAAGACTAAGTTAAAAGATTGTTTCCTAATAAAAAGTGGCCTAAGTAACTCCATAATACATCAGTTACCTGCCAGTAAAAGTCCCGCCAAAATAGGTCTAGCCATTTCAGAGATTAGCCGGAACTAACAGACAGACAGATAAAAATCGGAAAAAATGGTATTTTGGTATATATACGTGCGTACACACCAAAGTAAAATTTAATTTTAATAATATATTCATTGCATTCAGTAATGGAAAGAAGTTATTTCAATATTACAAACAGACACTTAAATTTTATTCATATGACTTATTCATTAATTATGTAATCTATAATAAATACACCAAAATAACATATTTTTTTTACTATTTGCGTCTGTCTGTTTTGTTCCGGGTAATCACCGAAATAGTTGGACCGATTTTGACGGGACTTTATTTGGCAGGTAGCTGGTACAATGAGGATCGGATCAGTCAGGCCACATTTTTTTAAAAACAAATCTTTTATTTAAAGCTTCCTAGGCGAAACAAAGTTCGACGAGTCAGCTATACAGTCTTACTTAAATATTAGGATAACCCCACTATTTGAACGCTTTACAACATCCTGTTCATTTTGTATCCATATCTTACTTAACCTACACACTAAAAAAGCGCTTTTGGGTCAGTCAGTTCATCATCAATACATAATTGTTAAACTGACGGACGATAATAAACTGGTAATACAAAGACGCGGATAATACTACTTTAAAGAATAATGTGCTGGCCAGCGGATTTCAAACCTTCACTAAATAAAGTTAACATTGTTTATGGTGCATACAACACACATAGGGCTAAATTAGCTGAGCGACAAATGTTTTTCTGCATGATATAGGTACCAACGATATGATCATATAGGTACCAAAGGGCCCATTCAAGTATTACGTATGCTAATTTATTACAATTGTTAACTACCCCTAAACCCCCCCCCCCCCTCCCCCAGCCAGTAAGCTCGTATCCCCTCCCTCCTTAATTACGTAAACATTTTTTAAAAACTCCCAAGAGGCCATCTACAAAATTGGTCTAAGGTTTTATTGTAAAATGAAATAACTACCGATTACGTAATCATCATCTGGACCCTCCTACCCCCCATGTCATTAATAATATAGGTATCACATGAACTACACAATAACAAATATAAGTTGCTAATAGAATGACTTTTCGAAATTCATTTCGAAAGTTATGTGTGATAAATATCGATGACTTGCGTGAAGTTGAAAGCTTTGTGCCCGGCAGTAGGTTCGCCACCTAATTTAGGATGTAAACATAATGGCGAGTCGATGCTTAGCAGCCACTTCCTTCCTACACCACCCTATTATAAATAACCTTTTAGGCTAAGAACCATATTATTATAATTTCACAGGTACTTCGGTGACCTCCGGGACTACTGCATAGGGCGTAAGCTTTTTAGCTAGTTACGATTGTCATTGATGAATTTATACGTATAAATAATATTCATAATATGAATATATATAAACGGTACATAGGTACGCCGAATTATCATATTAAACAATTTTTATTAACCGGCAACGACCACGGGTCTTAAGTACAACGATACAGAGGGTGTTACAATCGTTGCGGCCGTTTAGTGGAACGTATTCACTGTCATTGTGTATCAATGAAGAAGGAAACTTAAGGAAGTGGCATGTCGACACAAAATTGAAGCCGGGTGTGACGTCATTTGGAAGCATAGGCCGTGGTTTAGTGCTGCGCAGAATAATTTTATTTATCTATAAACGTTCTTGGCTCATTTTATTGTAATTAAGATAAGAGTACATGTTTTTCTTAGACTACTTACCTCTATTTTACAAACTATTTTAATTAAGTTGCTGACTCTAAAGTAAGTAAACCACTACTGCAACAAACCTCTAAATAGGTGCGTCCCACAGTAAATAAGAATGATTCAAATTTTAAACTTAATAAGGGACCGCGTGATACAACGAAACAGAAACGAAACAGAACTTTTTCTTCAGAATATTTTTTTAGTTACAACTGCATCTCTTAGGACTTTCAGTCTAAGATCAGTTAATTATTACATATTTAGCGAACATATATTAGAAAACTAATTTATTTAGATAATTCCCCAAAGTAATTTTGTCGGTAAAAATTTTCCCAACCCTTTTTTACTGGCTGAACTGACAAAAAATCCGCCATACTTTGCGGGATTCTTAGCGTCAGTAGGTGTCTAATTGTCAACACAAGGATGTAATAATATATAGTGTAATGTACTGTGTAAAATATGTATTGTTGATTCTATTGGCCAATAGATGTCACTTTATTATTTATATAACCAACTATATTATGGTTTCGTTGCGTTCACAGCAGTAACATAGATGCAATTATCTGTATTAAATTGTCTTTTTCGTCTAAAGATAACAGCGTTTTAATTATTGGACCTTCGAAGCCGGATCAAGTCAATTGGAAAACAACCATTACCAGCGTAGCGCCATCTACTGCCATTTAGTGGAATAGAAACTTTTTACCACATTAGAAGTAGATAGGAGAACGAGTTACCTACAGGTTGACTCAGATACTCACCGGGCACGGGTGCTTCGGTGAGTATCTGAGTCGAATAAAACGTGAAGAGACGGCGAGATGCCACCATTGCGCATCCGGCCTGGACTCGGCCCAGCACACGCTGGAGGTCTGCCCGGCGTGGGCGGCGGAGCGCCGAGTCCTGGTCGACGGGATCGGGCGAGACTTGTCCCCGCCGGCGTTGGTCGCGGCAATGCTGGCGGGCGAGGAAGAGTGGAGGGCTGTGGTCTCCTTCTGCGAAGCTGTGATGCTCCAGAAGGAGGCCGCCGAGCGGGGTCGGGAGAGAGCCGATCCCGCTCGAAGGCGGCGGCGGCGAGCTCAGTGATCGCCGCCGCCGACGGGCCGCGAGGGCGCACACCCCGCGGGTGCGCCCGGGTCGCGGTCCGGGAAGGATGACCCCCCGATGCGGCCGGGGAGGGTCGTCGGGGGCGCCGCCGGCCGCGCGCCTCTTTACAGCGCGCGGTCGGGGCCGCCCCGCCCGGGGGAGCTTTCCGAAGCTCCCCGACGGCGGGGTGGACCAGAGGGCCGATGCACTGTCCTGGGCCACCCCAACGCCGGAGGAAGGCCGCCGCGAGGTTTTAGTGGGTAACCCTAGGATTGGATTGCAGTTTACAGTTTTGGGAGTCCCACACTACCCCCTGCCGTTAGACGGGGGGTGTGCATAAAGCATTTCCTTGCGTAAAAAAAAAAAGGAGAACGAGTTAAGTGTGGGCGTAAAATTGTGAGTATACATTTTAATATATAAAGTACAAGCTCATTAATTTAATAAAGACGAAGAATTTAAGAGAGATCTTGGACTTGTAAAATTTTAACATGAAGTGTGGTTGAGACGGGGAATCTATGCCCGATTTTGACTAAGTTGCATACAACTCTTAAGCACTTAGAAAATATTGCACTAATACTTGTACTTAGAAAAATTATCTAACAATGGAAAAGAAAATCAGAACTCAAATACACATACAATCGTATCGAAAAGGGCAGAGCAAATTTTAAGAAATCACCAAAAGATAGATTAACTGCGAAGTATATAGAAACAAGGATAGAAAATTTAGTTGAACAGTGGGAGACATTTAACAAGGGCCATGAATGTGTCATGTCTGTGATGTCAGTGAAGCTGATTATACACAACTACAGTATTTTACCGAGGATTTTTATAGCAAAGTTGAAGAATTATACACAGCTATAGTGACTCCATTACCACGTTACATGCTCAAATTATTCAAGAAGGATTTGACCTTAAGCGATTTTGGGAAATCGAATCAGATCAATATTTCAATAAACTGCACCACACACCAGAAGAGACCCTTCTGGACGTTATATTGTAAAACTACCATTTAAGGAAGGAAATCCAAGCTGCAAATCCGGTAATTCACGAGAAATTGCTCTAAGTAGATTCTTGCTACAAGAAAAGCACCTTAATAGGCGCTTTTCTTGTAGCACCGTAATTCAAAGATACGTATACCGATGTAATAAATGAGTATCTTGAGTTGGGCCACGTGGAAAGGGTGCCGAATGATGAGATCAGATGTCGTGTACTTACCTCATCACGCTGTAGTGAATAGAACAACATCAAAACTGAGAGTTGTTTTCGACGCGTCGTGTCGCGACAACAATGACGTATCTCTCAACAGCAAGTTAATGGTCGGGCCTACTCTTCAGTCCGATCTGCGTCATTTGGTGATGAAGTGGAGAAGGCATCCTATTTGCTTGGTTGCTGATATAATCAAAATGTATCGCCAAATTATGATATCCAGCAATGATACAGATTTCCAACGATTAATTTGGCGATCCACACAAGAACAACCCATTGTATGTCTTCGATTAAAGAGGGTCACATTTGGTACTGCTTCAGCTCCATATCTTGCTGTTAGGACGTTGCATCAACTAGTGAATGACGAAGGTAAATTGTTTCCATTAGCGTCTGAAAAAATCTTAAACGACTTTTTTATGGATGATTTACTCACTGGTTGCGAAACAGTCCAGGAAGGCAGACAAATCTATAAAGAAATATCCAAGCTACTAGGTAAGGGGGGTTTTGTACTCCAGAAATGGTCAAGTAATGAAGAAACACTTTTGAACGAAATATGCACGGAAACAGAAGCAATAGATAGCAATTTGGAATTGAAAATTGATGAAGTTATTAAAATACTTGGACTTACCTGGAACCGACGAACCGATAACTTTGAATACTCCGTGCAGCTACCACCCATTAGCGACACTGTAACAAAGAGAAAGGTTTTATCAGATATCGCAAAATTATATGATCCAATGGGATGGATTGCTCCAGCCATCATAAAAGCAAAGATATTTATTCAACAGCTATGGTTAGCAGGAATTGGTTGGGATGAGGAGCTATCAGCAGAACTACTACAGAATTGGATTACTTACCGGGGTGAACTTATAACACTTACTCAGTTTCAACTGCCACGCTGGATTGGTATTAGTCAGAAGTGCATCACACTAGAGATACAGGGAGTCAGTGATGCGTCTATCAATGCATATTATGCTGCAGTAGTCTACGCACGAGTAGTGGATGAATCTGCAATTGTTAAGGTATCTCTCATAACATGCAAAACTAAGGTTGCCCCAATAAAACAGGTCTCTATTCCCAGGTTGGAATTGTGTGCTGCTGTCCTTTTAGCCAAGTTACTCAAGGAAGTTGAAGTTATGAATGTGCCAAAAACGAACTTACATGCGTGGACAGACTCTACAATAGTTCTAGCTTGGCTGAGTAGTCACCCAAGTCGATGGAAGACATTCGTGGCGAATCGAACTTCAGAGATTTTAGATATTTTGGATGGAGATCAATGGTCCCACGTATCGTCTGAGGAGAACCCAGCGGATTGTGCTTCCCGTGGAGTCAATCAAAGAGAATGTGAAGCAATTTCTATTTGGAAAACAGGTCCTACATGATTGAAGAACATAAACATAGAATATGGTAGAAATAAGGTAAAGGACACTGATTTGGA
Organism: Euproctis similis; assembly: GCA_905147225.2. Lineage (NCBI taxonomy): Eukaryota > Metazoa > Arthropoda > Insecta > Lepidoptera > Erebidae > Euproctis > Euproctis similis. The sequence goes on along the minus strand of LR990112.1, from coordinate 15,149,980 downwards.
AGAAAAAGGAAAGAAAACGTATCATGTAATTATGGAAGATGAATTTGAATTGTGGACCAAATTTTCGTCGTTACAGAAGATAATCAGAGTTATATCCTACTGCAGAAGATTTGGATCAAAGGCAAGGAAATCTAAGGAAAAAACAACGCTTCCGAGTTGGTTAACTAGCAGAGAACTATCAAAAGCAATTCAAATCAGCGTATAAGCGTGCCAAGCTAAGTATTTCGCACAAGAATTGAAGGATATTGTGCTTAACGGTACAGTTCACAAGAAAAGTAAACTTATTACCTTAACTCCATTCTTAGATAGTGAAGGCATTTTGAGAGTTGGTGGCCGTCTTAAGAAGGCTACTATTAGCGATAACAAAAAACATCCGATGGTCTTGCCTTCAAAATCCCATTTCACTGATCTTGTTATTGCAGATGCTTGTCGAAGCATATGGTGATCATGCTCTATCAGAAGCAACATGCAAGAGATGGTTTCAACGATTCAAATGTAATGATTTTGATGTGAGAACTGAAGAACGTGGAAGACCACCAAAAAAATTCGAAGACGCCAAACTGCAAGCCATATTAGATGAAGATGATACTTTAAGTCAGAAACAACTGGCAGCTATGTTAAATGTTGCACAACAAACAATTTCAGACCGTTTGAAAGCTATGGGAAAAATTCAAAAGTGTGGAAAATGGGTGCCACATGAATTGAATGAAAGACAAATGGAAAACCGGAAAAACACTTGTGAAATTTTGCTTCAAAGACACGAAAGAAAATCAGTTTTGCATCGCATTGTCACTGGCGATGAAAAATGTATTTATTTTAAGAATCCTAAACGGAGAAAATCATGGGTTAATCCGGGACAACCATCAGCATCGACTGCAAAACCAGATCGTTTCGGGAAGAAGGCAATGCTCTGTGATTGGTGGGATCAGAAGGGTGTGGTGTATTATGAACTCCTAAAACCTGGTGAAACTGTTAATACTAGTCGCTACAAACAACAAATGATCGATTTGAACAACGCATTGATCGAAAAACGACCAGAATGGGCCAGAAGACACGGCAAAGTAATTTTGTTACACGACAATGCACATGTATACAAAGCAAAATCGGTTGAGGATACAATCAAAGTACTTGGCTGGGAGTTGCTACCCCACCCGCCGTATTCACCAGACTTGGCTCCTTCCCATTACCATTTATTTTCATCGATGGGTCACGCATTGGCTGAGCAGCGGTTCGATTCCTACGCGGAAGTGGAAAATTGGGTGTCTGATTGGTTTGCTTCAAAAGAAGAACATTTCTATTGGCATGGTATCCACAAATTACCAAAAAGGTGGACAAAATGTGTAGAAAGTGATGGACAATATTTTGAATAAATTTATTTTTTTTATCTAATCAAAATTAATATTTTATTTTCACAAAAAATATTTCATACCGGTACACCTATGTCTTGCTTGTGTTCGATATGCAGCACAATTTAGAAATCAACTCATGGGACAGTTACCACCAGCTCGAGTAACTCCCATCCGTCCATTTTATCAAAGTGGTGTGGATTATGCAGGACCCGTCCAGATTAGAACTTCAAAGGATAGAGGTAATCGCGCCTATAAGGGCTATGTATGTTTATTTGTATGTATGGCTACAAGAGCTGTACATCTGGAAGCGGTAACAGATCTTACGTCTCAAGGAATTATTGCGGCCTTTAAACGGTTCGTAGCTAGACGTGGTCACTGTGGTGATCTTTCCAGCGACAACGGAACTAACTTTGTAGGTGCTTCGCGTGAACTAAGGACTTTGGTGGCTCGGGAAAATTCTGTCATGGCGAAAGAAATTGCAGAGAGTTTGGGCAATGCAGGGACCACATGGCATTTTATCCCACCCAGAACTCCTCATTTTGGTGGAATTTGGGAAAATGGTATAAAATCTACAAAACACCACCTCAGACGTGTAATGGGCACTGCCACTCTAACGTATGAAGATATATCAACTCTATTATATCAAATAGAAGCATTCCTTAATTCTAGGCCCTTATCTACCGTTAGTACAAATTCACAAGATATCACACCCTTGACGCCGGGACATTTCCTTATAGGTGAACCGTTAGCGCTGGTACCTGAAGAAAATTATGAAAACTCGTCCATATCATCATTGAAGCGCTGGCAACTGATACAAAAGATGTTACAAACGTTTTGGCGTAGGTGGTCAAATGAATACCTGACCCAATTTCTACAACGTTACAATTGGCAAATAAGACACCAGAGCCTGAAATTGGAGACGTGGTTTTAGTTAAAGAGGATGACCTTCCTCCAGCAAGGTGGTTGATGGGTGTTATAACAGAAAAACATAAGGGTGCTGATAATATTGCGAGGGTGGTTAGTCTCAGATGCAAAGGTGTTATAATTAAAAGACCTACTACAAAATTGTGTGTTTTACCTATAGCAGATTAGTAAATATATATTTTTTGTATATTTTAATTTCTTATATAGTAACCAACTGAGCAATGTGTTGAAATTTGTTCAAGTGTTGTTGTTGTGTATTGTTGGATTTTAGCATATTGTAAATCATTTTATATTTTAAACCTATTTGGTGATTTTTTTTTGTTATTTTAATTTTTTTGTAACTTTTACACCATGATTTGACTATTTAAATTTATTTGTTTTGTGTTTTACCTTATCTATTTACAGCCCACTTTGGTAGATTGTTGAATTATGGTGAACGTAAATTATGTCCATTCTAGCCATGGTAGGCGGAATGTCTAATTATATAGTGTAATGTACTGTGTAAAATATGTATTGTTGATTCTATTGGCCAATAGATGTCACTTTATTGTTTTTATAACCAACTATGGTTTCGTTGCGTTCACAGCAGTAACGTAGATGCAATTAACTGTATAAAATTGACTTTTTTGTCTAAAGTTATCAGCGTTTTAATTAGTAGGTATAATCGTGTTATATAATTTCCGTATTCATTCGCTTTATGTACGCACTCAAAATACTGTTATACTCAATTATACTGTTTTCATGAGAGTGTCAGTGCTGAGTAAGAACGAGACGGATAGATGTTTATGTGTGCGCCGTCGAAATGCCTAATATTTATATAAGAGATTGTACGTATAGAACAATATGTCTCGTCCAGTATTAACTGTCATTGACACTATTGACAGTGACGGAAACGGAACTGTCAGTCTGAGTCAGTCATCACTGACAGATGTTAATCTTACTTGACTTACTTCAATGTTTGAAAAAATAGCACAAAGATCTAATTTATAACCTGTGTTAATTAAATGCTAATTCGTATGTAAATGTTTAATGCATTTACGTGCTACAAACATGCATAAACATATTTTCTTTTTCAATCTTTTAAATACTCGCCGCACTTTTACAACTACAGGAATTTGTTTAAAAGAGTCAATTTCCAATGAAACAGCTCTAAGCTATTGTGCAAATATTGTGAAGTAAATATGAAGTATTTATAAATAAGAACTATTGCACCTTACACTATGTAGTAATTACATGTAATCTATGTTACAAATTCTGGTACTCTTGTGTTTATTTCACAGATAGACAGCATGATTATGAAAACTTTTTGGCAACGCTTCTTATGACCAAGTCGATTCGCTCTCCAGCGTTTGTACTGAGAGCCTTTAATGTAGAAATCGCCAGAATACAAGATCAAACAACTGACACACAAACTGCTGCATTTAGGTTACAATTCTGGCAAGATGTTGTTATAAATATGTTCAAAAATGATCATACTTTACAAAATGTACCTGCTAATCCAATTGCTCAAGAACTGTTTAAGGTTGCTGTTAATTTTTCTATATTTACTAATCTCATAAATGTTGAACAATGCACAATAAACTAGAGTGTTGTTGCTATATGACAGTCATACATTTTCAATAATACATGATTAAAATGTAAAAGACTTGTATGTAGAATAACATTTGATTTTGACTGTAATATTATTAATCTTGTGTAGAACATATTTTAATACAGCATTCCATATAATTCATAAAATAAAATTGTCCCTTTACTTGACACTTCATTATAAAATTAATTGATATTTTGTAGATTTGCTGCTGTTACGACTTACAAAAGAGACACTTAGAAAAACTAATATCATCCAGAAGAAACTTATTGAAATCGAAACACTTTAAAAGCCTTGATGATTTAGAGAAATATGCTGATGAATCTGTATCCTCATTATACTACCTACTTTTAAGTATATCAAAAATCTCAAACATCCATGCTGACCATGTAGCATCACACATAGGTAAAGCTCAAGGGATTGCCAATACACTCAGGTAAGTCAGCCTTAATGTTAGTAGGGACAGATATTAATTGTATTAGTATTTTTATTATATGGCATAGAACTTTTTTAATTGACTATCTTTATTTGACACGTTAATGTTATATGTATTTTCTTAACTAGTATGCTTTCATTGTAATATTAAATTGAACCTATAACATAACTTCATCCTTTTTCTTTTCCCGATGATGTAGGCAGCGGTTGTTAAGTTTATGTTTACATTCCAAATGGAATAGGTGGCAAACCTATCGCTATACCGGACACAAAGTTTTGATTCATTGATATTTATCACACATAACTTCCAAAAACAATTTCAAAAATTCATTGGTGAGAGCCAGGATTAAACCAGCGACTTCTGGATTCAGAAGCGGGTACTAGACTACTGGACCACAGAGACCATTAAAAATGGAACCTCTGCCTCTAATTTTATTTTGGTTCAGTCAACCAATTGTAGTAGTCTCATATTCAACATATTAATCTGCATCCATGATCTGAAGCTGGTTTCATTCTGAAAAGAATATGGATACGACATTTGTTCTCATTATTTAATATAATACTTCATTTTCATACATCCAGGTCTATACATGTATCCAGCTTGTATAAAACAGTAGCCCTTCCAATGGATATTCTAATGAAATATAAAGTGAGCCAAGAAAATGTTTTGAGAGGTATTGATAGTGAAGATATGAGGAATGTAACATTTGAGCTTGCAAGCAGAGCTAACTCACATTTGCAAAAGGTAACTAACTGGTTTCTAGTAATTATATATTATTGTATGACAAACTCAAGAGTAGGTACAGGTAGCCATCAGAATAAAAGTGAGAGTGTATGACAGATTCTTGACCAAGATGGCAAAAATAGTTGAAATTCAAGACTCCAATAGAGGACACTCCAAAGTTTTGCAATAAGTTATTTCTAATCAATAGCCATTACATGACACTTTAAAATATCAGCATATTGCCATAATTACAGAAATAAAGTTCTTACATTATCCCACCTATCATAATCCCACTAATTGAGAAAAAGGTATTAAAAAGTCCCTCAAGCAATGATACAAGTATTTTTAATCTGACAATATAATTATATGTGACTATTCTCATTTTCAGGTAAAGAGCATTGCAGTTCCAAAAGGTGCAAGCCAGATATTTTTACCAGCAATAGCAGTTGAGCAGTATCTGAATAAATTACAAAAATACAATTTCAATGTCTTTGAAAAATCATTACAGAGGGGCAATCCTTTTTTACCATTCAACTTGTATTATAATAGGATGACAAATAAATTTTGACTGAATTTGGTCTGAATTTTGGTCACCACAATACATAAATGTAGGTAGTTTTTTTTTTTTTGTAGTAACTAGTCAATTGTTGTCACAATAAATAACATATTTAATATTAAACTTTTTATTAAATGAAGAAGCATATTAGATCCTCCTATGCGAAATTGGTGAATTAGGTAGTGCAATCTTCCATCAGGAGCATAGCCCTTGGTGCAGTAAGAATCGTGCCTTATGGCTCTGTTCTCTACGTACACTAAAAGGGACTTGGCGTGTATGTGTACCTATTAAATGTTTTTGTTATAAAGAAATAGCTGTGTTAATTTTCTAGTCTATTTTTTTTAAGTGGCAGAAAGTATTGCCATACAATACTATACATCGGGCATGGAAGCCGTTGTGTTGACCATCAGGTGAAAAAATGGGAGTGGCACTATTCTCAAGAGCGGAAGGAGAAATACAACTTTATTTCATTCAAATTCGTTTCTGTTTGTCAGTCTGTGGTATACCCGTCTCCCCAACCGCCTACCGCACCCCTGAATCGCCCTCTCAGTATCGTTGCCATATATATTTTATGCTTTTGATATTTGCAAAACTTTTACAAACTATACACGCAATATGGTGCTAAAAGTTTTATTACTTTATTGAAGAAAAACCCTTAAAACCGAGAAAACGTCAAATGTGTGGGGTTGAACCTATGGACGTTACTGATTTAACGCATAATGTGTTTAATTTTACCCAAGTAAAATTAATATTTATAAATAAAAAGGTGGTTCAGTGCGCGAACATACCGCTTCCGAATCAAGAAGTCGCGGGTTCGAATCCTGGTTCACACCAATGACTTGTGGAATTTTTTTCGGAAGTTATGTGTGATAAATATGACTGAAAAGTTTGTGCCCGGTATAGCAATAGGTTCGCCACGTAATCGGGACGTAAACATAACGGCGAGACGAATCTTAACAGCCGCTCCACTACACGTTCGGGAAGAAAGGCGTGATGTTATTTATAATCAGGTATAAAAAAATACACACGGTTTTATGGAAATAATTGACTATTTACTTTCAAAGCTTCTTCATGCAAATAAATATTTTTAACAAACGGAGAGATTCAAGCAAACATGTTTGGCAACTTGAGTGGATTAACTTAACTGATTATTAAATATAGTCTAAAAAGTTTTCTGTGATGTGTTTCTCGAATTTGAGCACATTAAATCAAATAGTATTTAATATCATTTGTATGGATCGAGAATTAACAGTGATTGCAATGATATGATGAAATTGTTGCCTAACACATCACATAACAACTATGTAATTATATGTAAAGCACTCAACCTAAATTGTTGGCACTCAAGTGGTATTAGCAGTACTATTTAGTCTATTTATGATAAATATAATAGAGTAATAATTAATTATTTTATCTTCGGCTGCAAGATATGACATTTTTGTGTTATTTGAAACAAGATTATAACATTATTATTATTATAAGAGTCTTTACGAATAATCGAAAATTATTAAACGGCAAACTGAAATTCTTTCCATCAGTCTTAACAGAAATTAGATAAAAACATGTTTTTTTTAGATTCCAATTTAACTTGTGGTCACGCTTTTTCTATTTTTAAAAAAATAAATTGAAATTAAGTTTATTTCTTGCAACACTAACTGAATGTGTCAATATAATATGTTAATTCATAGTTCACAGTTTACCACAGGAAATCACTTAAAAAAAATATTGCAATTCTGTCAATATACAAACGCGCCTAATAATAGTAATATCATATATGCATAGAAAAACATAAAAACAAAGAATAGTACTGCAATAATTTAAAAAAACAAAATAAAGTGACGCTATCTTGACATAAACCAATATTCATTATGATCAGACAAAAATCTAAATCAATATAGAATTAATGTCAGCACATGATGTAAATAAATATTAACTATTAAACAGATTGCACAAAAAAAAAGATAATTTCAAGTCATGTCTTCATTGCCAAGTCCAAATGTGTGATAAATATACTTGATTGATTTGGAGTTGTGCATAGCATATGACATTAGGATCCAACATATATTACCAAGGGACAAGAAGTATCAAGAATACATAACATGCTATCAGATTTTTAACAGACTCTACATCAGTTACCTAAATAGACCATATAATTATTCTAGTTACATACCAAAAAATAAATCTATATGCCTAAAATTGCAATTCATGTTAAATTATATGTATTGTTCATAAAACTTTGGTTAGAAAATCTTGAAAGATCTTTGGTTACAGACATTTTCATAAGTGTGATGTGCAAAGCTTTATATAAATAAAAAAAAAACTAATGTACTTAATTATGTGATTACTTCCATGAAGTATAATTTAAGATTAAAATTATATTGCTATAATAGCAATAAGCTTCATAAAAAAAAACTATGAAGGGATACCTGCCTAAATTATAATACTTTTTGACATTGTTCATAATTTCACAATTTTATGAATTTAATTAAACATAAGTACTCACAACCTTGTCTCAAAAATGTGGGCCTTACAATATGATAATATGTCATAAAAAAAAATAAGGAAACTTTCAAAACATAATAAGCCAGCATAAATTATAAACAAAAAAAACACAGCCAATTATTAAAACTTAATAATGCTAATTTGGAATGTTCAATAAAATTGTATATTTTATACTTAAGCTTAATATAATAATATAAAAGCTAAATATAAGTACTAATAGTTCCATCACAATTTGCTGTATAATATAAAAGCTGCCATAGAGTATACTTATAATAATGATTATTATTCAGAAGGTGTTAAGTCCTTTTCCGGTTCACCCTCAGACAATATCTGTTGAAGGAGATCATAAATAGGTTCAAAGGCTTTCCTACAAGCTGCATTAGTTGGTATAAGGTAATCTTGCATGTCATGGTGGCTAATAGTACCATCACTTTGAATAAAACCCTTGTCTATGGTTACCATTTCAACCTTATTCATGTTGAGAACCTTTTCGCGTAACAGCATGTTTATCTTTGAATTTTTCTCTCTTAAAGTATTTGGGTGTTGACCCCGCGGAAGTAGACTCTGTAATTAATGAAAAGCACAAAGTTATTAACATTATAAAATTTATAATTAATGTTAAATTGTTGACAAGTATCAAAACAATTTATGTCATGGAATATGTATTTATATTCCATTATATACATTTCTGACGGGATTTAACTGGACAATGGATACATACATAATCCAGTCACAGAATAAACCTTTGAATTTATTTTATCTAATACTTAAAGTTTTCTACTATTGCTTGAGAGTGAATTTTGTATCAGCTCATCTTTCATTATAATATAATTAAACATTACATATAGCCTTCAAAAACATCATAATGCATTATATGTTCATACTTACAGGCAGTACAATATAAGCACTTGGGTGTTTCTCCCTGATTGTTCTAACTATTTCTAGAATGCCCTCACAGACTTGTTCTGCAGTATATTCAACATTATTGGTACCAACATGCACAACAATGACCTAAAAAATAATAATGACCATAACACAAAATATCAATCAACACACATATTAATAAATTTGTTATTTGCATAATAATTAAAACCTTGTAAGTTATGAGTTAGTATAAAACTTACATATTTAAAATAGTAACACTACTGACCTTAGCATCAACATGGTCAAGTTCACCATTTTTTATACGCCACAATACATTTTGAGTTTGATCCTTATGAATACTAAAATTAAGGCAATGAAGTGGAGCAAACCATTGGTTCCACACTTCAGTGTGCTCTAGAGCCTGTAGAATGGAATCGCCTATAAATATGACCTCGCCGTCTTTGCCTTTAGCGTCTGATAAGAATCTGTTATGCTGAAAAATAAACATAATGGATCAACCAATAGAGATTGACTATTTTTTAACAGTTACGAAATTAAATCAAGTATTAAAATTTAAAAGATACAGTGCATTAAATTATTAACATCACAAAATAATTTATTCATAAAAAGATGAGAAAAAACGGCACTAGCTAAAGCGTGTAGCTGGAACGTTATTGAAACAAGAGAAAACTTACGATGCTGTTCCACCTTCCATCTCCTTCAGTATCTTGTTGAGGCGTAGCTACTGAACAAGGGTTCATTCTTTCACGACGATAGATAACGGCTTTATTTACATTAAATATTTCACTGTAAAATTTACAATTTAAAAACCACATCGACGAAAACCCACGGAGCACGAAAAGAAAATTCCTCGACTCGGCGGTTTCTCTATTTGACAACAATGACAGTTTTTTATCGTTCAGTCAGAACGGTAACTGTAATTAGTCTTTTAGACCTTTAGTGTTATCGAAATGGCTTAAGACAATTTTAATAATATCAACATTAGTAGACAGACGTACGTGCATGGAAATTTATTACAATTTTGGGCTACTTTACAAACATAACATTACATAACTTCACGCCATTGTTACCCGAAGGTGTAGGCAGCGGCTATTAAGCCTCGTCTCGCCGAAATGTTTACGTGCCAAATGGAATAGGTGGCGAACCTATTGCCATACCGGGCACAAAGTTTTCAGTCATATTTATCACACATAACTTTCTGAGTACAATTTCGAAAAGTCATTGGTGTGAGCCAGTGTCAGGATTCGAACCACAACCTCTGGATTCTGAAACCGTGTGCTCGACCTACCTATTTAATACATACCTATTTAATGTGGTGACCTCTTAAAGTACCCATAAAAAGCAAAGTACCTAGGAAAGTGTGAAATGTCTATCACCAGCAGATAAAAATAACATAATAACTTTACGCCTTCACTCACACAAAACTGTCATATTTACATTTATAACTTCCGGAAAAACAGCGGAAACAGAACACCAAATCGAAATGATCATTTCTGGATGCATAGCTAGTACAAGTACTACAAATGACTAGTACAAGAAAATAGAGTGAATTCATAGAAACATATAATAGAGAACGCTATTAGTTATCACACACATTCGCCGTGAATGTTCCTTTAAAGTTTGATGGTACATTGATCAGATCAAATCATCGTTCAGTGATTGCGAGGAAACTTATGACGAAAATATGAATTTGGTCTAGTAGTTTAATCTAACTGACGAGGGATTAGAAACTAACAGCTTGAGCTATAAAGTTATTCGTTGGTGAGCGCAAACACTTTTAAATAGTTTTAAAGATTGTATTAGAAATATTACATGTAATGTTAATTTGAGGGTTGACATCGCTTTCAATGACATCCTCAATCTGAATTAATTAATTATTTAATTAATTCAACCCTATAACAAACAGCGGGTGTAAGTGGATCATTCAGTATTTATTTTTTTGCTTTCATACGCCCAAATTCATTATACATAACATAACATAACTTCACGCCTTTTGTTACCCGAAGGTGTAGGCAGCGGCTGTTAAGCCTCGTCTCGCCGTTATGTTTACGTCCCAAATGGAATAGGTGGCGAACCTATTGCCATACCGGGCACAAAGTTTTTCAGTCATCGATATTTATCACACATAACTTCCGAAAACAATTTCGAAAAGTCATTGGTGTGAGCCAGTATCAGGAATCGAACCCGGACCTCTGGATCAGAAGCCGTGTGCTCGACCACTGCGCCACCGAGACTGCTATTCATTATACGCCCATATTTAATGCCATATTCCTGCCTTTTGAAATTGGAACCAAAAAATGAGTTATCATATAAAACGAATAAAAAATCTTAAATTCAATCCACAGTTGAACAAGAAATACTTGTTATAATATTATTTGAATCGATTTAAAAAAATATTTTTCGATGCATTATGTCGTTTATTGGAAAATTTAGTGACACTTGTAACGACTTTTCCACTTTCTACCTATTTCAAAGTCGTTGCAATTTAATTTTATCATTACATAAATCATACATCATTACATAAATTCTAATTTAAATAAAATCTCGGTAAGTCTGTGTGATAGTTCTATATTGATCCTAGCGTCGCGTCGTATCTAAGTGTCGCCGCACACGAGCCACTCGCCACAGCCATAAACGCCGCCACGAGAAGCTAGAAGCGGCTACAAAGGTAGCTGAAGCACGCGACAGCCACTTGTGGCCGGTGGTCGACACTTGCGGTCGGTGGCTGCTACTTTTTTTAACCCTTGCGTGCACTGCAGTATCATAATGGACTCTGACGAAGAAGATTTAATTACGCTACTTTTGATAAAAAGACGTCGTCGTAGAAGACGAAACCGTAGTTATTGGATACATCCAATTTTAACGAATGTACACAAATGCAACGAACATTTCGTTAATCTTCTAAACCATCCTAAAAAGTCTTTCAAACATTTTCGTTTAAGCATAGGTACGTTTTGGGAACTACATGCTCTATTATATGCTGGATTAAAGCACCACGATACCAACATGCGGAAAAGCATCGCACCTGCGGAAAGACTAGCTATCACATTAAGGTAAGTGAAAATAATCACTAGCATAAAACACCACAGAACACTATGATAAAATAATCTATACTTTATTTATAATCAATATGCATTATTTTTTTTCTACAAAGCGGTTATATTAAAGCTAGTTAACAAATAAAACACGTAGGTATTTGTATTTAGTTATTATGTCTTTATTATAATTTGGTATCACTCGTCATCATCACGGAACATGTCTTCGTTAATATAACTATCACTGTTTGAATCCCAAATCGCAGGACGGGATTGTATCTCTGATATAAATAATTCTATATCCATATTTATCTACCTATATGAACTACAGACTACGTGCGTACGTTACCGTCGACTTACACAGGTTAACTGAGGCAAGGGAGAGGGGCGCGGAATCGCGCGAGTGGCGTGTGGCGGCTTTTTGTGTCGGCGTTTAGTGGCCGGTGCGAGCCACAAGATGCAAGCTGCGACGATTTGAAGCGTGTGGCCGCCACCGGCGCCAACCGTGTGCGGCGAGTCCATATAAAATGTATGAAAATTACAGGAAATATGCCAGTGGCGGCGTTTTGTGGTTGTGGCCGGTGGCCCGTGTGCGGGAGCCCTAAAGTAGATGAAATCTACTAAAATTAAAGCATGGGTGAGATATACCAGTTAAAGCTATTGATCACTAGTCAGCTGGTAAAATCACATTGCTTAGGTAGGTAATCACCCAGGGCATTGTCAATTTGACTAGTAATGTTCCAACTCGGAATAATTCTAACTCGACTTGACTCGAGTTAAAATACACGTAACTCGAGTTGCATATCGAGTTAGGAAGATTTAAAATATAAAAAAAGATTTGCCTAAGCCTGGTCACTTATTGATAGATGTTTTATATCGCAAGGGGTCATCTTAATATTCGTCTGGGGCGCGCGCTAGTCTGACTGGCTCAGAGTGTCCTATACAGTTATTTTCTTTCGTTCTTTCTTCAGTTCAGCTCTTTCGTTAGTCATTTTTTGGCTTTTAATAAGCGGTTAACTTGGTAATACTTCTTTTGAAATTGTCATGATCCCATCATGATTATGAGTAAGTATATGTAGCTGTGCAGGATAGTGTATAATAATTAAAATAGTAATATTGTGGAATATATATATAGTAATAGTTAATATAGTTTATGAATACATAGTTTTATGATGTAAGAAACTTTTAAGGTAATAGTGCATCCGTTAGACCGTGTTAATCGTATTTTAAATAGTTAGTGAAATAGTGTAATAGAAATAAATGAAATAGTAAATTTGTAATAGATTGTAAAGAATTGTATAAGATGTAGCAGGTAGCAGATTTGTGTAGCAGATTGTGGAATGTGTCACATCTGTTAGTAATAAACGCCGGACCCACAGGACGTCAAACGTCTCTCGACACAAGTGCAGATAGCCTGGAACATTCGACGCACAATAAATGGTCAACCAATCGTAGCGAGGACGCACTATCTTGGCGCGAAAGTGTAATGCCCTATCACAGGCCCCAGCGAACTATTAGAAGAAGCGGGGCACCAATCAGAAGGGCATAGACACACCGGCCGATAGAACAATTGGCGCGAAGTTGGATTCGACCAATCGGAAGACAGATAAGGGACGTTTTGCAAACGGCAGTACTGGACAGGGAGGTGGAATCAGACAATACGCAATAAAACTCTTGCGCAACAAGGGTTCGAGGTCTTCTTCTTTGTTAAACACCGAGCCGCCCACTACATACAAGTTATTACGGGGCGGCTGCTATTACAATAGTATGGATAGAATAGGATAAAGGAGCTTAGTTTACGGGTTATAATAGCCGTTTGGTGTTGAGACTTTGGGGACATGGGGTCCGAGTGCTCGTGCACTTTACAAAGATCTTGCAGAGGCTGATCGAAGCCTCTCGCGACCAGAGGGCTGGTCTATTCTTCGCACAGAGGATTAGTTTTGCCATTCAGCGTGGCAATGCGGCCAGTCTTCTGGGCACGCTGCCAGTAGACCGAGATGCGGAGAAAATTGATTTCAGGTAGTTTTTTAATTGTATATATTGTAAATAATGTAATTAGTTTGTATTACATATAGTAAACAATATAAAATTACGACTCAATAAATAGTTACCAACGTGCCCTCTTTGCAAGATCTTTGTAAAGTGCACGAGCACTCGGACCCCATGTCCCCAAAGTCTCAACCCCAAACGGCTCAAACACATAGTCTGTTCATAGTAGGTTTCTGTATTTGTGCCGCTTGCGATTTTTATTAGCTTTTTATTAGCTTCACCTGTATGTTTGTTTGTAACCGACTCGTTTCAAGTTGATAACGTAGACTTTCCGCTGATTGCCACTAGATGGTGCGAGACACTTCTCGTCCTTGTATAAGTTCCTTGTATAAGTGGCGCCACAGATGGCGCTATTAACGTGCTTGTTATAGAAAACCGAACTAAAAAATATAAAATAAATAATAGTTTAAAAAAACTAAAAAACACGCTTTTTATAGAAAACCGAACTAAAAAATAGAAAAATAAAAAAAAATATATTTTATTTTAAAACAAGCGTGGGGTGCATGGTGTCAATAGTTATAAATATTTTATTGACAGATATGAGTAGAGTGATTATCATTTCGATAATATCTTAAAAAGCACCCCACGCTTTTTTTAAAATAAAATATTTTTTCATTTTTTTTCAATTTTTTAGTTCGGTTTTCTATAAAAAGCGTGTTTTTTAGTTTTTTTAAACTATTTTTTTTTTTTTTGATTTTTTTTATTAGAGTTGGATGTATTCAACCCGAGTTGACACGAATCAAGCCCAGCTCGAGGTGATGATGATTTGACATCACAAAATTTGACAGTCAACTGTCAAATAACACATTTGTGACATTTTGTCAATCATTCTGTTTCTGGTCAATGTGGCGATGTCACTTCTGTAACTTCTGTTCTGGGCATAAAATTACCTATTAAATATTATGGACGGTCGACGGGTAACTTAATTTGGGTTTGGTTAATATTTGCGTAAAACAAAACCGATCATAGTTTTGTTTGCTGAATTACCAATATTACCATTAGCCAACTTCCAGGCTACAACAGCATCGTTATGGATTTATCTAACTGATTGTGTTATTTACGAGAATTATTTTTAAGCTAAAGAAGACGCTAAAAAGGTTCGAATTATAAAGAGAAGAGATGCTTTGTTATTAAATAATATTATTCGGTTTATTAATACTTTAATTTGGGCTAAACATATCTACTCGTATTATAAATTATGGACTCTAATATTGACAAAGTAGCTGATTTAGAAAATAAGCATCGCAAAGAAAAAAAGGAACTTCAAGGGCAAATCCAAGCGATGAAAAAAACCGCAAAAAATGATAAAACGAAAAAAAAGGAACTTACTGCTGAAATTGCCAAGTTAGAAATGGAAATGGATTCAAGACATAAAGAAGAAATCCAAATGTTACAACAAGATTCAGGCTTAGAGTCTAATTTGCCAGTAATTGATGTTGAACCTAAACTGAAACTTTCTAAAGCTCAGAAACGTAGGGATAAAAAATCACAACAAGAGAGAGAAAGAGAAAATGAGATAAAATTACAAGAGCAAGAAAATCTCTATGGCCCTAGGAATATAGAACAACAGGCTATAATTGCTAGGCTAAAAGAGAAAGGGCTGAAGATTTATACTATACCTTCAGATGGAGATTGTTTGTACCGAGCTGTTGCTCACCAGTGCACTTTAATTAAGCAACAAGATATATCCGTGGATGAACTTAGAAAAAATGTGGCTAGTTATATTAGACAAAACAAAGATGATTTTCTTCCATTCATGAGCAACCCAGACACATTTGATATGTTGTCTGAAGAAGAATTTCAAGAATACTGTGATAAAATAGAGACAACTAAAGTATGGGGTGGACAACTAGAAATTAGAGCATTATCAAATTCATTAAAGTGTCCAATAAGTGTTATCCAAGCTACAGGACCTGTGTCCATTGAACAGGGTGCTGAGTATAAAGATCCTACTCTAACTATCACTTATCACAGGCACATGTTTGGATTGGGAGAACATTACAATTCTACAGAAAAAAACTCTGATGAAAATCATTAACAATTATTACAAGAAACTTTTAATGTATTAAAAGGACAATGAAATAAAAAATGTAATTTCTGTTTAGTCACATTCCTGCGTGGTGGTATGTGCACCTGTTTTCTGGTGATCCTTCAGGTTGAATGGACCCCAAAAACTGATTTGGTAGTTCTTTCCATATATGGATGTGTTTATTGGTGGCAATATCGCTCATGGTTACCTACCTAGAGTTAGTACTTTCCAGATGAAAATCTCAACTACAACAGCTATTCGAATTTAGATGTCGAGCTTTGCCTGGTCCTATAACAGAGAATTAAAGGGGGGCTCATGGCATTTTTGTACAGCCATCTAAAAGTTTATTGTCACTTGTTATGTTTATAGTGCCAATCTGAAAGGAAAACTAAGCCTAAGCCAACCATGTCACAATTTGGGCCGCGGTTGCCACTAAAAATGAGAACAATAGTAAATAAAACAGCATTTTATTGTTAAAATAAACAAATTAAGTAAACAAAATTTCTGGTTATTTACTACTTATATATTGAGTTTTAGTGAAAATAAAAATACATGACTATGAAACAGTAATAAAATTTATGCTTAATTCTGTTCTGATTCAGCTAGATTGTCACTCTCTGTATTTTGTTTGTTAGGATCATCAGGTTTCATAGCAGGGAACAATAACACTTCCTGAAAGAAGAAAAGTTGAAAATGTTTAGAGATAAACAAGAATAATTGCAGGATATAGTAGGAATATAGGAATAGTTATCCTTAGTGTCCGACCGAAGGTTATTTTGGACCGAAGCCGATTAATCGGCAATCTCCACAACCTTCAGCCGAAGCCAAAGGTTTATAAACTTAGTAAATTTAATAATATTCTTCAATATCCACAGCTAAAGAAGAATATCGGCGTAAAGTGGCTCATGCCGCTTTTCTCTCGGTTATAGAGGTATCCGCACTAAACTAAGCAGTCCGGTCCGTCAGCCACTCACTCTTACGTAAAAGTTCGTTTAATTCTGACCGTTTGCTGACTTTCGGCTTCGGCCCAGAAAACGGCCGAAGCCGAAGATCTCGCCGAAGATGCTTTTTTGGCCGAAGCCGAAGTTTCGGTCAGACACTAGTATCTTACAATACATACTGCAGCTCATGGTTGATCAATAGGAAAAAATACAGGACTTGCAACAAAGATAGTTTCTCTTAAACCACAGCAGCAAACTGGTGTTGACACATTATGATTACCCATTGATTGGTTTTAACAGTGGTAGAGCCAAACAGTTCGCTGCATGAATAGGCCGGCTCGATCGGTAAAATACCACCACCTCTCAGAAGATGTGGTGGCTAAGGTGGCTCATGCTGAGTTTCGTTCGGTGAGAGAGGTATCCAGAGGCCCATCCCCCTTCCCCACCCTTTCCTATCCTACTCCCTTAAAGGGAGTCAACGCAAATGTAACACTATATGTGTTGCAGGTGTCCATGGGCGGCGTGGTGGTCCCTTCCCATCAGGTGACACGCCTGCTCATTTGCCCTCCTATCCCATAAAAAAACCCAAAACATCAATACAAATTTGAGAAAAGATACTGGCTAATGGATTTGCCTTTTTTTGGGTTTTGGTATACAACAGACTTTAAACAATTAACAAATAGATTAAAGCCCGAATGCTGAACCGCCACTCAAATATATAAGTGCTACTTAAGCGTTTAAGTAGCTGTAACATTAGACAGAATGCGTGAAATTTGAGCCAGTAAGTAGCACTTGATTGATTGTCAGATTTGAGTGGCGGTTGAGTATTCGGGCGTTAGTCACTTTTACGACTCGAGCGTCAATGCCGATCGAGTAACAATCAATGGGAACTCATATTTGCGATTGGTGAAAACTGATTCTCAATCGGCAATGCCTCGGTAATCACCTTGACATACATTGTGATGAGATGAATGTTTGTATGTATGTATCTTCTCCCATACCACAAATCTCATCTGAGTAGTACTTAGCACTCTCTAATAATAATAACTTTTCGAAAGTTATATGTGGTAAATATTGATAACTAACTAAATTGTGGAAAATGTATGAATGGCTTTATTGATATTATGTAGGTTACATAAAATGCACATTCTTACTACTAAATTATCATTTACCTTGATATTATTAGAATTAGTGAGGAACATAGTCAGACGGTCAATTCCCATCCCCCATCCAGCAGTGGGAGGAAGACCATACTCAAGAGCAGTGCAGAATGCTTCATCAGTGGGTGGAGATTCATCATCACCTGCTGCTCTATCTTTAGCTTGCTGTTCAAATCTTTCTCGTTGTGTAGCTGGATCATTAAGTTCAGTGTAGGCATTGCATATTTCTTTCTTCATCACAAATAGTTCAAATCTGGGAAACAAAACAATCACGTTTTTACGAGAAACAAAATGTAAAATACAGCATTAAAGCTCAATTTTATTTATTGTTACCTTTCAGTCAATCCAGGAATATCTCTATGGTATTTGGACAAGGGACTCATAATTTGAGGATGATCTAGGATAAATGTAGGATTGATACATTTCTCCTCAAGGAATTCTCCAACCAACTTGTCTAGAAGTCTTGCCGTAGTTCTTGGTGGTGAGCATTCAACCTATAAACGGTACAAGTTGTTATTTCATGATCATTCTACAGACTATACAGATTTGAGAAGAGTGCAATTGAATTTAATAATTACCTATTAATATGAAATAAATTTTAATAAAGTAAACATTACTCAATTAGTAAGGTTGATTGCAATATTTTATAGAAGTTAATTTTCCACCAAAACTTTTTGTCATAAAATATTCGCCCGAATACTGAACCGCCACTCAAATCTGACAATTAATAAAGTGCTACTTACTCACTCAAATTTCATGCATTCTGTCTAATGTGACAGTTACTTAAACGCAAAAGTAGCACTTATTTAATTGAGTGGCGGTTCAGTATTCGGGCTATTATCTGATAAACGCCCGAATACTGAACCGCCACTCAAATATGACAATCAATAAAGTGCTACTTACTGCTTAAATTTCACGTATTCTGTCTAATGTGACATCTACTTAAACGATTAAGTAGCGCTTACATATTTGAGTGGCGGTTCAGTATTCGGGCTAAAGAAGTTTGTTTCACACTGTTGTTTCAAAGTTAGAACTCGCGTAAAACTAAGAAACCAAAAAAAAGAAACCGTTGAAAAGCCAATTGTGTGTTGGAGGTAAAAATATAACGATAAATCACTATGTGGGAAAGTACTCAGGATAATAGATAATGATTTTGAATTATTATTTTTTACTCAAAACACCCCAAGGATCTGCTTCAGGTGGAATTGCTTACTCGCCTCTTACTATACCCTCGGTAAGACACGGGTGGCACTATTCTACAAAGTGATTGCACAAGCTAAAATATCTCAAATTCAATGGGATCTGTTTAACCTGGCTATCACTTAAATTACAATATTATTTCATAATTTTCAGCCAATTGAATTTGGAACTCATTCGATTTTTAAATTATTGGTTGACATACATATTAACATAGTTACGTAATTAGTAGATCGGCAATAGTCACCCAACCAACAAGCCCAAAAATGGGTTGTTGATGTGTGAGTGCCTTATCAATGTTAATGTTCATGTGTTGAAATGTAAATATCCTAAAAATCTAATATACGCGGTTGCGCTGTCAGTGATAAATTTTAATATTAGAAAATTTTTCCTGACATGTGCCATCTATTATAGTCTATGCTAAATCTATGCATATTAACATATATATTCCATAGATGGAATTTGTATAAACTCACTTGATGTTTTTCACACAACTGACTAAGTAATTGATTAGCTTCAGGAGTATCTAATTTATCAGCAGGCGGCAACTTAACATTCAAAGCTTTTTCTAAGCTGGCAATCATTGGCACTCTAGCAAATGGTGGGGTGAAGTCAATTTCCAATTCTTCGCCTTCAGGGCCGTCTGGTTGATATTTTACCTGAGACATAAAAGTATGTAAGTGTTGTAGTCATTGAAGTGGTAGAATGAATATCCCTACTAATATTAAAAATGCGAAAGTAACTCTGTCTGTCTGTCTGTTACGCTTTCCCGCTTAAACCTCTCAACAGATTTTGTTGAAATTTGGCACAGACAATCTTTAGACCCTGGGAAAGGACATAGGCTACCTTTTATTGCGAAAAAAAGGGAAAAAGAGGTTGAAATAGAGGTTGTAAGTTTGTATGGGATTTCTTAATTTTAAAAGATAAAACCATGAAACTTTGTATTTAAGCACTTGATAAGAAATAATTAAACATTAGTTCTAGCGTTTTTGCAATTTCGACCTGAGAGGGGATGAAATAGGGGTTGAAAGTTTGTTATTATTAATTCTAATTAGCCTTTTTCCTGGGAAGATTAAAAAAAAATCCGCTAGTGGCAGCACCGGTGGGGGGGTACATATGTTTTGAATTTTCTATTGACAACAATGTTAAACGTACGTGTTATTACTAATAAAATAAAGACAGACTGACTGGACACTGACACTGAGCATTTATAATGTTGCTATTATTCTTATTCAAAGCTATACTTATTTTATATTTCACAGTAACTCTAAAAAAAGAAGATTGTACATCTGCTCTTAAATAATATACCAAATCATTCGCATTATCTTCCATATTCAACACAAAGTCACTCAAACAATATTGTCATCCTCTTTGAAGTGCTTTCGAGTTTCCACAATTCGGAAGCTGTTCATCATCGTCAGATAAAGTAGCATTTAAATCTAAAGTATCAATAGGACCCGTAGTTATATAATTATACATGACAGCATAGCAAAAAGAACGAGGGATAGCTTGGGATGGAAAATTTGCCCAGTTTGTAGTAGGAAAAGTGCAGGATGTTGAACTTGGTAGGGTTGGATTAAGTAATTTCATGCGTAGCTTTTTATCTGCTAGACATTTACCACCATCAATTCCAATGAAAATTTTTTTATCATTACCATTTGCAATGCATTCTTCAATTCTTAAATATACCAAAAAAAAGAAACAACAAAATTTATTTAAAATAATCAAAATTCAAACCACACAGTGACATATAGGATAAAATTTAGAAACCAACTAACCTTTCAACTAGGACATTTTTATTACCTGACACGGTTAAACCACGACATGCAAGCTATCGTTTTAAGTCCTGGACAAGATGATCTTGCACTTTTGCAAATTTTAATTTCGCCCCAGGTACATCATCTTCCGTTAATTCCATAATTATTCTATATACTTAACGTTGTTGTCAATAGAAAATTCAAAACATATGTACCCCCCCACCGGTGCTGCCACTAGCAGATTTTTTTTTTAATCTTCCCAGGAAAAAGGCTAATTGAGGCGAAACGAAGTTCGCTGGGTCAACTAGTATATAATATTAGTATCAAAGACATCAACAAAAGGTGACAAGTATATTTTTGTTGTTTAAATAATAATTACAAGGAAATGGTCTTGATATATTGTATGATTAATTTATGTGATAATTGCAATGAGCCAAGGAACCAGCCTGAATCTATAGTGGCCTCACAGAATAATATGACTTTAATTTTAAATAGTTAATATTCATATTAATATTACTTATACTGAATCATAAAAACACAAATATGCTAGAACATAAACACTTACTCATAGGCATTTGTAGTTCAATCAAAAACATACATACATACATACATACATAACTTCACGCCAAATCCCTTGCGGGGTAGGCAGAGAGAACAGAGCGCCATAGGGCACGATTCTTACACACCTCACTCGCTTCGTTGACTTTCATAACTCTTTTCATGCACGCGCGTCGGTTTTTGAGGCTCTTAACATCACCTTCCTCCAGAACACGTTCTATTTGGTCTTGGAATGTGTGTCTTGGCCGTCCTCGACTCCTACATCCGTCCGCTTTTGCATTGTATATCTGTTTAGTCAGTCTTGCGTCAACCATTCTTTCTACATGTCCGAACCATCGTAGCATGCCCTTTCTTACTTTTACACCGACACTCTCTTTCAAACCAACTTCCTTCCTTACAACCTTGTTTTCTACGCGGTCAGCGAGAGTCACTCCGCAGATTTTGCTTAGAGCCCTCATTTCTACCGCGTTTATTCTACTTTCATGCACACTCTGCCATACCCAGCTCTCGCTTCCATAAGTTAGTGTTGGGATCAGTACTGCATTGTGGATTGCTAACTGGGCCTTTCTGCTAATATTTTTTGCGCCCAGGAATCTGCCCAACACTCCGTTTACGCTATTTCCTATCACCACTCGTCTTTCTACATCCGCGGTGTACCTTCCATCTCTGCTAAAAGCGCATCCAAGATATACAATTTCATTCACCTGTTCCAGCACTACATCATCAACCATTATCCTTGCATCTGTTCTGGATTCCTCCCTTTCAAACACCATAACTTTCGTTTTCGTCGCATTCAACTGCAAGCCTTTAATCATGCAATCATCTTTCATAGTAGTGACTAGTGTTTGCAGGTCCGACGGCGATTCGGCTAGAAGCACGGCGTCATCTGCGTAAAGCAGGCAGCTCACAACTAGGTCACCCATTCGCATCCCTACATCCATCGATCTCATTCTCTGGAGACAACTGTCCAGGTACAGGATGAACAGTCGAGCGGACAGCACGCAACCCTGTCTGACGCCGATATTGACGTCAAACCAGGGGGACAAGCCGCCGTCAACACGCACACACGCTGTGCAGCCCTCATAAGTGGACTGCACAGCGCGCAGCAGTGTTCCGCTCACCCCGTAGCCCGGGAGTATATCCCACAGATCCTTTCGTAACACTCTGTCAAACGCTTTTTCCAGATCCACAAAACCGCAGAAAACCTTCCGGTTAACAGCCAGTTGTTTCTCCACGATGTTGCGGAGAGAAAAAATCTGATCCATGCACCCTCGTCCGCTTCTGAAACCACCCTGAGCCTCCCACAACACTCCATCAGATATCACCCTCATTCTCCTTTCAATAATTTTCCCATACACTTTTGCTGCTAAACTGATCAAACTGATGGCCCTGTAACTGGCGCACTGCATACGTGATCCCTTACCTTTATACAAGGGCACGATGACAGCGCGCCTCCAGTCCATGGGAACCTTACCCGACCTCCAGCACAGATTGCTCAAGGTCAGGAAAGCGTCCCGGACACAGGATCCACCGTGTTTGATCATTTCAGCAGACATCATATCAATTCCAGCTGCCTTACCATTTTTCATACTTCGTATCGACCATTCAATCTCTTCCATAGTAATGTCCTCATCAGATGTTGGCGCAGCGGTGTCAGCCGTAGGCTCACTCGCGGCGCCCACATCCGGAACATACTCGTACATTTCCCCAAAATACTCACTCCACCTGCCCAATACATCGCTTGGGTTTACAAGAATGTCACCAAACTTAGACATAATTTTGTCCATTCTGGATGTTGACGAAGAACCCCGAGACTTTCTAACTTCCCTCCAGAAGAGTTTGTTATTCGCCTCGAAGTTCTCCGTCAACCTCACTTCCTCATTCGCAACAAGTCTTTCACGCTTCTCTTTCACTAAGGCTTTGGTAACATTCCTGCAGCGGCGGTAGCTCTCATACTTTTTCTCTGTCATACTATCATTCTGGTTCAAACTTGAGACATAATCCAACCATGCTTTTTTCTTTCTTTCGACGCTGGATTTCACATCCGCGTCCCACCAGGCGTCACCTCTCAGAATCTTATGCCTCTTTGCACTACCACATACTTCTTTTGCACTATTCACTATACTTTCTTTCATTCTTTCCCAGCATTCTTCAACACCTAGGTCAGAAAGACTCGTCTCATTGAGTCCTTTACTGACTAGGCCTACATACATACTCCGTACACTTTCATCTTCTAATTTCTCACATTTTATCCTTTCAAGCTCTCCGAAATGGGTACGCACTCGCCAGTGTCTCCACTTCTTGAAAAGGCCCACGAATCGGCTTACCACCAGGTAGTGGTCCGTATCAAGAGTGGGGCCTCTGTAGGCTCTTGTATCCCTTAGAGTATTTCGGAGACGACTATCTATCAAAATCAAATCTATCATACTCTTTTGCTCATTCCGTCTCCACGTATACGTGTGAATATCTTTATGACGGAATAATGTGTTAGACACAAGGAGGTTCCGTTCCAGGCATACGTCCAATATCGGCTTACCAGCATCATTCACTCTCTTGTCACCATTCGGACCAAGGACGGCCTCCAGGCCGTCTCGCTTGGTTCCGACCCACCCATTAAGATCACCACACAGAATTATCCTTTCATTTTCCTCAGCTAGATCCAGAATATCCCTAACAGTTTCCCAAAACTCCTCGAGTTCGCGGGGATCCGCGGAGCTAACGGGAGCATAAGCTGCGACCAGGAAAACTCGCGTGATCCCCAGTTTTATTCGAACCCAAAGATGTCTTGGGCCTACCAGCTCATAATCTTTCACTCCGGAAGCAAAGCGGGAGGAGAGAACGACTCCAACACCCCCACTGGCACGGACGTCCGGGTCCACTCCGGACCAAAGGGCTACCATGCCACCGGGGAGGTCCTCGGTCTCCCTCCCCCTCCGCTTTGTCTCCGTCAAACATAAGGCATCCAGGCATCTCTCATTTAATACATACATCATCTCATTCATCTTTCTTGCCATGCTACCTCTAACATTCCACGTGCCTATACGGCACTCCCCTCTCCTCGTCCCGCCAGGATTGGCGCTGCGTGAAGGGTGGCGGCCCCCTTCGCCGCATGCGCATGCAGCCGCACCGACGGGGGCTAATCGGTGCCCGTCGCTTGCGGGGCACGCCCTAGCAGCCCGTCCGGCTGAGTTTGCTTTGGTCAAGATTGCGTCCCACTGGGACGGCAGGGATCGCGACGCGCACGCTCTTGACATGACCCCCAAAACAACAAACAACAAAACAACAAAACAACCCTCAAAAACAAGATTTATCAATTAATTAAATGAAATCATGCAAAAGTATTTCTGTTAAGATAAATCAACAATTCTATTTTATGTAAAACTTATTATGTAAAACTATAAACTTTTATGTATGACTTATATGCAAGTAACTTAGTGGATTAAATAATAACACTCACCTTATAAGTACCATGAATGCTTCTCACCATACCAGCCAACATTGTTTCAGTCATTGTAATGAGATCATTGTAATCGGCATAAGCCATGTAAAACTCACAAGTAGTGAATTCTGGATTGTGAGTCATATCAATGCCCTCATTTCTAAATTGTCTGCCAATCTCATAAACACGATCTAATCCTCCAACTACTAACATCTTGTGATACAATTCTGGTGCTATTCTCATGAACAAGTCCATGTTTAGATCATTGTGATGAGTAATGAAAGGTTTCGCAGTGGCACCACCAGGTATCATATTCATCATTGGTGTCTCAATTTCCAGAAAACCCATACTATCCAAAAACCTTCTGACATACGAAATTATTCTTGCTCTTGTATAGAAGATTTGTCTCACCTTATAAGTAATGAAAACATTAGATCTTTCTAATATTATGTGATTGGAATGATGCAGAATCTATTGACCCAATTCAATATATTTTCTAGGCTGACTCTATTCATCCGGTTACTGTACTAATAACTTGTAATTATTTATCCGGATACCGTACAAATAATTTTCTTTAATTAATCTGGCTATTTTGAAATTTTATGTAATTTAATGCATAAATAATTTCTTTTATTTTAACATAACACCTGTGCTTTTATTATTTTTATACAGTAAAAGCTGTTGGTCTAAAAATACAGTAAGAAATTCTATTTTAATTTTTCTGTAATGTTCTTACAAATAGAGAAAAAAAAAACCTAAACCTAAACTAACCTAAACATACCTAAAAAAATCAAAAAAGAATTTGACCAGATGACTAATGACAAATTATTCGTACAGTATCCGGACTAATAGTCATTGCATATTTTTTAACATACACAAAAATAATAAATATATATTTTCTTGTTAATTAAGAACAGATTATACAGACAAGGACCAGTACTAATTATAAGGTTAGTTAGCAACCGAGAACTCCACTGTTGTTTTAACTCAACTGATCTGAATTAATCTTAGCATAGTGCAATTATCTTAAACTGTATATTTACCCGATCATTTAAAATAAGATCTAAATATCTCTTCCTAAATCTTGTCTCCTTATCTTTAAGGCCAAAATGTAGATGAGGTAACATGTGTAAACAAGGAGATAGCAATTTAATACTTTTTGGCACTATGGACAGTTCCCCCTTCTTAGTTTTTCCAGGGTGTCCTAGACATCCAATAATGTCTCCTCTTCTTAACTTGTCAGTATCAGTTATAAACTTTTCTTCAGACTCATACATTTTAGCATTTGCCATCACCTTGAATTTTAAAAAAATATTCCATTTATTACTTTTTTTCTTCATATTAGATTAGATTTATTATAGAAGGATAGAAGAACTAAAAAAAATAATTACTAGCAAATTATAGGTGCATGTGTAAAAAATAATTGAAGTCAAATTATAGGTGTATATGTCTTGCAGTATGATGATGTTATGTGATATATGTGAATATACATATAATAACAACACAACTGCACCCCAAGTCCCTTGCTTGTAGACAAAAAACAACAGAGGGTATTCTTACACACCTCACTTGCTTCTTCAATTTCCATAACTCCTTTTGTAAATTATTGTACCTAGATTTGTTATATTTTGAGTTTACACTGTCATTAGATCAGTTTGACATTCATGTAAATAGTGACTATCCAATAGTTAAGTCTCAAGTCTGAAGGTAATAATTATGTTAAAATATTGAAATGCATGGCTATTAAATATATGTGACCAGAAAATAAATAAAAATTTAATATTGTTATTTTACCTGTATCTTGACACCTTCACCTCTTAAGTCATAAAATATAAGCTTGGCTCCCGACTCTCTAATGGAGTGAACTCTACCTGCCACTGATAGAGTAACACTGTCAACCACTTCACCATCATTTAAATTATTGTATTTCTCAATGAAAGCTTCTAATGATGTTGTAACATTGAATTTGTGGGGGTATGGGTGGTTTTCTTTAGTACTTTCTTTTAAGGACGCAACAGCAGCCGTCCTCAATTTATAATACTCATTAGGACTAATATCTTCTTCTGCTGCCTTGGAAGATTTTTTCTGAGATGAAGGAGCTGGAAGCTGAGTAGCTTTCTCCGTTTTCTCTTTTAACTTTTGCTCTGCTTTTAAACGTCGTTTCAATTCACTACAAAATAAATTAATTAGGATATATAAATATTAAATAATTACCAATCTTTGAATATATACAAACCGTATGTTAACTGAGGATGAAAAATTGGCATATCGGTTGACCAAACCATTATTCCTAATAGTAAAAATATTCCAAAGCTTTATGACGTGCATATTGGTCTGCAAGATACTCACTTCTTTGATAACTTTTCACTGGTGCTTTCAGCCATGATTAAATATATATCAACGAAAGAAATATATTATTTTATAACCTATAAAGCGGTTCCAGTTCCCACACGTCAATGCACGTCAATAAAGCATTTTTTTTCCATTGACGACCACGACATCCTATTCCGAACAAGGAAGTTTTGGCGGGAGTGTAAAAGAGACATGTCCGTTCTTTGCATTATTTTCTTTAATTCGTGTTTCTATGGATATTAATGAATAAAATTCGTGGAAATTTTTTTTAATAAGTGTTCGTATATGAGTGGAAAATGGTCTAAATATCGTGTGTAGTGCGCTCTTCTACATTGTCGTCAAATTCCCTCGGAACATCATGCCTAAAGTGTTACGACTTTATGTGTGATTAGGTTAGCTAGCTCCAAACATAATTAAATTTTAGGAAAGTTGAAACTGTACATTGAATATTTATATCTTTTAGAATACTTGTAAAAACCCACAAATATGGTTTTTAGAATTTTTGTCTGTTTGTCTGTATGTGTGTTACGAATAAACTAAACCTAACTAAAACATGCAATACTTTTAGTTTATCCGTAACACACAATATGCAAAATTAGACGTAAAAGCATATGTTTTACATCCAATTTTGGATAAATATAGCGAAGAGGTCGGAACACGCCATCATTAATTGGGCGTGAGCAATGAACCCTTTTAATGGCACAGGCACAGTATTTTTGCTGCTTTATTTCATCCACGCAGACGAAGTAGCG
Source organism: Euproctis similis (assembly GCA_905147225.2). Taxonomy (NCBI): domain Eukaryota; kingdom Metazoa; phylum Arthropoda; class Insecta; order Lepidoptera; family Erebidae; genus Euproctis; species Euproctis similis. The sequence continues at coordinate 15,121,748 of LR990112.1, read as the reverse complement.
GGTAGTAGCTGGCAGTAATTAATATAAATAACAATCTATTGTTATAAAAATATTTTACAAGTCAATAATATAGATCTATTATTGTTATGGGCATTGAAAGAGGTGGATGAAAAAGAGTACAAGCTACAGAAATGCGAATGTAGAGGTGCATGTTTGGAGTGATGAATATTGGTAAAATAAGAAATGAGTACGCATCTAAGAGGAAGCTTGAATATTAAACGAATAGCTAATATATTAAGAGGAAATAACCTTGGTATGGGCCTATGGCAATAGTTTCGCCACGTATTCCATTTGAGACGTAAACATAACGACGAGACGAGGCTTAACAGCCGCTGCCTACACTTTCGGGTAACAAAGGCGTGAAGTTATGTTATGTTAAGAAATGAGTACGCATGTAAGAGGAAGCTTGAATATTAAACGAATAGCTGATATATTAAGAGGAAATTACCTTGGTATGGGCATTTAATGAAGAGGATAAATCTGAATGTGGAAGGAAACAGGAGAAGATGGAGTTTTAAGAGAACATGGACGATTGTGTAATGGATGATATTATTATGGTAAGGAAGGGTGTTGAAGAGGATGAAGCCAATGATAGGGAAACGTAGAAAAAGGAGAACCTGTTGTGCCGGAGAATTGTTGGGAATAGGGCAGGAAGATGATTATAGATACTTGTTTTGTTGCTGCGGTGATTTAGCTTCTATTTTACCAAATATGCAGTTAAATCTTGTTGCCAGACGAACACCAGACGTGTATGATCAACCACGGTTCACACCAGTATCTATCTATTATTTGTCTGTGGTCCACACCTCTACTGGCAACCCTGACCCTTCTATTGACATCACAGCTGTTCGTTTCATTTTGTGTGTTCTTTCTTATTAGGGAAAATTGTAATAATTAATTTAAAAGTGAGTTTCAGCTAACAATATTTCTAGATTACGCATCTATTTTAGGTCTTTGTGCTATGATTCACTATTATTACAAAGTGTAATGCTTCCATGCCAGATCGCCAAGGGTTTTTAATTTGTCAAATTTCGTTTCCCTAGCATTTTTGTAAAAATCAAGAGCAAACATTACACACCATTTTATATTATTATGACATGTTTGATTCTTTGATTACAGGTACAGTCTTATGTAGACAACATAACTTAAAACATCTGTGTAAATACGGAAATACTATGCCTCTTTTTGGTAAATCTCCAAAGAGCCCCGCGGAGCTTGTGAGATCATTGAAAGATGCGGTCACAGCTTTAGAAAGAGGCGATAAAAAAGCAGAAAAAGCTCAGGAAGATGTGAGCAAAAATTTGGTGCGTAATTCCCCGTTTCTTACGACAGTAATTATAGATATTGATAAGTGAGGAGAAAATTAAAGTGTTGACTTTGTGTCACAGGTTTTGATAAAAAACATGTTATATGGAACATCTGATGCAGAACCACAAACGGATATAATAGTAGCACAGTTGGCTCAAGAACTATACAATACTAATTTGCTTTTACTTCTTATTCAGGTAAAACCTACTTATTTATTTTGATATACTTATCCACCCATTAAGTAAATAAATAGAGATGTGTACTTTGGATAGCAATAGACATTTTGTTAGTGATGTTTTCCTTATAGTAAACTGTGATGTAGCAAAAGAAAATATGATTTTATTAAATTAAATTACTAATTAAAATGTTGACAAGAAATTAAGTTGATAATTCAATAATTTTCAAATTGTTGACTTGTACATTTTGTATATTAGATTTTAATTGAAATATTGAAGTTAGATTAATTTGAAGAAAAAATATTATGCCTCGACTCACTAAATTTTTACATGCAATTATTTTTGTTAATTGTGTGTTTTGTCAGTCCGCAATATCTGTTTTACATAATTTCTTGAAATATCTTTTTGATTCTAAGGTGGGTGTGATTGCATGACTTTAGAGTACCTAGGTGACATAATTTATATATAGAACATTAAACAAGAAACACCAAAATTATGTAATTTTCTTGTTTAGTATAATAAAAACTACTTATTAATATCCTTTAATTGATCCGGAAAACTTTGTTCTGCATCAAAAGTAATAAATAAGTAAATTCTGGACTTATCACTTTTTCATTATTACATCATATATGAATTATAGATAAAAACCATCTCGTTGACACCCTCTACCTATTAAAAAGACCACATTATAGTCTGTTGCGTAGTTTTAAAGATATAAGCATATATGGGGACAGACAGCTGAAAGCGACTTTATTTTATACCATATAGTGATAATGATGATAGTAATGAAATCCACTTATTACTTTACAGAATTTGAATCGTATTGACTTTGAAGGAAAAAAAGATGTTGCCCAAGTCTTTAATAATGTGCTTAGACGTCAGATTGGTACCAGATCCCCTACAGTTGAGTACATTTGTACTAAGCCAGAGATACTGTTTACTTTGATGTCTGGGTAAGGTCTTTATAAAGCTACTTTACTAGTTTTACATGCAATTATTATTATGCATCATAAGTTCTGTGAAGTGATATGTTTTTAATGGAGGAATTAGGGTTGTTTAGAATAAATGTTTTGGTTTAAGAATCTTGTATGTGTAAAATTATTAACATTTAAACTACTAATACTATCTAAATCTAATAATCTTTAAATTATTCTACAGCTTTTAATGCTAGTATTCTCCACTACTTTCCCTTAGCTGAACTTTTATTTAAAAGGTCACAGTTTTAAATCTTCACATATATTTCTGCAAATCTTTTTAAGGAATTTTCTTTTTTAAAGAACCAATAAAATATTACCCTCTGCAATTTAATTGAATAACGCACTATACTCTAAAAATAAATAATAATTTATACACACTATAAATCTGAGATATGTACAACAACAACAAATGTAATGTATGTATTTATATATAGTTTTGGACAGTAATAATTTTGATTGGACATTTTCAGCTATGAACATCAAGAGATAGCATCTAATTGTGGCACCATGCTTAGAGAGTGTGCCAGATATGAAGCTTTGGCTAAAATAATGTTGTATTCTGATGATTTTTACAATTTCTTCCGTTATGTAGAGGTTTCCACATTTGATATTGCCTCAGATGCCTTTTCTACTTTTAAGGTGAGTGTGTAGCAAAATTAGTTACTCATAAATTGATGATTGAAGTTGAAATAATACCTTTTTTGCTCTCTAAACCTTTGTAGTTATTTCATATACTTAAAATATGATAAATAAATAATTTATGCATATATTATTCCAATGAAAATGAAGTTAAATTCCAAATTTAAATTAAATATTTTTACTTCCTTTCTTTTTCAGGAATTGTTAACGCGACATAAAATGTTGTGTGCTGAATTTTTAGAAACAAACTATGACAAAGTGTTTAGTCACTATCAGAGGTTGCTGAATTCTGAGAACTATGTAACCCGACGGCAAAGTTTGAAATTACTTGGAGAGTTGCTATTGGACCGTCACAACTTTTCCATCATGACCCGTTACATAACAAACCCTGATAACCTTAAGCTTATGATGAATATGCTTAAAGAAAAATCACGTAATATACAGTTTGAGGCTTTCCATGTTTTTAAGGTATACCAATATTAATTTAAAATTTATTTATCAGAAAATTACTTGAAAAGCTTGGTGACTGAGTTTAAATTTAACATTTGTTTTAGGTATTTGTAGCAAATCCCAATAAACCAAAACCAATTTTGGATATCCTGTTAAGGAATCAAGATAAACTGGTAGATTTCCTTACTAAGTTTCATACAGACCGTTCTGAGGATGAGCAATTTAATGATGAAAAAGCTTACCTTATAAAGCAAATTAAAGAACTGAAGCCCTCGGAACACTAACATTTGTTGCATTTCATGGAATCGCCACTTCCTCTTCAGAACGAAGTTAGTTATAGATGCTATTATATTCAAACGCTTCTAAGTCTCCAGAAGATGGACGATGCTGTGTCGAAGTCGGCGAGACCCGATGTTCAGTAATATATATATATTTAATAGAAATCTAAAATACATTTGGTCTGTGATGAGTCAGGAAAACTTAAATATTTGTGCTACGAGCAAGTAAACATTTTTTTTTTTTACAAACAATTTATGGTATTAGTGTTACTTATATCATTTATAAGTAGTTATACACCATTTTTAGTTATTACGACAAGTCTAGTAGGGACCGTTGGTGTCCCAATTGAATATTATAGCAATGGTCTGAAAATTCTGTTCATATACATACTTAATTTTTAATACGATTAAATGTTAACAGATATTTGTAGAAACTCGTGTATATATTTATTATGACTGTTTTTACCGAATTGGTAGTCTGTTGAAATTATATTTTTCTTTTTCATACTAAATCAATATCAAGATTTTAACCGTGAGCAAATAGGGTCTCTAAGGCTAGGTTCACTTGATCTCTGAATGGTAGTATTAATAGGGTCTCAATAGCGCTTCGGTAATACATTTAAGCTAACATTGATAGCACATTGTCATCATAGGATAATTTAGAGTTCAAATTAATGTGAACCTAGCCTAAGACAGGACACAAAGAAAAGTATATATGTTATTTGATATACAATCATTATCAGTATTGATTTTGCTAAAAGAAAATAAAGTAATACCATTATCATTAATAATGTGAAAAAACAGTACATTATATTGTATATTGTTTTGATTTTTATTCATTCAATTTTTATATTAATATGTCTTGTAATATTTTGTGACAAAATGCCCATTCATATTCTATGTACACAGTTATATAATTTTTTTAAATAATAAAAATTATTGTTTTGTATATGTATGTATAGTTTTCAAAATTACTGTATCATGTTTTAAATATTATTTTGTCCAGAGTCATTAATACGATTACATTCTATAGAAAAGAATAAACACATTATTTATAATTATTCTTCAATTCCTTACTCTGTCTCGATTGCTAGAGTATTTGGTAATATATCTAATATTTATCACTTTTATCACATACATTTTCTTATTTTACGATTACGATAATGGTTTGTGGATGATTGTTGGATTCGCCTTAAACTGGTATTGCTTTGGTAAATCTTAGGCCCGTAAGATCAATCATAGTTAAAACTGTCGATTTTCTAAACTATAGTCAATTTTAATCTAGAGTTTAAACCTGCCTCGTAAGATCAACAGCGAAATGGACATAGATTACGTAAACTAAGTTTAGTTTTCGACAGATGGCAACATTTGGTTATTTAAAGTCCATATTTCGCTCATCATTCACTCTTTTGTACATTGTCTGTGGCATATTTCGTGAAAAAAACTCTTTTTCTCTTTCTTTTATGAAGTTTTATAGTGTGACCATAGATTTAAGAAAAATAGATCGGCAATAGTCACCCAAACAACGTGACCAAAAATGGGTTGTTAATGTGTGAGTGACTTACGGGGCTCGTGGCGCATTGGTAAAACAACCGGCTGCAGCACTGAGGTCGGGGGTTCGATTTTCGCCCGAGTACAAATATTTATGACAAACATTAATATTTGTGCGGCGTCTGGGCGTTTTTCTATGTATTATAAGTATGTATTTACATATTTACAAAAGAAAAGTATATATGTATTAGTATCCGTTCTCTAGTAACTATAGCACAAACATTTAGTTGCTTAGTTTGGAACTGGCGCTGTGTGATTTGTGTCCAAGATATTATTATTATTATCAATGTGTTCTAAGGGAAAATGGAAAAGCTAGAAGAATGGGCAGCAGCATTCTTTCTCAAGACACTACAGCCTACTGCGATCGCCAACCCGCCTGCCAAGCGTGGCGATTATGGCAAAAACCCCCCATGATTGCGCGGACCGGCAGTTGTGGCGCTTTATGAGGGAGGCCTATGTCCAGCAGTGGACGTCAAAAGGGCTTATGATATGATGTGTTCGTAAAAAGCGCTTCAAAGCGTTAACTTTTACATAGTTTTGGGTGTAATGTTAATGGGTGGAAATATAAATATCCCCAAAATCTAATATACGCAGTTACGCTGTCAGTTATTCGATGCTATTAGTAAATTTTTCCTGACATGTGCCATCTATTGTAGTCTATGCTAAATCTATGTATGAACCCACAATCGTTGTGTCAGATGTCAGCTGATAAACGACCGCCATTTTTAAACTAGGCAGGACCACAGTTTAAACGGCAAAATCTTCTGGTATAAGCTAAACTATAGTTTAAACTGTTATTGGAGGTTTATCTAGCATTGATCTTACCAAATAAACGACAGATGAGGTTTAAACTAGATAAAATAGTTTAAACTGTGATTGATCTTACGGGCCATAGGAAGACAAGAACTGGCCCTAGACTAGTCTAGACTTGGTGAACGTAAATATATTAAAGTAACTAAAGTGTAATTACTATAATTCTTTATTGCTAAAGTAAGGGACAATTCACTGAGTCAGGCTGAGATTGCACACAAACCTAGTCCTTACATTTCCCTATATATGGAAGTTGATCAATAATTTATTGGTTGTGACCATCTTGGGCTGTGAACAGGCATTTATTTAAATACTGATACTGAATATACAATTTCTAGATGTCCCTCACAATGGAAGATTCATCAGTGTCTTGGAACATGGAAAGGAAAACATTTATTGTTTCTAGGCAAGGTGTAAAAAACCTAAAGGCACTTAATTTCTAAGCTGAATGTTGTCCGATTCTCCTACCTAATATGCTTACAAAATTTCATGAGAATCTGTCAAGCCGTTTCGGAGTTCAATAATGCACATTGTGACACGAGAATTTTATATATTAGATACATTGGTACTTAACTTTAATTATGAAATTTTCCAAGAACAAGTTCATAATATATTAATGATAGGTATTTAATTGTTATCTAAATGCTATTGGGATATATGTACCTAATTAACTTAGGTTTTACTCACATAAGTTTTTATGTTATAGATTAATTATTTTCCGAAAACCACATACATTCATGGACTTGCAAAGGTGTCAGTAAGGGGGTGTTATCCAACTCAATCTTACACAGGTATTCACAAAATGACCGACTTCACCAAGATAACCAGATCATGACGACTAACACAGCAAATAAAACAAACATAATTACGATACTTTGAATGTTTATTGACATTTTTTATACATATGCTCAACGGCATTATTTTAGTAATAAATTTAAATAAATAGATACTATTTTCAATAGAAAGGAACAAAAATAATGGCAGTTTATTGCTTGTGCCAAATGATAACATAACGTTTTGGAAGAAGTACAAAAACATTGCCATTGTGTACTTTAAATAGTTAAATATGAAATCAATAAAGGTTTTACATGACAAACTTTTTCATAATCAAATAAATCAGGCAACGCTTAAAGAACAGTAACATAGGTACTATATATTAAAAAAAATCTAAACTTATCATATAACCGTACGACTATTTAATATTATAGCACTATCTGAAACCACATTTTAAATCTTATTTTATATTTATTACTTTTATTTATTATTTAGTTTTGCAATATGTAGTGTAGAAAGTGAACTTATAATGGCCGAAAAAAAAATTGGCTTCACATACCGCTATTTTGCCATATAAAAACTTATATGAAATATTAGAATATTGACGAGTAAAAAGCAACAATTTTAATTCAATTTATGTATCATGAATATTTGATATCACGAGGTAGCTGATGACATTTTGACTTGAGAAATTATACGAATCAAAGGTCAAACTTTAGGGAGTTTCGGTGATGTGGCGAGTCGAATTAAAGTTGAAGTTTTTTAAAGTTTTAAGTTTAAAAAAAAGCTTACTCACAGTTATGCACTGCTATCAGAAATATATAGATATATATATATATATATATATATATATCTATATATTTCTGATAGCATAATTATGCACTGCTATCAGTGCAGTTATGCACTGCTATCAGAAATATATAGATACATATATATATATATATATATATATCTATATATTTCTGATAGCAGTGCATAACCCTTTATATAAAGGGATAGTAAAATCAGTGCAATTATTGCTAATTTACAGGTGTTTGTAACACTTTCACCTCAATCTACTCAACCGACAAATCCCGTGCACGTATTTTAAATTTAATGAATTCAATATCTTGCTAAAGTATTCGGGAACAGAGCTGTTTCGCTCCCTTGTGTTGCAGTATGACATAGCCTCTTCAATAAACGACCTAATAACTTATTAAGAATATATTTTTTTTTAAATGGATATCAATACTAAAAAAACTATTAGGTATTGCAAAACCATGGCGGGAAAGATTCTTTTTTTTAATACGTGTCACGGTAGCACAGGCAACAATCATATAAAGTTTTTTCTCGCCCGAAAATAGAGAATGTGAAGTGATTAAGAAGACAGAAAATTCAGGTCAGAAAATTAATTTTTAAAAATCTCCATAAATATACTGACATAAATTGTCCCAGTTCAAAAATACATCAGCATTATCAAATGATTGAATGTTAAGTGTGGTACTAGTCGGTTTTTAATAACTATAGATAATAAACCATTAGTGTCTGAATTTTTCATATAGTTTTTATGACTTAAAATTGCTATGATATATTTTAATATATAAGTTAAAAGGACACGCATATTGATATATGTATTTCAACACAAATTATATGATAACATCCAACCGTAAATAGAAATTTGAGACCTTTAATTTTGTTCAGAATCAATTGGCTAAGAAATTTTGAAATTAAAAAAACAAATCATTTAATTATCAAGTAAAATTTTGATAACACTAATACATCTACAATCAGTTCCAATCAACGAAGAGATCAATTAATAATGTATATAGTACATTGGTATTGAATATTAAATCTATACTGATTATAATTACAATCTAAATTTAGACAAAACTGTAATTAATTAACTCACCTTAATATTATGGCATTGTAAGTATAAGTAAATTTTAAAACATGTCACTCATTATGTGATACGTGTATACGAGATGAATAGACAGAAACTATCTTGTTTAGTTAGAATATATATATTTATATAAACACATACCTAATCTCAACATGCCACATTTAAAACAGTCTAGTGTTCTAGAAAAATCTGTTCAGTTGCCTTCTAAACTCTCATCTTATTAAATAATAAATATTATAACACATATTATTATAGCTATAACATGATTTATTTTAATTTTTTTTTCAAATCAATTTAATCAATCCTTTCATGATGTAAGTTACAACGATTTTTAACTTGTCGATAACCGTTTTGCAAAGTCTTATCACATCATGTGTCTAGGGCATTTCTTATCAATTAAAAGTAAGAGTTTTATGTAGCCAGCCTGTACTGAACAGTAAAACTCGGGGGCGAACGACAATCTGATTGATATTGAACGTAGAATATTCGAATTATAAAAATATATAAAGGGAATAATCGTATGGTTAAAACGGAATTCAAAACTTTTTTTTAAAATTTAAGTGCACTGTAAATATTAAAAAACAGATGCATTTGGATGATATAAAGAAAATACGATATTCAAAGCAAAAATATCTGTCACACGATGACGATTTTAGCGCGTACCCACGGTCGGCATATTAGTTAATATTTGTAATATTGAACTTAATTAATAAATTATATCCTAATTTATTTCATTTTCAATATTTTAAAATACAAACTACGTTATGAAATAGTTTACAAGGTATTCTGTCGAGTCTCAAGGTTAAGAAGCAGTCAATATGGCAGTGTAATTGTCGGATAGGTCATAGGTCAATATCTTGTCTATGTCATATTCATGATTTTTCATAAAAGCGATTTCTAAAATAGGAATGGTCGCTTTCACTTAACTCATAATAATAAGTTGTCCAGTGTTGTTAGCATAGACAAGACCTTGACCGGGTTGTGGAGCCCAGCGCAGACAGTTGAGGCTGGTGAAGCCTTGTTCCCAATTCTGTTCCAGCTCTCTGATGGGTGAAAGTCCTGTCCGGCTGGAGCTCTCTGTGAACACAACGAGTGTTATAGTAGGAGATCCGCTGAACAATGTCCTTCACCATCGTGTTTTTTTTTTTATGAAATCTATATTGTATTCAATTTAATATGTCATTAAGTATATTGCACATGGGTTGCCTAAAAAAATTCAGTCCAGGATATGAATAATTGACAGTTAAAAAAATTTTTTACGGAATTTTACATTTATTTTCATTTAACTTTGATGCAGGTCGTTACAAAATGGCCATATTTTAAACCCGCACCTCTTTAAACCCGGCAACCCTACAGTTTGGACTGGTAAATAATAGGCAACATATCATTTTCATATTTTATGACCTTCATTCTTTCGATTAGTATAGAATTGGTAAAAAAAACACGACGTGTAAAAATAGCGTAAAACTTTTTTTTTTAACTGTTTATGTTCAATATTCTTAATAAGATTTTAAATTTGGTATTAAAAGGTTTTAAAAAAAATAGTGCGTAGAGTCCCTCCGCGATATAGAAGTGAAACTTTATAACAAACATACATTTACAACACGTAAATTTAAAAACAGGAAATCTTACTTATATTACGCCGGACCTCATAGTGCATTGGTAAAACTACCGACTGTAGAATCGAAAGGCGGGTTCGATCCCCACTCTGGTATAAATCTTAATCTATTTTACTTACAATTTTAATACGTATCTCTATTTTGCAGAATCTGCCATATTCGACGTTGTATTATTCTTCGATTTACTCCGAACAAGCTCTTTCATTTGATACCCATATTATAAAAATACTTACTCGGCAATATTGGATTTAGAATGACGTTCACATTATTTTTCAAGTTACTATCGAAACGCCCTTTCATTTGATACCCCGACACTAAAAATATTAATTGTTACTATCAAAGAGCCTTTTCATTTGATACACATATTTGATAATGGTAATATTATATTAATGTTGTTAATATGATCAACCAAACTTAGCGTGTATAAAAAAATCAGCTCAGCCGGTTGAAGATATCTACTTCAAAGTTGAGTTATTTATAAATATATATATATACTTTACGACTTAAAGTAACAAAGTAAATTAAAATTAAAAATTATAACAATATTTTTTTGCAGTTAGTACATTTGAAACATGGTGTGATAAAAAAACAATCCCGCTACTAGCTACCAGATGTGCTTTTAATCACGCTATGCAAATTTTCTTCGTTGGTTTATAAAAACCGGTTTTTGTTTTAGTGTTATATATTAATTATTACATCCGCGAGGGGGCGTTAAACGAGATTAACGCTTTTGCAAAAAACATTTGAAGTTCCACTTCAAAAAAGACTACGGTGACCATCGGTGTTCAGTGAAGCTTACACTATTTTAGTGTATAACAAGGCGTGCAGGGTGTGGTGTGTGTGTGTTGGTCACGTGGCACGTACCAAGCGGCTGCAGGCGGTACAACAGCGCGAACACGTTGTTGCGCGCGTGGTGCGGGTGGTGCGGCGTGGTGAAGCGGCGCGAGCCCAGCCCCACGGCCAGGTGGCGCGCCGTGGGGGACAGCGCCACGGACACGGCGCTCTGCTCCAGCACGGCCGTGTGCAGGCACTGGCCCAGCCGCGACCACTCCAGCGAGTAGACACCTGCACCGACACACCGACGATCATCATTTAACGGACGGAACACACTTATGCCGGCCATACACGCTACGGTCTACCGGAAAGGTCCACCTGTGCAGATATGCCTGCGCAGGTAGACCGGAATGTGTGTGGGAATAGACCTGTGCAGTTTTTTTGAACCTGCGCAGGCAACCGGCGCAAGATCGAAAATCGATTTTTTCGAGTGACCTGCGCAGGCATACCTGCACAGGTGGACCTTTCCGGTAGACCGTAGCGTGTATGGCCGGCATTAGATGTTTATAGCAATAATGTTTGTTCTCGAGCAGAGATCATATGGTAACAGTCCAGTGTTCTAATGTTTTCTTTATTATGAACGTAACATGAATAACTGAAAACATTAATCTATCTCTAAAATTATAAGAACATGCAATCAAATATTACCAAGCCAATGGTTCGTATTCCTCAACCTTGGCACTGGAAGCAATGCTACCAATAACCTTCCGTCCTTGGAGATGTCGATGCTTGCATCATTGTGAATCCTGCATCTCTGTACAACTACATTCTTAGTGCCTGAAAAATAGTAAATAAGCAATTTAAAAAAAATAATTTGCCTGAAAAATTTTTGTATACCCATTTAAACTAAATTTATAATTTAGTTTAAATGGATAAACAAAATTTTTTTCAAAACGTGAGATTCTGTTTTCTAAACAGTCGGTAGAGATGCACACATACCGTGTATCTGTAGGCAATGCTTATCAGCTTACCATCAGGTTACGTGATTACGCCATCATAGTAGAAATTTTAAAAATACATATAAGTTCTTTATTAACATAATAACACTTCGTGAATAACAATTCTAAAATTGATAAAATTTAAATAATTCAAAAACCCTACTTTTTAGGCTTGGTTTATTTCTTTAGAAAGTCCAGAGTTCTAGTCCTGGCACAAGGCGATGGTTATTACGTGACTTTATGGATGAATTTTCCAATTGTAGCAGATGTGAGATGATTTTTTATATCTAGGATTCATAAATCAAACAGCGGATATTTTAAAATATCATCCAGATTTACCGATTTTTATAACACCTGTCAAGTTTTAACATTACAGTTAGTCGGCAGAAACTTGTCCATTCAATACGGCCAATCATCACAGGTCTATTGGAATTCGTTATTTATATCCCAATTCTACTGTAACCATATTAACTTCATAAAAATCGATAACATATAGATATATATAGTAATCGAACGATAGGGTACTGTCAGAGATGTCCGGAGTGTTCCCGGTGGTGAAATCCCAGGCTTGCACGCGGTGAGCGGGTGATGGTAGCGCTTCGGATATGATCCCGGCGTCGAGCAGGCCCGCCATCCCGCTCATTCGTCTCACACCCGACGGACCAGGACCCCCGCCACCTCCCCCACCCATTCCTGAGTTGCCACCATCCCCATTCCCACCTTCATCATCTACCACCATTGCGTTCTACAATGCAAAGAATTATTATTATTACGGTGGCTCGTATAAGGTTTGGATAACCGCACTAATAGTCCGTTCCTACAGATATACAGTACTGTAGAAGAAACATTCAAGTAGTGTATTAAGGTTGTATTTTTATGGAATTCTGACAATTCTGGCCAGGAAATATAGGAATTAATTGGGACTTATGTCAAGATATTTCTCATACTTATTAAAACCTATGTCCATGCCACGGTTAAATTTAGTCTGTCTTTTTATCAAACCAATTTCTGTACATTGATTGCCCACTAACATAAAACGAATACTTTATGGGTATCTAATATTTTTATACACACGAGCTACACGCCAAACTGACTATAATCGATGACTGAGAAAATCAGGCCCGATAGCTATAGGCTCTTCCACCTACATGGAACCAATTAATATTCCAGAGTTCTTGCCGCTATTTATAACTAACCTATGAAATTACAAGAATAAAAAACAATGTTTTAATGGGATCAATAAGCTTATTTTAGTAATTTACCTGTGCCAGGATTATAGGCTGGAGATAATCCTGTATCCTTGGCACTAGCTGAGGCTGCGGGGCAGGTGCGTCTGAGCCGGCGGGTTGGTCATTGTGTATCTGCATAAGTGGCACCGCGACATTGTTAATTACCCCATGGAAATGTCCATGTTCATCCCTCTCGCCGGTCGGAGTTATTATGTGAGGTCGGAACATAGCATATGGCAGACGATTTCCCTCAGGAGTATTTTGCCCTGGTGACCGATTCTCCGGCGGACTGTTCCCATTATTCGCATGAATAGCAAACATTTCTCTGACAGATGAAGGTGTGTATAAACGAATAGTCTGTAAACGACGAAATCTATTGCGGGCCGCATTTCTTAGTCTGACAGCCTGCATGTGCGCAATTCGTATAAAGTTAACCCTATGTTCAAATTCATTCATGACTTCGTTGCCCAGCGGCTGTGGCAAATTGGAATTATTTCTAGGCGAAGCATTCGATGGACCCGCAATTGGTTCATTATTTTGAGGTCCAATTCTAGGGCTCCTAAGTCTAGGAATTGGCGCTCTTGTAGGTAAAGATCGTAATGCTGGTATTCTGTAATTAGATACGGGAGGCAGAACCCTCCTCCTTATGAGCGGATGAGCATTGGGATTAGTTCTATGTAGAGCCTTTTGCCGTCTACTTTCCATGTATAAATCTCTCCTACTTCTTGCAGTTGCAGAGTTATTCTTATTAGCTGCTGCAATCTGTACAGCCAATCTGTTGCTCCATTTTTGTGAAGCAATACTACGCGAAGTAGATGGTTTGGATTCATTTTCTTTTTGGTTATTATTGTTACTGGATGCAGTTGTTCCAGATTTTGAAGTGGAAGGTTTATTATTTGCAGGGCTTTTTTCATTTTTATTATTGTCATCGTTCTGTAATAGATCAGCATCTGGTGTTCTTAATATTCTAGATGGTTGTAGATTAGAGGTTGGAGATTCATCTGGTTCCTCCACGTTTACGTCGAGATTGTCTTCAGCATTCTGAATGCGCACAACATCTAATGATTCAACTGGCTGAGGCGCAGGAGTCTGATTGTTAGCAGTGCGTGCGCTATTTCTATTTGACATAACTATGAGACAAGTCAAGGCCAATGCCCTTTTTAATGTCCGCAGCATAGTGATTATAAGTTGACTTAAACCTCTTTCTTCTAGACACATCATCATCATGTTAAACATTACAGATAACACTTGCATAGCTCTCATGCGTATTTCATGTCTAGTGGCATTAATTTCCATAGCACGTGCAAGATTCCTGCGCGAACTTCTTGGGTTAAGAGTTAATCGGTTCACTATGGAACTTCGAGATCTTCTCCGCAGGTCATCATCCGGACGCCAACGGTAGCCCGATTGTAATCTCTTCCTAAATAGCGGAGATGATCGCGTTTGCGTGGATCTGCTTCCCGGTGATGGTCTGTTTTCGGCTGTATTATCACTATCATTTTCTCTCAAATTAGTCGTTCCGTTAGAAGCATCAGAGGTTGATGCATGTCCGCCAGCCGTTCTATCATTTTCTTCATTTCTTGAATTACCTCTTGCGTTTCTGACGGTGCGAGATAAACTGTCGGAAATTTCCGACAGCATCATACACCTGTCTAAAAGAGGTCTAGTGTAATAACTAGGAGGATTTTGTACACCTGTTTCCCTCTGTAATACAAGTACACGACGGCGTAAGTTTTCCCACATTCCTCTTAATTCTCTCATATTTGGGCGATTACCTCGCAGCCACAAATTGGTCAGTTGCGTGGTATGTTTTTGTAAGGCTTGTACGCCACTTTTAACCCGTCTGTAAGCTTCATCAGGCGGAATCACACCGCTTCTCGCAGAATCTCTGCTTGTAGAAGGTCTATCGGGATCAAAGGTAGATGTACTTGGTATCGGTTGTTCCGAAGTTCCACCACCATCTATTGGTCCTGTACCATCAGGTATATCTGTTGTCGTTTCACTTTGCGTGCGCACACGAAACCTATTATCGGATGACGATGCATTGATTCCACCTGTTTCTCCTGAGGGCTCGCTATTTCGCGGCTCTTCGTTAAGTTCAAAAACCATTCTATCAGTGGGTTGTATCAATCTTTCAAAAGACGATGGGGTGATATTGGGGCGTCTTGCTTCCTCTTCTTGAAACGTAGTATTTCTGGTTCTAAATATATTTACTTCTGGTGAATGATCACTGTCAGAATCAGAGCTGGAAGAGAGGAAGTCACGACGCCAAGAGGTACCAAAGAGTCGAATCCGTGGTCGACGGGCGCGGCTGGTGCCAGCACCTTCATTCTCATCGGAATGTGTGCGAGATGCTGTACTTCGCTCTGGTATGTTGCGCTCTACACTGGCTAATGTTGACAGCGACATGTTGGTAATTAAATTCAATAGTCTAGTACCGGAATCTCGAAGAATGTCACGAATCAGATCTAAACTTTCATTGATAGCTTCTGTGTCGGTAGGCTCCTGAACCGGACTCATTTGTGTGGACGAGTTAGTCATTGTTGGTCTCCGACTCGAAGTACCAGATGTTGATGGCTGGTTTTCTGGAGACATATCAATACGCAAAGAACGCCGCGATGAGAACAGCGTTTCTGAATTCACGGATGAGAGCAATGGGTCGTTGTTGTGTTGCAAAGGCGAGAAGTTTCTGCCGCGTGTTGAGAAATCCCGCCCTGAAGACGAGTCTCTGGAGGGCGTAAATATGCTTGTTCGAGAGGTATTCAAGGTGCCAGAAGTACTGGGAATGCTCTCAGAAAAATTAACTCTAGTCGGTCTTGGACTGTCGTTAGACGACGAAAAAGGATTCGGTAAAAGTCTTGTGGGCTGATCATTTTGATCGACCGTTCTAAATGACCTATCAGATCCAGATAGCGGATGGAAAGCTGAAGAACGTGACCCAAACACTGAACGTTCTTGGTTTGACGAATTTTGATTTCTGAAAACAGATATAAAATTACAACCAAACAACATACAAACTTATATTATGTTAATTATTTTGTATTGTAGTACCTGGAACAACTGCTGTCAAAAGACAAAACGTCTAAATTTAATAATCGGCTGCTACTGCTGTCCCCATCGCCATTGTCTATAAGGTCCAGATCTTGACGACTAGATGCGGACGATGTGCTCGGTGTTGGATTGCCTGGATATAATTATAAATAATTATCTCTCTCTCTCTTTAAAAAAAATATTAAATTTATTTATAAATAGTTCCTCAAATTATGGCGATGCACTGGAACACACAAAACCAAATCCCGAATCCCTTATCGAATTTTGAACTACCAACATTAATTTTTATTAATTCAGATAATATTCGATCGGCGATGAAGAGAAGTTGATAAGCAGTCAGGGCTAGTATGAAAATGTTTTAAAATTGCTAAACATAAATTACATCTAATTTAAGGAAAATATTGTCATAGTGGAGATTAATTGAAAAGGCAATCAGTAATTTATCAACCCAATATTTTTTTATAGGGCCACGAATATTATTTGCCTTACCTATAGAATCTTCCTCGATAACGGGTGGTACACTACGTGGAGATACGGTAATTCTATCCCACCCGGCGGTACGAGGAGATATAGAAATATCTGGTTCCATCGGATCTGTGCCACGATCAATCTGCAATTGTTACCCACTCCATTAGGTTTTAATAAAATGAAATGAATAAATTAGATGAATTTAAGACTTAATAAATTCACACTAGTTATTATACTATAGTATTTAAACCAGGTTTTTGATCAGACCTGTAAATTATACCTTTTAATATAAGAAAGTTTTCAAGTTCATCCGCCGGTAATGTGCATGTAAAATTTAGATTGAACTTTCGGTCAGCGAAGGTCATATATACCTCTCATGGATACCTCCAATACATATAGTGGTACAGTTACGTTGTTGTCCTTTAAAATGAAATAGGGAAGGTATAGGAAGTAGAATGGGAGGGAGATGGGATGAGGTAGAGTCTCCAGATACCTCTCTCACCGAGCGATAAGCAGCATGAGCTGCTTGAAGTCAACATTCAAACAGGTTGTGGTATTTGAGCTGACCCATTTATGCAGTGAACTCAGCACAGGGTAGTTTTTATAGATTAAAAATAAATTACCGTGTTGGGTGGTGGTGGCGTGTTTGTCAGACGATGACGCACCAAGAACAGTCTTTGATAATTTCTAACTAAACTGTCGTATCTTTGAACTAAGTTTTGATATGAATTCACGATCATGTCTTGTGCAAATCCAGAGTTTGAATTATCCTGGGGCCTATTGCCACCCGGATTGTCATCGGAGTCATCCCTTCTGGAGTTGTTATTTTGGCTACTTTGTGGACCCATAGCAGGATTCGGATGAAGAACCGAGCTACCAGTAGGGCCACCTGAACTCGGCCACAATGATATACCAGTAATAAGTTTATAGCCCAGTGCATCAAACGCCACATATCTGAAACATTAAATTAAAATATTTAATTTATCATCCAATCTCTTTTATTCCATGATGTGCTTATTGCATATTTCATCTAAAGAACCTACAAGCACTGACATGGCATTTCATGAAATTTCCAATAAAGTATGCATGATATAAATATTTTTTTGCCATTTTCCAATCTGCTGGTAATCAATTAATTCTAATTTAGCTAATAAGATAGCATTGTAAGGGCTCTCCCAACCTGAATTCGGATATGAGTATTTAATAGAGTCAAATACAGATACTACATACCTAACTTTCTCATTGGCATTATTTGTACACACTTTGGTAAAAGGTGCAGGCTGACTCCAGTCCCAGAAATAAAGTTCATTGTATGTTGCTATCACCAATAGTTGTTCACGAGGATGAAACGCAATGGAAGCAATTACTGTCTCATTTCGGACATTCCATACTTCACTACCTCCCTGAAAAAGAATATGTTACTAGAATAAGATTAGTGTATAGTAATTTTTCATATGGAATATGTATTTGTAATGTACAAATACAATGTGTATGAACATCATATGTATGTACAGGATGTTTGTCATTTATATATTACAACATAAATATAAGACCTAACTCACAATGACCTATATGGAACTCTAAAATTTAATCAACATGAACTTTTTGAGACATATTGAAACATAGACATAGAATAAAACAAAATATTAACTTACACTAGCTATGTCCCACACTCGAACTTGTCCACCCAAACAACCAGAGCCAATGAGCAATGGATGTGAAGGATGAAAGGCAATGCACCATGGTGTACGGGGATGCCCTTTCAGTATGCGCACATTTTTGCCACTGGCCAGCTCAGACACATACACATTATGGTTTCCATGTGTGGATGCTACTTTAGTCCTTATGAAATATAAAGAATGATGGTTACCAAAATACCAAATAATATTTTGTCATACAATGTTTAACTAGAAATATGTACAGCTACTTTTAATCATGCAAAAGGTTTTTGAAAACATTTGAATGCTATAGCAGAATTTATTATAATGGTAAAAAAAGTTTATAAAATTTATGAGTATTTGTAGGATAATTAAATTTCCTTTAGTCTTAGAAAACATGATTCTTCAGTCCTGGTAGTTTACCAGTTACATCAATAAATATATAAATAATAAAGCTTAAAACATTAACTGTTTTTGCCCATTCTTTTCGTGTATATCTGTGAATATCGAAGATTTACGGTTTATCAATAACCAATGACAAGTAGGAATCAAGAAAGAAAAAGATATTATTTGTAAAGAATATTAAAATAAATGGCATGGTAACTTAATAATTTTAGTTAATAGCCTAATTTTCTAAAATGTAGTTGCAAAAACTACTAGAGAAATACACAGTGACCAGCAGAAAGCCAATCACACAATCCATTATCAAATTGATGGTGTACTATTAAAAGGTGATGTCAAGAACCTTAAAAACAATGAGCATGCTAAACAAGAATTACAAAGGATAAGAAAGCATCTAAGGTATAAAACAAATGTCTACCCCTAAAGGGACTAAGTGTGAAGATGTGAATCTATTCGTAGGTCATATCATACATATTAAAATTATAGTGTTACAATGCAAAAAATTAAAATAAAATAGTTTCTATTAATCAAAGTATGTGTATTTGTAATAGTGATAAAAAGCAAAATCTTACCCATCAGGACTAAAAACCATTAAGAATGTAGATCTTGGATAGCCAGGTAGGTCGTAACTCTATAATTAAAGAATATAATTATATTGATTGCTCATGACATCATGTTAAAGTCAGTATATTATAATAACCATACTCTTATCTGTAGGGATTTCTGGACGAGTATGTCCTCAGCATTGTTTTCAAGAACAGTCTTATTACTTGGATAGTGTGGAGGGTTCATGCCTCTCTCCCTCCACTGCCAACTTCGAGCAATGTTGCCCACATGATGCATTTCATCAAATGATTCATTCTTGAAACCAAGCCATTCAAGGTCTATATCTTGGTCCATTGCCTAAAAAAATATTTTATTACTATGAATTAATCACACAAACAAACTGTAACTAATTGATGTTCTTGCCTTTGATGGATAAAAATCATCAGATATCTTTAAAAGTAAATCCACTAAGGTTGTGTATGTTTATGAGATTCACTAGCATTTTGTCAGCTATATTTATTTGTCTGTATAAATTTAAGTTGTTACCAGGGAGAGATTTTACAGAATGTAGAAGTATTATCAGTATATAGGCCAGACCCTTGATAGTGGAAACAAACATAGTAACAATTACTTGTTTACCTGTACAATTAAGTTATCATTGATTCCAACTCAGTTTTTCCAATCTGAAAAATAACACACTGTTCAAATTTGTCTTTGTGACTGAGTTCAATAAAACACTGAAGTACATTTTGACAAAAAAGCTTAATTCACAATAACAGTGGCTAACATGATACATATTAAAATCAAATGAATTATATCTATAAGCATTACAACTTATATCGATTTTGATATCATTTAGGGTGTACTTTCATATAAATTTGATAGGTTTGTAAAAATACATAACCACAATGCTATGACGAAGTCGTTCGTTTGCCACTAAAATATAACATTATTTTGTCTTTTTACGTATAATATGCCTTAAAATCTATTACTTACTGTTATCCATCATTTACTTTGATAATAAAAAGGATTCATTCTTATTAAAATTAATTGCAAGAGGAAAGAAAATGGAACCGATAGGATTACCTTAAACATTGTGTCATGAGAAGAAAATGTCACAAATATGTTTTGATGTGGTAAATTTAAATAATCTTATTATACAAAATAATGTAAAACCACGATTAAAGATCCTACGGTCCTTAAATCCCTAAACAAACAGAAACAATACAACAATACTTGTGCAGTCTACCAGCTGCGTACTGTCAACAGTGTCAAATTTAACCACAAACACAATCAACCATAGGGATTAGTTGTTTTTTTGATTCAGCAATTTATTCAATGGCAGCAATACCTTGCGGTCATGGTTTCAATTTATGGTCATGGCGTCATGGGTAGCCATAACTTATTATCCAGAGGGCTACAAATTATATGACGAGTATTGACGAAATCTCAAGACTTTTATGAAGGTGCAGCGTGGGAGTAGAAAGGGGGGGGGGGGGGGGGGAAAGGAGAGTATTAATTGCGACGGCGGTGGCGGCGGTTTCGCCTAGCCCCCGCTAATTAGACACATCAATGGTACGTCTATAAATTTCATTTATCCTTACTACATGTACATAATAGCAATATGGCAGTAACGAGTTTCAGAATATTGATGTGAAGTTGCTCTTGTCGTGTTTCGTTCGGTGAGACCGGTAACCGGAAGCCTTTCTCTCTTCCTCCTCCATACCATATCACTGTTACACTATTTGTGTTGCAGGTGTCCGTGAGCGGTGTGACTCGTGAGTTACTTACTACCAGGTGACCCACTTGCTCATTTGCCCTCTATCCTATAAAATAAAACAATTAATTGGCTACAAATAAATATCAAGGTTATAAAGTATGATTCGATCGAAATCGAGGTGTAAGACAGGGAGATGTCATATCTCTCAAACTCTTCACCAATGTTCTGGAGGACGTTTTCAAGACACTGGATTGGACTGGACAGGGTATCAACATGAATGGTGAGTACATCACGCATCTTCGGTTTGCCGACGACATCGTTGTAATGGCAGAGTCGCTGTAACAGTTAAGCGGAATGCTGCGCAGCCTAGACGAGTCCTCCCGGCGTGTCGGTTTGGGCATGAACTTGGACAAGACCAAGGTCATGTACAATGAACATGTCGTGCCCGGACCGATAAGCGTCGAAGGGTAATTTCTCGAAATCGTAAACAAATACGTCTACCTAGGCCAAATTATCCAGTTAGGTAGACGAAACTTCGAGAAGGAGGCCGAAAGGAGGATTCAGCTTGGTTGGGCTGCATTCGGCAAACTGCGGCGAGTCTTCAGCTCGCCTATACCGCAATGTCTGAAGACCAAAGTCTTTGACCAGTACGTCTTACCGGTGATGACCTACGGTGGACACTCACGGTGGGGCTAGTGCACAAATTTAAACTCGCTCAGCGAGCTATGGAGCGGGCTATGCTCGGGGTATCTCTGAAAGATAAACTCAGGAATGAGTATATCCGCCAGAGAACTGGGGTAACCGACATAGCTCGTAGAATAAGCTCGCTGAAGTGGCAATGGGCTGGTCATATCTGCCGAAGGACCGACGGTAGATGGAGTAAGAAGGTATAGAGTGGAGACCGCGTCTTGGTAAACGTACGTAGCGTAGAACGCCCACCAGTCCAATGGTCAGACGACCTCAGAAAGGCTGCTGGAAAAGACTGGATGCGGAAGGCAGAGAATCGGATGTTGTGGCGCGCATTGGGAGAGGCCTATGTCCAGCAGTGGACTGCAATAGGCTGATGATGATATAAAGTATATAGATAGGCCACGTGGTGCATTGGTAAATCAACCGACGCGGCGGCGGAATCGAGGTCGGTGGTTCGATCCATACCCGAGTTCTAATATTTATGATAAATGTTTGTAAGGCAGTGTGTATTTACAAAAAAGTAGGCATTTAGTTGCTTCGCTTATAACTAGAGGGCGCTGTGTGTACTGTATAAAAAAAATTAATATTATTACAAAAAGATAAAATGATAATTTTGATCGTATTTCTACCGTGAATGAGTAACAACCATACTACCACACAAACTTTCACGTTTACAATATTGATAGGATTAATTTAATTTATCATTACATAGTATAAAACAAAGTCGCTTTCCGATGTCTGTGTGCTTTAAGCATATAAGGGGATATGCTTAAAGCTTTGAAACTACGCAACGGATTTTGATGTGGATTTTTAAATATATTGAGGGTGTCAACGGGGTGGTATGTATTTATAATTTAGTAAAGATTATGTGATAATTTTCGAGATTCAGCACTTTAATTGCAAACGTTTTAAAAATTACTTTTGATGCGGTACAAAATTCGGCGGGTCAACTAGTTTATGTATAGAATACCTATTTTAATTTGAAACTAGTGTTAAAACAAGCACTTATTATTATTCCAAGTGATACTCAATATAGCAGCTGTCCAATTAGGAAGAAGATCTAGTTTCCAACATTCCCGATTTAGATTCTGTTTTCTTACATCTCCAGTTCCATTCATTTTTAGTTCAAGTTGTGAATTCAAATAAAGTATTCATTATATTCAGGAATGGCTTTAGAAATAACAATCTTTTTCTAGATAGTCGTGCATATCCCGCGGATTTGCGTGCATTTGTTAAAAATATATGTTCAAACTACAAAGTTCTATTGACACGTTGTATAAGCCATAAAAATACTTCACTTTACTAGTACTTCACTTATGCTCTAATTTATTGTACATTCTGTATACCTGTAGGAGAAACCGTATATGTATCTAAATACGTAATAACCATTACGTATTTATGCGTAGTAGTAGTATAAATGGTAGTAGTAGTAACAGTAGTAGACAGTAACAGGTAAGACAATTTTCAATGAAATTATTTGTGTGGGTTAGGTATCCGTTTAACCGATAGGTGGCGCTACGATGGAGTTCCACATTTTCTGGCAAAACATTGTTTGGTGCTAGTTAAATGCGAAACGTAAATTTTTATTTGCATGGTTTTACAATTCAACAGTGGTAGAGCCAAGCAGTTCGCTGCATGACTGGGCCGGCTGGACCGGTGAAATACCACGACCTTTCAGAAGTGTCATTTGGTGAGAGAGGTAACTGGAGGCCCACCCCCCTTCCTCATCCTTCTCTATCGCTTAAAGGTCGGCAACGCAATAGTAACACTATATGGGTTGCTGGTGTCCATGGGTGGCGTTGCTTGCTTACCATCAGGTGACACGTCTGCTCGTTTGCCCGCATATCCCATAAAAAAAAATAAAAACAGTTTACTGGCTGCTGTATTTTTCACAAATTTGTGATGTTATAGGGTATAATTGTTTTCCAGGAATTATGGTATGAAATAACTAAATAAGTATTGGCGCAAGAGTTTTTTATCTTAAGCCCGAATACTGAACCGCCACTCAAATATATAAGCGCTACTTAAGCGTTTAAGTAGCTGACACATTAGACAGAATACGTGAAATTTGAGCAGTAAGTAGCACTTTATTGATTGTCAGATTTGAGTGGCGGTTCAATATTCGGGCGTTAGCCTTGTCCGCTGCGATTTTAATAATTAATTTTAAAATTAAATTTCGTACCATCTATCGGATATAGTACTACCTATTATTACGAATAAAACCTTGCAGCCAGTTCCCATTACATCAGCAGATAAAGTTTCAAAAGTTTGATCATAATATCACAGCCTTTTTAATTCACTGAAAGATTTTTTTCGCTCATTCACGCTTCCGTCCATCTCGTTAACCTTATTACTGAACAAGTCCTGCTTGCATGATGTGCTAGTTTTTTATTCGAGTAAATATATATGTTATTGCATTCAACTCTCCTGTGCTCTATATTAAATGTTGGAATACAAAATGTAACTTATGTTGAAAAAAAAACACACAATACGACTTTTATTTTATATTTAAACTAGTTGACCCAGCGAGCTTTGTTTTGCCTCGAAAGAAATATCAGTCAGGGTTCAGCCAGCGATTGCAACTGTGGTGTTAAAAGTGTTAAAACTCGAAAATTATCTCTTTGTTTTACTACATTACATCTAAATTAAAAAGAAAAACCTTTAGTCAGTCAGACACCTCCTGTCTATTGAAGAAAAATTTTGTTCATCACTCGTGAAAATGATCTCTGTAAAGAGTTCGAAACGTCGGGAAATAAATAAAATTAGTAATAAATAAACGCGATATAATCCTAAAAGTTGTTTTAATGAGATGAAACTATTTTACTAATCACATACCTATCAAAATAAAAAAAAAAATGTAGATCTGCTTAAAATACAAGAACTTGTTGTCGATGTCGTTCGATTTTTATCCGACTGTGTCAAAAGGCGTGTTATTTTTTTCGAGAAATGTATTATGGAGTACAATTTTAATTTAGCTTGTTATGTGATGTAAAGAACTTGCTATATTTCTCACAGTTCTTTCGAGAAAAGATAAGTGTTCGTGTTTTATGTTTTGACCTGATTCTGCCGAAAAGCTGGCATATTAAACTATTTTTTTTATAGGTATCAATTAAATTTCAGCCCCCTCGTAACAGGGGGGGGGGGGGGGGAGCACCAACCGCATCCTGGACCACCCCAACGCCGGAGGAAAGCCGCCGCGAGGTTTTAGTGGGTAACTCTAGGATCGGATTGCAGTTTACTGTTTTGGGAGTTGCCACAGTTGCCGTCTCTAGGCGGGAGGTGTGCATAAAGCAATTCCTCGCGTAAAAAAAGGTATCAAATAAATTAAATTTATCGGATATCTACGGTCGCAACAAACAACGATTTTAGAATTTACGTTTTTCAGATATAAATGCACGTTAATTTTGGCGTAACAATCTTAGTTGAGTTACATTAAAAACTAAACAAATAAGTCATAGAGCCATGAATGGGTTGAGCTTGTGATACAATATGAGATATGGGCTAACCAGAGGCACTTCATTCCCTCTCCTCACTCCAAAACCTCCTTTTAAGATCCCATCTAAAGGCCAAAATGTTTGACTCTAGCGTTAGCGCTTGCTCGTTTGATCGTGTATCCATAAAAAAGCTAGCCAAAGTACAAAATAAACTTTAATTTATTTGTAAAATAGAGAAAAAAATACGTAATGTCGCTGACATCGTTGGCGGCAGATTGTGTGTTGTGTGTTCTCAGTGCAATGGAGTTTTTAATAGAAAAAAATATTATCCACATAAAATCCACTCATATGTCCCGTCGGATAATCGAAAGACTCTCAGGGGTGGAAGAGAGGATTTGTCCCTACGTCGATGGATAGCAAAAAAAAAAACAGCTACGCATTTGATTCTCGCGTCACTGACTCCACGAATGCTGGTTTATTTCGTAGCGTATGAGGACGTATATAGTTTCTAGTTGTTTCATATAGTATGTGAATTAATATTTGATATTTACTATGCTCTATCAATAAGCAACTATAGTTATGTGTGCAACCTTATTATCAATGACTGAACAAATTATTACAAACGGATAGTGTCCGACCGAAGCTTCGGCTTCGGCTTCGGCCACCTTCGGCCAAAAATCCATCTTCGGTGAGATCTTCGGCTTCGGCCGGATTCTGGGCCGTAGCCGAAGGTCCCGCCGAAGGTCCCGCCGAAGGTCCCGCCGAAAGTCCGAAAACAGTAGGAATTAAACGAACTGTTACGAAAGAGTGAGTGACTGACGGACTGGACTGCACTTATTTAAGTGCGGACTGTGCGGATAACTCTATCACCGAGATAAAAGCGGCATGAGCCACTTTACGGTGATATTCTTCTTTAGCGGTGGGTAATATTGAAGAAAATTATTAAATTACTAATAGTTATAAACCTTTGGCTTCGGCTTCGGTCGAAGGTTGTGGAGATTGCCGATTAATCGGCTGCGGCTTCGGCTTCGGCCAAAAATAGACCTTCGGTCGGACACTACCGACGGACAATAATTTGTTCGTCATCTTTTCATCATCTGCTCCATGTGAGCATATTGGCATCACTATGAAGCCAGAAAGATATAACGGTATTTATTTTTTTTGTGGACATTAAGGTGGAATTAGATTATTTGTTACACTATTCTAACCATGCAGATAGAAAACATATATTATGGAACTAATCCAATCAAACTAAAAGAGGTCATATTTATTTCAAAGTTAATTCGACGCGTCATATAATAGTAAAATGTTCAAAATTTAATATTGATCTATCTTGTTACAAGTGAAAACATTTAAATGAACTTTTCCGAATGAATATGGAAATTTCATTTGAGCTGCCTCCGACTCGACACTCGTTTCGGGAAGTGTTCATTTAATTACACAATTTCCGACGTCCAGTTTGTCGAGAAGATTGCACTGCGGATGGACGAAAAGAATGCAAAGTTAATTAAATATAAATGTCGAAAATAAACATTTAAATTTATAACTTTGTTTTACTTCGTCTAAAGATTTTATAGCATCTGTAATGTTGTTTTAATAACGACTATTAATTTTTTAACAATAATTTATTGCTGATATATATTAATGTAACTTTTTTTTATTTCTTGAAAACAAAGTAAAAACTAAGTAAGTTATTTGCGATAGGCGTAAGAAGACAACCGTGTTGCTTTTGAAATTGGTCTCTTATCAATGCCATTTGTTAATGTTGATCATATGTTCTTGTAACTTGGATGGAAAAATGATGAGATGTAAACAAAAATATTGTAGAGAACAAGAAAAGTATCATACAAAGTATACGAAAACAGTTAAATGAAGCCCGTAAATGTGTTGTGTAAAATGTTTCGGTGATCCAGTGATCGAGCAGACAGCTTCTGTATCAAGAAGTCCCGGTATCGAATTCTGGCTCACACCAATGACCTATCGAAATTATTTTCGGAGGTTATTTGTGATAACATAACGATGACTGAAAACTTTGTGCCGATATGGCAATAGGTTCGCCACCTATGCTATTTGGGATTTAAACATAACGGCGAGACCAGGCTTACCAGCCGCTGCCTACGTCTGCGGGTAGAAAAGGCGTCAAGTTTATGTTTATATGTTTATGTATGTATTATGATAATTTAAAAATATTGGGCTAATTTTGTGCTTCTTTTTTCCATCTCTTTTTTTACTTTTGGGCCAGTAGCGTCATTGTTTTGATTATCATTAAATTCTTATGCAAACCGGCTCCAATTAAACTTCTGTAGTCATAATTCGTTGATCTCTACTTTTTTCTTGATTTAACAAAAGCTTTACGCATATCTGAATAACGAATTAATTATCATATTAATTTTGTGTACCTTCATCATTCAGGCTTCTTATATTTTGTGGGGATATTTTTGTTTTAGGAAATGAGATTTATACTTTTCTTTTGTTACCGCTTTCTTTTCATTGGTTTACAACTTAGAATTTCTATATTACTTTTGAAGTCGCCCAATTTATTGTTTTTTTTCGTTTAGTATATCACAATGTTGTTTGTTATCCAGAACAAGTAATTTTTATTAAATATAGAAATATACATACATAGACATATAGAAATATAAATTCTAGGATTCCTTGAATATAGACGTAAAATTTTATTTACGTACATAAATAGAGATATTCATAATGATAGCCGATTGTAAGATATTAAAAACGATTGTTTGCCCAGGATTGCTATTTATTATCATTTAATTTGCTCCAAAATTAACTAAAATTTTGTTAATCTTGCTTTAGTATTTGACAATAAAATTGAAATAAACGGCACGTCTCTATGAAACTCTTAATTAAGTTTATTTACAACTGGGTTTTAATTAAATTGTTCTAAATACATTTAGCATCAAAAATTTCCCAACGGATTTTATTTGGTTTCCGACATTTTTAATTTTGTCCCTCGTTTAGGCTTTGGATTAATTTATATATGACACTAATTTATATATTAAGTTAGGATATCTACTTAATATAGGTTGCTAGAATCTGTATTAATAACTCTGTTTCACTATGAAAACAATTAATTAAAATAAAACAAACTAGCTGTATTTAGTCCGTATTGGTTTACATATTTATTTCTAAGACTTTCGCGAATCTCACTCATTGATTAAAACAACTTTTAGGATTATATCGCGTTTATTTACTATCTTGTAAATGATCTCTGTGAAGAGTTCGAAACGTCGGGAAATAAATATAAATAAGTAGTAAATAAACGCGATATAATCCTAAAAGTTGTTTTAATCAATAAAACAAACTACTTAATATTACAATATTTGTTAGTCAATAAATACTAGATTCTTAGTACGTTACACGGCAACGAGGCCAACGAGGTAGTAGAAAAGTGTTGGAAGTAATTTAGAGGGGAAAGGAGGTTGCGCCTCTGGATACCTTTTTTAGCGAACAAATTTCGGCATGAGTCACTTTATGTCAATATTCTGAGAGGTCTTGGTATTTCACCGTTCGAGCTGGCTCAGTCATGCAGCGAACTGCTTGGCTCTACTATTGCTAAAACTATTATTATTAGTATCATTTCTGTAAATATATACCCGCTTGTGCAGTTCAAACAAATAGTTTAAAGTTTGCAAAAGGGATTTTATAACTTTTTCTTAAGTCACTCATAATACAGCGTAAGTTATGTATGTTTACATTCAAAATTGGAATTATTAAGATGAAGTAGCGATTATGCCGAAAGTTGTCTGAACACTTGAGGGGCCCGCCTTTCATTCCGTTGCTGATTTGGGTCAGCTGGTGAATGACTCCGAACAGTAATAATGGAGTCGGGATTTTACCGAAGTTAGATTGCTTAATTTAATTCTATCCATTTTACAATGGCATTGTTTGAAAACGAACTAAACTGCAGCTTTATGTAGTGTTCCAATATTGATATTTTTAATGTTTAATATACCTACGCAGGTTACATTTACTGTTGTTAAATGTATCAATTTGTCAACGAAATTAATAATTAAAATACCAAGGCGGTTTTCATATAAAATTGAGTGTTTTACTTGGTTTATGTAAAATTTAATTTTATTTTTAGCCGCTGCCAACACCTTCGGGTAACAAAGGCGTGAAGTTATGTTACCTTATGTTATGTTTTATTTTTAATGGAACAGTTTGCTTATGAATTACAAAAAATGCTTTCTGTACTGAAAAACTTCTTGAAAGCAGTACCGAAATGCGAAGGGAGCTAGCAGTCAGGTATTTTGAGTTAGCCAAACCTAAATCAAATAGCCAACATCAAATTCTGTAAAGAAACATTTGTTTCTTAAGATTTAGTATCTAGTAGTGACACCCAGTTCGCTGCAAGAATGGGCCTGCTCGATCGATAAAGGTATCCAGAGGCCCAATACCTTCCCCTCTCCCCTTCCCATTCCACTTCCCATCCATTTTAAAGGTCGGCAACGCAACTGTAACATTATCTGTGTTACATGTGTCCATGAGCAACGTTGGTAGTTTGCCATCAGGTGACACGCCTGCTCGTTTGCCTCCCTAATTCCAAAAAAAAATATCAAATGTATAAGTAAGTGTTTCATTGTTATGTATATCTAATAAAATGAATATTCCAATGACAATACTTGGATCTATTCTTGATGTGTTTACTTTAAATAACAAATCCATCCGGTATTATTTGTAATGCTTTGGTATCAAACTTTACCATTTGAACATTATATTTAAGACGAGATTATGAATGTCTGCTAAGCTCCTTTGAACATCTATAAATGTATATTTTGCTGTACTGAAAACCGGTTTGTATTAAATTTAAATTAGTTTATTAGGAGATAAAATTATACCAATAAATATAATAATTAAATACATGTACTATTGCAAACAGCGTTTCCAATGGCACTGACTAATAAAATAGTGTACAAGTGTAGCCTTCCACCTTCGCATTAAGGTTCTCAGTACTGAAGTTCTTTGCCCTCATACTCTAAGCATTTTCTGACCAAATCAACCATTGACAATGCAGGAGAATGCACTATATATGCCAGTAGAACTCCACTTGAATCTCTGTTTGTGGTACTCAAGAGCAGCCACAGTGCTTGATTAGCAGATTAGCATTATCTCCAAGATAGACCTCAGGAGACATTTTAGTACTGGCAAGGAAGACCATCTGAATTTGAGTACAGTAGAGTGTCATAGTATTTTTTTATTGCTTTACAATCCCGGGCACGCT
Organism: Euproctis similis; assembly: GCA_905147225.2. Lineage (NCBI taxonomy): Eukaryota > Metazoa > Arthropoda > Insecta > Lepidoptera > Erebidae > Euproctis > Euproctis similis. The sequence goes on along the minus strand of LR990112.1, from coordinate 15,091,075 downwards.
AGCCCAAGACCGAGAAGTAAAGAGGCTGTATCAATAGCCCACGACAGCAGGGTATTGAACGCCTCTTAACAAAAATCACAATGTTAAAAGTGTTGTATTTTCTACTTGCTTCACGAACAGATAGCGATAAATACGGCAGAAAATGTCAAAATAAATATGTATACAAAAATTGGTAAATTGTAAATTGTTTTCTCTACGAATATCGATTGAATAAATTATCAAAAAACATTTTTTTATGGGATAGGAAGGCAAACGAGATAGTAGGTCACCTTATGGTAAGCAAATACTCACCGCTTATAAATACCGTAGGGTCCTTTAAGGGAGTGGGAGGGGAAAGAAAGGGGAAAAAGGATCGAGCCTCCAGATACCTCTCTCACCGAACGAAATGCGGCATGAGCCACTTCACGCCGATATTTCGAGGGATCGTGGTATTTCACCTGTCGAGCCGGCCCATTCGTGCAGTGAACTGCAAGACTCTACCACTGTCTAAAGATTAAGACATAGCATAGACAAATTTGCTCATTAACCCCAAGCACAGAATAAAATGATTAAATATACACAATCATTCAATTTATTTAAAAAATAAATTACATCACTCACGTCTAAATTATATAATATCAATGATAAAACGCAAAAATATATAAATGTACAAACATTTTAACGACAAAAATATATAATCTAATTAGTTTGAAGATTTCTTATTAAATATAATTGGAAAAGCGTTGATGTGCAAGCGAGGGGAGCGACAGAATGGGCACGACGCCGTTTAATTCTGATTAAAAACAATATTATTTTTTTCATAAAACATTTCTTTTTGATTGATCCTATAGACATTCAAAATAATTGAATGATCATTTTTCAATACTGCCTATTTGTACTCTGACACGCAATTTAGGTAATCATTCTCCAGCTCATATCCCACTTTAGGTAGGGTCGGCATAACATGGCTTCCATTCGAACTATTAATGTTGTCAAAAGATTTGGCTGCGGTTTTATGACCGGCTGCCTGTCAGATGTCAACCCTTCTTGGGAATGTTATCGTTGGTGGTTGATCCTCTACTGGGAGTAAAATCCAACAATAGAAGAATGTTTGTCTCTGAGTTTTAATAGTGGTGCTCTTCCATTACATAGTTGAACCTTTTTTTTATGATAGAAGGGGGCAAACGCGCCTGCGGGTCACCTGATGGAAAGCAATCACCGCCGCCCATGGCGTCTGCAATACCAGGGGCATCACATCAGCGTTGCCGGCCTTTCAAATGAGAATAAGCTCGTTTCTTGAAGGTTCCTAGGTCGTAGCGGTCCGGAAATACCGTCGCCAGCAACTGGTTCCATGAAGGAACAGTGCGTGGTAAGAAGTGCCTGCTGAAACGCACTGTTGTCGATCGCCAACCGTTTAGCCAATGCGGGTGGTAGCGTTGGCGCGTCGAGCGATGGCGAAAATCAGCTGGCGGTATCAATCCGAACAATTCCTCAGAGCACTCCCCGTGGTATATGCGGTAGAGGATGCATAGAGATGCCACCTCTCTCCGCAACGCCAGAGGATCAAGCCGATCGGAAAGAGCTTGGTTGTCGACAAGTCGAACCGCGCGTCGTTGGATGCGGTCAAATTGAGTAAGCTGGTACTGGGGTGCCCCCGCCCAAAGATGTGAACAGTATTCCACGTAAGGACGGACCTGCGCCATGTATAGTTGCAAGCGATGACCTGACGTGAAATACTGTCCCGCTCTATTGAGCACGCCAAGCTTTTTGGAGGCCAATTTGGCCTTGCCCTCCAGATGACCGCGGAACTGGACGTCACTCGACAAGTCGACACCAAGAATTCCGATAGCGGCTGAGGCGGGTAAGTGTGTGCTCTTAAAATAGGGAGCTACGACAAAGGGTGTCTTTTTAGCAGTAAAAGCGCAGACCTGTGTCTTCTTAGGGTTGAATTGGACTAAGTTTAGTCGGCCCCAGTCCGAAACTTGACTAAGCAAAGTTTCGATTTCAGACACAAGTTTGTTCCGGTGCTCGTCGACGTTTTCCCGAGAAATTCGCGGGTAGCCGGTATATAAGGCATCCCCCGTACTGTCATCTACATAACAATGAAGATTGCTGCCGAGCAGCATGTCATTGATATGCAGAAGAAACAGCGTAGGGGATAGCACACAGCCCTGGGGGACTCCAGCATTCACAGGTTTTAGGTCGGAGCATGACCCGTCGACAACAACTTTAATGCTCCGAGCCGTGAGAAAGCTGGAAACCCAATCGCATAACTTCTCGGAAAGTCCATAACATGGAAGCTTCAAAAGAAGTCCTTTGTGCCAAACCCAATCGAAGGCCTTCGCTACGTCCAAACTAACGGCCAGCGCCTCTCTTTTACTCTCAACCGCCTCCGCTCATCGATGGGTTAAGTATGCTAAAAGATCACAGCTGAGCGACCTTGACGGAATCCGTACTGACGGTCATTTATCAATTGGTGCTCTTCTAGATACTTAAGGAGCTGGCGGTTGATGAGTGTTTCCATTATCTTGGAGAATAGGGAGGTGATGGCGATAGGTCTATGGTTGGACTGATCTGAGCGGTCACTTTTTTTAGGGATCGGGTGGACTAAAGCTACCTTCCATGATGCTGGTACAGCGCCGAGAGAGGAGGAGTACCGGAAAAGACTCGTTAGAACCGGTGCCAACTCCGGAGCATACGTCTTCAGCACTATTGCTGGGATTCCGTCAGGCCCACTCGACTTGTGGACATCCAGAGATAAAAGTATCCGTCGCACACTACTTTGCCGGAAACGAATCTCCGGCATACCCCTATCGTCAAAAGTCGAGTTGGACGCAAAAAGAGTGCCAAGAAGGTCTTTCTCTTTTGCGTCGTGGGCTAGTGACTGGTCCTCCCGAGCCTTGGCGAGCGACCAGAACGCACGGGTTCCCGAGGGAAGGCGAACTAGTTTCTCGCCAATTTTGGCTATGTACTGAGACTTTGCTACGGCTATAACTCTTTTGAAGGACCTGGAGGCAAGGTTGTACCTCTTCTTAAGAGAACCGGTGTCAGAGTCCTAGGACGCCACTGCTTTTGCCCAGGCTTGATAGCACTCATGCTTAAAATGTAATGCCGTTTTGCATGAGCGATCAAACCAGGGCTGCGATCTGCCACCGATTGGCACCACTGAGGAAACTAAGAGCTCCATTCCCTGCAGCACCACATCAGTGACAGAGTCGGCAACGACGTCAGGATCATCCGGCGAGAAGCAAACTTGCCCCCATGGGTAGGATGCGAAGAAATTTCGCATCAAATCCCAGTCTGCTGAACTATAGTGCCACACACGGCGGCGGTTCGCAATTTGCGGTCGAAGTGGGCACGTGAATGGCACCGTACTCCTTATCAGACAGTGGTCAGAAGAACCCAAAGGGGCGTCTACAGAAACCACATACCCGTCCGGATGGGAGGTCAGCAGAAGATCCAACAGGGAAGGTATTTGATCATCAACATCTGGGATTCGCGTGGGTGCGGTAACCAGTTGTGTTACATCATATGCTAGAGCAAAGTCATGAACAGATCTACCTGCGTGGTCGGTGGTGCGTGATCCAAGCCAATCGACGTGGTGGGCATTGAAATCGCCGAGGATAACGATTTCCGCGGCTGGGACCTGTTGAAGTACGGAATCTGCAGCCGCTTGCACGTGGTCCATGAGTCGGTCTGTTTCAGTATTACCGCTATGGGACCTATAAAGACATGCGTAGATGCGGGGGTGGTCGTCGCTATCTACACGCAGCCAGAGGGTCGACAGGTCCCTTCCTTCAAGATTGCCTATCCTCCCTGACATACACACAAACTCCGGCCCGCGGTACGAAAGAATGCTCCAGTTTGTATCCGGGGTATAGTAAATATGAGGTGTCTGCCGGAGAAGATATCTTCGTCTCTGTAAGAAATAGCAAAGCTGGCTTTGCCGTTTCAAGGTGGTGGTGAATGGCTAGCAGATTTGAGTGGATGCCCCTGATATTGCAGAAGTCCACGTTTAGCGTGGCAGGGGGTGTAGCGATGCTATTACGTTTGCTCCGGACAGTTTTTAATGCGGAGCGAGAATGTGCCCTCCCCAGACTACGAGGGGCAGCTTGGTGAATACCAAATTGTGGACGCTCAAGGGGGGATTCTCCAGTGCTGTGGCAGCTGGTACCTCCCTGGTGTAAATGATCTTTTAATTTCGCTGCCATTAAGGGGAGGGCGAAGGGGATGGGCCTCCGGATACCTCTCTCACCGAACGAAACGCGGCATAAGCCACTTCACGTCGAAATTCTGAGAGGCCGTGGTATTTCACCAGTCGAGCCGGTTCATTCATGCAGCGAACTGCTTGGCTCTACCACTGTTAAAACCTGGTTAGAACCTGTTAGAACCTGGTTCGAACCTGATTGCCAGGTTGTTGTATTCAACACCAGTACATAGACGGGCCTCGTGGCGCATTGGTAAAAAACTACCGGCTGGAGCAGTGAGGTCGGAGGTTCGATTCCCACCCGAGCACAAATATTTGTGACAAATATGAATATTTGTGTGTCTGGGTGTTTTTCTATGTATTATAAGTATGTATTTACAAAAGAAAAGTATATAATATATGTATTTATATCCGTTATGTAGTATCCATAACACAAGCATTTAGTTGCATAACTTGGAACTAGAGGGAGCTGTGTGTATTGTGTCCAAGATATTATTATATTATTCATATATATTATTATATTATTCATTATTATATCATTCATAGTAATCGATGAAAATTGATTAATCTGTGAGAAATGTGTGTAATCCATTGATCTGTTCCTTAAAATCTGACTCGCAATAGAAAAAACTTGTGTGGTTTTATGAAACCACCGTAAAAGTGAAACTTTTTTTCACATTATAGACATTTAACTAAAAATTTTCGAAATATTATTTTTTTCGAAAATCGAATGTAAGTCACTGTTCACGTATTTTAGTTACCATAAAATATTTCCTCCAGTAAATATGATATTTTGATTTATTATGAAAATGTGACAAATACATATATAAAGAGCACTATCTTATCGCTAATAAATTGACGAACATAACTGTGTCACATATATGTAGTTCCGGTGGTCCAGTGGTCGAGCACACGGCTTCCGAATCGCATAGGTCGCGTGTTCGAATCCTGGCACACTTTTTGGAATTGGAAACTTAAGTAAAGTAAGAAAGGCGTCAGTCTGCTTCCTCCACTAATTCGTTAGTTACAAGTCAGTGGCAGTTTTGCAAAGAGAGAGAAAACTAGTTTAATTTGAAATCGAACCGGACGTCACCGGCTTTCAGGGGATTGTGCGATAAGGGCGATTTTAATTTAGTTGCCATCTTGTATTTGTTAATAGGGTTTAATAAATGTTTTTTATTTTACGTGGTCACGACAATAATTCCTAGATGGCGCTACTAGGTTGCTACTATTGATGATTCTGCCGTAATATCGTATTATATCGATAGATGTCGCCCGAATCGACAAGTATTCCAGCTACGGCACTAGGGATAACGCGACACCTATTAAACGTTAACAACATTACAACAAAGGATCTTTACAAAACAAAACGATATTTTTTCCTCCAGTAAATATGATATTTTGATTTATTATGAAAATGTGACAAATACATATATAAAGAGCACTATCTTATCGCTAATAAATTGACGAACATAACTGTGTCACATATATGTAGTTCCGGTGGTCCAGTGGTCGAGCACACGGCTTCCGAATCGCATAGGTCGCGTGTTCGAATCCTGGCACACTTTTTGGAATTGGAAACTTAAGTAAAGTAAGAAAGGCGTCAGTCTGCTTCCTCCACTAATTCGTTAGTTACAAGTCAGTGGCAGTTTTGCAAAGAGAGAGAAAACTAGTTTAATTTGAAATCGAACCGGACGTCACCGGCTTTCAGGGGATTGTGCGATAAGGGCGATTTTAATTTAGTTGCCATCTTGTATTTGTTAATAGGGTTTAATAAATGTTTTTTATTTTACGTGGTCACGACAATAATTCCTAAATGGCGCTACTAGGTTGCTACTATTGATGATTCTGCCGTAATATCGTATTATATCGATAGATGTCGCCCGAATCGACAAGTATTCCAGCTACGGCACTAGGGTTAACGCGACACCTATTAAACGTTAACAACATTACAACAAAGGATCTTTACAAAACAAAACGATATTTTTTCCTCCAGTAAATATGATATTTTGATTTATTATGAAAATGTGACAAATACATATATAAAGAGCACTATCTTATCGCTAATAAATTGACGAACATAACCTTGTCACATATATGTAGTTCACTTTTTGGAATTGGAAACTTAAAAGCCTCCGTCGTTTACAATACATACGAATTTATTATATTCCCTTTTATCGTGTCATTTCTTATATTAATAATATAATTTTTTTTTTCTCCGCCTGCAATACGTACGTACGTATATGTATGTATGTAAAAAACAAACAAACAAACAAACCCGATCCTAGAAAATGTGTCGAAATTGGTAAAGAGGACGGTAATTAGACAATCATTCATACGGGCCTCGTGGTGCATCGGTAAACCGCACTACCGATAACACGAGGTCGGGGCGGGTTCGATCCCACCCGAGTGCAAACAAACAAATATATTTATTGTGTTGTTTGTACGGCGTCTGGGGGTGTTTTTCTATTCTACATGTTTTTACGGTATTTATTTACAAAAATAAAGTGTATATTTGGGTAATTAATTAATAATAAATAAACGATAATAGACGTGAAAGGCGCTCTGACGAGCGCCTTTCACTTTATCCCTACTCCGCGGCCGACCGTCACGCGACATGCAACACGCAGACGAAAAAGTTTGAGACGATGTAATAAAAGTTTCACTTTAATAAAAAAAAAGAAAATTATCTATGATTGAAAATCTATTTAAATAGAGGATATTGGAGAGAAAGTGTAAAAGATAAGAGCTCATCTGAATCACTATCCTTCCTTCATACCTACTTTAAAAAGTATTTTATCAATTATAATTGAAAGTCGCATTTGAAATTATGCCATTTTTTATCTTGTTAACTTGTTTTCATATACCTAGATGTAAACAGAGAGCCATATAAAATTAATATCACTTGAATTTCTTCGATTAGGACTTAATGTTTTGGTAATGATACTTAAATGAAAAACGTATCGTATAAAACATAAATTCTGTATGTTCAACCGTTAATCTAACAAAAAGATCACTCAGATTTTAAACATCCATTGGTAAATCTAAGAAATACACGATTTAAAAAGAAAACGTGACCATGGCATTTAATTTGGTATAGGTCTCATATTAAATCACCGTAATGTATCGCGTCTCCTACGAAAATAAATCCATTCTGTGTGCAAATGTGCGGGAAATCAAATTTCATGAACAATCTCGTTACCTCGTCATTTTGCTCGCGAAAATATAAAATACGATACCATATGTAGGAGAGATATACTCGAGATAGATATATATTTATGTAAATACAGATGTAGGTAGATACAGTGAAAAATATTATCTGTAGGTAAGGAGAATGACATGTTTTTTATCGCGTTACCTAATCAAATATGGTTATAATCAAATTATCTATGATATTTATAGTAGTATGTTCATATGTATAGTTTTGCTGGTCTGAATTTCAAGTACTTACCTACCCCGCTTCTAATTTAAGAAGTCGTGGGATCGAATCGGGGCTCATATCAAAGACTTACGGAAGCTATGCGTTATAAATATCGATGACTGAGAACATTGTGGCTGGTGTATTGCAATAGGTTACGCCGCCGGTTTTATTTAGGACCTTACAATTCGGTGAGTCGAGGCTTTAACAGCTACTACCTATGCCTCCACCTCCCCCTTCTCACGTCGTGCTCCTCATCACTAAGGGTCGTGATTCCCCTGCTGAATCACTCTCTCCCTGACGATAGTGCACCACCTGTTACGGTTTTTTGCGATATGGAGAGCGGTGAGTACTTGTCCGTCCGTCCATCTGATTGGACAGCGGCCTTTGCCATCAAGCTTTCTAGTAACCATTAACTGTTATAGGTTGCGACTATCCTATCTAGAAATAAGGCGTAAGAGCTCCAGTACTCTGCGGAAACATATGATGGAGAGCCTGGTTTCGGCCCCAAGTTCTCGTAGAATCGACACGTTGGTACGAAAAGCAGTCCAGGGAATCCGCAGCATCCTCCTCCAGCACCACATTTCGAAGGTACGGTTTCGGTCAGTTTTTCTTTTTTTTTCAGAGTCCATGTTTTTGCCCCGTAAATGAACATGAAGGATATCAGAGAGTGAACTAGTCTATTTTTTTAATTTTCTCAAACTATGCCTACGGATAGAAAAAATGAATTGTTTGTTGTGTTCCTACGCGTACAATTATGATTTGTTAAATTTATATTATATATTGAATATGGCTAGAAGTCGGCTTAAATGGAAATTTTCAAAAAGCTACGAACTTGTACCTTAAAATATGGTAAACTTTAATATAATTTAAAGGAATTCCAACGCCTCGATGTCGGTATTTATCATGAAGGTAAATCATAAACTTTTCTCGTTTCCCTTTGTTTTGTTTAATGGAAGATTAAACTTTAGCACTTACCTACAGCTACCTATACATTTAAGATACAATAAAGGAATATCTACTGATTTTATTCAGGGTTTAATTTATTTTGTCACAATTATATGAATCTAATATTTTTTTACTGATAAAATGATTAAGACTTCTACACGTATAGATGCTAGGACCGGCTAGTCCGGTGAAAAACCACGGTCTCTAAGAGTATTGACAGAATATTGACGTACAATGACTATGGCTATTATCGCGTCTTATTCGGTGAGAGAGGGATCCGGAAGCCCACAGCCTTTCCCCCTCTTTGCCACCTGACTCCCGTTAAGCTCGGCAACCCAATCCCAATCAGTGTTGCAGATGTCCAAGGACGGCGCTAGTATCTTTCCACTAGTTGACCCGCTGGCTCGTTTGCCTTTCGATCCCATAAAAAAGTTTAATTACAAACAATATTATTGTGCATTTTAACATGTCGAAGCGTCAGCCAGGGACATACTTAATTAGGGCTACTGTGACAGCATGAGACCGATTTTCAGACTTGATAGAGTCTCTCTCTACAATCCTGTCTATTAAGTAAAACGTCATTTAACAAATCTGTCACTCCCAGAATGGTGTCTCAATCATTATCAGCTAGAGAATTATTCAGTTGCCTCTCAAATCTTCTAAAATATGCATGATTAAAAATTCAGAATTCATATATAATATAATTGATAAATTAATTATTTATTATTGGTTTTATTTACTATAATTTACATATATTTTTTTATATTAGTTATGAAACTAATGTTGCGCATAGTTAATAACGAATTTGATTGAAATAGGGATTTAAAGTTTTAACAATATATATATTTATTTTAGTGACATAAGAATAAAATATCATCCCCGAAAATCTTCCAGTATCCTAATAAAATTCCCAGATGGTCTAGCAGAAGTAAAAAACGACCAGACAAGATTATCGGTGTTAAATAAAATTTATAAAACAATGAACAGAATTAAAACAATTTAACTTTCGAAATCTCTTAATCACTCTCTTGGCAGAGAGTTGATGACTGACCTAAATTTGCATTTGAATGGGATCGTGTCTCAAGTTTCACCAAAGCTTTGCATCTATAGAGAGACACCGTCTGTATAGTAGGTACTATAATATACTTACTCGTAATTTCCTATAAACAGTGATAGAACAACTAGTTCCCTGCATAAATGGGCTGGCTCGAGCGGTTTTTTTTTATTTTTTGGGATAGGAGGGCAAACGAGCATGCGTGTCACTTGGTGTTAAGTGATCAGCGCCGCCCATGGACACCTGCAACACATATAGTGTTACAGTTGCGTTGCCTAACTTTAAGGCAGTAGGATAGCAAGTTATGGGGAAGGGAGGTGCGCCTCCGTGTACCTCTCTCACCGAACGAAACGCTTCATGAGCCACTTTACGTCGATCTTCCGAGAGGTCGTGGTATTTCCGGTTGAGCCGGCTCATTCATGCAGCGAACTGCTTGACTCTACTTGTGAAATTACACTTTCAGAATATCGACGTAAGTCGGCTCATGCCACGTATCGTTCGGTGAAATAGGTATCCGGAGTCCCAACCCCTTCACCTCCGCATCACACGTCCGACCTTTTCCCTACCAGCAACTCAACTGTAACACTTAGATATGGGTGATACAAATCGTACATAGATACGAAATCCGATTTCGTAGCAATATCTAAAAATCTGTTACTGGCTCGCACGAAATCTATATATTGCAAAAATCTGTTACTTACATTAACTAAGATTCTCACCGTACCGTCAGTACCGTGCCGCATCGAATATATGGTTGGAGCAAGTGAGCGCGAGCTATATATATTAGAGTGGTACAGCAATATATGCACGATACCTGTATCAGACAGATTTGAATTATTGCTACATCTGTAAAGCTTATTTTAGATTTTTAATGTTGAAAGTAAAAGGTTGGTTGGAGTCAAATAGCAGTATATAGACGGTTTAACCTATTTAATATTGTAAATTGAATCTTATTACGATAGAAATAAAGATGATTTCTGAAAATTGGTATCATTGACATATATAGTTGGTTAGAGCGGAAAGGCAATATGGGTATTTGACTAACAGAATCAAAATGCTGGTATTCTTAGATTCTGATTTTTGAATATCTCCTAGATATTTGAATATCTATGTATTTTAATATATAGTTCCGATATCGGATATTGAAAATCTAAATCTATTATAGATACGGTACTCCAAAAAGGCGATACGACCCATGTCTAGTAACACTATCCGTGTTGCTGTTGTCTATGGGCGGCGTTAGGTGCCTACCATCAAGTGACACGCTTGCTCATGTATCCTATATCCATAAAAAAAAACCCAAATCTTCCGGGTCAGATATCTAGTTGTTATAAAGAGTTAAATGGCTATTCGGTGATTTATTGCAAGTATCATGGACTCGGACGGAAAGGTGAACGAGAATTTAACCCAACCCGATCCGGCAAATTTTCGCCTCCTTATTTCGTGTTATATCTTGTAATCTATTATTTAATCTGTGCTTAACACATAAAGGCGTAAATACGATAATTACTATTTTTTTCTATAAGTCATTAGTCTTCATGTAGACAGAATGGATGATGTAATATTGACTAAGTAGATATACAATGCAAAAGCGGATGGATGTAGGAGTCGATGACGGGCAAGACACACATTACATTACCAATGTATTTAAAAGAGTTATGAAAGTCAACGAAGCGAGGCGTGTAAGTATCGTGCCCTGGGGTGCTCTGTTCCCGCTGCTTACCCCGGAAGGGATTTGGGGTGGAGTTATTTATGTATGCATTAGTCTTCCATAATGATTTTAAAGAATTAACCAAGATAGTGCTGCCTACCCCCTCAGCTACATAAGGTGTGAAGGTAAAACAAGTAATATTTTATGAAAGCTTTTCTTTCATATTATACAGATTACAGTTGTTGCTTTCGTTGCAGAGAGATAACAAGACAAGTCAACAGCAATGTACGGGCCATCGGAGCGAGAATATTCATCTCCTATGTAATTGGAAAGCTTGCTATATTTAAAGACAAGAAGGGGGGCCTGGGAGGTGAGGCGGGACTATTTGATGGAATACAAATGTGTCTCTCACTGCCTACATTCTTCTATATGTGACGGTGTCGAGAATCCACATTCCTTTAGTTATAAAGCTCGTTACATCCGCCAGTTGAATTTTGGGAGAAAAGAAAATACAAAACATGTTGTAATACAGACTCTTTCGTTTTTATGTGTCAAAGAACTGGCACATATAGTCCAGTGGTCGGTGGTCCGGTGGTCGACCACACGGTATCTGAATCCGGAGGTGCGGGTTCGAATCCTGGCACACACCAATGACTTTTCGAAATTAATTGACTTCGAAAGTTATGTGTGATAAATATCGATGACTAAAAACTCTGTGCCCGGTATGGAAATAGGTTCGCCACCTATTCCATTTGAGACGTAAACATAACGGCGAGTCACGGCTTAACAGCCACTGCCTACACCTTCGGGTAGAAAAAGGCGTGAAGTTTTATGTAATGTTACTGGCACATACGTGGAACTTTTATATTTTGCAATTGAAATTCTTTTGTTTAATTTTCATTGTAGGTACTACTATGTATTCATACTATGGCACTTATCGCACTTCTTTTATTACCGTGTCTCTAAGAACACCAACATTGCCTTAGTTTATTTCAACAAAATTCGACAGAAGATTAAATCAAGATTTGTCTCATATGTAAAGAGAAAACAAGAGAATTTATTGTACATACATTATGTGTTGTCAACAAATTGTGCGCAGTGTAGTTACGTATATCTAGCACAGTAACATGGGAACGTTTTAATAAAACAAATGAAATATTACCTACACAGAATCTACTCTGTGCCGCTATATAGTAAAATCGAAAGGATTTAGTAGTGTAGTGGAAGGGAGGATCAGTTGCGAATGCTGTGGCTGTGGATGGAAAAATGTATATAAAGTCAACGTTTGATGCAAAACATGTGCTACGCATGTGCTTTTCGCACCACTGACTCCACGAAAGCCTATTTATATTTTATATGCAAACTCTGGTGCTGTGTAGATCGATATTTATGTAGTTCTATAATGTACATTCACGCTGACTGCACACAACAGTATAGGCAGCGGCAATTGTGCTACGATACGCATGATTAGATTTCTAATCCCATATACCTGGCAGAACCTATTCTTATATATCAGGCATAGTTTTGTTATTTATCTTTACCTAGAGAGTCTCTGGTGTGAGCCAGGATTCATATTCAGAATTATTGAATCAGAAGCCTGACCGCTGAGCTACCATGCCACCGACAGAAAAATATGGAATGGCGCTATTGTTTAGAGAGGTTATATACTCAGGTTATTAAAGTTTTTAAATTAAATTAGTTTTTAAATTCTCGCCAGATATAAACGACAACATAAAAGTATAAATTATAACTCATATATAATTACAATTTTACGTAGTTGACACTTGGATTAGATTAATTTTTAAAATAACCTCACCAGTTGTTTGGAAAAATGTACCTACTTACTAGTGATGGACCGCAGGTCTATTTTTGGCCGAAGCCGAAGCCGATTAATCGGCAATCTCCACAACTGTCGAAGCTGATGGTTTATAAACTCCTCCTCCTCACGTCGTGCTCCTCATTACTGAGGGTCGTGATTCCCCTGCAGAATCATTCTCTCCCTGACTAATGTGTGCCACTTGTTGCGGTCTTTTGCAATGTGGAGAGCATCATGCAGTCCGATGTTAAGAGTGGTGCGTACTTGATCCGACCACCTCATTGGACAGCGGCCTCTCGGTCACCTGCCATCAACCTTCCCAGTGACCATTAATTTATAAACTAAAAACTAATAACTAATTTATAAAACTTGGTTTATAAACTAATAGGTTGGGGAAAAAGTATTTTCGTATTTTTGTATGAAAAGTCAAGACATTTTTTTCAAAGTTTATTTACATTTATTTACAATATATATGTACCGTTTTGTTGAATAACTTTCTGCCATTTTGTGGGCAGAGACATTATCTCGTTACTGTAGAAACTTTGGGACTTCTGATCAAAAAAACGGGACAAATAGTTTTGGCAGTCCTCTCTTGAGGTCAACCTTACAGAACCTAAAGAATTCTGAAGAGACCGAAACAGGTGAAAATCTGAAGGCACAAGGTCAGGGCTATATGGTGGATGCACTAGGACCTCCCAGTCGAACTCTCTTAATTTTTGCTGAGTGGCTAAAGATGTGTGTGGTCTAGCGTTATCGTGATGAAAGACCACACCCTTCCTGTTGATCAATTCCGGCCGTTTTCTCTCGACTGCTTCCTTTAATCTCATCAGTTGCTGGCAGTAAAGATCAGAATCGATGGTTTTGCCGGACGGTAAAAGCTCATAATGAACAATGCCCTTCCAATCCCACCATACACACAGCATCACCTTATTTCGTGTTAGGCCAGGTTTGGCCACAGTCTGTGAAGCCTGGCCAACTTTCGACCACGACCTTTTTCGCACGTTCTTGTCGTACGTGATCCACTTTTCATCGCCAGTTATCAATCTCTTCAAAAACGGTTCGGTTTCATTACGTCTCAATAATGAATCGCAAATGAGTACACGGTTCATTAAGTTTCTTTGAGTGAGCTCGTGTGGCACCCAAATATAGAGCTTTTTTGTATAACCAGCTTTCTTCAAATGGGTCAAAACTGTTTTGTGGTCAATTCCCAGTTCTTCAGCTACATCGTAACTACTAATATGCCGATCTTGCTCCACTCTTTCAAAAATGGCGTCCATTTTATTCGTAACAGGGCGACCAGAGCGAGGTGCATCTTTAACATCAAAATTTCCGGACTGAAAACGTTTGAACCAAATTTGTGCTACTCTTACTGACACTGCATCAGGTCCATAAACATCACAAATTTTTTTCACTGCTTGAGTTGCATTTTTGCCTTTTTTATAATAAAATTTTAAAATGTATCGAATTTCTTCATTAGATTCACTCATTTTTACGGAGAGAAAAACAAATGAAAAATAGCGGGAAACAACTTTTTTTTTATTTTTTTCTTTTCTTTATAATGTAACCTTTTTAATGTTACCAAAACCAGCCAGACACAAATAGTACAGTCAAAGAAATTTTATAATAAGTTTATACCTACGTTATGCGAAAAGACTTTTTCCCCGACCTATTATTAATAACTTAATAATTTTCTTCAATATTATCCACAGCTAAAGAAGAATATCGGCGTAAAGTGGCTCATGCCGCTTTTCTTTTGGTGATAGAGGTGTCCGCACTGAACTAAGTGCAGTCCGGTCCGTTAGTCACTCACTCTTTCGTAACAGTTCGTTTAATTCCGACTGTTCTCGGACCTTCGGCGGGACCTTCGGCTTCGGCCCGCAATCCGGCCGAAGCCGAAGATGGATTTTTGGCCGAAGGTGGCCGAAGCCGAAGCCGAAGATTCCGTTGGACACTACTACTTACTCTTATAGTTCTTTCAGGGTCGCTGCACCAAGCGTTGTTTAATAACTGCCAAAAATATAAAGCTATTTTAGCTATGTCTAGCAAATATTATAGTAATAATAAAATGTTATTATTATATTTATTTATTAATATTTACATTATACGTGAAAATTTTAGTATATTTATTTTTATTAATCTCCCAACCCGTACAGTTAAATTTGATTGGACGATTCCAATAATAATTATGTTATTTAATATAATATGCCTCATATTTAATTTATTATATCGCTGATGTCGGTACAGACTTAACTAATGCTAACTAGGTTCGTTAGAAGTGTGAAATAAAGCAACTATATTTAGACAATAAGCAAAGCGGCTTATCTTCCCAAAACAGGCAGAACTGGGGCAACAAAGTCGAGTCATTGATGTCACAACTTTGACGACGGTTATAACTGGTATGTATGTTTAGAATAATTTTCATACATATTTTTGTAATGTGTACACTAAACTGATAAAAGTGTTTTCAAAAAGCATAACGTAATATAACTTTATGCCTTTCTCTACCAGAAGGTGTAGGTAGTGGCTGTTAAACCCCGACTCGCCGTTGTTTACGTCCCAAGTGGAATAGGTGGTGAACCTATTGCTATACCGGACACAAAGTTTTTTGTCATCGATATTTATCACACATAACGTCCAAAAAGAATTTCGAAAAGTCATTGGTGTGAGCCAGGATTCCACCCCGCAATTCTGAATTTAGAAGCGGGGTGCTCGACAACTGGACAGTCGAACATACGATTAGTATTTTTAGATTATTAAATATCTGTGTAATATTCAAAAATGCAGATACACTATTGTCAAAGATTTTTTCAATACTCAAAGAATAATCTAAAGTAGTTTTCTGCTGGGTCTTGAGCTTTTTAGCAATCCAGTACTTACCTCATCAATAATTGCAAATACACTTTCGTCCTTTCATGGTTAAATTTAGTTCTGGGTACATGACAAAGTCACCGTCACTCTTGTTTTTATGCGGTAACGACTCGGTGAGTCTTTAGGTTCCAAATTTATAGATAGCGGTATCAATAAACGGTAAATCTGGCCATGAAAATGACTCCAACAGCCAAAAAGCCTGCCCTGACTCCAACATTATTTTCTGTTTTGCAATATATATCTGCTTAGTCAGTACGTATTGCATCTTCCTTTCCTTTCGATTAATCGTTTATATTGCAATTAACGCTTTCAAGCTATTTATTAAACACTTTATTATAGTCTCGGTGTTCCAGTGGTCGAGCACACGGCTTCTAATCCGGAGGTCCGGGTTCAAATCCTGACACTGGCTCACACCAATGACTTTTCGAAATTGTTTTCAAAAGTTAAGTGTCATAAATATCGATGACTGAAAACTTTGTGCCCGGTATGGCAATGGGTTCGCCACCTATTCCATTTGGGACGTAAACATAACGGCGAGACGAAGCTTTACAGCCGTCGCCTACACCTTCGGGTAACAAAGGCGTGAAGTTATGTTATGTTTATTATATTATCAGAAACTAGTTCAGTTAAAAATTAAGTTTCAATAATTCGTTAAGCCATTGAGTAATCTTTCTCGTTACGTTAAATTCCAAAATGAAAATTGTATTTTTAATTCGGACGGCATTCGAGTCGTTACTCGATTAGGGAACTGTTCATTCGTTTACGAGATTGCCGGGCATCCAGTTTGTCGAACAGATTGCACTGGCGATAGGAATTTCTTGGAAAATCAACAAAAACTAGCTTTATCTGACTTTCGGAGATTTAATTAAATATAAACTTTAATTTATGTTCTGTGCTAAAAAGTATAAAGTATTCCCGTAAGTCAATGTAAAGGTACATTTGAAGAAAGATATCAAAAGAGATTCGATATCAATAAGATGATGCCATAATCTTCCAATTATACGTCTGAGAAATTTCCAATAATCAAGAAAGATAGAATAGTAAGTGAATGAACCAATTGCAATTCTTCTATTTATTTTATTCAAAGTACACCATATTTTGTAGAGTATTAATGTTTAAAATGTAATGGCCTGGATCGGAAATCTCGGGTTCAAATCCTGGCTCACAACGACGTCTTTTTTATGGGATATGGGGGCAAAATAGCAGGAGTCTCATCATATAGTAAGCAACTATCGCAGCCCATGTACATTTGCAACTCAGATAGTGTTATAGTTGCGTTGCCCACCTTTAAAATGCGTTAGGGTTGGGTTCGGAAGTACGGTAGGGAAGAGAAAGGGGAAGGAGTTGGGTCTTCGGATACCTGTCTTACCGAACGAAATGAAACATGAACTACTTTACATCGATATTCTGAGAAGTTAAGGGGCGTTTAAGAGGAATAAGTTATGTCTGATAAGAATCGACCTCTGAAAATCTGTGCCGCTATATAAAACATGAGGTATTGCATATTTTACAGTTAAAATAATTACTTATTATCACAGAATTCCAGTAATACAAAGAAACTTTAAGGACAGTGACAAAGTATGGAAGGGTGATCAGTAATCGTTATAGGACGGCCATTGGTAACGTCTACAAGTTTGGTCAAGATCTGTTTGCTATTCAAACTATTGTAAACCAACAAGTAGTTTGTCACGAACTGTCCAACCAACTGCCGCTGTTTATTAATCCTACCCATAACCACGTAAAGGTTATTAAATTATATATCATATAATGGTTTATGGGGATTAAAGATTAACTTCTGAAGCCCCCTGAACTATTCTTGGCAGTGGGATGAAATTTACCCGCAATATAGTAATATGTATTGTACAATAATCTCGGTGGTCGACCACTGGTTGAGCACCCCGCTCCTGAATCAAGAAGTCGCGGGTTCGAATTCTGGCTTACACTATTGACTTTTCGAAAATAGTTTCGGAAGTTATGTGTGATAAATATCTATGACGGAAAATATTGTGCGCAGCATGGCATTAGGTTCTCCACCTATTCCATTTGGGACGTAAACATGACGGCAAGTCGAGACAAATCAGCCACTGTCTACACCTTCTGGGTAGAAGAAGGCGTGAAGAATGTATGTATTGTACAATATTAGATAATAGGAATAAGAAATTATTAGGTTACCTAGGCCTTCCATGTATGGTGAAATACTGCGACGTGTCATTCTATCTACGTAAAGTGACTGATGCCTCCTTTCGTTCGGTGAGAGAGGCAATGTATTAATAAGAATATAAAAACAAATAACGTTTTAATACAATAATTATTGTAATAAGTCTTCATGTAATAACATTACTATTAATTAAATTTTATATACACTTATATGTGTACAATTTTACTTGGCTCCAATTTGCTTAACGTCCCCATTGAGACTCATAGTAAGTTATATTTAGAGAGACGTTAAGGTCACTTCGAACCCTTAATATACATACAGCTAGTTACTATTATAAATCATGCAATTAAAACAAACGATAATATCGGTGTCTCCCACGAGATGTTATTATGTTTTCTTACGTTGCGTATCGGTATTTAATGTTATATAATTAACTCCATCTCTCTTTTTCTCCTCTTGTATATATCTTATCAGTAGACTTGAAGACCTGGGAGTTTAGTTCTCCTCTTTTGATGTGGTGATCATGAGTTTTAACTTGAAAATAACGTTTCACTTTCAGGAAAAAAGTAAGTAAGATTTTTAATCATGGATTTTTCTTTATTTTAACAGTGGTAGAATCAAGCAGTTTGCTGCATGAATATGCTCGACCGGTGAAATACGACGACCCCTCAGAAGATCGACGTAAAGTGACTCATGTCGTGTGTCGTTTTGTGAGAGAGGTACTGGGAGGCTCACCCCCCTTCCCCATCATTTCATATCTTACTCTCTTAAACGTCGGTAACTCAACTGTAACACTATATGTGCTGCAGGTGTCCATGGGCGGCGATGGTCACTTACCATCTGACGATACGCCTGTCCTATCAATAAAATGTGATTCCAAATTTTAAACCAAGTAATAAGTAATAGTATTTGCTCAAGCCAGTAGTTAAAAGCCTTACAGCCTTATTAGTACCAGACCAATAGCCAAGTTCATAACTATATAAATTAAAACATGTTTTTGCTTCTTGGAAAACAGCTTCCATATTTTTACCTATGCCCCGATAAATCTTCATTTACGTGATATAAATTCCGAGCTGAGGTGAAATGGGATTTACATTATTTTACGTCATTATATTAAAGTATTGATAAATACAATATTTAAACTTTAAACACACTGGGAGTTTAAAACATAAAATAATGTCTAAAAATGAATATTTATTTATTTATTTTATTTGTCTATACAACAGCAATACAATGATGTTACATAATTTGTTCCCAAACAAAGCCCAGGCTTGTATCTTGGGATACAAATTTGCAGTCATTTTTTTAGTTTCATCAAAACTATTACTGTTACAATACACATCAAACAATTTATAATCACATAGTCAAACGGAATAAACAGTTGATAAGAAGAAAAATAATAACAACAAAAACAACAAGAAAAGAAAATATATTCACCACGCCCATATATTCACCGCCATGTAATGGTACAAACATATCTCATTTAATTCAGAACTGTTAACATAACTTTGGATTTTGATAGTGGTGTTTACCAAGATCGGAACCCGGGACCATCTCAACAAAAGCTAGGCTATCGTCATAAAATATATTTGTCACTAGCTGACCCGGAAAACTTTAATTCGTCTCGAAATCTAAAAAATAAAGTTTTTTTTTTTACAAAACTAAAATTATTCTTAGTTACTCCGTATTACACCAGCTACCAGCCAATATGTATCCCGACAAGATCGATCCGTTCGAGCCATTTCAGAGATTATCCGGAACAAACATACAGACAAAAATTGAAAATAAAAAATGTCATCTTGGTGTAGGATCTACAAGAAAAAAAATGGGTGCGTGTACTTATGTACGCGCGTGAGAAGTTATATAATACTTCTTTGGCATCATTAAAATACTCTCGAGAGCAATGAATCCGGGTCACTTAAAGAATGTTAAAAATCTCGGAAACTAAAAATGATAGGTTAATGCAATAAATTGTATTTAATAGACAATGTAATACTCCTTAAATGAAAGTAAAAAAAATATGAGTCACCATACATTTTATTAACACAAAATTACATAAAGATAAAATCTGCTGATCTCTCCTTAAAACAAAAATAGGAAACATTAAATTTTTGAACTTTATTACGATTTTCTTGAATTTTAATACTTCGTATTGCCTCCTCGTGCTTCCATTACTGCGTTTATGCGGTTTGGCATGCTGTACACCAAGTTCCTTATACGATTTTGGGGAATATTCTCCCATTCCTCTGTGAGAGCAATTTTGAGCTCACGAAGCGTGATTGGGGGAGGGTTTCGTTGTTTTACGCATCTGCCTAGCTCGTCCCAAGCATGCTCGATCGGGTTGATATCCGGGCTGCGCGCTGGCCACTCCATACGAGTAATGTTCATCTCTTGAAGGTAGTCATTCACAATCCTACCTGTATGAGGTCGGGCATTGTCATGCATAAATATAGCATCCTCACCTAAATTGACCATAAATGGACCAACGTGATCATTGAGGATTTCTTCCACATATCTTACGCTAGTTAAAGAGCCGTTTTCTATGATCACCAGCTCTGTGCGACTTTCAGAAGAAATTCCGGCCCACACAAGTACAGACCCACCACCGTAGGCTACTTTTTCCTCGATGCATGCTTGCTTGAATCTTTCCCCTGGTCTTCGATACACTCTGTGTCTTCCATCGTGCTTGTAGAGCATAAATTTTGATTCGTCGGAGAACATAACTTTTGACCAATCTTCAATACTCCAATTTACGTGGCTCTGGGCATATCTTAGTCTTGAAATACGATGCCCACGCTCCAGTTTAGGGCCGTTTGCAGGTCTAAGGGGTTTTAAGTTAGATTCAGCAAGCCGACGTCTTACTGTCCATGCACTTGGGTTACTTCCTCCGAGGCGTCGAAACTGATTGGTGAGTTCAGTTCCTGTGAGAAAGCGATTTCGAAGCATGGTGTTCACCAAGTATCGGTCTTCTCGTGCTGTGGTATACCTGGTTCTGCCCGTTCCTGGTCTGCGTAGGTTAGAACCAGTTTCTTCGTAACGTCGGAGAACTCTTTGTACTGTTGACAGCGACACACCAACAGTCCTGGCTGTATCGCGCTGACTCCGGCCGGTTTCCAGCATTGTAAGTATTCTGGTGCATTCTTCAGGCGTAAGCGACATAATTTCAGCTTGAATAATGAATATAGAGCACTATCAACATGGTTTATGTACCCACATAAATGACAGATTACAAACAAAAGCAAAACCAAATGCTGTAATTTCGTAGTTCCATCTTCGAAAGTGGCCCTTTTTCAAATTTGATTTTTTTATGATATAACTTTACAATAACTAAGAAGTTTTAATACCTTCATTTAAGGAGTATTACATTGTCTATTAAATACAATTTATTGCATTAACCTAGCATTTTTAGTTTCCGAGATTTTTAGGATTCTTTAAGTGACCCGGATTCATTGCTCTCGAGTGTATATAATATATATAATTATTAAAAACAAAATTTAGAGAATAATAAATATATAAGACATAATTTGTACTATATATTAAAAGATTCTTAATTTTAAATGTTTATTATTGATTATTTAATATTTTAAAAATAAATTTAATAATAAATTCAAAAATTGAATTTAAGTTTGGTCATTTTTTATATATTTTTATTGATTTCTTAATTTAATATTCACTTTTCATTTTTATCAAAAAATTTTCATTAAATTTATTTAGTTATTTTTATAAATATTTATTATTTATTCAATTTAATAGCAAATATTAAAAATTAATATTATAATTTGATGTTCAATTTTAATTTTTATCACAAATTTTTTATTAAATGTTTTATTAAATTTATTTCTTTATTTTGTAAATATTAAATAACCAATAATAACTATTTAACATTAATAATTTAATAATATTTAGTGTTAATTATATTAAATAAAAGTATTTTAATTTATATCAATAAATAATACATACGGATAGTTAACCTCAATTGTATTGGAGCACTTGAAAAAGTATATAAGCACAATTTTTTTCACTAATATTCACAAATTGTAAGTAATATCAATCAAAATATTCAATTTAAATCACTACTGAATATAATTTATTAGCACTTCATACTGTTAATTTTGTGTCACAGATGCGCGCGCATCTTAAAATTTCACTCCCATAATTTTTTCATAACGCGCCTAAAGAAGTATAACTTCAAAAATTGTGAATGTTATAGAAAGCAGTTATTTCAATATTACAAACATACACTTAAATTTTATTTATATGTTTAGATTAGATATTTTCATGTAACTTGCCGTGTAAGCAAATATGAAATGACTGAGAATTTGGTTGAGATTACTTCGGAGATACAATTTATTTTCACTAAAGTTGAAAATCGATATTTGTACATGAATATTTTAATGCTTTATAAGATATGCGGGACGAAAAGGTTTTAGGTTCAGACGGTTATTGTTAAACAATTAGGTAATGATAGGTAAAACAGTTAGCAAATTAACATCACTATCTTACTACTATTAGAAACTTATTAATAATAATAATATTTTAGACACAATACACACACCGCCCTCTAGTTCCAAGCTAAGCAACTAAATGCTTGTGTTATGGATACTAGTTAACGGATATTAATACATATATACTTTTCTTTTTACTAATAGTACATAGAAAAACACACAGACGCCACACAAATATTCATGTTTGTCACATAATATATATTTATGTTCGTGTGGGAATCGAACCCCAGACCTCATTGCTGCAGCCGGTAGTTTTACCAATGCGCCACAAGGCCCAAAAGACTATATCAAGTGTATTTTAAAAGTTGTGAATAATAATTTGGAAGCTTATTGTCTTGAAAGTTGTTTATTACATTTACAATACTGTTACAATCGATGGTTTCATTATCAGAATATTTACTTCAAATTTGGAACATTTTACTTACAAAATAAAGGCCAACGCAAAAATGTAGGAATTCGGAGTAAATTTTTTTTTTTATGTGATAGGAGGGCAAACGAGCAGGCGTGTCACCTGATGGTAAGCAACCAACGCCGCCCATGGACACCAGCAAAATAGTGTTACTGTTGCGTTGCCGACCTTTAAGGGATAGGGGATAGGAAAGGACGGGGAAGAGGGGTGGGCCTCCGGGTACCTCTCTCACCGAACGAAACGCGGCATGAGCCACTTTACGTCGGTCTTCTGAGAGGTCGTGGTATTTCACTGGTCGAGCCGGCCCATTCATGCAGCGAACTGCTTGGCTCTACCACTGTTAAATGGCTCTACCACTGTCATTGCGATGTTGATTAACAATTAAAAGAGAAAAACATTTATAGTTTTAATAGTTTTGCCTACAATGTTATCAGCTCAGCGAATCGTGCAACGCCGGTACAGATGGATATATATATTTTTAATTCTAACAAAGGAAAAAAAAACATGGGCGTAAGGGAGAATCAGTCGCCAACACGTCAAGCAAGATGGAAAAATATGTGCCTACTCAACGTTTGATGAGAAACAGCAAACGCACGTGATTCACGTGACTCCGCGACTATATAATGTTTATTTACCAATGTTTTATAACGAAATTATTTTTAGATCGCATTATGTGGTTAGTAAATTAAAACAGTTTTGACTTTCCTGTAATAACGCTTTATTTGTTTTTATGACTATTTTAACTGGCATTATTGTAAGTCTCGGTGGTCCACTGGTCTAGCACGCCGCTTCTGAATCAAGAGGTCGCGGGTTCGAATCCTGGTTCACACCAATGACTTTTCGAAATTCTCTTCGTAAGTTATGTGTGATACATATCACTGACTGAAAAAATTGTGTCCGGTATAGCAATAGGTTAGGTTAGCTATTCTATTCTATTTGGGACGTAAATAAAACGGCGAATCTAGGCTTAACAGCCGCTGCCTACACCTTTAGTTAGAAAAAGGCGTTAAGTTATGTTTTACTGGCACACACTATCCGTTGTGATATTTAATTTACATTTGTTATTGAAAGTAATCAATCACGATTAGAAGAAATAAAGAGCTTGCGTCATTTTATCGTCTGCTATATTTTTTAATAAGATTATCTTTAAACTAAGTTTTTGCTGCGTCACAAACGTCTACGAAAGGATTAATAGTGCGGGTTTATTGAAATATCTTTTGAATTGAAATTGTTTTACGACGAAATACCAAATAAAATTTATATACATTTATTTTATTTATTCTATTTATTTATCGAAAATAAATTAATTTATGCTGGACTCTGTTTTACGAAATATATTAATCGAACAATGGCCAGAGAAAACGCCGTAGAATTGACTTATCTATAGTCTTATATTTACCCGAATGTCCTAAAAGTAGGTGGGCCTTTCTATTGCGGTAGTGTATGTTCTAATGTATGACTAGGTTATATTTGTTTACAATCCCTGGCCCTCTAAACAGTTCCACGGACATTGCAAAGACGTCGTTAGATTAAAAGTTACTAGACAGATTAGTTATTTATGTTTTAAAGCTAGTTTAAAGACAGATTAGTTTATTAGACAGATATAAGTTTTCCGAAAATTATACGCTTTTAGAAAATTATTTATATTTATATAGTCAAATATTTATAGTTTATTGATTTTGTACAATATCTTCATTACAATTTTAAAAAAGTGCTCTCATTAAAATCATTAAAGCTGTCATATATTAAGTACTAGCTGCTGCTTGCGGCTTCGTTTGCTTGGACGTCATAAAGCAGGAAGAATACTATGCCATTATAAGCGTTCATTGCTCACACCATATAAAGATAGCGTGATAATATTTAGCCTATGAGATGACGCGACTACTTGGCTATATTTATGTAAAATTGGTCATAAAAGCTTGCAGTACTTTTAGAGTTTATCCGTAAGCTACAAACAGAAAAACAGAAAAAACTGACAACAGTTCTAGAAACCATATTTTTAGGTTGGAATGTAGATCATATCCCAAGTATTCTAAAAAAAAATTAAATGTACAGTTTCAACTTTCCTACGATTTTATTATGTATATAGTGTATATAAATAGCAGTTATAGTCTCGGTGGTCCAGTGGTTGAGCTGATTCAGAGGTCGTAATATCGATTCCTCCTCACACCAATGATTTCTTGAGATTCTTTTCGGAAGTTATGTGTGATAAATATCGATGACTTGGCACCCTTGTTCCCGGCGTATGGCAATAGGATCTCCACCTATTCCATTTGGGACGTAAACATAACAATTCGGCAAGTCTTCGGGTAGAAAAGGACGTGAAGATATGTTTATTATATTTAGTATGTAAAAAAAAACAAATAATTACTTAAATAACTCGGTTAACTATCATTACATAGTACAAAACAAAGTCGCTTTCCGCTGTCTGTCCCCTTAGATGCTTAGGTGTTTGAAACTACGCAACGGATTTTGATGCGGTTTTTTTAATAGATAGAGGGTGTCAACGGGGTGTTTGTATGTATAATTCATTTATAATGTAGTAAAGAAAAAAGTGATGACATCCCAGATTTGACACTTAAATTGTAAACGCAGTAAAATTACTTTTGATGCGGAGCAAAGTTCGCCGGGTCAGCTAGTTTACAATATGTGTAGTTGCTATATTAATAGAAAAGAAATCCTTGATATAAATACAACTATAGATACTTACGGGAATTCAAGAAAAAAAAATCTTATATTGCCCGCCATTTTGTTCGAGTGACGTAATATTTTATTATTAAGTGTCATAAAGTTTTAGGGTAAGCGTGACGGCTGGACGGCTATTGGTGAGCGAGTAAAGCTGCGTTTTCGATGCTGGCTTTACAAGCTTCAAATGCACGGTTCGATTCTTCGTTCCAGTTGTGGGTGTTTTGTCATGTTTTCTTACTTTGTGTAAGTATGCGTGTAGTGGTGCTTGTATAGACGCGGCGTTTGGTATGTTATCTCGGTAGAAATTTAGCATACCGATAAATCTGCGAAGTTCTTCGACAGTTTTGGGTTTCGGGAAGTCGGTGATGGCTTTGACCTTCTCAAGTGGAGGTTTAATGCCGTGCTGCGACACGTGGTAGCCGAGAAATGTAACTTCGGGTTTCCCAAAGACGCATTTCGCTGGGTTTATGGTAATGCCATATTCTTCGAGTCGTGCAAGCAGTATACGGAGGTGCTTTTGATGCATAATAGCATCAGGTGATGCCAATAACAGATCATCCAAAAATGGGTACACGAAGTCAAGGTCACGGAGTACTTCGTGAATAAATCGTTGAAAAGTCTGTCCAGCGTTCTTCAGACCAGGAACCATTCGAGGAAATTCGAATAATCCGAAGGGTGTGATGATTGCAGTCTTCTCTATGTCCTTTTCAGAGGTGCTGATTTGTGAGTACGCGCGGTTCAAGTCGATTTTCGTGAAGACAGTATTGCCGGCGAGCTGATACGTAAAGTCTTTGATGCGGGGAATGGGGTAGCGGTCAGGCTTGGTGATGGCATTGAGTCGCCTGTAGTCACCACACACTCGTAAGTCGCCGTTTTTCTTGGGTACGACGTGGAGTGGTGAAGCCCATTGACTTTTACTTGGCCTGCATAGTCCCTGTTCCATCATATTTGCGAATTCCTTTTTTACCTGCTCGTATCGATGTGGGGGTAGTGGACGAGCTCGGCAGAAGACGGGTGGACCCTGGGTCTCGATGAAATGCTCGACATTATGTTTCGGGCTCAGTTTCATCGAGGTGAGTCGAGTGATGCCGGGATATTCCGCTAGTATGTCGTGATAGGTTTGTTGAAGGTCAATGGTTCGAATTGTAGAGTAATTTGTAGGTATAAGTTGACCGCTTGCTGATAACGATGTTTTCCCGTCGATTAGTTTTCTATTTTTGAGATCGACGATTAGCTGGTGATAATTTAGAAAATCGGCTCCAATGATGGGTTTATTGACAGCTGCAACGATGAACTTCCACTTGAATGATCTTCGTAGCGAAAGATCCAGTTCAAGGGTAGTTTCGCCGTACGTAGGTATTATTGTGTTGTTCGCGGCGTACAACTGAAAAGATAGTGGCTGTTCTGCTGTCGCTCCATTTTTTCTAGGAAGTACGCTAATGTTCGCGCCGGTGTCCACAAGAAATGATAGCCCAGTTTTCTTATCAGTGACGAATAGACGGTTTGATTTGTATGAACTACTGGTTGCCGTCTCGACCAGTGTTCCATCTAGTTTTCCGACGATGAACTATATGAGCATGGTTTTGTGCAACGAACTGCGTTTGCGCCAAAGCGCTTATGGTAGTAACATACTTGATGTTTAGATGGCGCTGTATTGTGTGGCGAGTTGGAACGCGTGTGCGATGACGTCGACGGGCTTCGATTCCGAGAATTCGGGTGACGCCAATTTTGACGCGATCGGACGCAGGAACATGGCGGCGGTTGGTTTTGTTTCGCGCGCATTTCAGCGACTTCTATTGATAATTTTCTTACTTCCTCGATTAGTAGAAGTGTGGGGTTGTGAGGTTGGAATGTGTTGGCTGATGCTGATGATAATCGTGGTGAGATGGCGGATATGTGGTGCTTCGTTTGTTCCATCATTTTATCTGCTAATAATGCCAGCTCGTCAAGCGTAGTTTTGTTATTGAAGGAGTCGCTGACGGCCAGAACGGATCTAACGTGGGATGGTAGATGTTGAGTCCACATTAGTCGCAGGGTTTCTTCTGGCATTTTGTCGCGTGCCAGGTCTCTCATGCGGCGGAGTAACTGGGTAGGCTTCTGGTCGCCCAGCTCTATTTCTGAAAGTAGTTTTTGAAGTTGACGGCTGTCGGACTCTTCGTATGATGATATTAGTCGGTGTTTTAGTGCGGAGTACAGGTCTTCTGGAGGATTGTAGAGTATATCGCTGACCTGCTCGATGTCTTGCTTTTCGAGATGCGCGATTACGGTTTGAGCGAGCTGGTTGTAACTTCTTTTAGCGCTGCTGGTAGCTGCTTCAAAGGAAATGAACCAGAGACGCGGCTTGTCGCGCCAGAATGGAGGGATTCTCATCGTCAAACCGATGGCGGCGGCCTCGAGTAGTGACGATGAGGATGGTGAAGGTTCTGTTCCGGCTGCGGCGATGATTTGCTCCTCGGTCATCTTGAGTGTTCTTCTTTAGCAGGGTTGTTGTTTTGTAGGGGTCACCACTTTAGGGTAAGCGTGACGGCTGGACGGCTATTGGTCTTGATGTGGTCACTGATGGCTTCCCTAATAGATTTGGATTCCAGGTCTTCGTCAATAAAACGCATGTGCTATTCTATGATGTCGAATATGGAATGTCTTTATTACCAAAATAGTGCGGTTTATATACAAAATTATTAACATATGATATGGCGTCATAGGGGGAAGAATGTGAGGTGAGGCGCGCGGGGAGAGGTGCGCGCGCGTACGCAGCGCTGTGGCGTGAATGACGCGTCAGCGATGTTATATATACAAGTGGCAGTTTGCATACGTTTTTATTTCAGCGTGCGTCGTGCTACGGAGCGGGTGTGTTCTCTTCGCTGCGTGTTTGGCTTCGTAAATAATAAACAGCTCTTTTGAGAGCTACCCCTCTTGCCTTCTCGTGTACTGAGCGAGACAGTTCTTTTGAGAACTATTTATTCTAGTCTATACAGTTCTTCTCAGAGCTATTTGTTACTATTTCTATTGTATCTCGCTATTTCTATTGCATAGAGAGTCATAGGTAATCTGAGGTAACTGGTTCTTGATGGTAAAGGTAATTTGGTACTGGGTAACTTGGTAAAAGGTAATTTGGTAATGGTTGTTGGTATTGGTAAAAGTTATAGCAAGTAAGTATAGTGCTAGTGTAGCTACAAAGTCAAAAGGGAGGGGATTCACTCAAGACGTGCATTGTTACGTCCACATTGAGAAAATGAAAAATGTTCACGACAGTATTACAGCATTTCTGTTTATTTTACTTATTACACATTCTTTTTTTTTGCTTTTGTTATGGCAGCAGTATTTGAATGTTTGAGGAAACTGATGGTCCAGCGAGAGCAAAATTAAATTTGACAAGTGTAGAAGCAGATTAGGTAATAATTTATTGATCCACTTGAGAACTTCATCTTGAAAGTACCAATAATATTCTGGAAACCACAAATGTCTTAATTTATTAACATGTTTGTTTAATTTGTCTGTTTGTTTCTGTCTGTTCTATTTGTTTGGCTAAACCCTGAAACGTCTACACCGATTCTGATTTGACTTTCACTAATAGATAAATAAGAGGTTGTATGTGGGTATTCCTGTTTCAATATTTTAATACATTTTTATTAAATTTAACGCTGACGAATCAAAAATCGAAACCGTCGCCATATTGCTAATCTATACATATAAATAAAATTGAAGTGTCTGTTTGTAATATTGCAATATCTGCTTTCTACTACATTCATATGAATACATAGGTATACGGTGCATAATGTTATACTAAAATAACATTTTTTACAATATTTATCTGAAATGGTTGGACCAATTTTGACTTTACTTTTATGGCAGGTAGCTGGTGTAATAAGGAGTAAGTTAGGCTACAATTTTTAGAAAAAGTCTTGTATTTACAGCTTCCAAGGCGAAACAAAGTTCGCCGGGTTAACGTCGTCTGTAATAAAAATATCTATAAATATCTTTCTACACACATATATGTATAGTTTAGTTGTTGTAGATAAAGCCTGCAATATACTGTTCCCCCCCTATTTACTTTCCTTAGTTATGAGCGTAGACATAACGCACATGGCACCATCTTCCACTCAAGTCCGCTCGATAAATCGTGTCAGCTTTATTCATTCTTTTCCTGTCGAACGCACTCGTATAAACAACGCACCTTCTTCGATCTTCGTCGCTCATATATCTAATTACTAGCTGAGCTAGCAAACGATGTCTCGCCGAAAAAATAAAGTTTTTGATTAAAAAATAAAAAATATGTTATGTTACTATAACATAACTTCACGCCTTTTTCTACCCGAAGGTGTAGGCAGTGGTTGTTAAGCCTTGATTCGCCGTTATGTTTACGTCCCAAATGGGTTGATGGGTTGATAGTAGAGAAGTGAAAATTTACATTTGTATACATGTTTGTATGTCGTTTCATAAAAAAATGGAAAAATATCGGACAATTAAAAGAAAATATTTAGGGGTGGGCTACCCTTAACATTTAGAAGGATGGAAAATAGATGTCCGATTTCCAGACCTACTCGATACGCACACAAAATTTCAAGAGAATCGGTCGAGCCGTTAGTTCATCTGCAATTTTTCTAATATATCAGATTTAAATTGAATGGATTTGTTGTGGGTATTTGTTTTGTTCCCTATTTAGTAAAAAAAAAAAAATGACAAAATATCTGACGAACTTAAACTTCAAAAATATATTATTTTAGTTATTTGGATGCTTTGGTTAGATGCTAACCAAAGCATCCAAATAACTATAACAGATTTGGGACGTAAACATAACGGCGAGACGAGGCTTAACAGCCGCTGCCTACTCCTTCGGGTAACAAAAGGCGTGAAGTTATGTTATGTGTATCAACGGGGTGGTTTGTATGTATAATGTAGTAAAAGAAAGTAATAATTTTCGACATTTAGTAATTTCATTGTAAACTCTGTTAAAAATTACTTCTGATGCGGAACAAAGTTCGACGGGCCAGCTAGTTCCTGATATAAAAATAAATAAATACAAATCTAAGGACGAAAGTTAAATGTCATTATTAAATCTAATTCCTATTTTTATACTTTAAGTAATAAGTCTTGAATGCTGATCTGATGCTGCTCAATTGAATGATTTTTAGCACCTAATGATTATTAAATATTTTTGTTGACGTTTACTTCAATTATCCCAATCAAGGACTACCCACGCAGTCGAAGTCACTGGAGATATATTTCCCTATGTATTGTTATCAAAAGTTTTTTATAGAAAGAAACTAGTTACATTTGTCACTGTATATATAAATTACATTTAAGTCCTTGCGTTTCATTCTACGCGCCGTACATCATTTGTCATAGGTGTGCGTCGTACACGTCTAACTGAATAAAAGATGGTAGTCAGCAAGAAGTCTTTTGGGACCGATTTATGGTGTATTCATATTGGTGTTGTTGAGTTATTTCTGGACGTTAAAGTTTTTAATATAGAAAACGTAATACAGAAAGAATTAAACTTATCCCCATTACCTCGCCTCTATTACTTAAATCTATGAAAGTTGGTTTCTATTAGTAAATAATGTTTTTATATGTAAAAATTTGTAAAATATATTACATATAAAATATATTAAATTTACAGATTTTATACAGATTATATTTTTAACAGAGTAGATAATATTTATTTCTCAGATTTTCGCGAACCACACTCTTAACAATAAAACAACTTTTTTAGGATTATATCGCGTTTATTTATTACTTATTTTTATTTATTTCCCGACGTTTCGAACTCTTTACAGAGATCATTTTCAGGTTTGATGAACAAAAAAAGTTGTTTTAATGTTAAGAGTAGATGTTTTTTTTTCATATGAAGGCCAATCAAGACCAGCAATCTTGTAAACATTTTGTCGTATTAATATTAACATAAGTAATAGTATGCCCAATTTTCTTCGTTTAGAGGGTAACGGAACCAATTAAGAGCTTATAACGTGACGAATTAAAACGTACAATAATATTCAGTAAAAGATTGTACCTTCTCATTTTTTGAAGTCGTAAAAATATTTATGGAATTTATAGGTAAATGAAAAAAGTAAACATTTACAACGGATCGTATCCAAGTCAGATTAAAATGTTCTATTGGGATAAGCTTCTAATGCCGTATTTAGCTAAATATAAGCCCATAGTCACACCGAACATTACCTTTTACAAAATTTACAAGCGTGATACAGCAGGAATGCGTGGTTAGTTATCATGGATCTCACTAAATAATGTAAGAATGCTGAAGGCGCTGAAGGCAATACAGACGGACGGCACCCGCACGTTGGGGGTCGATGACCCCGCACACTATTCCGGGGTTCCCAGTCCCCCGTCTCCCTGTCCCCCGACATTTTTCTTTTCGGACACTATACGCCTGGCAACTGTGCGCTACACAAAATGTGCTACGTCTTGCTGAATACACGACTATTGTTGTATTTTTGCAATTTCATGTGTAATCTCGTATTCTAGTAGACTCATGTGCATATCACAATATTTCTATGGGGATTGGTGTCTTATGTTATAAATATATGAATATATATTATAGCTCTATTGAATTGAATCATTGAATTTACTTTACTTAATTTCAAACAAGTCAAACCAAATTAAACTTTTTATGGGATAGGAGGGCAAACGAGCCGGCGTGTCACATGATAGTAAGTGACCAGCGCCGCCCATGGACACCTGCAACACATATAGTGTTACAGTTGCGTTGCCTACCTCTAAAGCAGTAGGATGGCAGAGGATGCGGAATGGAGGTAGGCCTCCGGGTACCTGTCTCACTTAGTGTTCAATTTCTACCGATACATTTACAGATTGACCAGTCAGTACCTACTGCGCGTAGATATCCGATTGTTCTGCACTTTAAACTTTAACAAGTAATAAAGTTAGTACCAGTTACAATATTTTTAAGCATTGTTTATAATATATTATTGTTAATAATAGTATTATTATACTTATATTTAGTTTCTATCGGCTCCAGCGACAGAATTACTTTGAGCTGTGAATGCTTTGCTTTTTTGAGGTTTCACGTCTATCCTTCATCACATTTTATGAATCTACCTTTTTAAATGCTATTTATAAGAAGTTTTAGCTGCTTACCTACTTTCAAATTTCAAAAATTTGTGATTGCTATTATATTATTGCCAATTCAAATAGGTCAATAGTTAGTGATAATCCCATTAAGTATATAATTATATTGTATTGTTTTCATACAAATATATTAACCAACAAGTATGTCGTCTGACATAACTTCACGCCTTTTGTTACCCGAAGGTGTAGGCAGTGGCTTTTAAGCCTCGTCTTGCCGTTTACGTCCCAAATGGAATAGGTGGCGAACCATGCCATGCCATACCATACCGGGCACAAAGTTTTCAGTCATCGATATTTATCACACATAACTTCCAAAAACGATTTCAAAAAATCATTGGTGTGAGCCAGTGTCAGGAATCGAACCCAGACCTCTGGATCAGAAGGCGTGTGCTCGACTACTGTGCCAACGATGCCGAAAACAACAAGTATGTCGTCTAGGTATTAGAAAAAGCAATAATATTATTTTAATCAATTTACTTCAATTGCAATCAAGGTGTATATGGACTAGACGGTTTTAATTTAATATTTGGATTGAAATGCACGATCCATTAGGCAAGGTCGTGGTAAGAGGAGCCGAGTCCTGTCCTGAGGCAAAGTACTTAATAGTATTTACACAGTTCAACATAACTTGTCATCTAGATGTCTTTTAGAGTTACAGATATTTCATCTCGTAAAAAAACTCATTAATAGTTCATTAAATAATTATGAAGAGATTTATTAGTGGTAGAAATACCACAACCCGCGTTCTATTTGGTGAGAGAGATATCCATATTCACCACTTTCCCACGCGTTCGGCAAGGGAACTGGATCTCTCTGTTGGAACAAGGCTAGCAAATTGAAAAACCCATAAAAATAAATAAATATATGGTCAGAGAAAGTTTATCAGAAAAATATTTATCAAATATTCACCCTTTCTGTAAGCGATATTACTGGAAATTTCTTTAATTAATTAAATGCATACGCCATTTTTAAATATCATTACACTAACATGTGAAGCCTAAAATTTATATGCGGTTTTAAAAATACTCCATGCACTGATGATGACTTTTCATAGCCCTGTAATTTATAAGTTCGAAGAATTTATAAAAATAATATATGGTAGGATTAAAAATATGAGAGAAATCGTTGAGATATTTATGAAATGCGGAATTCAAGTTCGAATATTTTATTTTGTAAGAACTGGTTATGTTTTTAATAATGATCAAAGATTTGGATGATCCTATCAAAATAATTACACAAATTATTTTTCTTAAAACCTGGGAGAGGAGAGACCGATGCCGGCAAACCAGAGCCCCTAGGTGATGCAGATATCCAAAGGCAGCGTTACCCTTACCAGCATAGAATACACTGGCCTGATTCTCTCCTTTCCCAAAAAAAAAAATATCAATACGTAGGACGCCCACCAGCCCGATGGTCACGACTTCAGAAAGGCTGCTGGAAAACACTGGATGCGGAAGGCAGAGAATCGGATGTTGTGGCGCAAACTGGGAGAGGCCTATGTCCAGCAGTGGACTGCAATAGGCTAATGATGAATGATGATCAATACGTAAACGGGAGTTCTGTACAAAACATACTATATACTGCATAGTTGCATAATCATTACATATTAAAAAAATAAATATGCTTTCTATATCTTTGAAATAAGGCAAAGGATTCCGATGCAATTTTTGTTATTAGATAGCGGGTATCAACGGGTATCATTTAAGATGTAGTAAAGAAAAGGTAATAAATCCAAAATTTACTTAATTACTAATTTTGTTACGGAACAAAGTTCGTCGGGTCAACTAATTACATATAATCTAATTGTCTGATGATTAATGGCCTACAGTGCTCCCATGCTTAGAGACTATCATCATCATCAGCCTATTGCAGTCCACTGCTGGACACAGGCCTCTCCCAATGTGTGCCCATAGGGAGGTTTATGCCCATAGTCCCCACGCTGGGCAACGGGTTGGAGACCGCAGGGATAAACTTCTTGTAGATAGGGACGCTGCTGCCTGCCCCCACCAAGAACATTTAGGTTGACCCATATTTTAGAATCCCGCCATTTTTCGTTGTTGTGCTGTGTAAGCTCGTTAGCCATATGTTTTTTTTTTCGCTCCCGGCTGACTGAGAGCTATATATAGAGACTATATGACCTTCACGCCAAATCAGAAGAAAGTAGGTAGAAAGAACAAAGCGCCATAAAGTACGATTCTTGCACGACTCATTCGCTTCTTTGACTGTCGTAACTTTTATAATACACGCTCGTCGATTTTAAAGTTTCGTTCAATTTGATTATGGAAAGTGTGTCGTGGCCATCCTCGACTCCTACATCTATCCGCGTTTGCGTTGTATACCAGCTTAGTCAATCTTACATAATCCATTCTTTCTACATATATAGAAACAGGAAGATGAATAATAAGAAAGAACATCAAATTACACATTTATTTTCTTTAATTTGTTCTTCTATTTTATTCTTGAACATCACAAGGTCACTTCAAGTATACAGTTGATTAAAGAAAGGATAACTTGATCATTCAATTATTGTGTATTCATGGAGTAACGAGCCCTCGTGTGATCTTTAATATGAGGTTCTTTATATCAATTTGTACTTGGCATAGGTATGACGTCTGTCATCTCTCTCTACGTATGTTATTTATATTATAATACTAGTTGTTGCCTCTGCTTTGTCTACGTGGACGCCATAAAGCAGCAAAAATGCTGTGCCCTTGCCATTAATTGCCATATAAGACATATGAGGGTTCATTGCTCACCCCCAATTAGTGATAGAGTGATAATATTTAGCCTTTGTTGACCCGATCTCTTGGCATAAAAGCATGCTGTACTTTTACAATTATCCGTAACAAACATACAGACAAACAGACAAAAATTCTAAAAGCCATATTTTTGGGTTCGGTAGCGATTGTATATCATATTCTAAAAATATTTATATTCAACTAGCTGACCCGGCAAACGTTGTCTTGCCAAAAAATAAAATTTAAAAAATAGGCGTTGACCGTAGGGGGTTGAAAAATTAGGTTTGTATGTATTTTTGTATGTCGTTATATAAAAAAAAAATAAAAAATAGAAATATAACGTAAAATTTAAAAAAAAATATTGAGGGGTGGGCTACCCTTGTGCTTTAGGGGGATGAAAAATAAATGATGTCCTATTCTCAGAGTTACCCGATATGTACACAAAATTTCATGAGAATCGGTCAAGCCGTTTCGGAGGAGTATGGGAACGAACATGGTGACACGAGAATTTTATATGTAACAATTTAAACTTTCCTACAATTTTATTATATGTATAGATAATTTACATTATATTATAACCTGTTGAAATTGGAGTTTCAGCAAATATTAACATAACAAATAGCATTAACATAACTTCACGCCTTTGTTACCCGAAGGTGTAGGCAGCGGCTGTTAAGCCTCGTCTCGCCATTATGTTTACGTCCCAATTGGAATAGGTACCTATTGCCACACCGGGCACAAAGTTTTCAGTCATCAATATTTATCACACTTAACTTCCGAAAACAATTTCGAAAATTCATTGATGTGAGCCAGTGTCAGGATTCGAACCCAGACCTTTGGATCAGAAGCCGTGTGCTCGACCACTGGACCACCGAGCCTACATAAAAACGGTATAAATAGGTCTAATTTAATATTAGCCAAATATATTAGATGATTTCCCTTTATGACAACATAAAGATCAGACGAGATAAGTTTAGTGTTAGATAAATATATAGATCAACTAACGCGTGTAACAACTATTTTTTTTACGGTTTACACCCCTGGGCCCAGTAATACATAGAAATTTTCAACATTCCGCCGTTTTTACAATTTTACTTGCTGATCTGACGATCTTCAAATCCACTATACTATCTTTTAATTAGATCTTTAAAACTCTCAATTAAAATATACATTGATTGCACACAAAATCCTTCCTTTGGAATCTTTTTTGTGTGGTATAGGAGGGGAAACGAGCAAGTGGGTCATGGTACTGATGGTACGCAACTTCTCACCGTCTATGAATACCGTGGTGGGTTGCCGTACTTTTAGGAGTAGTAGGTGAAAGAAAAAGGAAAGGGGATCGCGCTTCCAGATACCTCTCCTACCTAACGAAATGCGGCAAGAGCCACTTCACCCCGATATTCCCAGACGCATCGAACAGCAAGACTCTACCAATGTTAAAATTACACTCCAATTACTGCAGAAAAAATCTAATTAGTTGAAAAGTCTAATCTAAGCAAACTTACAACCTGGCTTTATTTAATATCATCTAAAGATATTAGTCATGTTCAAAAGAAATATAGCAAAACTATTTATAGGTATTTTAGAGATAACTCTTAGACTCCTATATATGTATGTTTATAAATATAAACCAGACTACGACATCGCCTTAATGATGAAAATCAGTTTAGTTGAGCTCGTTCCGGCGTGTAGCGTCAATTTGCTACCGCTTAAGCCTACACGAGAGTGACTTCCTGCCTTACACGACGTTTATACTTGGTGAGGCTTTTTTTCTACCATATCTTCACGCTTTCAATATGTCGCTTTTCATAATTTTTACTCAGTGAAATATTAATTTATGTAGAACTAGCTGACCCGCTGAACTTTGTTTCGCATCAAAAGTAATTTTTACTACGCAATTAACGTGCTAAATCTCGAAAAATATCACTTATTGTTACTACATTATACATGAATTATACATAAAAATCACCCCGTTCATGCCCTCTATCTAGTAAAAAAACGCATCAAAATCCGTTGCATAGTTTCAAAGATCAAAGCATATAAGGGGACAGACAGCGGAAAGCGACTTCATCACTACATAGTATAAAACAAAGTCGCTTTCTCTGTCCCTATGTCCCTTTGTATGCTTAAATCTTTGAAACTACGCAACGGGTTTTGATGCGGTTTTTTTTTAATACTTAGAGGGTGTCAACGGGGTGGTTTTGATCTATAATTCATGTATAGTGTAGAAATAAAAAGTGATAATTTTCAAGATTTAAAACTTTAATCGAAAACGCTGCCTGAACCCTAAGTGATAAATGAAAACAATGTACTACATTATTATACACCTCTAAAAGGTCTACAAAAAAGTCCACGAGGGCATATGTCTATCTCTTAGGGATAACCCACAATGACCATTTTTTATTTTTTATGAGAAATAGTGGCTCATTTACGAAGCAATTTTAAACATTACAGCATTAATTTTCATCCAGTTAACTATCTTAAATAGATTGTGCTTTTAATATAAATCAACATAGCCCTTTACAGCGTGTAATTTAAACTGATATTTACGAAGATATTACAGTATTAACATAGAGGTACATAGCAGTTGCGTTTGCGCGCCAAAACGCGTGCCGATAAATAGCACAAATTGAACTTTTTAAGATCCAAATATTACTAATTTATTTCTTTTGATGCGGAACGAAGTTCGCCGGGTCAACTAGTTATTTTATACTATGTTATTTTGATTCTAGCCCTCTGTAGTAAACAAAACCAACTATGAACATTAAATGCTCTATTTTGAATGGCTGATAGTAGTCACCTTAAACATGGAAGGTGTTTCTTTATAGAATGAAGGAATCTAATGCGAACGGACTTTTCGAAATTTTATTTGTCAAAGAAAGTGAAGAAGTTTCAATGAGAAACGACATTTTTTTACTTGGCCTAAAAACATACCCGAAGGTGTAGGCAGCGGCTGTTAAGCCTCGACTCGCCGTTATGTTTACGTCCCAAATGCAATAGGTGGCGAACCTAGTGCCATACCGGGCACAAAGTTTTTAGTCATCGATATTTATCACACATAACTTTCGA
The DNA here is from genome assembly GCA_905147225.2 of Euproctis similis. Lineage (NCBI taxonomy): Eukaryota > Metazoa > Arthropoda > Insecta > Lepidoptera > Erebidae > Euproctis > Euproctis similis. The sequence continues at coordinate 15,052,463 of LR990112.1, read as the reverse complement.
AATTATTTTTTATTTATTCGAACTACCCAACGTACCTACTTACCGTCTACACCCGTACGTTGTTGAAATCCCACCTGTACGAACTACGGCTTTGGACATTCCTTCATCATTCGCACGGCTGGTGAATGGAACAAACTACCTGCTTCGGTGTTCCCCGTTAGCTATGACATAGGTCTCTTCAAAAGGAGAGTGAATAGGCTACTAACTAGACAGTGCGCTTCACCATCAACGGCCTCGTTATCACTCACCATCAGATGAAACAAGGTCAAGCGCTGGCCGGTAAAATATAAAAATAATAATTTCAAAAGTCATTGGTGAGTTCCAGGATTCGAACCCGCGACCTCTGGATTCAGAAACTGTGTCCTCGACCATTGGACCACCGAGATTAATTGTCTTCAAATTGTTTTACACACAAAGGCCTGAAGTTGTCTAAGATATGATCACGCTACTACTAATATGAGGAGAGTACTAATCTCTTTCATAATAAAGATACATTATATGTACATTATATGTATTGGGCAGGTGGAGTGAGTATTTTGGGGAAATGTACGAGTATGTTCCGGACGTGGGCGCCGCGAGTGAGCCTACGGCTGACACCGCTGCGCCAACTGATGAGGACATTACTATGGAAGAGATTGAATGGTCGATACGAAGTATGAAAAATGGTAAGGCAGCTGGAATTGATATGATGTCTGCTGAAATGATCAAACACGGTGGAACCTGTGTCCGGGACGCTTTCCTGACCTTGAGCAATCTGTGCTGGAGGTCGGGTAAGGTTCCCATGGACTGGAGGCGTGCTGTCATCGTGCCCTTGTATAAAGGTAAGGGATCACGTATGCAGTGCGCCAGTTACAGGGCCATCAGTTTGATCAGTTTAGCAGCAAAAGTGTATGGGAAAATTATTGAAAGGAGAATGAGGGTGATATCTGATGGAGTATTGTGGGAGGCTCAGGGTGGTTTTAGAAGCGGACGAGGGTGCATGGATCAGATTTTTTCTCCCCGCAACATCGTGGAGAAACAACTGGCTGTTAACCGGAAGGTTTTCTGCGGTTTTGTGGATCTGGAAAAAGCGTTTGACAGAGTGTTACGAAAGGATCTGTGGGATATACTCCCGGGCTACGGGGTGAGCGGAGCACTGCTGCGCGCTGTGCAGTCCACTTATGAGGGCTGCACAGCGTGTGTGCGTGTTGACGGCGGCTTGTCCCCCTGGTTTGACGTCAATATCGGCGTCAGACAGGGTTGCGTGCTGTCCGCTCGACTCTTCATCCTGTACCTGGACAGTTGTCTCCAGAGAATGAGATCGATGGATGTAGGGATGCGAATGGGTGAGCTAGTTGTAAGCTGGCTGCTTTACGCAGATGACGCCGTGCTTCTAGCCGAATCGCCGTCGGACCTGCAAACACTAGTCACTACTATGAAAGATGATTGCATGATTAAAGGCTTGCAGTTGAATGCGACGAAAACGAAAGTTACGGTGTTTGAAAGGGAGGAATCCAGAACAGATGCAAGGATAATGGTTGATGATGTAGTGCTGGAACAGGTGAATGAAATTGTATATCTTGGATGCGCTTTTAGCAGAGATGGAAGGTACACCGCGGATGTAGAAAGACGAGTGGCGATAGGAAATAGCGTAAACGGAGCGTTGGGCAGATTCCTGTGCGCAAAAAATGTTAGCAGAAAAGCCCAGTTAGCAATCCACAATGGAGTCCTGATCCCAACGCTAACTTATGGAAGCGAGAGCTGGGTATGGCAGAGTGTGCATGAAAGTAGAATAAACGCGGTAGAAATGAGGGCTCTACGCAAAATCTGCGGAGTGACTCTCGCTGACCGCGTAGAAAACAAGGTTGTAAGGAAGGAAGTTGGTTTGAAAGAGAGTGTCGGTGTAAAAGTAAGAAAGGGCATGCTCCGATGGTTCGGACATGTAGAAAGAATGGTTGACGCAAGACTGACTAAGCAGATATACAATGCAAAAGCGGACGGATGTAGGAGTCGAGGACGGCCAAGACACACATTCCAAGACCAAATAGAACGTGTTCTGGAGGAAGGTGATGTTAAGAGCCTCAAAAACCGACGCGCGTGCATGAAAAGAGTTATGAAAGTCAACGAAGCGAGTGAGGTGTGTAAGAATCGTGCCCTATGGCTCTCTGTTCTCTCTGCCTACCCCGCAAGGGATTTGGCGTGAAGTTATGTATGTATGTATGTATACGGGACACAGTTCGCGGGGTCAGTTAGTAGTTACATAATTATTAAACTCACCTTTCGAAAAGTCAACCAGTGATCTGAATAATCTATTCGATTTAAAATATTCTTTTTATATTTAAATAACTTGTTTGTCGAGGAAGTCTTGTCATGATTGATAATCAAGGAAGTGATGCAGTCATTATAAATGTCAGAGAATTGGATACATCTTATTGAGATGCGATAACAATTCGTTACGTCTGTGGTACCTATCTTAATTCAGTTTCACTTAGGGAGTCTAGTGTGAGTTGATTCTTCCATCCCCGATCCATCACCGGGAGTACATCCCCTTTCGTTGCGGACATGCCACTTACCCGACTCACATGTTTTACACCCCCTTAAATAATGGGAGAACCACGTACGGGATAAATTCTCTGGGTCAGTGTTTTGGAAAACCAATTGAAGGATTTCTATTTTTAGGATTTTGTAACATGTCATATTTTGTTATTTTTTTACACGTTTTAAATATACTCAAACAATAATTTAATCATTTATGTATCTACCTATTAAAGTTATAAAATGGGAGCTATTATCTCAAGAGGATGTATCAGAGGGATTATCGTGCATTCTATGGTTAAGGTGCTATTTGGTAACAATATTCAAATTATTAATTAAATTAAGTTGAATAATATTTAAGTTGAAGTATTATCCCAAGGGAACATATTACATACTTGCATGATAACTGCAAGGGAAATTTCGTATCTATTTTTCGTCTAGTTTTGTTTAACAGTTAACCCGTTAATCCGTAACAATCATAAAACTTCATAAATTTGTACTTATTTAGTTGAAGAATTATAGCTTCTAGCACACAGTATTCAATCTAGGCTAGTATTTTTTTCAGCTAGAACAATATAGTACAATATTCAATATACTAATAATTCTATAAATTATTACAAGTAATTTTTTTCAACGGTCTGATCATCGCTTACCATCTGGCGAAGTTATAAACGAAGATTTGAACATATATTAATACGAGTTTATTATATTTTCATTTTGCAATACCTCATAATATTTTGTATATTAAATTTGCTATATTAAACTTATAGTAAAATTAGTTGTCCCGACGAATTTTGATGCGCATCAAAAGTAGTAAATAAGTAAATTTTGGAAACTTTTTCTTTAAAACATTACAAATAAACCACTCCGTTGACACCCTCTATCTATTCAAAAAAACCGCATCAAAATTCGGTGCGTATTTTTAAAGACGTAAGCGTACATAGGGATATAGGGACAGCGAAAGCGCCTTTTTATACTATGTAGTGATATGTAGGTGTGTATTACACCAGTTTTCTCTTTTACAGCATCTCGGTGGTCCAGAGTTCGAGCACCCTCACACACAGCTGCTGAATCAAGAAGTCAAGGGATCGAAGATGAAGTTACAAAAAGAATTAAGTATTACACGTGTACTTTGAGGTAGGCATATTTCTCTACCTATTTAATATCAGCGATGAACATAAATGAAATAACATACTATATAATAATTGTATTATTATGTGCGTCAGTAAAAAGTAACGTGTACCGAATATTAAAAAGAAAACCTCACTTAAATAGGTATAGAGAAACAAAAGGGATTTTTGTGGGGAATCTCGTCGATGTAATTAAATACTTCGACGGACTCTCGGCAATGTCGCCCAACGTTTAACCAACTTAAGGTCTTTTCATTGAAACCATTTAGGGAAACGGTATAATTATGCCTTTATACAGTTTTTTTTTGTATTATTATATTTGCTAAAATGTATGATTGTGAATTGTTAATGATTTATATTTATGATATTACTCGTTATGGCCCGCGACCAAGGATGTTTGTCCTTTATCCATTGACGATGACTGTTATGATTCACTTAACATATAGATTTCAATAAAAAAAAGTTTCTTTATCCTTCTTTACCCTAGATCACTTATTTTCCCGTGTTAACAAGTGATATTTCTGTGATAGAACGATGTTTAAGGCAGTTTAAGGGAGTATCTAGCAATATCATAGGTTAGAGCTTAGAACCATATTAAAGATGATGCAGCTACTTTTATGTGGTGATCGTACAAATGCTTGCACTAACAAAGACACTTTTCTCTCTATAACATGGTCTTGCAGTTCGCTGCATGAATGGGCCAACGCGACCAGTGAAATGCCACAACCTCTAGAAATATCGTAGTGATATGGCTCGTGCCACGTTTCTTTCGATGAGAGAGGTATTCAGAGGCCCGATCCCCTTTCAAGGGACGGCAACGCACCACGGTGTTCATGGGCGGTGAGTAGTTGCTTACCATCAGGTGACCCACTTGCTCGTTTGCCCTCCTATCCCATAAAAAAAACAATATTTATGTGTGTGAAGTATGAAGGTTAAAAAAATTAAAACCCCTTTCCTCTCTGTGAATTATGTTGTTTTTATTTTTTCACAGCACATTTTCATTCTTAATTTCAATCCCATATAGAGTCGACATTAAAAAAAGGGAATCAGGTTAAACCCTGCATGTCTGATCGAGCAGACGAAAATACACTTGTCGGTGCTAATATAAAAAATATATCAGGACACACACACACACAAAAAAAAACACAAAGCTAAAAAAAAAACAGTCAACGCTCACCGCAATCTTATTTAATTGATATAATTGGCATTTAGGTCCGCCATTACGGTGCCTCTCCCGCCACAGGCTCACTCCCGGTCCGGTCCAGAAACGGACAATTTTTTCATTTCCTACGCTGAAATTAAATACGTTGCTACGTATTTTTTTTTATCAACAATTCAACGGTACATTATTTAGTCGAATCCCTTTTCAACATTTGTCTGCGTTGCCGATGTTAAAAGTAGATCAGTGTGTGAATTTATTATTATTATTTTTGTAAAAAAAACCCAAAAAATTACACTAATTAACTAATTAAACATAAGAGAAACATGTCTTTAATATGTATATGTATTTTAAAATTGAGAAATGTATATAAATATTCAACTTGTATAATTTCCTGCTCTCGATAAACTAGTGGTTGGTTGGTTTAACTCTTTATGCTAACGATCTGCCATCGAATTGGCTTAACATCTATCTATAAGACCCGACATTATAAGGGACTAGGGAGTGAGACAAAACTGTCAACCTTCCAGAATTAAATACATCTTTTAAACATATAAACAAAATTAAGGTGTATGTTTGTAATATTGAAATAACTGCTCTCTACTACATCCATATAAATAAATGTGCGGTACGGTACATACACCAAAATAACTGTTTTTACAACTTTTGTCCGTCCGGTGTAATAATAAGTAATTTAGGCTACTTATTTTTAGAAAAAATCTTTTATTTATAGATGCTGTGGCGGAACTAAGTTAGCCGGGAAAGCTAGTATTGAATAAACTAAACATATTGGGGCACCACTTATTGTTAATTCAAATATTTTATGTAGTTAAAGAAGCATATTTTATTTTATGTTCAAGTTTGTATTCAAGTACATATTACAGTTAAAATATTAGGTACTACATATGAAAAGTAAAAGGTACTTCTTCATACCATCGGAACTCAAGTTCCTCTTGTCTTCTCAAGTTAAGGTCTGCCTCAAGGTACACCCTTAAAACTCCGTGTAGTATATTTCTATATATTCTATTGTGTATTCTATTTATTATATATAATTGGAAACACGTTCCAGAATATTTGGACCGTGATTTGGTCAATGGACAAGTAGAATTCTGCGCAGTAAAAATATTCTATTTCTTTGCCCACTTATAATTTAGCTGAAATGTACTTGATAATATTCAATGTATTGTATTTTTGTTTTTCATTTGTAAAAAACACAATGAAAAATTAAAATCTTATGTATATTGTATCATTATTTATATTCAAAAACCATGTCACACCTACAATCAATTACACTGTTTAAATGTCTAGAGTTTAATAGCTTCATTTTAATATGAAACTAGTTAGCTCGGAAAACTTTGTCCCGCATCAAAAGTAATAAATAAATAAATTTTGGATTCATTGCTTTTTCTGTACTACATGAATTATACATATAAATAAACCAATCCGTTGACACCCTCTATCTATGAAGAAAAATCACATCAAATCCGTTGCATAGTTTAAAAGATGTAAGCATACATGGGTATATAGGGATAGAGAAAGCGACTTTGCTTTAAACTATGTAGTAATTATCATATTTATGTTACAGAAAAAAAAACAGAAGCTATTTTAAGTAAGTCTGCTGTTATCTTATCTTTAATGACATCTCCACAAAGAAATCCCCAAGAGATATCCAGATCAATCACGTGTACATAAAACAAAAACTCCTAGTTCCCGATATATCTGCTGGGGTGAGCAATAAAACTGGTAGTTGAATTGATTGCGGTATAGCGCTGGGACGTTCGGTCAGCCCAGCAGCACGCCGGGCCACGTGCAATGAAAATACATGAAAGATGGCCTCTAAATCACGACCGGGTACTTGAAGGCGATCTCCCCCTACTTTAACCACTAAGGTAATAACAGTGAATAGGTTTTTGTTCCAGCAACAAAGTCACGTAACTGTAGACAGAGTGCAACCATTTTGTTATCGCTTTATGTTGCTGTGTTCACACTTGATTTTTAAGGCTGAAGTTGAGTTTTATATGTTTCTAAGTATTTTAGATGATTAGATATTAATTAATAATTTTGTTTTTACTACTTCTGCAGCTGGTACCAATGGATATACAAGCGTCGCATGACGAAAACGGCGGTCGCCTGGATCTCAAACGATACCTACTAAATATTTAATAATAAATCTTGCCCTAACTTATAACTCAGTCCAATTTGTACAGAAGTAATTGTAATCTATTTGTTATGTCGTTCTAGAATTATAATAAATGATATACAATCATTTTATTATATGAGATAAAATGATTATATTAAAAAATTGCAGGAGCATTATTATTACTTTTACTTACTTACTAGGAAAAAATTCTTAATACTGATTATTTGCTGCACCTGCTTCATAATTGTTCTATCCTTATCCTACTTTAATTATGGTTGGCCCAACATCATTGTCAAAATTGTCATCCTTTTGAACTATCAAGTTGTGAATAGATTTGGCAGTGCTTTTACGATCGACCATCTGCCTGACGTCAACTTTACTTGCGAATGTTTTTTGTTGGTAGGATACAGAAGGGGTTAGAAGTAGGATGAGGAGGGGCTCTCCCCTTGGTTTGGCCTATGGATACCTCTATCAACGAGGTTTGAGCCACTTTACGCTGTTATTCTGAGCGGTTGCTCGACCTTGCAATCTGGAATCTATAATGAATTGAATTTTATATAGTGTGCTACTAGACTTGTTTACTAAAATATTTACTTAAAAATGGCCGCCAATTAAATAGAAAGAAGTATAAACTCGAGCGAGCTGATGGCATAGTTATATGATTAAATTGGTTGGAATATGTATCTAGTTAGTACAAAACTAATGCTAACATATTAAAATTAAAACAATTGCGCTCAGTTCTGGATATCTTTGATGATACATACTCTTAAAATCGGTTTTAGTTTGCTCTCTCCCAGAGGTAAAGATCTATTAAGTCAAACATATTTCGTAACTTACACGTAACTTCACGACTTTTTACTCGAAGGTGAGGGTAGGAGCTGTTGAAGCCTTGACTAGGCAAATCGATACGTTACGTCCCAAATAGAATAGGTGGAGAAGCTGTTACCATAAAGCGAGTAATTATTGGCGTGAGTATGAAATCAGACCCAAGACTTTTGAATCAGAAGAAGGAAACTATACAACCGGACCATCGAGAATTCATTAGTTCTCAATATATTATTACCTATTAAACACAACTGTATACAACATACTAAGGTTGGTATTGAATCTGTAATTTCTTAACTTTGACAGTAGAGCCTTGATAATGTTCCAAATTAAATTAATTAGTGGGGTCGACCACTGCGTGCCCACTAGTTTCTTTATTACTAGATATCATCAAAGTTACGCTGCCTATACCATCAGATGCCAAACGCGTGTTTCTACAACATTTCCTATTTTCTAATAACATAAAATCAATTTTTATCTCTTTACAACGGTATTAAATAAAATAATTTTCTTCGTGGATAGCGGTAATTTGGCCAGTTTATGAGGGGTATATCGTATAGTACAACAATGGGTGGGCAGAAATATAGCGATAACTTGGCAACGAGAAGGAAACAAACAATGAAGATAAGTTGTTATTGCTGTTTGTAATGTTACCTTTGGCCTGTGCCTGGGCAGGGGGAGAGAAGGGGAACCTTGGACACATAATATCTCTGTAAGTAACGACATGGCCTATTGCACTGCACAATAATACATATACACATCTGGTAGAAAAAAAAGGAAGTAAGTTAGAAAGCCTACGTTTATATGACAAAGAAATGATATTTGACTTCTTATGTTAACTAGCAAGCAGTTATTCTGGTGCATGCATATGCATATCAGAAAAATTATGAGGGTTGTATTGCAAATATTTAAGATGCTATAAGGATAACGATAAGGGAGTTGAGCGGAAATATCCGGATACTTCTGTCTTGTTATGAAACAAGGCATGAGGCACTTCTCAGTCATGTCGTGGTATTTCATCGGTCGAGCCGGCCCATTCATAAAGCGAACTGCGTGACTCTACTAATTATACTAACTATACAATATATGACGTGCCCCGTGGTGTCTTGAAAAAAAAACCATCTACAGAATCCAGGTCGGTTCGATTCCCATTCGTGTACAAATATTTATGACAAGCATGAATGTTTTTATGGTGTATGGGTATTTGCAATTGCAAATAAGGCTGCATTTAGAAAAGTATAACACAAGCATTTAGTTGCTTAGGTTGATACTAGAGGACGCTGTGCGTATCGTGTTCAAGATATTAACATAACAAACATAACTTTACGCCTTTTTCTACCCGAAGGTGTAGGCAGCGGCCGTTAAGCCTCAACACGCCGTTATGTTTACGTTCCAAATGGAATAATAGGTGGCGAACCTATTGCCACACACTGGGCACAAATTTTTAGTCATCAATATTTATAGCACATTACTTTCGAAATTAATTTCGAAAAATCATTCGTGTGTGCCAAGATTCGAACCCCCAACTTCTGGATTGAGAAGACGTGTGCTCGACCACTGGACCACCGAGAACTTAAGTATGCATTTACAAACGAATACCACAAGTATTTAGTTGCTTAGCTTGAAACTAGAGGGCACTGTGTGTATTGTTATCAAGATATTTATATTTATTCACAATAATTGAAATATTGATACCAGTGAAAACATTTATACTAAACTGAGACCATCAAGCGTGAGTTGGATTGGTTCACCCACGGACCGAACGTAACCAATCCAAACCAGTAACCCGACCCCATAAAATATGTAACAACAAACGTTTCTGAATTGACCACAGAATACCGTTAGAAATGCCTGAGTTACCGAACAAATAGTCACGCGATTCTGGAGTAGGTAAATTTTGCACTGACCATTTTGAATGGGAACACGGTATTACAAAAAGAATTCTTCAAGTGAAATTCGGTCGTCCAGATAAAAGACTTATAAATCAGGATTGAATTTTTGTGTGTCCTTCAGAAGTAACTGTAAGAGATTATTATACTTAAATATATACGATGTTAATTTTAAGCTGTCAGCTTCAGATATACGGACCGAGAAATGTTGGGTCTTATTTTAGGGAGCCCGAAAACAGTTAGGACACAGAGTTAGGACACACACACAGTTAGGACACAATATATTTTATTCTTCTGTGAATGTGTATGCCACTAAGCTTTTCCTAAAAGGCTACACCAGTTTGAATGAAAATTGTTTTGATTAACTGATAGGTGATCGATCGAGATTAAATTTTCAGTTCTTACTGAACAAAGTCTACCGGGCCTGCTAGTTATTATAATAATATATCTATCACAAATTGTAAGGTAGAGGAAGGCATGGCAGAAGGAAATTAGAAAAAAAAAATCTTTCTTCTGCCGCACTTAACTACTCTGTGGTGTAGCTTATGTGCGGCATGAAACAGTGAAGGACAATCATGCTTCATGAAATTTTATTCAACTCTATTCTATCGAAAACAAATGCATATGTCTAAGACTACTTATGTAATTGTGGAGGCCTCAGTAGTAAATCTTTTTGCATCCACCTTAATTTCTATTCAAATATATTCTAGACTTAATGTAAAATAAATTATGAACAGAATCTATTTGCACATAAAAAATGTTATAATTTATATTCAAATGAACTTATAATCAGAAGAGGTTAATTGGTTGCGGAAGTTTAGAAAGAATGGGTCATGCAAGATTGACTAAGCATATAAACAGTGTAAAAGCGAAAGGATGTAGGAGTTGAGAATAGCCACGACACACTTTCCATGACCAAAATTAATGGACTTAAAACATTTTCGTGTTTGTTCGTGCCTTATGACGCTTAGTCCTTTCTGCCTACCGTACAAGAGACTTGGCGTGAAGTTGAGTAAGAGGTTATGATCGCGCTATTTCTTTTACTTTTATTTTTTTTTATGTTTTAATTAAATTTGCGCAATATTGTAATAGGCTGTTACAATTACAATATTTTGCGATCTTTTAATCTGATAAAGCGTTATTCATACAGCGTAATATTAGGAGCGTGTCATGTCCCAGTTCCAACCGGTAGTCAAATTAGTGTTAATTTATCGTCTAACTCTAGCACTAAACATGTTATTTACTGGCTGTTCCAGTGAGGCTTAGTTTGGCTCGTAAATAGATACATCCTTACATTGGTCCTTTTGGGTCTACTTATTCTTCAATCAGCTATTGTAACATAACTTGCGATAGAAAACATGGTAGGTAGAGATGATAAAGCCATGCAGTTCACGGAATGAATGGGCCGTGTCAACCAGGGCCTGTCAGAATATCGCCGTAACACTATATGTGTTGCAGATGTCCATGGGCGGCGGTAGTTGTTTACCATCAGGTGACCCGTTGGCTCGTTTGCCCTCGTATTCCAAAGGGTGGTGTATGAGTTTTAATTTTTTGACTGATTATGAGTGTATGGGCTATCATGTGAAGAATCCGACAAGAAAAGCATGTGCCGAAAACTCTTTTCAAACCGTTTGAAATAAATAACAATATTATTATAACTTCTGAAAACATAGATCCTCGTATGAATAATTAATATATTTTATTTACTTTTTATATTGATTTCTACAATATTAAAAAAATGTGTCCTTTATAGTTAGTTGGATTACATAAACATGATCGTTTTAATTCAGTAGATAACAAGTCTCCACAGACTAATTTATAAGATTACAAACTGACCCGACGAACTTTGTTGCGCCTCAGAAGCCATAAGAAGTAATAAAAATGGTCACTGTGGGTTATCTATAAGAGACCTCTACAGAGATCTCTACATACATCATCGCGAACTTTTTTGTAGATCTTTTTATGGTGTATAATAATGTAGTAAATTGTTTTGATATATCACTTAGGGTTCCGACCGCGTGTGCAATTAACGTTTTAAATCCCAAAAATTGACACTTTTTCTATATTACACATGAATTATACGTACAAACCACCCCGTTGACTATTATATAAAATATCTCAGCATATAAGGGAACAGTCAGCGGAAAGCGACTTTGTTTTATACTATGTAATCATGATGACGAGTTTTATCGTCTCGATGGTGGCACCAAGAAGTCCTAGGATCGAATCCGGCCTTACAATTATAATTTCTGGAAATACTTTTTCGAAATTATGAGTGGTAATCGATGAGTGACAACATCATGCCTGCTGTAATGGCAATATTTTTTGCCACCTATTCCACTTGGGACATAAAAATTCGGCGATTCGAGGTTTTATAGCAGCTGCATATACCTTCGGTTATAAGAAGGCGCGAAATTATAAAAAAAGGGTTCCGAGTCAGTTTTTAATTATATGAAGGGCAGAGATGTGACAGGTGTGATAGGTCTGTAGTTGGACGGATCTGACCGGTTACCAGAAATCAAATCACGCTGCTGGCAGTCAGTCAAATTTTTCCGCATCTCGGTCTACTGGTAGACCGAGATGCGGAAAAATTTGACTGACTGCATTGCCACGTCAAATGGCAATGCTAATCCCCTGTGCGAAGAAGAGACCTGGCTCCTGGTCGAGAGAGCCCTCGATCAGTCTCTTTGCAAGATCTTTAGGTATAGAGTGCACGAGCACTCGGACTCCATGTTCCTAGAGTCTCTACCCCAAACGCTCAACCACTGGACCACTGAGACTTATTGAAAATTTGGTCAAAAAGTATTTTATTTTGAAAATACCTATTTTGCATTTTGCATTTAAAATAAAAAACGAAAAACTATTTAGTATTTTGCATCTGAAATAGTAAATCTCAAAAGTATTTTGCGTTTTGTATTTAAATGCTTTTTTAAAACCATTTTGTACATCTCTTATTAAGGGTGGTTTTTTTTCATTAAATTCCTCTGTAACAGGATATTTTTTTATTATAGTTAAACGGCGGTAGACGAGCATAAATGAATGCTTTTAAGAGCCTGAACTGAGCGAACTGGTCGGTGATCAACAGAGCTGTTTTGAATTTAACCCAAGAATTAAACCGTACAACGTAAAAGGGTTTATTTAAGATGAATAAAAGCTTCATACTCACAATGAGTACTGAACTGTTTTAACAACTTATTCCTGTTGAGCGAATGTTAACCGTTGGTATATATTGTTCGTCATAATAATAAATATAACCTTACCTTTGAGTTTTAATGAGATTAAATTTAATGTACTTGCATAAATTTAGTGTTGTTTTTCTGGATACATACATACATTATTACACCACAAGTCTCTTGCTGGGCAAGCAGAACAGAATTCTACAAGGCATGTTTCTTACACGCCTCACTCGCTTCTTTGATTTTCATAGTCATACACGCTCATCGATTTTTAAGCTCCTGACGTCACCTCCCTCCAGGATTTGTTCTATTTGGCCATAGAAAGTGTGTCGTGGCCGTCCTTGTCGTTTCAACATTCATCCGTTTCATCATCATCCATTTTGTAATGTACATCTGCTTAATCAATTGCATAGCCTGTATCATCACTTCTTTCTACACGTCCGAACCATTGAAGCATGCCCTTTCTTACTTTTACGGGATAGGAGGGCAATCGAGCAATCGGGTCACCTGCTGGTAAGTGACTAACGCCGCTCATGGACACCAGCAACACACGAATTTCAAGATAAGTAGCGGGATAGCAAACGATGGGGAAGGTAGGTGGGCTTCCGGATTCCTCTCTCACCGAACGAGCCGTGACATGAGCCACTAGACGTTGATATTCTAAGAGGCCATGGTGAATCTGTATACTATTTCTATTAATGATACGTAGTGGTAACTACCGCGCAGAACCACGTAGTTTCCGTGCCATTCATTTTCTATATTACGTATCATATATATATATATATATTCAGGAACATATAATGGCGTTCGAACCGTGTCTGAACAGGAAATGATCACCAGATGAACTTTACCCGTTTGCTTTTGAATTATACGCGTGTATACCAACGGTTAATTTTATCCCAACGCCGCCAGAAGGATGGTTACGTTTTGCGATAAAGAATTCATTAATTGAAAAATAAATAATACTTTAACTAAATCTCTAATTGATTCCATGAGCCTATTATGTGAGTAGATTGGAATTTTCCATAACAAAATAACAACCTCGTCAAGAAATAAGCATTATTCTTTCGTTCTTTACCCGTTGCTATAAAAATGAGACTTTATTGATCCTTTGAGGACTAAGACTAATCTAAGAAAACCTCTATAGCTGAAACTTAAAAAAAAATACATAACGTGCTTAAGAAATATTCCTTCCCTAAACTTTAAAAAAAGTCTCGGTGGTCCAGTGGTAGAGCTCCCCGCTCCCAATGATTTCTCGAAATTCTGTACGGAAATTATGTGTGATATAAATATCGATAACTGACGACTTTGCGCCGGTATGGCAATAGGTTCTCCACTATTCACACGTCCATTTGGGATGTAGCATACCTAACAATTCGGCGAGTCGAGGCTTAACAGCCACTGCCTACATCTTCGGATAGAAAAACCTGTGAAGTTATGTTAAGTTGAATGTTATGTTATACGTGAACAATATGACCCTTCGTTTGGTAAAATCAGCTAAAATAACTTTCTATGCTGACTTACTGAAGTTGACCGTCCCGTTTCAAACATATTTAATTTGTGATTTTCTGTCCGTTTGGGATGGTCATTAATTTGACAGATGTCAAAGGAAGTAAAACTGTGACATTATGACAATTACTAACAACAGCTAACTATTTTTCGTTGACTTCCTTCACCTATCATGAGAAGTATTTTATGCTGGGTATTACCAATTTTTTACAACTCCAAGGATTTGTGTGCAATTAGTTTAATAAATTATTTCTTTAAAATGTATGACCATTTGATTATTGATAATGTCTATTCGGGCAAAACAGATCAACGAAATCACACTCTTCATTAAATTATCCGGAAGGATGTAGGAGTCTCGCTGGTCCAGTGGTCGAGCAGACGGCTACTGATCCAGAGGTCCGGGTTTGAATCCTGACACTGGCTCACACCAATGACTCTTCGAATTGTTTTCGGAAGTTAAGTGTGAAGAATATCGATGACTGAAAACTATGTGCCCGGTATGGGAATAGGTTCGCCACCTATTCCATTTGGGACGTAAACATAACGGCGAGACGAGGCTTAACAGCCGCTGCCTACACCTTCGGGTAACAAAGGCGTAAAATGTATATGATTTAGAAGTCGAGGACGGCCACGTCATACTGTCATTGACCAATAAGGAATAACATGGCTACTTTTTTTAAAAAATATCTATTATTTATTGGTTCCGAGACGAAACAAAGTTCGCCGGGTCAGCTACTCAAAAAATATAAAATGTAAACATTTCAAAATTATCATACTCAGTAGAACGTGAGAAAATAAATGTATAATAACTAATTAGCATTTTTTTCAGAGATTATTGCGTTTGTTTTATTTATAGTATATCTCGACAATTTGATGTACAACCTACAAGCTGACAGAATATTTACATAGATAAACATTAGATAAGAATAGAAAGGTATCGTAACTTCACACCTTTTTCTACTCGAAGGTGTAGACAGTGGGACCGAGTTAAAGCCTCCACTCGCCGAATCGTTATGTTACGTCAAATTGAAACACAAAATTGACAATTATCGATATTTATGACACATGAATCGAAACCACGACTTCTGGATCAGAAGCGGGAAGCTCGGCTACTGGATCACCGATACTAAAGAATAGAAAAATAGTCATTAATAAATAAATAGTAAATTAGATAATTTTTTTATTAGCGTTCTTAATAAAAGTTTTTAAAATTGCTCGGATAGCTGAGAGGGTAGGAGGAAATCGCGAGAAGACTGATAAACCTGAATGTAGAAGGTAATAGGAGAAGGGGAAGACCAAATAAATATCGATGGATTGTGTGAAAGACGACATTATTAAGAATGGTGTTAGTATGGAAGATACGAATGAAAGGGAAGTGTGGAAAAGAAAAACCTGTTGTGCCGACTCCAAATAAAGGGAACAGGGCAGTATGTTGAATTATGTTATTAAAAGAAATTTTAATTCATACCATATTCTACAAAGTTATACATATAATATTATATATTGAATTGTATATGCTGATCGGTAAAAAGCTCGATATTGTTACAGATCCTTACGCACACATATGGAGAATGAGGAGATGATTGAAGGGGCTGGGGTCCCATTATTCGCGGCATATAGGGTAGTCCCTAAAAGGGCAAAAGAAATACACATATTTTATGAATATATATAACTTTATTTTTCTACAAAACTGACATAATCTGAAAGAAATAAGATTTTGCATACAACACGTATCTTAACCTGGAAGTAATTTTGTACCTATTATTGAAAGTCCATTCCGGGTTAGCGGAAGATATATTTGTTATATTTGATATTCTCCTAGCGAATACATCATAATAATAATGGTAGAACCACGCTGCTCGCTGCATGAATGGGCAGGCTCGACCCGTGAAATACCAAGGCCCCTCATAATACTCACTTAAAGTGGCTAATGCACATGCGTTTCGTCCGGTGAGAGAGGTATCCGGAGGACTATTTATATTACAGGTATCTTAGGCGGCTAGTAGTTGCTTGCCATCAAGTGGCCTGCTTGCTCGTTTAACATACTCTTCCATAAAAAAGTGTCAATTTTGGATAAAATAAAAACGTTTTTGGTAATTAACAGAAAATGTAAATTTAAGTAAGTTCTGATATTCAGTTAAGGAAAGTCTTATAAATTCATATTTTATATGTTATATGTTTATATGGTGTATTGTAACGGAGTCAAGAAATAAGGGCGGTCTCAAGCGGGGATGAGTCGCTCTGGAATTTACCGTAGACAGAGCCGCAGGCAACAACTTGTTAGAATAATTTGATTTCAACATAATCATCATCGCTCCACTTACAGCCGAACATATTTGTCTTCTATATGTTTTGGAACACCTTGAAGTACCTTGCTTTGAAAACTAAACGTCCCGGTTCAAATCCCGTATCACACAAAAAATGTTTCGGATAGATGTGTCATAAATATAATACTGAAAAAATTATGTTCGATTAATGTACTCCAATAGAATTATGTACTCCAATAGGTTTCGCCAATTGAAGAGTGTTTGTAATATTGAAATAACTGCTGTCTACTACATTCATATAAATGGTGCATATACCAAAATAATATTTTTTACAATTTTTGTCTCTTTGTTTTTCTGTCAGTTTTTTTCCAGGATATATTTGAAATGGCTGCAGAGATTTTGACGCGAATTTTATTGGCAGGTAGCTGGTGTAATAAAAAGTGTTTCATGCTACTTTTTTGTTGGAAAATATTTTATTTATTGCTTCAAACAAACTACTTCAAACGAAACAAAGTTCGCCAGTTCATCTAGTTTTATAATAAAAATCGAACTTTCTAAAAAATATTTGTAATATCGTGTTACCGATGCACGCTCAATAATTTCAATGAGCGTTGTTTTCAAGTTTATTGTTCATTCACATCAATCGGTCAGTTCTCGGAAGTCGCAACATAGTTGGCCACACTGAGAGAACAGAGCAACATTCTCTCCCGACTACCTGCCCCACCCCATATCCCTTACCTGCCCATTAAGCAGTGAACGTTATCCCCCGACACAATAGACATAAAACGCCGACGTGAAATTTTATCGAAGTCAAAAGGTAGAACAATTATGCTTTAGGCGCCATATTGTTCCGGACATCGTTGCATTGATTGTAAAATTAAAAAAGAAACTTATATGACTTTGTATGTCTATTAATATACAAAGATGTAAACAGTAAGATATTTTCCCGTTAAAATTAATGAATGAGTAACTTTTTGATTATTATGGCGGCCCTACTGCTGCGCGACGCAACCGCTATATCCCTACATTTGTATATATTTGTATATTTACATTGTGTTATATAAATATACACCATAGCAGATTTTTTTATAGATCTTCATAAGGTGTTCATAAAGTATGTAACGTATTGTATTATTACTTTTGATCCAGCAATTAGGATTCAGCCAGTGTTTGCAATTAAAACTCCAAACCTCGAACACTATGACTTTTTCTGTTCTACATTATGAATTAAAAAAAAAAACATATCAAAATCCGTTACGTACTATCAAATATCATCAATTCATATAGGGAAACAAACAGCTGAAAGTGACTTCGTTTTATACTATGTGATGAAATTAAATAATTTGTTCTAATTTCCAGAAGAAATAGCGGTTTTCAAATTAACTCCAAAACTCTAGTGGTTATAATAAATATATGGTTGTGGCATTGACATGAAGGCTGGTTGCACCCTCGTGTCCTGGCGCGTCGCTGGCGATAAAGACACAATGCCTGCCCCTGACAGTTACTAGTGGCTCCACACCACCCTCATATTATTGCAGCAAGGAAAATTCTCAACAAATAATATTTATCAAGTATTATAAAGGCAGGAGTGCGTGATATTGATAAAACTCAACTTTTTTAGGTGTACAAAAAGAAAAAAAAAGGGTAATATTTTTGAGTTTGGCCGTACCTACTCAGTACAATCGTTGGATGCTCAAGACGATCTGGTTTTCAAAACTTATTATATACTTCAGTATATTAATAGAAAATCTAAGTATTGAATAGATATTAAAATTATGAAAATATATTTTGATGGCCAATGACCATTATTGTGAAAATCTATACTTGGCCTGATACAAATATCAGGCCAAGTATAGATTTTCACAATAATGGTTTCATTTGATAATTTAATTTAAAATAAAATTAAGATTCCTTTGCACCGAACAAAACGTTCATTATCTAACATAACTTCACGCTTTTGTTACCCTAAGGTGTAGTCAGCGGCTGTTAAACCTCGTCTCGCCCGTTAAAATTACGTCCCAAATTAACGGCGAACCTATTGCAATACCGGGCACAAAGTTTGTCAGTCATCGATATATAACTTCCGAAAACAATTTCTAGAAGTCATTGGTCATTATCTGATCAGCTGATTATTAAACAATATTAATTAGTGAGAAAAAACTAAACTATTATTAGTTTAAACTAATTAAATTGTCTCGAAGATTAAGTAACATGAACGTGTAAAAATGTATATTAAAAATAATGGTTCTAATATTTTTAACCTGGTATTCGTTTTCATAAAAACGTATGCAGTTTGGTTTAGTAATTAGGTACATTATTATCATAAGCCTCAGTCGATTGTTGAATCCGATTAAATATAAGCAGATTAGTTTTTGAAATCTGTATCTGACCGAATCGAATAACTTTCTGGTTAATAAATGTAATACATAATACACTCGTATAGTACACACATGTATATACAAGTCTCGGTGGTCCAGTGATAAATATCGACTAAAAACTTTATGCCCAGTATGGCATTAGGTTCGCCACCGATTCCATTTGGGACGTAAACATAACGGCGAGTCGAGGCATAACAGCCACTGCCTACACCTTCGGGTAGAAAAAGGCGTGAAGCTATGTTAATGTTGTATTAAAGTACACACGTTTTTATACAATCTTAATTTGGGAGCTTGGATTGATCAATTGATTATAATTCATTTACAATTACAAGGTGTAGTAAGACAAAATAACTACGCATATTATTACAGTAATGGATAAATAATTATTTACACTCGATTTATGATGAGGCGTTGGGCAGATTCCTGGGCGCAAAAAACATTAGCATAAAAGCCCAGCTAGCAATCCACAATGCAGTCCTGATCCCAACGCTAACTTATGGAAGCGAGAGCTGGGTATCGCAGTGTGCATGAAAGTAGAATAAACGCGGTAGAAATGAGGGCACTGCGCAAAATCTGCGGTGTGACTCTCGCTGACCGCGTAGAAAACAAGGTTGTAAGGAAGGGAGTTGGTTTGAAAGAGAGTGTCGGTGTAAAAGTAAGAAAGGGCATGCTCCGATGGTTCGGACATGTAGAAAGAATGGATGATGCAAGTCTGACTAAGCAGATATACAATGCAAAAGCGGATGGATGTAGGAGTCGAGGACGGCCAAGACACACATTCCATGACCAAATAGAACGTATTCTGGAGGAAGGTAATGTTAAAGAGTTATGAAAGTCAACGAAGCGAGTGAGGCGTGTAAGAATCGTGCCTTATGGCGCTGTGTTCTCTCTGCCTACCCGCAAGGGATTTGGCGTGAAGTTATGTATGTATGTATTTATGATGAATAACGTCTTTCAATAGTCAAAGACAATACGACGCCTACACATGTTCTCTCTACGGAATGTCTGGTAAATCATTCAAAAATGTCTTTCTTGCCACTTTTAATTGTCCACATAAATTTTTAAATAAACATTTCAAATATAATGGACACGAATTTTCTACCGATTTATTATACAAGTACAAGATCATGACAAAACGTCAAGTTTTAAAACCGACAGCAGTTCATTTGTTCGCGGTCATTATTCATTTGTTGGAAAACCTTGTTTTCAGAGAATTTTCCGGCAAGTGATATTTCAAAATGCTACCATAAGTACATATCTATGAATCAAAAACTTAAAAACTGATAAACATGATAAATATTTGTCTGAATCGTAGGAAACATTAGTAGATATATAACATAATGCAGAAACTAGAATAGATCAAATTATAAATTGCATTCATTGAAGTTTGTTCGTATAGTTTCATGAAAAAAATCGACCATATTAAGGTCTATTATTTGATGATTTCTGTCGATTTCATCATGTCTCTGTCAGATTCTGGAAATCGTTCGGCACAACACATTCACGGGGTTTGTCAGAATCAGTTTTTGTTAAGATACTTATAAACCTAACAAGTTTTTATTGTTTAATTTCTGTGTCCCTGCAGCAATCTTCGTCTCTATCATTAGACTGGCCTCATGTAACCATAAAGAGAGCTAAATTGGGTACCAAATCATGCCTCATAAGGAAATAACTAGCAGGAAAAAAAGTTTTTTTTTATGGGATAGGAGGGCAAACGAGCAGGCGTGTCACCTGATGTTAAGTGACCAACGCCGCCCATGGACACCTGCAACACATATAGCTGTTACAGTTGCGTTGCCAACCTTTAAAGGAGTAGGATAGGAAGGGATGGGGAAGGGGGGATGGGCCTCCGGGTACCTCTCTCACCGAACGAAACGCGGCATGAGCCACTTTACGTCGATCTTCTGAGAGGTTTTAGTTAGAGGTTTTAGTTTTCTAAATTAAATACAACATAGATAACATCGTGTAGGTATACGATAAATTTATATATGTCTATCGGTAAAGTTATTTAAACCAAAATAGTTGATATGCATGAGTAATTTGTTCGGTTTCCTTCAAATATGATACGTTCGGCTGATTCGGTTATATTGTCGCTTGAGACAAACTAATAACAACATTTAATAAGCAATGTATCAAAATAAATAATTTGGGATGTTATGGTGCCGCGGAGGCGCGCGCACTCGACGGCACCGCGTCGGCGGAGCGCGGGGCTTAGTCCTCGGCACTCTGTCCGCGGCGCCCTCGCGGCTCGCTCAGTCGACGCCGGACCACAGGCGGGAGAGCGTTTACGTCAGTCGCTTCATTTTTAACCTTACGACGACTGTTAAATTTACCTTCGAAACACGCCGCAACTGTGTTCAATATGTCAGACGCGATTTATTATCGGGAACATTTTTGATATTCAATAAAAAATATTGCCTGTTTCATTTACATCCAGCGAGACTGGGTCCGAACTTGACCTGTGATTGTTTGCTTTGCTCGAACTGTCAGTGCGCGTGTTGTGCTTTATCGATAACATAACCTGTACGATTTCAAGGGCACCATAGACCGCGGTTCAAAATTGTGTTGTGGATATTGTGCTGAGATGTGGAAGCAGGTATATAACTAAGTCATTATTTTATACGTAAGTGGGCGTATTCGAAAGTTTGAAAATCGATCGGGTGACGTGCGTGCGTGGGATTACGTTTACGTAATCTTTGTTTACCTTGGGAATATGCACTTTGGTGATCACTTGAACCGGCAAGACGACGTCGAATAATTTTCCGGATGAAAAACTAAAGCATGGGTAAGTTCACTTTACGAGCCTATTAGCTAACGAATCTCATTAGAACCCTGAAGCCTATGCTTAGAATTTTATTTAATGAAATATAATTATCTGTAGCCTGTTTTATTTTAATTGGCGCTTCCTGTTCATTAATGTAGTTGTAGGAGTATATATATTTATATCAAAATAGACAAACAGATACGATAACAATCGATAGATAAGAATTGCCGAGTCTTGTTGGTTCATTACAACCAAATTATTGATCAAATCAGTGAAAGCATTGTAATTAATACCCGCTGCTTTAACTTTCTAACGTCAAATACGTTTACGTAGAAGTCACAAACAAATATTTATTAGATAGATAGCTTGTGGACGTAAAATCATTAATTTTGCATTATTTAAGTCGGAGAGTAAAAAAGTCTCCGTAGGTTTAACAATTTTAAGATTTTCGGCATGCTCTATGGTCCTTCGAATCTGATAAAAACATTAATGTAGAAAAAGTAAATACCGTTACATACATATTGTTTTTATTATTATTAGTTAGTTTTTAAATTAGCGACACTAATATTAGAAATATATTATTTATTAAACAAAATGTTGTATTTATTAAAATAATTATATTTATTACTATATTATATTGATATAATTTTTATTATGAAATTAGTAGCTAGTATTATTATTATTTCCTACATCCACGCTGCCTTATAATGTCTAGCTAATTCTTATTTCCCAAGTGTTACCTAAATCACACCAAAACACAATTTGTTAACACTAAATCAATGATCTCAGTTTATTTTGCAATACAAAATCGACCTCAATCACATTGGATTGGTAATAAGAAAATAATTTCGTTTTCTCGCGATTCAACCTGTTTTTTTTGGTATAATCATGAAATTGTGTGTCTCGGTGGCCTGGAGTTGGATGAATCAAAAAGTGACAATTTAGAATCCAGGCTTTATCCAATTCTTTGATAGCCCTTTTACTGTGTTAATGAATTTCATCAATCATTTTATTTATATGAGATTAACCTTATAGGTTTTTGTTACTGTGGGATTTACACCCTTTTTAATACTTTTTACACCATGATTCTCGTCGGTTCACCATCACCAGCAATGAAAACGGGTTCTAAAAATTGTGTGAAAACATCATGAACGTCGAGGACCGTTATAATACGACGACCGGTATTTGAGTTACATATTTAAGGGTGAAGATATTAATAATAGATGTTATGTGGCTTGTGATGTGTGCCCTTTGAGTTGATTCATTTATGCTAGTAACCGTATTGTTGCTTGTTATTGTGTTTTTTTATTTTTTAGAATTGTGGCAATTCAGTTCTGTGCGTATAGCTGTTTTTTTTAAATAATAATTTAACGTAGATTGCATGTTATTGCATGTATGACGTGTTATTTTTATGTAAAAATGAGTTATGGTTTTAAACCATCATTCATATTTACGAGTTCTGGTTGTGAAGTTTCGAATTCGAATCCGGGTAGTTTTTAGAAATTATGTGTGATAAATATCGGTATCTCCGACGTATTTAATTTAGGCATTATGTACCTCAGCTTACACCTTTGCGTAGAGAGAGCGCGTACGTTAATGTGATGATGAATTATTTCAGTCCTCATTTTGTAATCTTAAAGGGGAATAGATAACGAAAATAAAGCATGCCTCCCTTTTTAGGTCGTTATATGAACTAGTTCTCTGTGTCGATTTGTAACGTAATAAAATTGGGGCTATTAAATAAACTCTATGTTGCTGTTTCTATCGCTTTTTATGTATTAACTTATTTAATTGGTCGTTTGGAATGCTTTAATTTTCGAACTCACCTACTTACTTCAAATTCAGAATTAAAAAAAAAATGAGGTACTTCTTTGTTTTTAAACGTTTTATAATTTTATAGCGGCCAGTTACTGTTCACTGGTTAAGATTTCGTTGGTTAAATAATTCAATATTGTTATGTCCATCGGTTTGACACATGTTTAGGTAATCCTTCATCTATTTTGAAAAATGGATAACGGAGAATTCTTGACTCAAAAGACACCAGGTTTCATAAATTTTATTGTGTACCTAGTTGCTATCAGTTTTATAAGTATTATTAAATATATCGTTATAGGTAAAAATCTGTTAATGGGGATAATATCATCAATAAATATTAATCGACAAAACACTATTCAATAAAACATCACCGTTGCTCACTTAATATTTTGTTTTTTTTTAATGTTCCAAATATTTAAAGAAAAGTAACTCTTGTATGCGTCTTTCTGCAGTTTAAAATCGATTTGCTTAAATTGATTACTGTCTTAAATACAAAAGAAAGATGTGTAACAAATTAATTTCCAAGTTTGTTTTTCAGTATTCTATCATTTTTACATTTTTTTTTATCTTTGTCATAAATTTAACGTCAACCTGTTGGCTTATGATAGTGTATGATGAGTTCTTTGAGGCTATGCAATACATATTTAATGAGCGGTACTCCTTTTTACAATAGCGTCGGGATGAGGTCGTCTGGCGGACAGGCTCCAACCACGGCTCTCCTATTATGTGACCAAGTACTTATTCCACATATATGCCTTTTCTTCTACAAGATTTATAGTTAAGTTCATACCTGTTCTCTTTATATCTTGGGTTATATAATAACAACTTATTTTTACAATAATGCGATGCAGTTAGAACTTGCATTTCTTTTATTGTTCTTTTTTTATATCTACTTACATATTTATAATATATTCTTTAGAGAAAGAAACACACTCTTCTTCTTTTTCCGTTGTAATTGTATTATTACCTACGTTATTTGATTACCATACATGCACATACCTAGATTCTATCAAATAGATTTTTTTTATGGGATATAGGGGAAAACAAGCAAACGGATCACCTGGTGGTAAGTGACTAACGCTGCTCATGGATATCTGGCAAGACAGATAGTGTCACAGTTACGTTGGTGACCTTTTTGAGAGTGGAAGTTGAGGGAAGGGGATGAGCCTCGCGATACCTCGCTCACAGAAAGATACGCGTTCGGAGCCACTTTACGTTGATTTTCTGAGAGCCGAGCCGGCCCATTAATTCCATAAACTGTGTAGCTCTATCACTGTTATAATGAAGTCTATAAATATACTTTTTGTATGATTACAACTCACTCGTAACAATTGAAACATCTCCTTTTTTGCCATAAATAAGATTTCGTTACGTAACTTTTAATTCCACCTGCCCCAGTGGCTGCGTGTGAATGGGAACAGTTCCCAACAAATTATTACACAAATTACGCATAATGTTCTTCACGGAGTTTTTTCTTTTTAATTTTCTAATAAAGCAACGGGTCTTCATATTACCGCCTTGTAAAAATAGATTTTGAATTTGGAACTCGCAAGATGTTACGTTACAGCTTTTAGGGAGACCATTAGTCCTTTGGGAAATTAAGGTAAATTACATGTCGTAACCATTCGGTTACGTGTTCTTCTTCTTTGAACTTCGTGCAACATTCAATTTGACTTCAAGCACAATATATATATATACTATATATATATATATTTTACGTAGGTAGTAAATTAAATTAAAATCCTTACAAATGGCGTAGATATTTTCGTCTCGTCTTACTTTATAACCGGTACATGGCGGTGATATGTTTTCAATGGTTTTATTTAGGACGTCATATTACTCTGTGGAATTTGTCATTTTTCGATATATCTACCTATACTCAAAGCTCCATAGTGCACAAAATAGAGAGAGAGAGTAGGAGTGTAAGACCGAATATTTGGTTTCAAATCTAATTATTTGAACCATTTAACAACGTTTGGACTATTGATTGTTACTAACTCAAAGTTGTCGACATGTTTATTTCTTGTTACTATTCGCACAATCAATTTAAACATATTATTTGCCGATATATATAGCTAACATAAAATCAAATCATATAATATGTGCACAATTTATGTCATTTATTATTTTTTTTTTTTATAAAATAACCAGTCTTACACATAATTTTGATTTCGTCTTTGATTGTCAACGAGAACATTGATGGCACGATTAACAAAAAGAAAAACCAAATTGTCACATAGAATTTCCTATTTGATTAATTTCCTGTTTCGATATTTGCATAGATTTATAGTCTGTAGTAGATGGCACATGTCAGTAAAAATGTACTACTAATCATCACTGACAGCGCAACCGCGAGTAAGCGATTCTTAGGATGTATATAATTCGACACATGAACAATAATTATGTAAAAGTTGACACTTGGAAGCACTTTTTACGCACACATTGATAAAACACTTACACATCAACAACCCATTTTTGGTCTCGTTGTTTGGGTGACTATTGCCGATTTATTATTATTGGATCTATGGATATTTGTGTTTGTAAATAATGACAGATATTGTAAGTCTTTGTAGCATTATGAGATGTGACTCAGACTATGATATAATCAACACGTACAGCGCAATGACGCCATTTTAACACTTGTATTGTGGTAGCTCACTTCACATAGTGTATTGAATACTTCAAACAGAATATACATAGATTTTAGGCGAGGTTTTCTCAAATAGGTCTTAGTAAATATTTGGTTTAACATTGTTAGAGCCACGCAGTTCACTGCATAAATTGGCCGACATGTCTGGTGAAATACACCAACCTTTCAGAAAATCAACGTAACGTAGCTTAACTGCTTTTCTTGCAGTATGTAAGGTCCAATCCCCTCTCCTATTCCAGGAACTTTTCGGTGTTACAGACCTCTGTTTGCAAGTTTGTCCCTTTTGCAGTCGATGTTCATTAGTGTTTGTTACCAGACCTAAATTGAATCGGTCTACCGCTCCTGAGCAGTCAGAATCTTTAGCCACAATACCAAAAGGCCTGACAAGATTTATTCATATTGTGGAAGTCTATATCACGTAGCCAGTAAATGTGAATGGCCTGTTAATGCGTGTTGAATGTAAAGAGAAACTACGTCCCATATCTCCATCCTCAGGGAATCTTCCTCGCACACAGGAACTTTGAGTACGTGCCTTCTTGTTGGTAGTTACCTGTTTTATACTACAAAAATGACTCAGCCGACTGAGTATTATAAAAGTGATATAAAACTGACTCAATTTATCAAACAACACTTTTTAATAGTCTCGGTGGTCCGGTGGTCGAGCACACGTTTTCTGAATCTAGTGGTCGCGGGTTCGAAGGCACACACCAATGGCTTTTCGAAAATAATTAATTTCGAATGTTATGTGTGGTAAATATCGATGACTAACAACTTTGTGCCCTGTATGGCAATAGGTTCGCCACCTATTTCATTTGGGACATAAACATAACGGCGAGACGAGGCGTGAAGTTATGTTAAACAACACTTTTTGGAATTTTAATGACGCATAAACTTCCTTACCCTCATATGGTCGATCTAAGTAGTATAGTACCATTCAAAGTACCTTTGATAAAAAGAATAAAGGAGTATTCTATAAAAAAAGATATTTTTCCATTCAATCAAAATCATGCATAAATTTTGGTTATTTATGATATGATTAAATATCTCCAAAATTTGTCAGGCATTTTGCAAGCGTATGAATATTTAAAATAGTGTGTAATGAATATATTTAATAAATGTTTGATGGTCTTTTAAATAATTCTATTAATATATGCAATAAATCGAAATAATAAAATTAATTAACACACAATAAAAAAATAACATAACTTCACTCCTTTTTCTACACGAATGTTTAGTTTACGTCCCAAACGGAATAGGTGGCGAACTTATTGCCATACACCGGACACAAAATTGTTAATAAAAAAATATATGAAAGTTAATAAAGATTTCCTACAAATATTTGACTAAATGATATTTTAATAAACGTATCTGCTATCATATATAATAGGGCGCAATAAATAATTGCTGTTAATATACTTTTTACAATGTTTAACAGCATTTTTAGGCATTAAAATCAATGAGCAAATTATGAACAAATAGTGCCATTGCTAGGCAAAATAATGATGAAAAGTACTGATAACCAAACATAATCAAACATTGCACGAATCCAGCGAATTTGTGCTTTAAATACTGTAAATAAAATAAGGTCACTGAGACAGCGAAGCCTTAGTACGCGATATGTAAGTACTAATAGCATTTATTGAGGGCATTACATACATACATACATAACTTCACGCCAAATCCCTTGCGGGATAGGCAGAGAGGACAGAGCGCCATATTGTACGATTCTTAGACACCTCACTCGCTTCGCTGACTTTCATAACTCTTTACAAGCACGCGTGTGAGTTTTGAGGATCCTAACATTACGTTTCTCCAGAACACGCTCCATTTAGTCATGGAATATGTGTCTTGGCCGTACTCGACTTTTGCATCCATTTGCTTTTGCATTGTATATCTGTATAGTCAATCTTGCATCATCCACTCTTTCAAGAGGGCATTACAATCGGAAACTATAAATAGTAGGTACTTAGGTACTGTTAATCAATTATGATTTATCAGGAAGGCTATGTTTACAAATAATTGAATTCCGAATTTGAAATTGAATTCTATTCCAATTTGTATCCACAATTTGTTGAAGCAGGGGAACTATATTGATAATTTTATCACGGATTAAATAAATAAAGGGTAAATCTTCGTGGTATTTTGTTTTGATAGTAATGACTTGTGAGACATTTATATTCCTGATATTCGTTTACATGTTACCAGACTCCATAAGCACTCACCCTCATAGTCGAGAAAGAGTATCTCATTTGTTGTTAATTTAGGAAATCTTTACAAAAGCCTATACTGAACTTTTTTTACGGTTCCTGGAATAGGTTTTCGAAGGGTCAGCTTTGAGTGTGTGATGTCCCAGGAGTTAAACCCTTACCACAGGCTTTGGTAACCTTGATAACTTACTGTCATGTGGGACATGTTCTTCTGCCATTCCATCATCATAGTAAATAGAAACCTTTATCTTAAGATCTTGTAATATAAAGATTTAAAAAAAAATAACTTAACGGTTTGTAATATATGCTTATATTTATTAAATCTTTGATATTTTAAGTATAAAATTTTCTAAATTACATTGTCACACTTGGGTAGCTCTAAATGGGTGTTTGTAACGCATTTGGCGTCGGCAGACTACCAAGATAAAAACGATGACCCTCCCTACATCTCATTATTTATGGTTCACAGCTTCCCCATTTTTCGGTAATTTTTCAATAAAAATATATTCCCTTTTTCTTATACTACTTTTGTCTGAACAGCAAAACATAGCTATTAGTACTTACTAGACTGATATAGGTTTTTGCGGTAAGTGGACAGGTCAAAGTTTAATTAGTTTTCACGCGACTTCGTGCGCAGGTTTGTCTTTGATCCTAGGTCGAGGTCGGGTTGGTTAGGCTCGTTAGTGTCTGACTGTGGTACTATTACAAATCGTATACTTGTTTATTAACCAGTTCGTAGTAATCTTGGGTTCTTTATTTAGTAAAATATCTTTTAATTACATGCATACGGCAACTTCACGCGGTCTTCACGGTCCAGGCGGAAAGAACAAACATAGTAACTAGGTAACATCGTAATAGATCCTCATGCTCTGCAGTTAAAATATTAACTAAATATACTTTGTAAATATCTCATTTTAAAATTGGAATTGATAAAATAAATAGTCACCAGAGACAATTAATAAAATTTCCCGCCATATTCATATTCTTAAGTGGCTGTCATTTGTTTTACGACTTCAAAATTTGTACGTTTCTAAGCGTTGAATGTAATTTTACATTATATTATTTATTTGAATAATTAAATGCATGTAGTGGTTATTGTATTTGGACCGAGACGAGACAGGCCGGAACTTACGAGTGCGACGAAGCGAGCCTTACTCAAGGTCGGCACACGCCTTTATAATTCACATCTGAATTAACCACAAAACGACATCAACCGCACCACATATTTCATAACTATTGTTAGTTAACTGCATATTGCATATTATTACATAACTCGCTATACTGGGATAGTAACTTTTGGTTTTAATTCGGTTTGATATAATAATATGCTGCATAAGCATGCTGATAAAAACTCAGGTATTGCACGTTTTTATATATTTTCTCCGGTCAACACTCTAATTTGGTGACTGGAATTGTGTATACGCTGATGCCCAAGACCTACTATATTTGTTAGGGTTTAGTTTATTATAATTGTAATTCGTGTCTTATTTTAAGAGGTTTGAGGCACATTTTTTTATGAGTGAACGAGACAAACTGAATAAACAGTGCTCCACCACTCTCCTAGTGACAAATTGACCAGAACTCTAACCACAAATTAGTTGAATCAAACAGTACTTCAAATAACCACCAGTAGAGGACCGCTTGGAAAAAAATCCTTATGTAACAACTGGTCGAACGACGTGCAATCATCTAATTGAAGGTTCATTTTGTTATTTATACTGGCATTTGTCTATGAATCTCTTTTGCCGAACTATGAACACCTCTAACACAAAAAAGAAAAAAAAAACTATTTATTTGAATTTTTATTGTAGCAGTAAATGTGTTTGGATGGCACGTTCAATGCGAAGATATTTGTAACACGAACGTTTGAATATTTTCTCGTAAAGTAAAAACCGAAACTGATTTATTGCCGTTCGGATTGTGGTCCTAAGCGTGACGGATAACGGACTAAAGCTGGCTTCTCAGTGCAGCTATTCATTATGGATAATGGGCGTACGCTGTCATGGCTCATCAGGCAAATATCGCTAAGTGACCGCACTGTTCCCTCATCATATGTACGTTACTGTCCATACCAATTGACTTATTGTCCAGGACTTTAACGCAAACTACTATAAAACCTTTTTGTAATAATACTCGTTTGTAGTCGCGTGACAGTTGAAGATTGTAGCGAAATCACTACGCAAAATCATAAGAATCTTTCTAATCACGGATATTACGCGATGAGTAACGAAATACTTTTTCTTTTCTTTTTTTTTGGACGGTTATGTTTTGTGAGAAAATGCTCGTTAGACATGCGATTCAAACATATTATAACAGACATAAAAAGCACGTTTTCACGATGAGAGTTGATGTACAAATTTGCTGTAACGACAACTTCTTAGTGCTGTTGTTGATGACAATAAACAAGTGAAAGTTGAGTCCAGCCGTGTTTTATTTTGAAGTCGGTGTTTGTCTGTCGGCTTTGTGAGACGTGCGTTATGGCTACTCATAGAAAATCGTCCAATGAAACCTGTACACGTCACTTCTTGTTCACTACGATGAACTGTTTGACCTCTTGCTTGCTATTAATATACATAAATGTTTTGTATACTAGATTTTGTTTTCGCCTCTGGCTACGTGACTCATATTTGATTCATCATGAATGTATTAATTGGTAATTGTAATGTAAAAATGTTTCTATTTTATATTCTCAGCACAGATACACATATCATTACCTCCCAAAAGCAATTAGAGTAAGTAACATCATGTCGAAAATCGTAAACAGAAGAGAAAAAGCAAAATAATTAGGCTAGATATTTGTTATTTATTTAACATAACATAACTTCACGCCTTTTCTTACCCGAAGGTGTAGGCAGCGGCTGTTAAGCCTCGTCTCGCCGTTATGTTTACGTCCCAAATGGAATAGGTGGCGAACCTATGGCCATACCGGGCACAAAGTTTTCAGTCATCGATATTTATCACACATAACTTCCGAAAACAATTTCGAAAAGTCATTGGTGTGAGCCAGTGTCAGGAATAGAACCCGGACCTCTGGATCAGAAGCTGTGTGCTCGACCACTGCGCCACCGAGACTTGTTTAGATTTAAATATTAAGCTCTTTATGTCAAATAAGTAGCATTTTTTTTACGAACATGTATGACAAGAGTTATGAAAGTCAAAAACCCGAGTGAGGAGTAAGGCGGCAATAAACGAGCGAGTGTAAAAATCGTGCCTTTTGGCGCTCTGTTCTTTCTACCAAGAAACTTGCTGTAGAGTTAAGTAAGTTACAACTGGTTCGTTGTCAGTTATCTCTGTAAAAATGCTGATGACGCCTTTCAGCTGTGCAGTATAGGCGATTGAAGTTTGTTTTTAGAAAACCAGCGACTCATGACAGAGTAAAAACAAAAAAAAAAGAATATTGTTGAATCCGGTCACGACGACATTTAGAGCGCGGTGTGCGTATCAAGTATCGATCTGGTGAGCGGCTCAGTTGCGTCGCTCCACATTTCACGCTTGTTGCCAATCGCTACGAGCCCGCTTGCTTTAGGTAAAGGTAGCCCGCTGTCGGTGCGCCCCAGTCCGTGGTGCCACGCCACACTGCGTCTCTTACCACGTTACGGCGTCATTTGAGAATAACAACAACAACAACACAGAAATAGAAGGCACTGCGGATATTTGCAATTTGCTTAATTCCTCGGCTAAGCAAGTTAATCTACTACAGCTGATAGACACTTTAATAACACGAAACATATGGTAATATTCAAAATACCTATATAACTGATGTGTGATATCGTTATGACTTCTGAATTAAGAAATCTCGAGTTCATATTCTAGATCACACCAATGATTTTTCGGAATTGTCTTCGGAAGTATTTAATTTCAGTCGTGATCTGATTGCCACTGTCTTGTACCTGCCCGACCTCAAAAAATACACAAAAATCTGATGAAAACTAAGCTGAATAGGTTTTTACACGACTAGGGCCCATGGATCTTGCTGTTTGTTGGTCTTTATAAGCCACAGTAATTTGATGAGTCTGCTGATGGGCAGCAGTATTCTACCAACATAGTTTAAAATATTCATCATATTTGAATCATAATGAAATGTAAATGTTGTATAGCCATGCCATGTATATGGTTTTGAAAACGAAAAACAACTTACTTCATTATTCGCTTTAAAAAATTGATAAAACATTTTAACTAATTTTGTTGCAAATACAGCGGCACGTGTGGTCTCTCGCCGATACATTTAAAGTATTATACTGAATATAATATTCTAGTTATAAATCGCAGCAAGTCATTATCTGGAACCGCAACTGACATTTATGTACGCATTAGTGTTGTTTGATAGCCAGATGGTCGGATCTACAGATATAGATAGTATGCAGTATCAAATAAGTACATACTTTGTCCTCGATACTGTTACTTTTGTACTTGAAATGATACATTGAACAAGTTCCTTTCTAGGTTAGATTCTTTTTATTTTTTCATCAGCTCTTTTTGGTACACATACTCGAAACAAAAGCCTAAAAGGATAATTATTATCCCAAGAAAATGTACGTACTAGGTACTAGGTATAAAGTTCAAAGTTTAATTGTCTAAATGCCATTAAAGTTAAAGTATTTTCCCAAGGAAATACATTTTACTGGAATGAAAACTGGACTATATGTTGTCCCAGGAAGATTCCTTTACCTATGGGAATATTCAACGCAAACTTCGACTTATCTTCACAAACTTTCGCATTTATAATATTAGTTAATAAAAACAAAAAAGATTATTACAATTATAAAAAGATATCTACAAAAATATTCATTGAGTGCATTTTAAGCATTGTTCCAGATAAATTCGATAGTCTCATAATTCTTTTTGGTTATCTACAACTTATCGATATATCGATACTTTCCATTCGATGTCACACACCCCTAGTGTCAGATCTGTATTGGTCAAGTTCACATACATTTGTCAATAACAAATGAACGGGGCCGACTGAGTTGATTGTGTTTCGTTCATGTCGACTTGTTGTGTCACTTGCACAATGCCATACCAGATGTTCTATGACTCAGGTCTTGTCAGCGCAAGTAGGTGTTACATTTACCTTGATTTGATAATATTATCTCTCTAATCTTATTGAAGTAATAATGTATCAGTGACAACACGCTTAAGTCACAACATATGTTTAAATTATTTAAAAATATCGATACTGATAAAAAAATCTGTGAATATTCTCTCTACTAAAAGTTGTTTAAATTTCCATAACATATTACAATTTCGTAACTAAATAACTGATCAGAAATAATTGTATTCAAATGTGTTACTCTAATTTGGGTTCCTTTTCTTTGTATTGGATATTCATTCACAGGTGAATTTTGTTAATAATGAATCTCTAAAGTTCATATTCTATTCGATATAAGTGATATAAGTGGTAATGCTATAAAAGTAATACGTAAAATTCCATAACACTTTTTATAATTTATTAGCTTCGTTTGTACATGGGTTTCGGATTTAAAAAAATTTCATGCCCACGCAACCTTAGACAGGGTAAAACTTATACACTCAGAAGCGTTCCGACATCCCCCCCCTTACGTAGTCCATATCAAATTGTGCAACAATTTCCAAGTAGTGAATGATTTCATACGATCGATAAAATCATGTTGACACAGCTGATTCTGAATTAACAAAAAACTGCAATATCACAAAGCGATAAAAAATTTATATTTACCCAATAAAGAAATCAGCTCAAAATTTAACTAATCTTAACAACAGAACCGAATTATACTAAAATATTAGTTGGCCATGGTTTTTCTGCGATTACGGGGATGCTTAATTTTGCGTGAGATAAAATTTATCTCATCCAAAATGTATCGATAATTCGGATTTATCTGATAAATACCTCTCTTACTTCCCCTGTTTATAGAAAATAAGAAACTAAATTAAAATTGCAATAACATTATTGCTTTGCAGAAAACCAAATGTTTTTATAAACATTTGGTTAATTGAGGTTATCCTCAGAAGTTTTCGTGAAAACTGCTATGTAAATAAAACAGAATTACATACTGTACCAATATGTGGCAGTAGCTGGATGATTAAATCTCTAACCTAACCCTTTACATTATCACAACCATAATAATAACTATTTATCTTATTATAATATCTACACCTGGACAAAAGTCACATCGGGCAATTACCTATTAAGCATGTGATTCATTCTATTTGTATTTTATGTGATTCTACTTAATACATGTTAAACTTGCTCCTTGTTTTTTATCTGAGTGTTTTACTAAAATGATTTTTTTTATAAAATACCCTCCCTTCGATACTTTTTCTATTTAACTAGGTTTTGTCTAGTTTTGTCATTGGAGAAATAAGACAAATAATTTGCACATTATATTCTCTTTTAATAATTGTAGCAAATAATAATGTTTTATTTTTTACCAAATACATTTATCAATTTTAAATTCTTTGTTTTGAAAAATAACGGCGACGATAAAATAATGACGGATAAATTATGTTTTCAAAATTACGGGCATTCTCAAATCTTGGTTTACAAGCAAAGTTAAGTTGATTATAATTTGTTTGTTGCAAATGTACAGCTATTTTATCAATTGAGATAGTACTGCTTGTTTAGAGCGTTGGTAACAAACAAACTACTAAACTTACTTGAAAAACAGCTTACTAAGGCTTTACAATATGAACACTCGACCAGAATTAATTAAGTTTGAACAGATCGAGGGAAATCTAGACAAATTGTAATCCTGTTGCTTCGCTGTTTATTATTATAGTGGACTTATTGGACACGCTCGCGAACATCGTGAGAAATATTACGAACAAATCAGTTTCCCGCCATTATGGCGGTCACGCGAGAGCTAATAAGCGAACTGCATTTTTTTTTATTTGTTAAGTGGCATGTGTTACGTGGAACGCGTTGCACTTCGCTCAATCGATTGATTGAGTTTCACGTTTCATCGTAATGATGATTGTTATTTGGGTCTTTGAACTAACGGTTCTGTGAGTGAATGTATATATGTATTCGTGTCGTGTTGTTCATTATCGTGACTGTAATTTTCATTAGATAAAGATCCACTTATAAAAATTGTTCTTCTTTCAATCGATTATTGTGTATCGAAGAGGCATATCTTATTAGAGCTCAGAAAATTATAGATAATTGTATAGAATTATGAAATAGTTACATTTAATGTCATGTATAAACGTTTCTGGGCTGTAATCCAACTGTGTACCAATTCTTTTCGCGGTTTTAACGTCATCCAGTAAACTACTATCTATGAAGATGTTTAATAGCTAAATGGAACATTTCCTTTTGCCTGGTGCACACACAATATAAAACTTATGTTATAGTCCACATTCGTTATCTCTTTATTATTTACATTTTAATATGCTTATTGTCCATTTGGCGATGAATAATCAAATTCCTCGATGTCTATGGTATATATATAACATAAGACAAAAGAACATTGCATCTAATTAGACGATATTAAAAAAATCTGGTTGCCTGTAAAGTCGGTTTTACGGGCGAAGATTTTACGTGACAACGTCTTTTTCTCGGTAGAATATTTATTGATATGAATATAATTAAGTTGAAGGCATTTGCTCGTCCGTTTCCATTGTTTTGAGAGTGGTGATTCCTGTTGAACATTTGAAATTGAATGGATGAATTTTTAATTTTAAAGAATCAATTTGAAAATCAAAACACTTATTCAGATCGAAGGTTCAAATTTTTGCTAAATAAATTTGAAATTAATTAAAATTTGTAATTGTAAATGATGAAATTGAAAATTAAAACATTTACTTAAATTAGATGTTAAAATTCTTGCTCAACACAGTTTAAATCAAGTTTTCTTATATCTGCCACTTTTTCTTAATATTTGTAATTTTAAAGAATCAATTCGAAAATCAAAACATTTATTCAGATCGAAGGTTCAAATTTTTGCTAAATAAATTTGAAATTAATGAAAATTTGTAAAATAATAATTAATTAATTAATTAATTTTAAACTAATAATTTACTTAACACTATCAACATTTATCAATAGTATGACATAACCTATAAACTCAGTTTCTCAACTTTTGTGTCAATCTAACAATTAATCAATCAATCATAGTTTACGATAATGAAATATCAGTGTACAATTATTTACCTTTATTGTTGTAGTTGTTGTAAATGACGAATCTAAGCACTCCACATTTTCACTACAGACACAGCTGACGATACTTTAACCACACGTGTGAACTTGTATTATGACGCTTTCTTGTTTTTCCAACGCCAAGAACGTTCGAGAAAGACAAAGACAGAGACACAAGCATGCGCCGATTCAATGCGCCTAATTCTCTAGTGCTGCGCGCGCGGCAGACCGATCATAGTTGAGTGGGAGAGAGACGCAAGGCATTCGGCGGGCCTCTCTCTCGTTCGGTGACTCATCGTAACGTTACCGAGCGTTACACTTTTTCATAAGTGACTCCCAGCCGCAACCTAATTTAAGACGTTGTCACGTCAAAATCAAATAAGGTATGCACATCTGCAGTCCTGTGGCTGGTTCACTCTTACCCTCGAGCAATAAGAGACAATCGGCAGCTTTGTCGGAGTGAATAATGACAGCATTGTTCGTAAGATTTTAATTAATATCGATTCTATGATGTGCAATTTTATCGATCGCGCTAATCGGAATGAAGCGACATTTCCACTTGACGATTTATTATGTATCACTTACACGAAAATTAAGCATTTAGGTTCATAATCACGCAGACTTTATTCAAAGAGATTGTTGTTTAATAACACATATATGGACAAATTTCATCAAAAATGAAAAAAAGTTCCCGAAAATAGAAATATAATTTTGAAATCGCGCTATAACTCTCTCGAATCTCTACACTTAAACAGTGGGATTAAAATAAAGACTTAAATAATATACCCAAAAGCTACTTAACTTTAAGTTCTGAGATTTCAATGTGTTATATATAACTATGCAATAATTATAATATATTAATTTATTTTAATTATATAGGTTTGTCAACAGTTATCATAAAAGGTATGACAAGGCTTCCTGTGAATTGACTGTGAATAATTGAACAAAGAGATCTTTATCACGCGGTGACCATATGTAACACTATTTTTCTAATTAGTTTTTTTTTAGTTTAGTAACGCAATACTTTTATGTAGTTGGTGGCACTGCAACTCCTGAATTTATTTGGATTTATTTTGTATTTATTTTGATTATTTTTATTTTATATATTTATATATACCTGTATTTATTTTGATTTAGTATTGGCATTAAAAAAAGGTATTATGTTTTTTTCCTTGAATTGTTTTTATCAATGATTTTGATTTTAGAGTTCAGTTGTTTGTTTAATTACAATTATTATTGCTATATAGTAGTTTCAGTAAGCCGTGTCTGAAAACAAATGCTTCCCTTAAGAGTTACCAGAGTCAAGTTAGTAATGATATAATACTAATATTTCTCATAAATATTTCGGACAGTACTTACTGAATTCTCAGCTCAGAAACATCAACCATGTATGAATTTATTAGTGTCCGACCGAAGCTGGCCGAATTCTGGGCCGAAGCCGAAGGTCCCGCTGAAGGTCCGAGAACAGTCGGAATTAAACGAACTGTTACGAAAGAGTGAGTGACTAACGGACCGGACTGCACTTAATTCAGTGGGTATACCTCTCTCACCGTGATAAAAGGGGCATGAGCCACTTAACGTCGATATTTTTCTTTAGCTGTGGATAATATTAAAGAAAATTATTAAATTACTAATAGTTTATAACCTTCGGCTTCCGCTTCGGCCGGAGGTTGTGGAGATTGCGGATTAATCGGCTTCGGCCAAAAATAGACCTTCGGTCGGACACTAGTATTTATAAATGGAAAACATAAAGGTTTTCAGCTGAACCTGTAATATATAAAAGGAAATGAGGCGCGCTTTAGGGTTGTGCCGGTTGTGACCTTAGGTCATCGGCGGCAATTTGTCAAACATCACGGTGAATGCCCATCACTAAAAATTTCAATCAACGCCCGCCCTGCCCGAATAACCTAGTAAAAATCAATATTGTTCAATAAGGATTTTATTTTTATTTGTCATATCCGGGCACGGTAAAAATGTCGTTTAAAAAGCAGACTCAGCGGGATTTCTGACTTTTATGAGCCTTCGCGATAAATAAATAACTTTGATCTTTTTGCCATAAACTTGGATAATTTTTATATGACATTATCTAATATATAAAATTCTCGAGTCTAGATGTGCGTAATTGAACTCCTCCGAAACGGCTCGACCGATTCTCATGAAATTTTGTGTGCTTATCGGGTAGGTCTGAGAATAGGACAACATTTATTTTTCATCCCCCTAAATCACAAGGGTAGCCCACCCTTCAATATTTTTTTTTAATTTTTCGACATTTTTCTAAAACGGGATACAAAAATACATACAACCCTAAAATTTCAACCCCCTACGATCAACCCTTATTTTTTAAATTTTATTTTTTGGCAAGACAACGTTTGCGGGGCCAGCTAGTTTATGTATAAAAATATGGACATAACGCTCTCCAGTTATTATTGCAATTGTCCTAATATAGAGATTTGGATTTTAATGTTTTGATTTAACAGTAATAACACGTTTTCAATATTCAATAAGTAGTAAGTAGTTTACTTTGTTTTATGGGTGAGATGGTCACTTGGTGGTAAGCACACTGGCACCACCCAAGGATATCTGTATCACCTCTAGGTGGCCTTGCGTTACCGGCTTTTAAAATGGGATAAGACTGGGAAGGGAATGGGCCTCCGGATGCATCTCTCATCGAACGAAACGCGGCATGAGCAACTAGAGCAACAAAGTGAATTTTGTCCGAGAGGTGGTATTACACCGATCGAGCTTGCCCATTAATGAAGATAATGTTTTAAGCGTTTTATATAACTTAAGTATTGTCTTTAGTGATTGAGAGTCCCATACGAATAATTTTATATAGAATGAAAGCGATTATCTATGATATAAACTTGCAATATTTTTTTTATTTTAGATGTACCTAATTGTAATAAAGAATTAACTTTCATTACTGAAATATTTTTCTTATAATTTATGGCATAATATCTTTTGATGTTTACGCGAAATTTTACAATAAAGAACTGACGCCAGGTAACGTTAAATGGTTTTATCTGCATATTAGCTGTTGCCCGTGGCTCTGCTCGTTTGATAAATACCATATTCATGTGTCAAGTGTCCAAAGTTTCTGTCCAAAAGCATTCTAAGCTAAGCTAACTGTAAGAAAGTTAACTTAGTTGTAGAACAAAAGCAGATGAGGTGTAGACACAGAGCTTGCCTTTTAAAATGTAAACTTATTTCGAAAAAAGTAGTTTATTAATAATTATAATACATAACTTCATGCCAAGTCGGCAGGTAGACAGAGAGAACAGAGTGCCACACGGCATGATTCTTGCACGCTTCACTCGCTTCTTTGACTTTCATAACTCTTGTCATACATGCTCGTCGATTTTTAAGGCTCCTGTAGTACCTTTCTTCAGGACTAACTTGACTCCTAATTCCGTTGGCTTTGCATTTTGCGTCTCCTTAGTCAATCTTGTAATATCCTTTCTTTCTAAATGTCCGGACTATCGGAGCATGTCTAATAGATATGACATTTTAAAATCAGTCGAATCTTCTCATACATTATGTCAGACTGATTAATTAATGTAAGATTATATCAGCAAGTAAACAGACATGACGTGAGACCGAACAAAAATAAAATTGACTGCATTTTATATGCAAATCGTCAAGGTTACATACGAGTACCTACCTAGTGCAGAAATTGTCGCTTTATAAAATTAAATATAACCAGTTGACTCGGTGAATTTGATAACAGTGATAAAACCACGCAGCTCTACCGGTGAAATACCACGGACCTAATAAAATATCGGCGTGAAGTGGATAATACCGCGTTTCGCTCAGTGGGAGTGGTATCCGGAGGACTTACCCCTTCATCTCTCCCCATCCTTCTTCCAACCCCTTCCCGATCCCGTTTTAAAGGCCGGAAACGCAACTGTAACACTTTGTTGCAGGTGCAAT
The DNA here is from genome assembly GCA_905147225.2 of Euproctis similis. Classification (NCBI taxonomy): domain Eukaryota; kingdom Metazoa; phylum Arthropoda; class Insecta; order Lepidoptera; family Erebidae; genus Euproctis; species Euproctis similis. The sequence continues at coordinate 15,011,997 of LR990112.1, read as the reverse complement.
GGGTGGCGTTAGCTGCTTACCATCAGGTTTCACGCCTGCTCGTTTGCCCCCTTATCCCATAAGAAAATCATATTGCATACTGAAGATTTTGATTGTTTGCTTGGATGCGCTATTCTCAGAAACCATTGATTCATTGGCTGAAATATAGCTAAGTATTATTAGACTATTGCCAATAGGAGTGGAGTATGTACTGAGCATTTTCGTAGTACATACATACATAATTTCACACCTCGAAGGCAGCGGCTGTTAAGCCTCGTCTCGCCGTTATATTTACATCCTAAACGGAACAGGTGGCGAACCCGTTCCCATACTGGGCACAAAGCGTTCAGTCATCGATATTTGTCTCACATAACTTTCGAAATTAATCTCGAAAAGTCGTTGGTGTGAAATGGTGTGTGCCAGGATTCGAACCCGCGACTTCTTGATTCAGAAGCCCCCACTCGACCATCGGATTCATCATCGAAACTTTCGTAGTACAATTCTCTTATCAGCCGTAGCGTGATGATATTGGTTACGTGTTTTTTGTAAAATAGTTTTTCTGTATGTAACAATGATTGCAATGATTATAATAGTGAAACGCTGTCATAAGATATCACTGACTAAGGGATTTGATCGAATACCCTCCATCTTTCGTATCAAAGGCCGAATTATTAGCGATAATGGAACAGCTTGCATTGCAATAGGAGCGCTACCCGTCTATGGGACGTGATATTTCTTTTCGCAAATATGAGGACATGGACACACTTGTGAAACACTGATATGAAGAATAGGAAGATGTTACCAAAGAGTTTTATACAGAAGGATTGGTTGCAAGTCTATACTAGAACAGTCAACAGGACTTAACATGACATAACTTCAAGCCTTTTTCTACCCGGAGTTGTATGCAGCGGCTGTTAAGCCTCGAGTCGCCGTTATGTTTACGTCCCAAATGGTGGTGATGAATCTATTGCCATACAGCGGGCACAAAGTTTTCAGTCATAAATATTTAACACACATAATTTTCGAGAAGTGATTGGTGTGCGCCAGGATTCGAACCCAAGACTTCTTGATTCAGAAGCGGGGTGCTCGAGCTCTGGACCACCGGGACTATAACAGGACTTAATTGACGTTTAATCGGATTTATATAAAGTTACAAATAAAATTCTTATATCGGATAAAAAAATCGAAGTGTCGAAGAACAATTGCCTTTGCCAACTCCTTAGAGTCTCAACTTCGTGAAGTTACAAAAGAAACTTCTCATGATAAAATATCAGATACATATACTGTCAAACTGTTTCGCTACCAATAAAAATCACTTTCCCAAGAGCACTAGCCGGTTTACTCTCTTTTCTCCAAGCTCTAGTTATGTCAAAGTTCTCTTTGTCTGGACGCAGTGGAAATCTTTTTTAACCTGGCACTCTTGATCTTCGAAAAAGATCTAATATCATTATATATCATTTAACAAAAAATAAATACTTTTATTTTTATTTTTCACAAAGCGCGCCACTACACATACCGCGCGACATGCGTTAGATGGACAGAAAAAATTGGCACGATGTACTTAAAGTTTCACTTTAAAAAATCTTTTAAATTATACAAAATAACTTCTAAATATATAGATAAATATAGTTAATATTTTAATCTTAGCTATATGAACGTCTATTAAGTATGAATATATGTATTTGGTGAGAAGCTCTCAAGGAATATGGACGTCCATAGTCTATGTTAAAGGGATCAAATTTAAGTGCCTACTCAGGGGATAATCCCTTTTCAAGTATCTCGGCAGCTTTAAATGGCAATTTGTTTGGACGTAGGTAATGTTTGAAGGTATTCATTTACATATTTGTCTAACTATAAATAATGAGGTGTCTCTTCCTCCTAGTTGATTTTACAGAGATTTTAGGGCATATATATTGATTCTATGATACGAGGAGGGATGAAAGTCATATCAGTAGAGGTAGGTGGAAACAGAGATGGGTGGATTCTGTAGTAGTGGATATGAATATAAAAGGTGTAAGTATGGAGATAGAAGAGAATGGAAATTGATGATATGTTATTCTGACTCGACCTGTAGTGACAGGAGAATGATGATGATCGTCAATGATATTGACGTGGGAATACGTCGGTTGTACGCAAAATTTTAGTCCAATCATAAAATACTAAATTTTGGAATAACTTTAATAAATAATTGTCTAGAGTTTGGCTATATTGTTTTGTCATGAAAAACGACCTTATTCACTGTGTTGTTTTGATTATTTTTTATTACTAGTTTCAATATTATGAAATGATTTCAGGATGGTTTTATAACCTTTACGACTATTTAACAATTATTGCCCAATATTGGTGCAAATTGCTACCATTAAATGTTTCATGTTTCGAATCAGAAATAATCATGGTAATAATAATAATTATGGTATATAAGTATGTTTGTGACTAATATTTGAAACCTTCACGCTTAATACCAGACAGTACAAGCAGCGACTTGTCCAGCCGAATACTACATTTTAGTCTCATTGTGACCAGAATAGGGTATGGAGAGTGTGTGGTGGCCGTCCACGACTCATACATACTCTTTTATTAAACATAAAAGTATTTCCGGAATATTCATAAATACAAACCTCATTGTTAAATAATTCGCTATGAAGTTATAAACCTCATTTATATATTAGGGCTGTAAAGTTTCCTCACAAGGAATATATGCATATAAGGGCAAAGGTTCATGGATTGCATAGTAAAAGGGCCCCACTCAACGAGCGGAGATCACGTATGCGCTGTCAAGACGCAAACGTACCCATTGGTTTGATACCCGGACCGTAAAACGAATATGCAATGCAGGAATAGGCTCGACATATGAATACTATAACCTCTTAGAAAATCGACGTCAAGTGTCTTATATCAGAGGTATCTTGAGGCCCACCCTCAAAGGGCCAGATTCGTTGCTATGACCACTTCGTCCACTATTAATACATTCCCATTATACTCGTTCTCTATCCTATCTTAAAGTTAAACAACGAAATCGGAAGCCTCAGTGTGTAAAGGTGTCCTTAGACGGCGCTAGTTGCTTACCATCAGATGATCCGTTTGCTTGTTTGCCCCATTTCCCATGAAGACGAAAAACAGGCGAAGCTAGTTTGCAAATATAACAAATGCCGCTTCCAAACTATAATTAATAGCTTGTTAATTATAATGATTTATACACTCAAGCTGTTGATTGTTCGTGTATTTTATTACTTAATCTCAGTAATTAATGTGTCACGACATCAGGTTTGTAAATGACATATTATGTATGTATATTGTATAATATTACTTCAATGTGTATTGTAAGCAATCTACAAGTAATTATTTTGGTCATTTTATCTAAAGGAACAACATCTCAACGGGTCGACTCGACTGGTAAAATATCACGACCTCTTAACAAAGTGGCTCATGCTACGTTTCGCATAGTGAGAGAGGTATCCGGAGGCTCAACCCTATCTTATTTCTGAGCATTTCCCTATCCCATTCTAAAGGCCGGCAACGCATCTGTAACACTGTCTGTTTTGCAGGTGTCCATGAGGGGCATTAGTTGCTTGTTTGCCTACATATCCCCTTAAAAAAAATAATTACCGTAATTGTTTTTTTATAAATATCATTTGAATTTTGGTAAGAATACTAAATTAAGTACTTATAAATAACATAACAAACATTACTTCACTGTCAATGTTCACTGTCAATAGTTCACTGTCAATGTGTGAAAGAGTATTCTCCGACAACTTCCAATACTGTCACTATTTAATGACTAATGGTAGAATAATAAATATAATTAAAAATATCGAACAAAAATTGAAGGGTTATACACTCAATGATTATTGTCTAATATTAATCGGAGAAAATGATATTAAAGAAGCGAATGACTATATTGGTTTAATAAATAATATAAGAGAGTCACTTAAAACAATTACTTATACAAATGTAGTTATATGCACCCCCACATATATAACAGGGGCTCCAATATATAACACAAAGGTTGAAATATTCAACAACCTGCTATATTTAGATATAATCAATAATAACTATGCTTACTTTTTTGACAGTAATCATGATCTCTCGCTAGGTATGTTTTCATATTCAACGGGTAAAGTAACAAAATACGGAGTAATAAATATATACGAAAATATTATGAGAAAGATACAATTTGACTTGGATTCATTTAGACAGGACGAAACGATCTACCAACCGCATACTCAGGTAATGAAGGAAGATGCAAACCAGTTATTTCTTGAATAAGTACCTATACATAATGCACCAAAATATAGCAGGTCTTTTAAATAAAACAGACGAATTAACCATTTGTTTAGAGGAACTTACCAATAATAATACACCCATAGATATACTTTGTATTACTGAACATTTTATTATGACTGGTCAAGAATTACTTTTAAATATACCTAATTTTGATTTGGCCTCCAGCTATAGTAGGAAGACAAGCAAGAGGGGTGGAACATGTATTCTAGTGAAAAGGGGACTTCGTTGGGCAGACCTAGCTGAAATAAAGCAACTGTCTGTTTCGGGGACGTTTGAATGTTGCGCTATAAATTTAATTAAATATAAAATTGTTGTTGTATGTATTTATAGGATCCCTAAGAATGATAACTTAAAACTGTTTTATGGTAAATTAGAAGAAATATTGAACCGTCTCTGCAAAATGAACTTAAATAATATTGTTGTTGCTGGAGATTTTAATATTGATATATTGAAAAATAATAATGTTACTATGGATTTAGAGTGTCTACTTTTAAACTTCAACTTTAAGCTAGCGGTAAAAATACCTACTAGGCAAAAATCTAAAACATGTATCGACAATTTTGCTCACAATTTCAAGCAACAATGTAAAACAGAAGTACTGGAATTTGCTCTTTCAGATCATACAGCACAAATACTTAGATGTCCCATTAAATTTGAATGTATCATTGATATGTGGCGAACAAAACGTCGAAATTACAGTCTAGATAATATGAATAAGTTTAGAAATTACGTGAGTAGCTTCTCTTTTTCGGATATCTATAACACCGATGAAGCAAACTATGCATTTGAATTGTTTATACAAGATTTTAAATTGCTATATGATCTATGTTTTCCCCAGTGTCTCAAAACCATAAAAATTGCTAGAAAAACAACATGGATTAGTCGTGGCATCAAAAAATGTAGTAAAAAGAAAAGACAATTACTTAGAATCTATAGAAAGCAACCAACCCAAGAAAATAAAATTAATTACTCAAAATATTCTAAACTATTTCGCAAAATTATAAGATTGACACAACGAGCTCAAAACGTTTACAAAATAAATATATCTAATAATAAATGCAAAACAGCTTGGCAAATAATAAATCGTAGAAAATATAACGTACCTACTAATGCTATTAATAAAATTAAATTACAAAACCGAACGGTGACTAGCCCGACACAAATTGCCAATGCATTTAATAATTACTTCGTTGACAAAGTTGTCCCTTCTAATCAAAGTAGCACAAATGCCACAGCATGGATAAATAAAAGTGCAATCTCATTATTTATGAAGCCCTGTTTACCTTATGATATTCAAAAAATTATAAAGGATTTAAAACATAGTAACAGCGTCGGGCATGATAACATTTCCACTAAAGTTATTAAATATGTTAACGATTACATCTGTGGACATCTGAGTCACATTTTGAATCTTTGCATTACGACTGGTACTTTTCCAGAAGAGCTAAAAACAGCAATAATTAAACCCATATTTAAAAAAGAAAATCGAGAGTTAATGGAGTTCTACCGTCCAATATCTTTATTGTCTACTTTTGCTAAAATATTTGAAAAATTTATTTGTAAGGAGATAAGTACATACTTTGAAAAAAATAACTTACTTTGTTTAGAACAAAAAGGATTCAGGCAGAACAAGAATATAAATTTAGCTATATATGACTTTTTAAAAAATGTAATGGTGAATATAGACAAAACCAATCCAATTTGCGCGATTTTCTGTGACCTTACACAGGCTTTTGACTATGTAGATCATCATATCTTACTCAATAAATTGGAAGCCTATGGAGTTAGGGGTAATATCTTAAATTTATTAAAATCATATTTAAGTAACCGAAAGCAGACCACTGTAATTTCTAAAATAAATGTAAAAACCAAAAGAGAGGATCTCTTTCTATCAGAAGAGCGTGTGCCCGGATTCGGTGTACCACAGGGCAGTGTTCTGGGACCATTATTGTTTATTATTTATATAAATGATTTGCCAAAAGCTACAAAATATCCAATGTCCCTTTTTGCAGACGATAGTACAGTAGCTGTAGCATGTAATGATAAAGCTTCATATGAAAGTGATATAACTGATTGCCTAAACTCAATCATACAATGGCTCAATACTAACAATCTTAAAATTAATCTAAATAAAACAAATATTGTACACTTCTCACAACGACCTGTTAGTTATTCACTCAACATTTATCATCACAATAATTTAATAGTTGAAACTGATGCCACAAAATTTTTAGGATTAGTAATTGATCAGAAACTTAACTGGAAACAGCACATTCAACAATTAACAAAAAGAATAAGTAGCTCTGCTTATGCACTCCATAAATTAACTTTTACTATTGATGTGGACTCGCTCTTAATGGCCTACTATGGTATGGTGTCATCTATATTAAGATACGGAATTATATTCTGGGCTAATTCAACTGACTTTGATTATGTCTTCAAGGCACAGAAGCGATGTATAAGAGCCATGTTTCAATTGGGCATAACAGATAGTTGTAGACCATATTTTTTAAAACATAAAATTTTGACACTACCTTCGTTGTATATATTAGAACTATCAGTATTTGTAAGAACGAATCCTCAATTATACCCGCTATTGCAAGATACAGTGATTCGGAACCGGCGTGACATTACCAGGTTAAGAACTTTACCGGCAAAAACAGCGCTTATGAATAAAAGCGTTTTTTGTATGGGTCCTAGAATTTATAATAAAATACCAAGTGATATCAGGGCGTTAAATATATCATTGTTCAAAAAAAAACTGAAACAGTTGCTAATCTTGAAATGTTATTATAAAATACAAGATTTCTTAAATGATAAATTTTAAATTGACTGATCAGATTAACATGGCATTGTATTTAGTTATTCTATTTATGACCCTATATGCTGTATATTATGACACCTGAGCGCTAAACTATTTACTTGATATTTACTTATTGTTTAATTGATTTTACTATTTTTGTTTCATTGCATTATTATCTGAATTGACATTGTAGTGGAATTGTATTATCTTGACATTACATCATTATTGGTTGAGACATTTCAATAAAATATGTATTTAGATTCAAACATTTGCACACCTCTTCAGGTAGAATATGTTGCACTATGTATACCTTTGACATCAAGATTACAATCACATGACTGTAAGACTACACGTATTCTTAGCAAATAAATTATTTTGATTTGATTTGATTTGATTTGATTCACGCCTTTTGTTACCCGATGGTGTAGGCAGCGGCTGGTAAGCTTCGTCTCGTCGTTATGTTTACTTATTTAAAAAAAAAAATATACATTAGCAAAAATAATAGCCCTAGGTTAGGTCTATATTTTTTTTTATGGGATAGGAGCGCAAACGAGCAGGCGTGTCACCTGATGGTAAGCAACCAACGCCGCCCATGGACACCAGCAACACATATAGTGTTACTGTTTCGTTGCTGACCTTTAAGGGATAGGGGATAGGAAAGGATGGGGAAGGGGGTGGGCCTCCGGGTGGGTACCTCTCTCACCGAACGAAACGCGGCATGAGCCACTTTACGTCGGTCTTCTGAGAGGTCGTGGTATTTCACCGGTCGAGCCGGCCCGTTCATGCAGCGAACTGCATTTCTACCAATGATATAAATAGATTTTCATAGGATATATAACTAAATACATTATGTCCATAGACATACATGCCTATAATAACTTACCACCACGAGAAGTACAAAACACGAAAATATTTTTTCAGATCAGAAAAGTGATTAATGCTAAATATATTATATTATTATAGTGATTATTTTATTATAACATTATTATAAATAAAGATATATTTGATCAATACATTTGTAGTGAGTAATAAAAAGAGTGTATCCTGTATATAGAAAGTGATTTTAAACGAGCTTTAATGAAATATAATATTTGTTCTTATACCCAGTTTAATGATAAAATATCTACTAATTTGGTATTTTGTGGTTCGAAATCAACTTTCATAAGGCGGATAACCACGCTATTATCTTCATTATTTATAACGAGAATGATATTGATAAAAAATATCACGATTTTTAGATAAGTTTAGTACATTTTGCCAATTAGTTCTTCTACATTCTTTTAGAAAAAGATGATTCTACTTTCGTCTTTTGTACTTTCACGCTTATAAATACGTATGGCAGCTACGTTATTAATCCGTCTCGCCGAAAAAAATAGTTCTTCGCAGGCAAACGGTAGCATTAGTGTTACCATATATTCCTCACAATTTGTCATCCATAATTATTACACGTAACTTCTGAACTATGAAACTAACACTAGAATTTTTGTTTTAGAGTATTTAAATCTATCTAAGGTAACTAATAGATTTAATCAAATAATTATTGGTATACAATTCTGTCTCTAAACACGCCACTAATTGTCCAATTGTTGAATATTTTCATCAGCTAATACATGTTAAATGCTTGTAAGAAGCATGCTAACGATATTCTTCATTCAGCTACCAGCTTAGAAGATACAAAGAGAAAAAAAAACATAAGTTTGTAATTATACCGTTGCAAGGAAGAGACTTTGATTCTTTATTGCATCCTACGCCGGATGTTTCTCTATTTATAAATGCTCCACGCTTATTTCATACTAGTTGTTAGAAGTGAAGTCAAATGTACAGTTCTAATGACATGTTACACTGTGAACACACTGTTCTTATGTGATGTTGGATCATTTTTACGTAAATGCGTTGCGTGCATAGATTTAGCATAGACTGTAGTAGATGACACATGTCAGTAAAAATGTACTACTAATCATCACTGACAGCGCGACCGCGAGTAAGCGATTCTCAGGATATTTATAATTCAACACATGAACAAGGGTCATTAGACGAAATAAATTCTTAATTTTTGCTTGCTACACATGCGTATTAAAGGCGTGAAGGTACATTTTGCACAAAAACAGCATTATAAAGAAGAACGTTGGATTTAAACAGTGTAGGTACCAAAGTGATCCCGCGTTTCGGACATGTGGAAAGAAGATAGAATGACTAAACAGGCAAATACCTGTATTGCAAAATTTGGAAGATGTAGGACTCAAGTAGGGCCACCAAGCATTGATCACGTGCCAACGGAAGCTACCTTTGGGCCCGTAGTGTGACAAAAGCTATGAAAACCAAGTTAACTAGCGAAGTGTGAAAGAATCCGTGTCTTGTGACGTTTTTTTCTACCAATATTGACGTAGTTTTGTTGTTAAAGTTTCGGAAAGTTCCAAAAACTCGTTTTTGCGTGCCAGCCGTTTTATTGTTTTAATATAAATTTTATTATTTTAACGGCCTACTATATATTATAATGATACAGTAATTAATTCGGATCTCACCAAATCGCTCTCTCTCACTCTCTCTCCTACAACAAAGTTGAGCTTACTTAATTAAATTATTCAAAATGTATTATTATTATGTAAATGTCCGCTTTCCCTAAAACCGACCAGGAATTTGTGTGTGATCAACATAAGTGTTTGTTAGGTGTTTGCTTTCATATTCCATCTATTGTCATAAGATTTTGTTATTTGTTATGAGAGTGTTCAAAGTATTAAAAATTATCTACTTGGATTTCGTATTATTTTTCGATGTTTCGCTAGACCAGTGGTCGAGATCCCCATTTCTGATTCAAAAGTCGTGGGTTCGATTCTGGACTCACACCAATGATTACTCGGAATTCGTTCCGGAAGATATGGTAAGGATTTGGCGAGTCAGCAGCTGCCTACACCTTCTGCTGGAAAAAGACGAAGTTTCGCTACTGTAAGCAAATCTTGATTTTTATGGATTTAAATCTTAGTAACATAGAGTACCTAATTCACCCAGTGGCAAATACTTTAGCAAACTTACTATGCAACAGTAATTTAAGTAACACTGTTTTCCGAGAATGTTACGCTATCATTGTAAGTTTAAATGCATCACAAATCTATTCGGAAGTAAAGTTCAAATGAGATACGAGATTACCAAGTCATAAAGAGTTACAAGGGGAAAATAATCAATAAATGGAAGTAATGCAGACATGGCTACTGACATGAATATACTACTGAGATAATGATAATGTTAGCACGTCCTGGCTCTCTCACGACGCAACTGCCTTTCGCACTTTCTCCTGCACGACTGACCCATATTATGCCACTGGAAATCACACTTTCAACGTTTCAATTTCATCGTTTTCAATACACTTACCAACATTCAATATTTCTAATTTGTAATTCAATATCAATAAATAATTTAAAACAAAGTTGCTTTCCGCTACCTGTCCCATTAAATGCTTAGATCTTTGAAACTACGCAACGGATTTTGCTGCGGTTTTTTTATTAGATAAAGGGTGAACGGGGTGGTTTGTATGCATAATATAGTAAAGGAAAAGTGATAATTTTTAGCCAGATTTAGCACTTTATTTGAAAACCCCGTAAAAAAATCCATTATTGCGGAACAAAGTTAGCCCCAGTCAGCTAGTGTCAAATAAAGTACTTCATATGTAAAAGTATATTTATTAAATTCTAAGATCATCATCAAAGGCAGTGTCGTAGAGTCTTGCAGTTCGCATGAATGGGCCGGCTCGACCGGTGAAATACCACGACCTCTCGGAATATCGGCGTAAAGTGGCTCGTGCCGCGTTTCGTTCGGTGAGAGAGGTATCCGGAGGCCCGATCTCCTTTCCCCTTTCTTTCCCCTCCTACTCCCTTAAAGTACGGTAACGCAGCACCGTGCTCATGGGTGGTGAGTGGTTGCTTACCATCAGGTGCTCGTTAGCCCATGAAAATAGATATAGTAAACAAATTAATATTTCACGTTAAAAGCCATTCTTTGCTATTAACTATTCAGCTGTAACAATTATGTACTTTCAAACACCTTAGAGTAAGATATCTTTTTATTCTGAAATTAACTGCTGCCTGAAATCCCCACTGCCAAATTAGTTAAAATTAGCCTAAAAATCCTCTAGTCAGCATTAAAAAAAAAGGAAAAATAATCCTTTCCCATGGATACCAAATGCTTACCAATATACTAACTTTGAATTACTTATAAGCAACCAATTACGAACAGCAATAGAAAACGAAGTGTCATTGGCGCAGTAACAATTTTTATGTAATATATTACGACAATACTAAAATCTTGTTAGAATTTTATGTACCTACCCATTAAGAGCGTGATGTGACAATGAATTTTAGTACCTTCCTGCTTTTACTCAAGATGGGCTGAGTGCAGAGATGAGAAAGGAGATAGAAATTTCCATTGAGGCAAGAAGAAAATTTTCGCTGTGGTACTGACTATAGTGGGCCGTAACGCACGCTATTCTTAATATAATTTTATGGGATATGGGGCAAGCCGGTCACCTGCGACACAGATAGTCTTACAGTTGCGTTCATCATTCATCATCATTAGCCTATTGCAGTCCACTGCTGGACATAGGCCTCTCCCAATTTGCACCACAACATCCGATTCTCTGCCTTCCGCATCCAGTCTTTTTCAGGTCTTCTGACCATCGAGCTGGTGGGTGTCCTACACTACGCTTACCAAGTCGCGGTCTCCACTTTATGAATTTTTTGCTTCATCTTCCATTGGCCCTTCGGCAGATATGACCCACCCATTGCCACTTCAGCGAGCTTATTCGACGAGCTATGTCGGTTACTCTAGTTCTCTGTCGGATATACTCATTCCTGAGTTTATTCTTCTGAGATACCCCGAGCATAGCTCGCTCGAAAGCTCGCTGAGCAACTTTAAATTTGTGGACTAGCCCCACCGTAAGT